>CM077167.1:45633363-46365051 GCA_039583875.1 Platanthera guangdongensis | reverse complement strand
CCATGGGTCACGGGCGTGACCAGGCGTGCCCCTACCAACAACGGCCGGAGTTATTCCCGCCGTATTCTGCTTCCTTCCCGCCGTTTTTTTCTACAACCGTCAAGACACGCCTCTATGTCACGGGCGTGACCTCCGGGGCGTGACCAGCAAATTAACAACTTTTTGCGGTTTCGCGCCAACGTTCGAAGACTTGAAAACGACGGTTCCGAGAACCGACACGCCCTAGGTCACGGGCGTGACCTAGGGCGTGACCATCCAGCAACTTTTTCTATAAATTCCCGACCAGCTTCAGATGGCCAGGAGAGATTTTTTGGGAGCTTATTCTATTTTATTTTACTGTTTTTTCCTGCATTCTAATTTCATTTTGTACCTTTACTTTCAAGTCTTCTTTTAATCATGTCTTTCCTTCATGTTTTCATGTAATTCTCTCATCATGATGAGTAGCTAATTTCCAATTAGCACTTGATCATGATGAACTTTGGAATGAAATAAAATTCTTATTTTTTGTCTCAATTAGCAAGCATTCTATTTTCTAAACTTTGATTTATCTTTGATTTAATTTTTCTTCGATCATAAGTTGCAAATTATGTTTATTCGAGCTTAGATTCGTATCCTAGATTTACCGAGAGGTTGGGATACGAGTAGATCCTCAAGGATAAAGAGAATTTCTTGCACCCCTCGAGAGAGGAACGCAAAATTCTTCCGCCTGGAGTCAACTCCATTAGTGAGGTTCACCGCCTAACAAGCTTAGGTCTTTCGACTGCCGAGAGGTCTTAATCGATCTACCTAAGGTTAGTCGAGTGCGTATCTCGAGAGAGGCGCTTCGTAGCTTTGGAACCTCCGCGTCAAGTTAATAATTTAGATGCTTGTGCTCTTTAATTTCGTGGATTTTATTCTAGCCCAAGGGATTCTAGATCAGTGCTAGCCTTTTAATCATCGAATTTCTCCTCTTCATTTAACGTTCGTTTTCGTTTTTCGCAAAACCAATTTTCCGATCGATAAAATAATAGTTCGTCCTGTGTGAGTACAAATACTCAACGGTCCCCGAGTTTAAAATACGATATTCCATATACTAAATTTCGATAGGTGCACTTGCCTAGTTGAGAGTTTAGTTTGGATCATTTTTCAAACTTATAAAATCAACATCAGATTGCATAAGGTGTGAGTTGCATAGATCCATTCATAGGGGCAATATAAGAGGAAAAAAAACACATTTCATTAAATATAAAACGAGTTACAAAGACACAAAATAAAAGCTAAGCAGAGGGGAGGAAATATCCCTTATATAAGCCTTGGAAGCATTCCAGCAGCACAACACCTTAGCAAAATGGATCCAAAAGGGGAACAGGATTACATACAGCAAGGGGCTATTTATAGGAAATATTATTCATGGACACGCCCGCTGTCACGGGCGTGTCAGGGGGCGTGTCAGCACTATTTCTGATGGCGGCCGTCGATTTGACGGGAAGTTGACTTCGGGCCGGACACGTGTCGGTCTCGCGTTAGTCACGCCCCAGGTCACGGACGTGACAGTGGGCTTGTCAAGAAGGTGGATCTGGGCGCGGGTTGTGCCGAAAGTCGTCGCGCAGGTCTTGTCGGCCAGGTGGAGAAGTCACGCCCCAGGTCACATGGGCGTGACGCTGGGCGTGTTGGTTTTGTGTCGACACTCGACAAACGTCAAGCGGAAAATGTCGGGTTGAAAATCGTCGAGCGGGAAGAGGTGTCACGCCCTAGGTCACTGGCATGACTCTAGGCGTGTCGAGGGTGTTGGAACACCCTATTACTAATTTGGGTCAGGATCACTATGTCTCTAGGAAACCAGTTTTTGACCTCCTGTATAGATGTAAAGGTCAACTAGAATTGAGTCTAAGGGTTAGAAGCCTAGGTTTGAAAGCTGCACTCAAGACCAAGAATTTTTCAGTTTGAGACTAAGTTATATCGTCGAGCTCAGCACGACGATTCGTCGAACTCCAATCGACGATCGTCTAGCTCAACTTCGACAGATCGTCGAACTCCATTCGACGATCGCTGAGCTCAACTTCCACAAATCATTGAACTCCATTCGACGATCTGCGAGCTCTGTTCGACGATCTTGACTCAGTATTGGATCTCTATCTCTGAGCTCAGTTCGACGATCTTTGAGCTCAGATCGACGATATTTTTGTTGCTGTATAAGTCCATATCGCTGAGCTCAGTTCGACGATAGCAGAGCTCAGTTCGACGTTTTCTGATGAGTTAAAGGATTTTTCAAGATTCAAATTCAGATCAGTTAAGGAGTTATTCAGCAATTAATTCAGAAGATTATCTAGCTGTTTTCATTTATTCTGGACCAAGTTTCAAGGGATTATCAAGGAATGTTTCTTTGGACTTTCCTCCAGAAGACATTTGCAATTAAGGATGCAATTAATGCAGGCCAGCGGCTATTCTTGACAGAGGATGTTTTTATATTCAGTACCAGAGAATAAAAGACAAGATTTTTTGAATCTCTCAATCACTGAGCACTCAGAACACAAGACAAGAAGAAGAAAAACAAAATATTCTTTGTCTCAAAGAATTCTCTCAAGAACACACATCCAAGGAGATCAAATTTTCTGAAATCTTCTGATCTCTCTTGTCTCAAGTGTTCAAGGCCAACATCTTTCAAGACTCCAGACACCTAACATTTTAGCTATTGCTGAAATCATCATTTGCTGGAGATCAACTTCTGAAGGCCTATCACCCTACAACAAAGCTTCTTTCCTGAACATCTCAAGGACTCAGGGGGAGCTTTGACACCATCAAATCCACATAGTCTTCTCAGCTACTTTGAGAAAGAGAAGACTTCCATAAATCTCTCATCCCCATCTCTGTAAAGGGTTTCTCAAACTCCCTTCAAAAGTTTTAGTTTGCTTTTTGAGCACCTTGTCAAAAGCTCATTGGTGGCAAGACACCTGATCAAAAATCTGATTTGGTTTTTGAGCACCTTATCAAAAGCTCATTGGTGCCCAGGACACCTGATCAACTCATCCTGTAGTGGATTCCTACCTAGGGTGGTAGAAGAGTGGATGTACCCAAGTTAAGGGAACCACTATAGCTCCTTGTGTCATCTGGATTGCTTGTCTTTATCTTTTGTTTCTGGCTGTGATTGTTTTGTGATTAGTTTAGATCTGTGATTAATTTATGTTGTAGGTTATTCTGTGATTAGATTTAATAATTGCTTCCCTATTCACTCAGATTACAACAATTGTTGTAAAAAGTTTTCAAGCACCATATACTCTATTCACCCCCCTTTAGAGTATATCAGATCTAGCTGCACTTTCAATTGGTATCAAAGCGAGGTTGGTTAAACATACCACACCTTGGTGGTTGCACAGGCTAACACCTGAACCCAAAGATTCCTAGTTAGATCTGTTTTCTTTTGAGTTTATTATTAGATTTTGTTTTCACAAATCATGGCCCAAAACAAAGATTATGCTAGCACCAGACCTCCAGTGTGCAATCTATCCAAGTTTGCACCTTGGAAAGCAAGGATCAGATTATACATGAATTCTATTGACGAGGATATTTTTAACTCTATTTTGATAGTTTGTCCAAGACCTCCAGAGAACTCAAGTACAAATGCTGTTCCACCTCCATTAGGAACAGATGCTGACATCAAGAAATGGAAGGTAGCTGATGCCAAGGCTATGAACATCCTAGCCCAGACCATGTCTGATGACATCTTTCAAAAGGTGGCTGAATGCAATTCAGCAAAGGAAATCTGGGATAAACTCTCTGAAATATTCTCAGGCTCAGCTGATGAGAGAAAGGACAGGAGATCCCACCTCATATCTCAATATGAGAATTTCAAGAAGGGAGAAGCTGAATCATTTGGAGATATGTACAACAGGCTCAGTCCAATAGTCAGTGAACTCAGGACCTTGGATAAAGAGATCTCACTAACTGAACTCAATGACAAAATTCTAATGTGCTTCCCTAGCACTTGGGATTCAAGAATCTGGCCAATCAAGGATGCCAGAAGTTTGAATGAGATCACCACAGAAGCTCTATTGGGTAAGCTCAAATCTTATGAGCTACTCATTAAGAATAGAGAAGAAGAATAGAAGGCTGTCTCACCAGCCACAAGAAAAGAGAAGACAATAGCCTTCAAGGCAACTGAAGATCAGCCTGAAGACAAAGTCACAGGCAATGATGAACTGCTTTGTCTATTGGCCAAAAGATTTTACAAGATGGCCAGAAAGGACTTCAGAAGGAGATCATACAAGGAGCATGATAAGCCAAGGTATGATAAGTCAATTAATAATAAGGAAATTGTCTGCTTTGGTTGCAGTAAACCAGGGCACATTGTTCCTGACTGTCCAGAAAACAAAAACAAGGACAGAAGGGACAAGAGAGAAAGAAGAAAGGAGAAAGACTCCAAGAGGAATGGCAATGGCAAATCCTCCTCAAGCAAAAACAAACACACAAGAAAGGGGTTTGTTGCTGAATCTTGGAGTGAGACTGAAGAGGAGTCAGAAGTCTCATCCAGCTCCAGTGATGATGAAGATGATGCAGAAGAGAAAGAGTTCTGCATGATGGCAATAAATGCCTCTCAACATAATTCAGATGAAGAAGAGTCATAGTCAGATTTAGAGACTCAACTTGAAGAAGATCAGGTAATCAGTTCTTTTGATTTCAATTCAGAGGACTTTAAATCTGAGTTTAAAGCATTATGTTTAGACCTGCTAAAATCTGAGAAAGAAATTATCTCTCTCAGAAATCATTTATCTGAACATAATACCTTAAAGTCAGAAAACCTCAAACTCTCTCAGGAGTTGCAGTGCTGTAGGGAGCAGATAGCTTCACTGAAAGGTGAGCTATATGAGGCCAAGAAGCTTGAAGAATCCCTTAATGGGAGAAGTATCAAGCTGATGGACATCACAAGCACAGTGAACTCCAGATTTAATAGTATACTGGGCTTGGGTGCTTCATCCATCCAACCCATAGTTCTAACAACTCCAATCAAGTTCATTTCTGATAAAGGAAAGGGAGTTGTAGAGGTAGCTAGGAAAAATTCTGATCTGCCCAAGAAAACTAAGTCCTAGCAGAAATCATCGAACGGAGATCGACGATCGCCGAACGCAGATCGACGATCTCAGGCAAAATCGTCGAACTCAGGTCGACGATCTCAAGTTCCTGAACTCTGCCATAGTCGACCGTCGAACGGAGCTCGACGATCTGACCCAAGATCGTCGAACGCAGCTCTACGATCGTCGAACAGAGATCAGAGCTCTGGAAACTCTTTCAAGGGCAAATCAAAATTCAATCCTAGGGGTCCTTCATCCCAAATCTTTAACCCTTATACTGAATGGATTATACCTCCAAGGAGATATCATCCTGAAGTTATAAGAGTCAACCTGGGATGTCTTTTATTTCAGAGTTTAAAGGTTATCAACCTAGGCCCAAGGTAAACTGGGTCAAAAACAAATGAATTATCTTATGTGCAGGTGAAGACCTATCCAACATCTAACCAGCAATGGTACTTGGATAGTGGGTGCTCTAAGCACATGACAGGAAACAAGGACAACCTCACATCCTTTAGAGCCAAGCTTGGACCCAAAGTTATCTTTGGTGATTCAAACTTTGGACAAACTAAAGGATATGGTGCAGTCCAGATTGGATAAGTAACATTCAAGAAGGTAGCTTATGTGGAAGGACTGAAGCACAACTTAATAAGCATCAGTCAGCTGTGTGATGAAGGCTACTGGGTGACCTTCAGCAAAGCATTATGCAAAATCAAGTAAGAGGACAACACAACTGTGTTGACAGGTAAAAGGAAAGGTAACATCTATCTAGTAGATTTTCTTTCAACAGATGTAGATATTTGCCTGTTCAATTCTATTTGTAGACCAAATATTTTATGGCATAAGAGACGAGGACACCTAAACCTTAGAACTATTGCTAGGCTATCCAAGGACAACCTTGTTAGGGGACTACCTTCTGGCCCCTACAAGAAGGAAGGACTCTGCAGGGCTTGTCAATTAGGCAAGCAAACTAAAAATAGTTTTAAGTCACTTAATAAGAGTGATTCACCTAGGATATTGTATCTGTTACACATGGATCTTTTTGGACCCATCACAGTATAAAGCCTAGGAGGGAAATCTTACACTTTAGTAGTTGTAGATGACTTCTCTAGATTCACTTGTGTGTTCTTTCTAAGGAAGAAGTCTGATAACTTCAAGTGTCTGACAGAGTTTCTCAAATGTATACAGATTGAGTTCAATACTCACATTGCCCTGATCAGAAGTGATCATGGGACAAAGTTTGATTCTCTTCTTATGCAAGAGTTCTGTCAGAGTGAATGGATCGGGCATACTTTCTCAGCTCCTAGAACTCCTCAACAAAATGGGGTAGCTGAAAGGAAAAATAGAACCCTTATTGAATCTGCCACTACATTGTTGTCAGATGCTCACCTTCCTCTATCCTTTTGGACAGAGGTAGTGAACACCTCCAACTATGTGCTGAATAGAAGTTTGATACATAAACTAAAGGGAAAGACTCCCTATGAATTACTCAAAGGGAAGAAACCTAAAGTTGATTATTTTAGAGTCTTTGGCTGTATCTGTTATATACATAATAATGACAAGAAATATTTAGCAAAATTTCAAGCTAAAGTTGATGAAGGAGTGTTTCTGGGATACTCCATGATCAGCAAGGCTTATAGGGTTTATAATAAATCATCTCTAAAAATTGAGGAATCTGTTCATATATCATTTGATGAATCTAACATGTCTTTCAATGAGAAGATCTCTTCTACCATAGAATCTTTGCAGGAACATTCTCTTGTTCAAGACTTGAACAAGTTACAGGTTACTCAAAAGGATGAAAGTAGTGAAGATGAAGAAAGTATTCAACATATTGAAGAACAACCTGAAGAGCCAGTTGTTGTACCACAAGAGGAAACAACAACACAGGTTGGTGAACAATCAACACCCCCTGTTGATTTAGTAACATCAAGAGATCATCCAATTTCCCAAATAATTGGAGACATCTCAGCTGGTGTGCAAACCAGAAATCAGGTCAACCAAAACTTGTTGCACACCTGCTTACTATCTCAAATTGAACCTCAGTCCATTCAAGATGCAGAGCAAGATCCACACTGAATCATTGCAATGCAAGAAGAGTTGCATCAATTTGAAAGGAACAAAGTGTGGGAACTAGTGACAAAGCCTAAGGATCACTCCATTGTTGGAACAAAGTGGGTGTTCAGAAACAATTGGATGATCAACGAGTAATTGTAAGAAACAAGGCAAGACTAGTTGCTCAAGGATATTCTCAAGAAGAAGGATAGACTATGACCAGACTTTTGCACCAGTTGCAAGATTGGAAGCCATCAGAATCTTTTTAGCTTATGCAACACATAAAGGATTCAAGGTATATCAGATGGATGTCAAAAGTGCATTTCTAAATGGAGACATCAAAGAAGAAGTATATGTCAGACAACCTCCAGGTTTTATCTCTCCAACTTATCCTGATTATGTTTTTAAATTGAACAAAGCATTATATGGTCTCAAGCAAGCTCCTAGAGCATGGTATGAGACCCTAGCATGCTTCCTTTTGGAAAATCGATTTATAAGGGGTAGAGTAGAGCAAACTCTTTTCATTAGAACCCATAAGTCCCATACCCTACTAGTACAAATCTATGTAGATGATATTATGTTTGGTTCTACTGACTCAAAATTGTGCAAAGGTTTTCCAACCTAATGCATTGTAAATTTGAAATGAGTAGCATGGGTGAGCTATCCTTCTTCCTAGGATTGCAAGTCAAACAGCATGCTGAAGGAATCTTTATTTCTCAAACCAAGTATGCAAATGAATTGGTTAAGAAATTTGGCATGTCTGAAGCATCTTGTAGAAAACACCCATGCCTACCAATGCTGTATTGGATGCTGATGAACATGGGAAACCTGTTGATCAGACAACATATAGAACAATGATTGGCTCTTTACTGTACCTTACAGCTAGTAGACTAGATATAATGTTTGCTACATGTATATGTGCTAGGTTTCAATTAAGCCCTAGAGAGTCACACCTAACATTAGTAAAGAGGATTCTCAGGTATGTTAAAAGTTGTACAAATCTAGGTCTCTGGTATCCAAAAGATTCAGCATTTGACTTAACTGGATTTTCTGATGCTGATTATGCTGGATGCAGAATTGACAGGAAAAGCACCAGTAGAACCTGTCAGTTCCTTGGTGACAGACTTATCTCTTGGTTTTGTAAGAAACAAACTTCTGTGTCAACTTCAACTGTTGAAGCTGAATATATGGCTGCAGGCAGTTGTTGTTCACAAATCTTGTGGATTCAAAACCAACTCCTAGACTATGGATATAACTTAGAGAAATCTAAAATCTTTTGTGATAACACCAGTGCTATTTCTATAGCTCAAAATCCAGTCCTCCATAGTAGGACAAAACACATAGAGATTAGACATCACTTCTTAAGGGATAATGTTGAAAAGAATAAAATTGAACTACAATATATCCCAACTGATTTACAAAGGGGAGATATTTTCACCAAGCCCTTGGATGAAAAGAAACACACCTTCTTCCTAAATCAGTTAGGAATGTTAGATGGAGGAAGTCTAAAATAATATTCAAGACTTTAAAAGTTTAAAAATTGACCAAGACTAGGCAAACATCTTGATTTTTCTTAGTGTCTAGAGTTTTTCTGGTCTCTGAACTGCGCTCGACGATTTTCCCCCAGATCGTCGAACGGAGATCGACGATTTCCGAAATCGTCGACCTGAGTTCAGCATTTATCAGATAGTATGAACTATCTCTTCCGGTCAGCGATCGTCGAGCGGCGCTCGAAGATTTTGTTCTCTGAACGATCGTCGAACAGAGCTCGACGCTCTCCAATATCGTCGAACGGAGATCGACGATGTTGAAGACTCTTCAGATTCATTTAGAAGCCCCGATCGTCGAACTGAGTTCAACGATCTTTCCATTTCTGCGTCGAACCCTAATATAAAATTCATTTTTCGCCGTCGTTCTCCTTTTGCGCTTTCGATTTCTCTGCAAACACTTTCTTTCCCTCCAAATATTTCTGCACTTGGTCGTTTTGTTTGTTGATTCTTTGCAGGTAACTATGGCCGTTTCTGTTGCTGTTCTTGCCGCCATGAAATTTGATGTCGGCTTTGACATTGACATGTAGTCCTTCAGTACAATAGATCAGGTTTTCCAGGACATCTTGGAGTTATTCAAAGAGCAGAAACTTGCTACAATCATGACGACTAGAATTAAACTTGCTGCTGATGAGATTAAAGAGTGGGTCTACAACGCCCACAATCAGGATCAAAACACAATTATTGGATCAATTTCTGGCACCCAGGTACCCTTGACCCCAGGAATTCTGACAGAAGTTTTTGAGTTAAGTACTGGTGGAGACTCTGCTGATTTATCTGGAGAAGAATATGCTGACTTGCTTGCAAGAATGGGTCATTCTGAGGCTAACCCTAGCAAGCTGCTGAAGAAGAATCTGTCTGTGGAATATAGATTCCTGGCTGATGTAGTTGGGAAGGTCCTATTGGCTAAGCACTCTGCCCATGATACCATTTCTAAGTATCAGCTCTGCTTAATGGGAGCTATAGTGGACAAGAAGAATCTGAACTGGGGAGAGGTCTTCTTTGACCTAATCAAAAAGAAAATTAATAAGAGTTTTGTGAATTTTTGGAGAATTTTAGGCCTTTTTCTGCAGAACAGATGCCCTGTATTGCTAGTATCTTCTGGGATACACATAAATGCTTCCAAGAGACTGTCATGTGCCCTGTTTGGTAAATGGGACAGACAGATCATCAAGCACAGCAGGCCCTCTTCCAGCACACCTTCAGGCACCAGGACTGCCATAGTCACTTCCCCTCAGGTCTCTGCCCCTGCAGTTGACCTGCCTGCTGCTGCCTCTCCTCCTCCTCCTCCAATTCCATCTCTTCCAATTCCATCCACCATTCAACCTCCATCCACTATCATCATCTCCAGCCCTTCTCCAACATCTATACCATCTCCAATCCCTACTCTACCGACAACAGAAGAACCATTCCATCCATTATACTCCTACTCTCAACCAGACTCTGCCACATCACCATCCATTCCCTCATTCAATCTCATTGATGATTCCTTCATGGATGACTCACCCTCCTCACCTCCTGAGCTACCCTCATCATCAACCTCTTACCAAGACCTTCTGCAAGAGATCATTGATCAACCCACCTTCACACCATCTATCTCCATCCCACTGTCCTCCATCACCACTTTACCCACACCTCAACCATCTCTTCCCCAATACACTAGCTCTCCTTTACCATCACCAATAGATGCACCTCCATCCTCTACCTCTACTTCAGTCACTGCTGAGCAAGTAGAAATTCCAGCCCTTGCTGACAGGATATATGAATTGCTAGCCCCCACGCTATCTCTTCTCTTGGAGACCTCCTTGGCTCCATTACTCCAGTCAGTGGCAGCTCTTTCTGGCAGGCTCTCTTCCTTAATCCCTCAAGTAGCCCCTTCAGCAGTGTGCCTTGATCCAGCTTTGTCTGAATCTAGGCAGTGGGAGATGCCCTATGAAGTGAGCTTGCCTGCTGTGTCTACTGTTTCATCAGCTTTGTTGCTGTTGCTACTGCTGTTCTTCCTCAAGCTCCAGTTCCCCTTCCAGTTGCAGTCTTTCCAGTGGACATCAGGTCATTGCTCTCTGAGTTTGATTCAATATATTTCAGTTATCTGCCAGAGAAAGCTTGCTTTCCAAAGAGAGTTGCTATCCAGCCTCCAGAGGATCTCTCCAAGGCCCTTGTGCCCTTCTCTTGTTGTGACCCCAGCATCATAACTTCCTTTGTCCATTCAGTATATGTTGCTGCTACTCCTACTGAAAGCATGGTTGATGTTTCTGATGTTGTTGTCCCTCCTGCTGAAGATAGTGTTGATGTATCTGCTGCTATTAGTGCTGTCAGTGCTGCTGTTGCTACTGTTGTTCCAGTTTCGGCTGATATCCTTATGACAGAGGCACATGATTTTGAGCCTTCTGTGTTTGCTGATGACATTCCTCCTGCTGCTGATATTGTTGATTCTGAAAGTGAAACTGTTGCTGCACCAACTGCTGTTATTATTACTGCCACAACTTCAGTATCTGCTGCTGTTACTGCTGCTTCAACCTTTGCTTCTGCTTCAACTACAATTGCTACAAGTGTTGTATCTGCTGCTGCTGCTCCAACCTCTGCTGCCTCATCTGCTTCAACCCAGCTCAAGAAAGATTTGACGAAAAGGATTGATGCTCTTTATGATGATCAATGTTCTGAAAGTGATGAGTTCAAGACAGATTCTGATGATTCTTCTGCTACCATTGCCAGAAAGAGAAAGGCAAGGAGCAAAGCCATGAAGAGAGTACCTCCAGCCAAGGTCAAGGACAACAATGACATTCCATATTATATTCTTCATGACTGCCCCATAACTGAGCACTAGATGCAGTACTCAAAGAACCAACTCAAAGCAATGAAGAAAAAGAGGAAGTATGAAAAAGGCTCTTCTTAATTCCAACAACCTCATCCTCCTCCACCACCTCCTCCTGATGCAGGTGCAGGTGGAAGTTCAGCTGCTCAACCTCATGCCAAAAGCCAAACCCCCTATCAGCCACATGCTAGATCCTATTATAGGGGAAGCCAGTCTAGAGGCTCTCAATCCAGAAGAGGAAACTACAGAGGAAATCAAACAGAAGTCCAGGTTTATTCTAAAGGATATTCAAGGCAACATCCCTACTCCAGGGAAGGACAAATTTCATCTGACACAACCTCTGGTCCTTTTCCCTATAAACTAAAGGAAGTGGTTTCATCCAAGCCTCGTCAGGACAATCCATCAAAAAGATATGAACCACCAGTGCCATTTGAAGATCCTGAAAAAAATCCAACTGCTTGGACTGCAAGGATGAAATAGCTTGCTGCACTGGACCAGATTAAGAAAGCTAAAGAGCAATGCAGAGACTCCTCCAACATCACCACATTGTCTGAACAGAGAAAGAAAGAGTTGGAAAGATATGGTTCAAGCAAATTCTTTGATTCTGATAGATATATGGAGCTGCATCCTGAAGCTGTAGTTCCCAGGCCCAAACAACAAACCTCTTTAGGTGCAGCAGATGATACAAGATCAAAGAAGGAAGCTCTCAACCCTAATAGAGAAATCAAACTCATTAAGAGCAAGGAGAAGAAATGACTATGTAAGGTGACAATCATTTTGAATTCTTAATTTTGTCTGGGATGTGATATATATCTGTGGTTCTGCAATGTCCAGCTTATTGCTTTTCTGTTTTGTTGCTGTGTATGTTGTTATTTAATTTTTCCAAATTCTATAAATAGTAATCCTAACCCAAATAGGGGGAGATTGTTGGAACACACTATTACTAATTTGGGTCAGGATCACTATGTCTCTAGGAAACTAGTTTTTGACCTCCTGTATAGATGTAAAGGTCAACTAGAATTGAGTGTAAGGGTCAGAAGCCTAGGTTTGAAAGCTTCCCTCAAGACCAAGAATTTTTCAGTTTGAGACTAAGTCATATCGTCGAGCTCAGCACGAAAATTCATCGAACTCCAATCGACGATCGTCTAGCTCAACTTCGACAGATCGTCGAACTCCATTCGACAATCGCTGAGCTCAACTTCCACAAATTGTCGAACTCCATTCGACAATCTGTGAGCTCAGTTCGAAGATCTTGACTCAGTATTGGATCACTATCTCTGAGCTCAGTTCGACGATCTTTGAGCTCAGATCGACGATATTTTTGTTGTTGTATAAGTCCATATCGCTGAGCTCAGTTCGACGATAGTAGAGCTCAGTTCGATGTTTTCTGATGACTTAAAGGATTTTTCAAGATTCAAATTCAGATCAGTTAAGGAGTTATTCAGCAATTAATTTAGAAGATTTTCTAGCCGTTTTCATTTATTCTGGACCAAGTTTCAAGGGATTATCAAGGAATGTTTCTTTGGACTTTCCTCCAGAAGACATTTGCAATTAAGGATGCAATTAATGCAGGCCAACGACTATTCTTAACAGGGGATGTTTTTCTATTCAGTACCAGAGAATAAAAGACAAGATTTTTTGAATCTCTCAATCACTGAGCACTCAGAACACAGACAAGAAGAAGAAAAACAAAATATTCTCTGTCTCAAAGAATTCTCTCAAGAACACACATCCAAGGAGATCAAATTTTCTGAAATCTTCTGATCTCTCTTGTCTCAAGTATTCAAGGCCAACATCTTTCAAGACTCCAGACACCTAACATTTCAGTTGTTGCTGAAATCATCATTTGCTGGAGATCAACTTCTGAAGGCCTATCACCCTACAGCAAAGCTTCTTTTCATGAACATCTCAAGGACTCAGGGGGAGCTTTGACACCATCAAATCCACATAGTCTTCTCAGCTGCTTTGCGAAAGAGAAGACTTCCATAAATCTCTCATCCCCATCTCTGTAAAGGGTTTCTCAAACTCCCTTCAAAATTTTGAGTTTGGTTTTTGAGCACCTTGTCAAAAGCTCATTGGTGGCAAGACACCTAATCAAAAAATCTGATTTGGTTTTTGAGCACCTTATCAAAAGCTCATTGGTGCCCAGGACACCTGATCAACTCATCCTGTAGTGGATTCCTACCTAGGGTGGTAGAAGAGTGGATGTACCCAAGTTTAGGGGAACCACTATAGCTCCTTGTGTCATCTGGATTGCTTGTCTTTATCTATTGTTTCTGGCTGTGATTGTTTTGTGATTAGTTTAGATCTGTGATTAATTTATGTTGTAGGTTATTCTGTGATTAGATTTAATAATTGCTTCCCTATTCACTCAGATTACAAAAATTGTTGTAAAAAGTTTTCAAGCACCATATACTCTATTCACCCCCCTTTAGAGTATATCAGATCTAGCTGCACTTTTAGAGGGGTCGACGAACGTCGAGCTGAAAACATCGAGCGGGTGGACACGGGTTGGGTCACGCCCCGTGTTGGGTGACACGGGCGTGTCGCTGGGCGTGTCAAGATTTTATCTCCAAAATTTGCTGATTGACGGGATTTTGACGTGTCACGCCCCTGTCACGGGCGTGACCAGTAAGTCACGGGCGTGACTTGTCAATTTTTGGTAGATTTTTATTTTTTCCTGAAAAATAAAATAAAATAAGTTAGTATAATATTTACAATAAAATTAGCAATTTATTGAATAATAATAAGTAAAAATGACAAAAAGTAACTAAAACGACAAATGTAATGTACATAAAATTAGGTATATTTACAATTCATCATATATCCTACGAAAATACCTTCAAAACTCTTTTCACTGAATTTAGTTGTGTGATACTTCTCATTGTTAAGTACGAAGTATTTACTACCAAAGATTTTAAAATATGAAATAGTCGGTTTCCTACCATTTAGTAGTTCGTAAGGTTTTTTATCATGGTTCTTATTTATGACTGCTCTATTTTTCATGTGATACACAGTGTTGACAGCTTCAGCCCAGAAGTATTCTGGTAGTGAGGCATCACTCAACATGGTTCTGCAAGCCTGTATAAGTGTTATGTTCCTTATTTCAGCGACTTCGTTCATTTGAGGAGTACGAGGAGAGGAAAACTCATGAAAGATACCTAGGCTTTCACAGAATTCTATCATGGCCCCATATTTAAACTCTGTTCCATTATCACTTCTGATTTGACAACCGAACAGTTTTATTCATTCTGGATCTGTCTGACAAAATAAGTGAAAATATCAAAAGTATCTGACTTGTGTTTTAGAAAGAACACCCTTGCAAAATGAGAGTAGTCATCTACAATAACTAGTGTATAATCCTTACCTCCCAAACTTCTAATTTGCAGAAGACTAGACAAGTCCATATGAAGTAGGTGCAAACACCTGTTAGAATCTTTGCCAATAATACTTTTAAAGATATCCCTTGTTTGCTTGCCATTTACTCATGTGTGACAAGGTTTATCTTTAACGCACTTAACGTTGGGTGCATCACGTACTAAATTAAGAGAAAATAATTTATTAATAGTTTTGTAATTTATATGTGCTAATCTCTTGTGCATTGATCACCATAAGACGCACTATTTTTTGCCAAAAGTACATTGGCGTAGAGGAGTCTATCCAAATAAAATTTAAACAAAATATGTTTCTACTAAGAGTTCCTGATAGAATCAATTCGAAGTTATCTACCAATTTTATCAAGAACTTGTCTGCATGAAATTCTACTATGTATCCTTTATCATAGAGCTGACTTATGCTTATAAGATTATGTTCTAATCCTTCAACATAAGCCACATCTGAGAAGGATACACTGCCATTAGTGATCATACCGTAGCCTTTTGTGATTCCCCAGTCAGAACCTCCGAAGATAACCTTTGGCCCCTTCCCAACTGGAGTACTTTTGAAGAAGGCTTCTAGTCTCGGTCATGTGTCGAGAGAATCTACTGTCCAAATTCCAGATAGGCATTTTTTGGCCTTTGGACATACTTGCAAAAGTAGAATCAGTTTACCTTAGGAACCCAAATGCTTTTGAGACCTTGGTTATTTGTCAGTTTGCTCCCCTTAGGAGGGTTAACATTACAAGTGGTATGCCTCACATGATTAACTAGAGGAGTTTTAAAACTTCCGGGATTAAACCAGCAATCTACGGTAAAGTGACCAACTATACCGCAACACCAAAAGTCAAACCTATTGTACCTTTTCCAAGTCTCCTTCTTGACCTTTTGAATGTGTGGTCTTGCAGGGGCGGCTGATCTGGAGGTAGAAGCCTCATGATGATGGAATCCATAAGCCTTTTTCACCTCCTTTTCCGTGGGTACAATTGGCTTAGCCTTAGGTTCCATCTTCATATTATGGTCATGAACGTATGAACGATAGTATTTCATTTGCATTTCCTCATAAGGTGCCTTGAAGACACTTTCACCAAAGTTTCGGGGACGGGTCCATCCTTGGTATCGTGACTTAGGCTCTACATAAGTAGGCCTGACAAAATGATCGTAGGATGAATCAAAATCAAACTTGTTTGTTGGGAAGATGACCTTCTTAAATGACGTTTGATCTAGAGGAGCCTTCCCCTTTTCCTTGGCTAAAGCTTTCTTGGCAACCTTATTCTTTCTTTGAGCTTTATTCCTCCTAGAAGATTTACTAGGAGCCGTCTGATGGCCTAAGCCAGCTCCTTTGGCCTGAGCGGAGAATTTAACAACAAATGGAAGGAATATCTTGGTCTTGGAGAAACTTTGAACCAGTTTCTTTTCAGTGGCAAGTTGTTCTTCCAATTCCTTGATGATTTTCTCTTTCAGGTTAAGGTGCTCGAGAGCTTTATTGTATTCTTTGATAGTAGCATGGAATTCCTCTCTGAGTGAGTCCGTCTTTGCGACTTACTCTCTCGGAGTGCTCTCCTCAGCCTTGAGAGATTTGATCTCCTTGGCCTGAGTTCTACCGACTCTTCGACATTTGTCGTAATCCTTGATTAATTCCTTGTATTGAGTCATGAGTTCAGACTCAATATCAGAAGAGCAATCCTCATGATCACAGTCTGAAGCATCAGATTCTGAGAGAGGGGTGTGAGAGTTTACCTTCCCAGTGCATTGGGGTTCTTCGTCCTCATCTGTCTGTGCCATCAGCACAAATTAGGCTTCCGCTTCCTCACTTGACTCCGATGAGTCAGAGTCGCTGAGAGTCTTGGCCTTCTTGGCTACTAGGCTTCTTTCAGATTTCTTTTTACTATATGAGGACTCCTTTTTTTCTCTTCTTCCACCCTCTTTCTTCTTGTGCAGGCAATCAACAATTACGTGCCCTGGATTATTACAACAATAACAAATGATGTCAGATGAAAAATGTTTGTTTGGTTTTGAGTTATGCATGTCATGGCTACATGTGCCTTTCTTATGACGATCACCATCGTGACGTAATCATCTAGAGGAAAAGTATTTGCCTTTTCATTTCTTTTTCTTACTTAGGAACTTTTTGAACTGTCTAGAGAGTAGGGAGAACTCTCCATCTGATAGTTCTAAGCTCGAGGTGCTCGGCTCCGAGTCTTTTTATTCACTTTCTTCTTGTGCAGGAGTAGGATATGCAACTTTAAACTTCCTTGAGCTGTCTGCCATTAGTGCGACAGACTTCTCCATCGATGAGGATCTGCTTCCCTCTTCTTCAGCTTTTCTTGTACTTATTTGAAGCTTATATGACATCAACTTCACGAAGAGGTTCTGAGGATCAGTCTCAGCTAGCTTTCCAAACTCCCTTATAGCACATATTTTTTTGTCCCATTCCTTTGTTAAGGATCTTAGGAGCTTATCATTTAATTCTTCATAGGTGAAGACTCGACCATAGTTCCTCAGCCCGTTGACGATCTTGAAGAAATTTTCATAAGTATCTACTATGGTGTCATTGGGGCCTTGTCTGAAGGCCTCAAACTTATGGTTCAAAAGGGATCTTCTATCATCCCACTTCTTCGGTGCCTTCCATTAACACGATTAATTACTACCACATTTCTTTTACAGACTGGCAGTGAATGAGATTTTGTAGCATAGATTCATCGACTGCACTAGCGATAATATTTTTAGCCTTCTTGTCTAGAGAGACAAATGCAATCTCATCCTTAACTAGATCCATTAGATTATTTGGTACTTGCTTTGTGGAATCAATAGTGGAGGCCGTCACAGGAATGCAGGGGCCTTCTTTCACTATTATGAAGATCCTTGGATCCACTGCTTCCATAAGGAACTTCACCCTTTCTTTCCACATGGGGAAGTTTGACTTAGTGCATACGGGAAGCTTAGCAAAAACCTTGACTCTATCCATTCTTGTATACTCTTACGACAACCAGGGAAAGAACTGTTCAAGGTGTTAATCTTTTGATGAATAACCTCCCTCTGATACTAATTGAAAATGTTTTGTTGTCTACCTAAATCACCTAGATGGGGGTGAATAGGTGAGTTCTGCGTCTTTTTGCGGAATAAAAATTGTACAAGAGATGCATAGAAAATAAACAAGCAAATCACAAATGATAACAAAAATTATAGTGGTTCCCTAACATCGGGCACATCCACTCTCCACTTCACCGATCTAGCAACACACTTGACTCGGCTACTTCACTATTCTCTCGGATTGAAAACAATCCTACAACTCGAAACAAAGTTCCTACAACTCGGAGTAAAACCACTCCTACAACAACTTGGAGAATAACTCCTACAACTCGGAGAATAACTACTACAATCTTGGAGAATAACTCCTACAGGAATAAAATGAATTTAAATTGAAATACACAAACTTGGCTTCACAAATCTGACTGATTCTCGGCTTCTTCCTTCTTGAATAATTATAAAGCTCTGTCAGAAAACGTTGAGGAAGAAATCGGAGAAATCTTCGACCTGACAACATTGGAATCACCACCATCTAGGAGAAGATTTGCAGTATGTTGAAAAGCTTGATCGATTGAATCCTTCCTGTCTAAATCACTGGATCGAGAAGTTTGATGAAGAAGAAAGCGTCTAGTCGGCGGCGGCGATGCTTCCCGATTTAGAATATTGAAAATGATTCAGAATACTTGAAAATTCTTCTTCTTTTAGGGTTTGTCAATTCTGACATGACCTTTTATAGGTCTAACATAATGGTCCAAATACATTAATTACAATCCACGTATACCAATCAGGAGTTAATCAATTTTTAAATCAAAACGCATCAAACACTTAAAGAAATTCAGAGACATAACATCATTTCTCGAGAGAGATAATAACTACTAGTGTACAAGTTTTGTTTCTCGAGAAAGGATGTAAGGTTTTCGAGAAGAATAACTTAAGGAAAATGTGAAAGATGAATTCTTGTTTCTCAAGAATGAATATACTTACTCGAGAAAAATAGATTTTTGTTACTCGAGAAAAATTCTTCAATTACTCGAAAACAACAATGCATCTTGAGAAAAGATTTCTATTTCTCGAGAAAGAACATCTGGTTCTCGAGAACTATTCTTGGCCTTCTCGAGAAATGTCTTCGGCTTTCTCGAGAAAAAGCATAGAAAAATTCCGAGTTAAATTTTAAGGTTACTTGAGAAAGAGTCAAGACCTACTCGAGTACTGTATGGCTTTCTCGAGAACTACACTAGGCTTTCTCGAGAACAGCTTCTGCTACTCCAGTATCTAGCTAGGCTATCTCGAATAAAAACTTTAATCTGACTCGAGTAATAACTAATGTTTCATGAGAAAAAGACTTAGAAAAAAAATTTTGTTAGCTGAAAAAGTGATTTTTTTTCTATGAAACCAACAACCAGCCTTTCTCCCATGAATTTAGTACTTGAAAATAAAGTGTTGCCTAATAGAGAGGTTACACATGAGTCAACACCATGAATCACACAATGAGGGATTACATTGTATGGTCTTGTGTTTGGTGACTCATTGTAAACTAACATTGGTCTACACTTGACAATTATAACCTGCAAGCACTCAACTTGAAAAGGCATCAAATACAAACTTAATTCATCTTAGTTCAAGGGTGACTTCATACAAATCTAAGTTATTGTGGATACAATACCCAACAACGTGGTCTCTTCATCTCTTTTTTCTCTTCTCTTCTAGCGCAGGATGTTTTCTCTACTCGTGCGGTCTCTCCTCTTTCTACGATTTGTATTTCCGACTACTTACTCAACTGTGCGGTTTGAGTATCTGTCGGTCTACTTTTCTTAGTCGTGGTCTTTCTGCGACCTATTTGCCGATCTGTTTGTCGGCCTGTTCTCTTTTGTCTTGTACATTTTTTAATTTGCACGATCCATTTTTGCTCTTTTGTTGGCTTATGTCTAACTATGCAGCTAGTCTCTTTTCTTTCCAGTTTCTTTCTCCATGAGTTCAGTTTCTCTTGTCTCCATTATAGCTCAGGCTCTTTTGGCCTCTTCTGATAAGTGGCTTATCGACTCTGGTGTCACTTGTCACATGACCGACAATTCTCATTTGTTCTACTGCTTGAACAACAAGAAATGGGTATCTCCTATCGTTATTGCCGATAGGACTTCTGCTCCTGTGCACGGTGTACGCACTGCACACATCACTCCATCTTTGCATCTTGAGGACAATCTCTATGTTCCCACTTTTTCGTTCAATTTATTATTTGTTTATGCACTCTACACATATTTGCACATCACTATTACTTTTACAGCCACTACTTGTTCTTTATGGGTGTTGATGCACGAAAGTGGCACCGGACAGCTAACACGGAGGGAGTGTACGATCTCACAAGCTAGGAGAGGACGAGGATGAAGGTTGCGGGGGAAGAGGAAAGAAGGAAGCTTCTGAGTGCTCGAGAGTGGAGCAAACGCTTGTCAAAGATGTTGCGGGGATAGAGGAGAGGATTGTTGAGAGCAGTCGGGAAGGCTGATGAGAGAAGGAGGTTGATCAGGAGTTGCCGAGCAGACGGGTACTTGGACGGTTGTGCTTGCAGGTTGATGCCAAGAGGAAGCTGAGCTGAGCTGGGAAAAAGAGAGGGGAGCCGCTAGCAGCGGGAATAGCAGACTTCACCCGCCGCAGCTTAAATACCACTCTTGTGACGGTCTTTCCTTTGATTAATAGAGAGAGTTACAACTTGCTAATACACCTTTACAAGAAAGCAATAAAGGGTACAAGAAGGAAGTTGGCGGCTAAGGAAGAAGTGCCAGAAGAGGCCGTGCGGACTGAAAAACGTAGCCGACAGGCCGCGCGATTAAGTTAAACGGGAGACCGCACGGACTGCAGAACCAAAGGTCGGCAGGCCGCGCGGCTAAAGGCGCAGAGGGGGATGCAGACTGAGAAATGGAGTCCATAGGAGGAGGGCTGGCTGGCTGACTTAGGGCGTAAGCACCTTGGCGATGATCCCACCTCCCTCATGAGAGGCATGAGGGTCTATTTATATGCCCGAGGAGGTAACGGCTTGCGGTGACGTTACCCCCGGTGAGACGGTAACTTGAGCGAGATGGAGATGGAGTACGCCGAGTCCGCAATAGGGCGTGCGGACTGGGGCTTGGTACTTAAGCCGGTGCTGCTGATGGTAGAATGGGAGACTTAGTGGCGTACTGTAATGCGGGTTCGCGGAGTCCGTCACTGTCGAGCTGGGACTGTCTGCCTACTGCTGGTGTGGCGGATACTGGAAGCCAAGCGGCGGACTACAATGAGAATCCGGTGAGTCCGCTGCTGCTGAACTGAGCGAGCTTTAAGAGGACGAGCAGGAGAGTGCCCGTGGAGTCCGCCGAGTCCGCATGAAGTTATGTGAACTGGGACTGTCTTCTGGAGGATCTGATGCCCAGCAGGCTGGAAGGAGTCCACTACTGCTGACTGAGTCCGCGCCAAGGCCGCGGACTGAAGAGGAGTTGACCATACTGTTATCGAGAGGCCGGGGCTGGCCAAGGAAATGCAGACTGCAAAGAGAGTCCGCCAAGTCCACGGCTGCTGCGAGGCTGAGTCTGCTTGCGTTGGAGATGGAGCCTGGAAGTTGCTATTGGGGTTCAGCGGTGAAGGCAAACTGGAAGTCTCGACCGTACTTCGAGTCCGCCGAGCTCGCGATGAACAGGACATTGCTGCTGGTCTTGGCGGGTAGCCGGCTGGCGGCCTGGGGTAGGTAGGTAGTTGAGTCCAGCAGAGAGGGTCTTGCTGAGACAACCTTGCGATTAATCTAAAAGGGGAGCGGCCTGCAGAAGCGCACTGCAGGAGCAGTCCGCGGCCCCTGCCGACTAAGAGAAGGCGCGCGGTCTGGTCGGTCAGACCGCTGAGACAGGGCAAGCTGCGCGGCCTGAGCAGACAGAGAAATATGTCCGCCCTCCCTAGATCATCACGACATCCAGGAGTTACCTAGGGCCGGCCGCAAGGACCGAGCTGACTTCCTTGGGAAGGATTGCCGATTTCGGGGTTAATATAATCCTCGCACTTTTTTAAGTTCTGGATAATACTTTGAAAAAGTTGGAGATCCACGAAAATCATGATCCACCTCAAAGTAAAGAGAAGGGGCAAGGAGAGATAGAACCTGAAGCCTCTCCTTAGGAGTTTGGTGCTGCCTATCCATTTTCCTGCAAGAGGAAAGTTAGGGTAGGCATGTATGGGTGGTACATCTTGTGCGTACCTGAGTTTGCCTTTGCAAAATGAAGAAGATGTGTCTTCCACTAAGTTCTATAATAATGAAAGTGAGAGGAAAACATAGAAGCATAATAACTTGCAAGTACCTGATGGAGGCTTGCAAGCACCTATTATCCTATGAAAAAAGGAAGGATGAAGAGTATACAAGAAGCAAAAATGAGCTGCAAGTACCTGGAAGGGACTTGAAAGTCTTTGCTGGTTTCTCCAAAAGTGAGGTTTTGAAACAAATTCAGGAGTAGAGAAAACTACAAATACCTGAAGGTAACTTGCAGGTATCTGCTGGTTTCTGCAAAAGAAGAGTTAAAAGTAGACACAATATATGAAAGTAACTTGCAAGTACCTGTGAAGAAACCTACAAGTATCGGATGATCTCTGCAAAATGAGAGTTAGGAACAAACATGATATACATATGTAGCTTGCAAGTACCTTGTGAAGAAACTTGCAAGGTTTTGCTGATCTCTGCAAGAAGAGAGTTAGGAGTAGGCAAAACATGAAAATAGCTTGCAAGTACCTGTGAAGAACCTTACAAGGATATGCTGCTTTCTGCAAAGTGAGAGTTAGAAGCAGACAAAACATGAAAATAGCTTGCAAGTACCTGTGAAGAAACTTGCAAGGATATGCTGCTTTCTGCAAAGTGAGAGTTAGAAGCAGGCATTGTATACAAAGAATAAGCTGCAAGTACCTGGATGAGACGTGCAGGTGTCTGCTAATCACTGCAAAGAAAAGAGTGAGCCGCAAACATAGAATAATGCATTAAACTACAAGTACCTGGATAAGTCTTGTGTAACACCCCCTATCCATCGCATAGCATATAGCAGTAGGTCCGGCCGGGGCCCGACGCCATATACCATAGACAGACCGGGTGGTTACTCAAGGAAACCATCCAACCAATCCAACGTCCTACACAGAGCATTCTAGAGGAAGCAATTTTAAAAGTTGCAATTAAAGAACCCAGCAACAAGCATGAATGTCCACTAAACACCAAATAGGTATGTAGTACATACACAAGTACTGGCCTTACGGCCTTACAAAATGGTTTAATTCAAATTACATGTTTTACAAACCACGGAACGCAGGCCGGTAATACATGAATAAAAGCAAGTAAACACTTCAATTAGGCCTTCAAGGGCCGGCTTTGCAATTTGGGCTTTAGCCCGCTATTGACCGCTTGGACCAGCAGCACCTGCAAGAAACAAACTACCGCACGGTGGCAAACAAAAGAAACTGTCAGCAATGCTGACCAAATTATAACGATCCCGCCCCCAAACTCGGGGCGGCGATGCTCCTTCCCTGCATTTTATTAGCATAAGCGAGCAATATAGTATTGTCACAACATCACAGGAGTAGGCACGCACGACCACACACCCCGTGCACTCAGGGCACATTCTCGGTGATCACGGCCAAGTCCGTCGGCTCACCACCATCCCTTTGGATGGCCAAACAATGAGCAATTTGTCTTCCCTGCATGGGTCACGGTAATTGAAACCATAGACCGCCGAAGACCCTCATCTATGCCAACGGCTCTAATCCGAACGACATAGAATGGGTACGGTTCCATCTAACCCGTGCTCACATCGCAATGTTAATTAAAAACATATGCGCACGTCAAGCTTCTCCCGAGTCCCATTTCCGTCACACATTTCACATAACCGGGTTATGTTCAAGTTGGCTCTCAGGCCTCCAAGTTGGCAAGATCACGCATCCGCCCAGTTTTCCGGGTGCACCTTAGGGTTAATCCGCAAGGCTCCCTGTTGCAATCTACCATGTAGAAAACCCGAAAAACAACCAATCGCACAGAGTCTTCTCCGGCATTTATACAATGCAACATCACCGATCCAGACCAAAATGTCCGGGTAGGCTTCACACATCATGCCTATGTCTGTTCTCGCTTACGGACTCTACACAACGGGGAATATTCATCTCTACCCGAAGGAACGCCTCCAACCCATCACAAACTCGCGAGAGCGGGCTTCCTTTTGCAAAAGAAGTAGAGCTTCACATGCTCAAGTAGAGAATCGTTACCATAGCGTTCTTCCTTGGCGCCATGGAAATATAACCGGATGAAAAGCACCGCACTCTCTTTGCCTCTGTAGATCCGAAGTATGCTCGCAATTTGGAGCTTCGAAGCTCCTCCAATGGCCGGATCTAAGCTTCTTCTTCTTCCTTTGCTCTCCTCTCTCTTGACTTAGAAAGAGAACCACTCAAAATAAATGAGGGTTTCAAAGGTCCAATCCGGGGTATATCCCATCAGGAATAACCCCCAGCCGTTGGATCCCAAATTAAAGAAATGAACGGCTTTGATTCGGGCCTGAAATGCTAAAACTGGGCCGAACACGGCCTGAGACATGCCCGTGTCCAGAGCCATGTCCCTCATTCGCCGTCAAAATCGACGCGGCTGGAAAAACACACGGGCATCCAACACGCTCGTGTTCGACCTGACACGCCCGTGTTCCACCTGACACGGCCATGTGGTCGGCCATGTGCCTCCATCGACACAGCCTCGAAAACAACCCGAGACTCATACGGGTATTGGACACGCCCGTGTCCTAGCCCATGTCTAACTCGAACACGCCTGGGCTCCAGGTCGTGTACATGGTCTCGACACTTCATCGAGCGAAGTTTGTCGACTGCCTGACACGACCTTGGACACGCCCGTGTCCTAGGCCGTGTGCCTTGTCTCGACACATCGTCGAGTGAAATTTGTCGACTCCCCGGGCCGTTCGTCGACACGGGCCCGACACGCCCTGAGACACACCCGTGTCTCAGGTTGTGTTATCTGGTCGACGATCGTCAACTCCAAAATAGTCGACCTCTCGACCAAATCGTCGACTCCAGCCTGACACGCCCTGGGACACGCCTGTGTCCCAGGCCGTATGCCCCCTGCCAGATTCCAAATTTGGCCCAAAACGCCTCCCGTTGCTCTTTTGAGTTTCGGCGCATTAAAACTCTCCCCCCTCTTAAAAGAATTTCGACCACGAAATTACATAAAGGAAAGACAAGTACCAAAATTAAATTGTACCTGAACGGAACAACTCCGGATACTCGTCAATCATAGTATGCTCTCGTTCCCAAGATAGCTCCTCTCGACCGCAATTGTCCCATCGGACCTTGACCATCCTGATCTCTTTATTGCGTAGCCGCTTGACCTCCGAGTCCTCAATCCGCACGGGCTTGACTTTTGTCGTCAGCCCACTATCCACCGGCACTTGATCAACCGCAATCACTTGCGAAGGCTCTTGCACCACCTTCCGTAGCACCGAAATATGGAATACATCATGTAAACCACTAAGCTCCACTGAAAGCTTCAACCGATAGGCTGCTTCACCAACCAGCTCCAGAACCTCAAACGGCCCGAGGTATCTCGGGCTTAGCTTTTTCATTCACCGCACCCGCGAGACACCCTTGAACGGCTTGATCTTTAAGTACACATAGTCGCCCACAGTGAACTCCACATTCCTGTGCTTGGCATTATAGTATTTCTCCTGATGGTCCTGAGCGATTAGCAACCTCTACCGAATGGTACACACCAACAAAGTAGCATCCTTCACTTCTAATCGCTTATACAACTTTGACTCACCCGTTTCTAGCCAAGACAATGACGTGCGACATCTTCTACCATATAGGGCCTCGAAGGGCGCCATTTGAATACTCGCCTGGTAGTTATTGTTATACGCAAACTCCACCAAATAAATATTGTCTTCCCATTGCTTTCCAAAGTCCAAGACACACATGCGGAGCATGTCTTCCATAGTTCTATTGACCCTCTCAGTCTGCCCATCCGTTTGCGGATGGAAGGTTGTGCTGAATTTTAACTTTATTCCCAACATTTGCTGCACTAGACTCCAATCATTGGACGTGAACCGCCAATCTCGGTCACTCACGATGTTGCGGGGCACACTGTGAAGCCGCACTATATTATCCACATATAGTTTTGTCAACTTCTCCACCGGATCATCCTTCCTATGCCGAATGAAATGCGACACCTTCATTAGTCGATCTAAGACCACCCAGATGTCGTCATTCCCCTTTTGAGACCTTGGCAAACCGTGCACAAAGTCCATAGAGATGTCATCGAATTTCCACGCCGGAATAGGCAAGGACTTCAGAAATCCTCCCGGCATTTGGCACTCCGCCTTCACCAAGGAGCAAGTTTGGCACTTCGCTACGTAGAGCGCCACATCCTTATTTAAACCCGGCCACCAAAACAATTTCTTTACATTGCGGAACACCTTCGTGCTCCCCGGGTGAATTGAGTACTTAGTATGGTGTGCCTCATACAACAATTCCACCCGCAAATTGCCCACACTTGGGACGCATAGACGACCGTCTTTCCAAAGCAATCCGTCCTCCACAACGAATTGGGAATTTGACCCATCCAGAGCCTCTATCATGAACTGCTTCATATGGACATCCATATCCAAAGCCTGCTGAATCCGATCAGCCAGTTCATATTGGACTTCAGTCCAATTCAGTTCTGCTTCAGCACTTGATTGCTTATCCACACAAACAATCTCCAACGCCTCCAACTCCAGAATCAACCGCTCGTCATGGATCGACAGCCAATTGGCTTGAGCTGGGGCCCGGCAACTCAACGCGTCCGCAACCGCATTACCTTTACCATGCACGTAGTGGATCTTGAATGTATAGTCCCCCAGGATCTCCATCCATCTATGCTGCCGAATATTCAGATCTTTCTGATCAATCAGATACTTCAGGCTCTTGTGATCGGTGTAGATATCAATCTTCACACCTTACAAATAATGCCTCCACAGCTTCAAGGCAAAAATCACGGCCGCTAACTCCAAGTTATGGACCGGATAATTCCTCTCATGAACTTTTAGCTGTCTCGAGCCATAAGCTATTACACTTCCGTGTTGCAGTAGCACGCAACCCAAACCGCTGCCCGAAGCATCGCTATAAATCTCATAGCCTTCGATCCCACTCGGCGAACTCAGCACATGCGCTGTGGTCAATCGACATTTCAACTCCTTAAAAGCTCGCGCGCACTCCGACGTCCAAACGAACTTTTGCTCCTTCCTCGTCAAAGTGGTGAGAGGCAACGCTATCCACGAGAAGTTCTCTACGAAGCGCCTATAATAGCCGGCAAGCCCCAGAAAGCTCCGGACTTCCACTACCGTAGCAAGCTTAGGCCACTCCCGTATCGCAACAATCTTCGCCGGATCCACTGCAATACCTTCCCCACTCACTATATGACCGAGGAACGCCACGGAGGATAACCAAAACTCGAACTTCGAGAACTTGGCATACAATTGATTCCTCCTTAGCATCTCCAAAACCAAATGAAGATGCTTGAAGTGATCTTCCTAACTCTGCGAGTACACCAAAATATCGTCGATGAAGACGGTCACAAAATGGTCCAAGTACTCCCTGAAGGTCCTATTCATCAATTCCATGAATACTGAAGGTGCATTAGTCAGCCCAAACGGCATGGCCGTAAACTCATAATGCCCGTATCTCGTACTGAACGCTATCTTCGGGATATCACTCTCCCTGATTCGCAATTGATAGTACCCGGACTTGAGATCCAACTTCGAGTACACCGTCGACCCGACTAACTGATCAAAAAGATCATCGATCCTGGGGATCAGGTACTTGTTCTTTTTCGTCAACTTGTTGAGCTCTCGATAATCAATACATAGCCTCAGGCTTCCATCCTTCTTCTTAACAAAGAGGACCGGCGCGCTCCAAGGCGAAGAACTTGGGCGCACATACCCTTGCTCCAACAAATCTTACAGTTCAACCTTCTGCTCCGCCATTTCTTTAGGCGCTAGCCGATATGGAGAGCGTGACACAGGATTTGCACCTGGTACGAGCTCTATCGTAAAATCTATCTCCCGTTTAGGCGGCGCTCCAGGAAGATCTATAGGGAACACATCAGGGTATTCTGATACAACTGAAATACTATCCAACACGGGCTTCGGCTTCGCAACCTCCACTAGTGTAAAGAACAGTTCTGCACCGGCACGAACCGCTTTCACCACCTGAAGAGCAGACATCAACGTCTTGCTCAACCCCTTTAAGCCCGTAAAAGTCGTCTCACGACTTGCTCCCAACTTGACTTCCTTGCGACCGCAATAAATATAGGCTTGCTGCTCCGAGAGCCAGTCCATGCCAAATATAACGTCGAACTCCACCAACGGTAGTAACGACGCCTGCAGATTGAACTTTGGATTCCCAATGCGAATCTTAACACCGCATATTCTATCCACACGCATCGAACACCCATTGGGCAACAACACATCCAACTTATCCTTTGACATCGAAGAAGGGACTCCGATACATGATATAAATCCTTCGGACAAGAAGGACTGTGAAGCTCCCGTATCCAAGAGTGCTCTTGCCAGATTTTCACAAATCAAAACAAATCCTCAACAAGCAGTGGTAAGGTAATAGGTGCATAACAAGTATTTCAAGAAATTAACTTGCTATAAATTAAACCGTACCTGTCACCACATCCGCCTGTTTGATGGCCTCATGTTGGCCAAGATTATACACCCTTGATTGGGCCGGAGCATAATGGGACGCGGTTGACTCCACCGCCTTGACCTTCTCTTCATAAGTCACTCCCGGCTTCCTTTTGGACTTGGGACATCCGCTCAAACAATCACGGGCAAAGTGCCCCGGCTTTCCACAATTAAAACATGCGCCCGGGGTCCGACCCGTAGTCTCCCCAGAAGCACCAGAAGAAGGATCTGGACCCGAAGTCCTATGCTTCTTGAAGAATCTTTGATAGCCGGACTTTTTAGTAGTCGGCACTTTGAACCCAGAATTCTTATCAGCAACGCTTTTCTTTGTTGTACATTCTTCATGTCCTTCTCCAAGGACCGGGCCGTGTTGACCAAGCTCAAGAAACCCTGCGTCATCGGCCCCGAGAGTAGTAACCTCAACTCATCTCTCAATCCTTTGTAGAATCGATTCGTCTTGCGCTCCTCATCTGCCATGGTGGAGCTAGCATATCGACTCAAAAGAGTAAACTTGTGGAGATATTCATCCACGCTACTGTCCACTTGTACCAACTTCAGGAACTCATTCTCCAACGCTATCCTCTATGCCGAAGGGAGGTATCTAGCCAAGAACAATCTCGATAACTCCTCCATCGTGACATCAACAAGTTGCCTACCTCTCAATAGGTGCAGCTCCAATCCTTCCCACCACAATCTCACTTCACCGTCCAAAAGGAACATAGCAATGGTGGTCATTTGCCACTCCTCCGTCTCCATTGCTGTCATGACTCTCTTCACCCTCGAGAGCCAGTCTTCAGCTTGAGATAGGGTTCCTAACCCCGAGAATACTGGAGGATTAAAGCTCATGACATGTTTGAGCTGTCTCTCAGTTGCCCTCCTTGGCACCAACGGCTCCACTACTACCTGCTCCACCGCCGGAGCGGGATGCTGCATTTGCCTTGCAGGCTGCGCATTCATCATGTCCAACACTACTTCGGCCACCAATCGTATGCTCTCAGCCTATGGAGGTGCTGCAGGAGCAACATTTGGTGCACTGCTAGCCTCAGAAACTCGACGTTCCGATGGCCCAACACCACTTCTGGTCATCTATAGTGGAACAAAACATCTCTAAGAGACCAAACAAAATTGCAAAAGCAATTATAGGAATGCGCAGGTTCCTCAAACACGTGTATTTTCATTCCTAAGTGGACATTCATGGGTTCTTTTACTGTTATAACGATGACGCACACACATGTTCTCACCACCCCTTAAAAAGAACTCGCCCACGAATTCATCTTAAGCCCGACCAAAACCAGTAGTCTGATACCAAATTGTAACACCCCCTATCTGTCGCATAGCATATAGCAGTAGGTCCGGCCGGGGCCCGACGCCATATACCACAGACAGACCGGGTGGTTACT
Organism: Platanthera guangdongensis; assembly: GCA_039583875.1. Lineage (NCBI taxonomy): Eukaryota > Viridiplantae > Streptophyta > Magnoliopsida > Asparagales > Orchidaceae > Platanthera > Platanthera guangdongensis. Next base: position 46,335,082 of record CM077167.1, on the reverse strand, counting down.
CATGGAAACCATCCAACCAATCTAACGTCCTACACAGAGCATTCTAGCGGAAGCAATTTTAAAAGTTGCAATTAAAGAACCCAACAACAAGCATGAATGTCCACTAAACACCAAATAGTCATGTAGTATATACACAAGTACTGACCTTATGGCCTTACAAAATGTTTTACTTTAAATTACATGTTTTACAAACCACGTCATGCAGGTCGGACATACATGAATAAAAGCAAGTAAACACTTCAATTAGGCCTTCAAGGGCTGGCTTCGCAATTTGGGCTTTAGCCCGCTATTGACAGCTTGGTCCAGCAGTACCTGCAAGCAACTAACCACCGCACGGTGGCAAACAAAAGCAACGGTTAGCAATGCTGACTAAATTATAACGATCTTGCCCACAAATCAGGCGGCGATGCTCCTTCCCTGCATTTTATTAGCATAAGCGAGCAATATAGTATTGTCACAACATCACAGGCGTAGGCACGCACGGCCACACACCCCGTGCACTCAGGGAACATTCTCGGTGATCACGGTTAAGTCCGTCGGCTCACCACCATCCCTTTGGACGGCCAAACAATGATCAATTTGTCATCCCGGCATGGGTCACGGTAATTGAAACCATAGACCACCGAAGACCCTCATCTATACCAACGGGTCTAATCCGAACAACATAGAATGGGTACAGTTGCATCTAACCCGTGCTCACATCACAACGTTAATTAAAAACATATGCGCAGATCAAACTTCTCCCGAGTCCCATTTCCTTCACACATTTCACATAACCCGGTTATGTTCAATTTGGCTCTCAGGCATCCAAGTAGGCAAGATCACGCATCTGCTCAGTTTTCTGGGTGCACCTTAGGGTTAATCCTCAAGGCTCCCTGTTGCAATCTACAATGTAGAAAACCCGAAAAATAACCAATCGCACGGAGTCTTCTCCGGCATTTATGCAATGCAACATCACCGATCCAGACCAACATGTCCGGGTAGGCTTCACACATCATGCCTATGTCCATTCTCGCTTACGGACTCTACACAGCGGTGACTATTCATGTCTACCCGAAGGAATGCCTCCAACACATCGTAAACTCGCGAGAGCGGGCTTCCTTTTGCAAAAGAAGTAGAGCTTCACATGCTCAAGTAGAGAATCGTTACCCTAGCGTTCTTCCTTGGCGCCATGGAAATGTAAGCGGATGAAAAGCACCGCACTCTCTTTGCCTCCGTAGATCCGAAGTCGGCTCGCGATTTGGAGCTTTGATGCTCCTCCAATGGCCGGATCTATGCTTCATCTTCTTCCTTTGCTCTCCTCTCTCTCTTGACTTAGAAAGAGAACCACTCAAAAGAAATGAGGGTTTCAAAGGTCCAATCCCGGGTATATCCCATCAAGAATAACCGCCAGCCGTTGGATCCCAAATTAAAGAAACGAATGGCCTTGATTCGGGCCTGAAATGCTAAAACTGGGTCGAACATGGACTGAGACACGCCCGTGTCCAGGGCCATGTCCCTCATTCGCCGTCAAAATCGATGCGGCTGGAAAAACACACGGGCATCCAACACGCCTGTGTTCGACCTGACACGCCCGTGTTCCACTTGACACGGCCGTGTGGTTGGCCGTGTGCCCCCATCGACACAGCCCCGTAAACAACCCGAGACTCACACGGGTATTGGACACCCCCGTGTCCTACCCCATGTCTAACTCGAACACGCCTGGGCTCCAGACCGTATTCACGGTCTCGACACTTCGTCGAGCGAAGTTTGTCGACTGCCTGACACGGCCTTGGACACGCATGTGTCCTAGGCCATGTGCCTTGTCTCGACACATCATCGAGCGAAATTCGTCGACTCCCCGGGCCGATCGTCGACACGGGCCCGACACGCCCTGAGACACGCCCGTGTCTCAGGCTGTGTTTTCTGCTCGACGATCGTCGACTCCAAAATCGTCGACCTCTCGACCAAATCGTTGACTCCAGCCTGACATGCCCTGGGACACGCCCGTGTCCTAAGCTGCGTGCCCCCTGCCAGATTCCAAATTTGGCCCAAAACAGCTCTCGTCGCTCTTTTGAGTTTCGGGGCGTTACAGCTTGCAGGTGTCTGCTATTCACTGCAAAGAAAAGAGTGAGCCGCAGACATAGAATAATGAATTAAACTACAAGTACCTGGATGAGGCTTGCAGGTGTCTGCTATCCACTGCAAAGAAAAGAGTGAGCCTCAGACAGAGAATAATGAATTAAACTGCAAGTACCTGGATGAGGCTTGTAGGTGTCTGATATTCACTACAAAGAAATGAGTGAGCCGCTGACATAGAATAATGAATTAAACTGCAAGTACCTAGATGAGGCTTGCAGGTGTCTGCTATTCACTATAAAGAAAAGAGTGTGTCGCAGACATACATATATAAAAGGATCTTGCAAGTACTTGAGAGAAGTCTTGCAAGTGTTAACTGTTGATAGGGTAAGGTCGATATAACCAAATAGTAGGGGAAATGCCTGATACATCCTGGTAGAGCTTTGAGCAGGCAATGCATATAAGATGAGCAAAGTGAATACTGGAAATCCTTTTGGTAGGTCGGATTAACCTGTTCACTTCTGAAAGAAGGCAGTTGACAAAAAAGAGGCCTATACTCGGAGATGACCAAGATAGACTGGATGCTGCCATAGGAGATCACCCGTGGGCCTTATGCATCGCTTGCCTGAGAATGGTCATCCCGAGTATATTCCTACTCAAAGCGGGCTGGTCGCGCATCCTCTAGGAGGGCACAAAGGAGAAAAGCGACGGAAATCCTGAGAAGGACAGCTAGAGGCACTGATCACATGCTTCGGGTTACTACATCACTGATCAACGAGACTGGTTGCGCCAAGAGGCCTATAGCTTGTCTGCGGATTGATCAGTGGAGTAGAGGACCCCACGAGAGCATGGATTGGGAGCACTAGAGAACGCTCGACCATCACAGTCGTTAGATGATCAAAGGGACAAGGCTACGTTTGGTTGCCATTGCTTGTCAAGCAAAGATCACCGAAACTGTGATGTATCCTAACAGAGCACAGCAGAGCTAACACATGGGGCCTCCCTAGCACGCACTCTTTTTTAGATGTTGTCTAGGATCCAAAGTCCAGTATTCCCCCGCATGAGAGTTGGATAGCCCCCACTACACACATATGCGAAATCTCCCCGCGATATGTGGTCACTATGGTCTTACGCCGGAATCCAATCCCAAGGGGGCCTATAGCAAGACTCGACGACATCTCTGTGGCTAAGTGACCTCTTGGAGAAGAGAGAATAGAGGAGGAAGCAATACAAGAAGGGAACTGTGTTAGTATGGGATCCTTGATAAATGCTTTGTTGAAAAGCAAGAAAGAACACTAAGAAGTGTTTTGTAAAGAGAATGTTTGAAAGGGTAAGAGTAGAGATAATCCATCATGGTTGTGAGAGAATTTGGAGGACTATGAAGTCCTTTGCTCGCTTAGAATAGCGTTCCAAGCACACCCTCATCACTGGCATCGAAGCATTCAACAGTTTTGTTAACAACGAGGAGAGGGGGTTCTTCGACTAGGTTCACTCCTTTTGAGGAGCAGGGAACATCTGCAACTTCTTTACCCTTTGAGGTTGCTGGATCAGGGCAATCTTCTTAGGGAAGCAGGTCACGCATCTTACCCTATCGGAGCATCCTTTGCACAAGCTAGCGGAGTGCTCGGCAGTTCTCAGTCAAGTGACCTGGCTCTTTGTGGAATTCGCAATAAGGCTCTGAATCTCTAGTCCTTTGATCGGCTGGTCGGAAAAGCTTTTTGTAGCTACCACTATCTTTCATGATTTGGCTCACTTCTTGAATGGCCTCATCTATTTCAGATTTATGCAAGTCATCATCTTATTGATGGCAGACTGTAGCTGTTTGAGAAGAAGCTAGTGGTAGTAATGAATCTTGAGCACGATCACGGCTTACGAAAGGGTATCGATGGCGCTGAAACCTTTTTTCCTTTCCTTGAATGAGTTGGGAAATAATTTTGAGGAGACCTCAGAGGCCGTTTGTGAAAAGGATCTTTCTCTAATATGAGCTTGGAGACGAATCCTGTGTTGCTTTTTTCGCCTCGGATGTATGAGTTGGCTAAGGCAATCAACTCTTGATACGTTCTTGGTGCACGGACATTGGCTTCAAACTTGAGAGGCCCTTCACGGAGACCGTGGATAAGAGCCACTCGGTACTTTTCTTGACTAACAATCTCGATGTCCAAAATCTCTCTTCGGAAACGATCAATAAACTGAGGCCAAGTTTCATTGCTGCGCTGCTTGATCTCAAAGAGGGCTTCAGGACCACCCTTTCTCTTGGTTGAGGTAGAGAATCTGAGCAAGAACTCCCTTCGCAGATCAGCAAAGGAAGTGATGGAGTGAGGGCGAAGACCATAGAACCAGTCTCTCACTTGCCCATCAAAAGTTGTCACAAGGAGCTTGCACTTAGTTGCATCTGAAAGGGTTTTGAGATCAACGACTGATTCGAAGGCTTGAAGATGCTTCGCGGGATCAGACTCTCCGGTGTAAAATGGTAACTGAGGTTCTCTGAAATTTGCTGGAGTTGGTTCATGACGAACATTCTCTACAAATGGCGAAGGCTCTTCCTGCTCTCCTACAACATAAGGATAAAAAGGAGCATAAGCTGCAGCTACAAAAGGAGCAGGAGGGTAAAAGGGAAAAGTTGCTGCAGGAGGAGCAAATGCAGGAACTGCAGGGTAAGGGTGGCTTCCCTAAAAGTTGAGAAATCTAGCAGGGCTTCCCCGGGCTGCTTCCCGGAAGACGTTTTGGCGAGTAGCAAATTCTTCATCTTGAGGTCGCAGGGGAGCTGCAGGCCCTTGTAGGAAGGTTGCTGTGTAAGGAGGATAGACCGGCGGGCAAGCTGGAGTACAAGCTTGCTGGTGCTCCAAAGCTGGTGCTGGATTGGTCGGAGCAGCTGGAGCAGCTGGGGCTGTTGCTGGTTGAGAGTTTAGTCGCCGCGTGATCATAGCGAGCATTTGGTTGATTGCTTGGAACTGCTGAGCATTCTCACGACGCAATTGTTCAAAGGCCTCCTAGAGAGGATCAACTCTAGGACTTGGAGCAAGGTTCTCGGCTGGTTGACGATCTGACATGGTTAACTGCCCCTATTCACCGTATGTTCGGATTTGAAGGCCGCGTGTTAACTATTGATGCACGAAAGTGGCACCGGGCAACTAACACGGAGGGAGTGTTCGATCTCACAAGCTAGGAGAGGAAGAGGATAAAGGTTGCGGGGGAAGAGGAAAGAAGGAAGCTTCTGAGTGCTCGAGAGTGGAGCAAACACTTGTCAAGGAGGTTGCGGGGATAGAGGAGAGGATTGTCGAGAGCAGTCGGGAAGGCTGATGAGAGAAGGAGGTTGATCAGGAGCTGCCGAGCAGACGGGTACTTGTACGGTTGTGCTTGCAGGTTGATGCCGAGAGGAAGCTGAGCTGAGCTGAGAAAAAGAGAGGGGGGCCGCTAGCAGCGACAACAGCAGACTTCGCCCACTGCGGCTTAAATGCTACTCTTGCGACGGGCTTTCCTTTGATTAATAGCGAGAGTTACAACTTGCTAATACACCTTTACAAGAAAGCAATAAAGGGTACAAGAAGGAAGCTGGCGGCTAAGGTAGAATTGCCATAAGAGGCCGGGCAGACTAAAGAACGTAGCCGGCAGGCCACGCGGTTAAGGTCAACGGGAGACCGCGTGGACTACAGAACCAGAGGCCGGCAGGCCGTGCGACTAAAGGCGCAGAGGGGGATGCGGACTGAGAAACGGAGTCCGCAGGAGGAGGGCTAGCTGGCTGGCTGACTTCGGGCGTGAGCACCTTGGCGATGATCCCACCTCCCTCATGAGGGGCATGAGGGTCTATTTATAGGCCCGAGGAGGTAACGGCTTGCGTGACGTTACCCCCGGTGAGACGGTAACTTGAGCGAGATTGAGACGGAGTTTGTCGAGTCCGCAATAGGGTGCGTGGACTGGGGCTTGGTACTGAAGCCGGTGCTGCTGACGGCAGAATGGGAGACTTAGTGGCGGACTGCGATGCGGGTTCGCGGAGTCCGTCACTGCTGAGCTGGGACTGTCCACCTACTGCTGGGCTGGCGGATGCTGGAAGCCAAGCGGCGGAATGCAAGGAGAATCCGATGAGTTCGTCGCTGCTGAACTGAGTGAGCTTTAAGGGGGCGAGCAGGAGAGTGCCCGCGGAGTCCGCCGAGTCCGCACGAGGTTATGCGGACTGGGACTGTCTTCTGGAGGATCTGATTCCCGACGGGCTGGAAGGAGTCCGCTACTACTAAATGAGTCTGCACCAAGGCCGTGGACTGAAGAGGAGGTTACCCTGCTGTTGTCAAGAGGTCGGGGCTGGCCAAGGAAAGGCGGACTGCAAAGAGAGTGCGCCAAGTCCGCGGCTTTTGCGAGGTTGAGTCCGCTTGCGTTGGAGATGGAGCCTGGCTGTTGCTGTTGGGGTTCAGCAGTGAAGGCGAACTGGAAGTCTCGACTGTACTTCGAGTCCGTCGAGCTCGCGATGAACGGGACGTTGCTGCTGGTCATGGCGGGTAGCCGGCTGGAGAACTGGGGTAGGTAGGTAGTTGAGTCCGACAGAGAGGGTCCTATGGAAACAACCTTGTGGTTAAGCTAAAAGGGGAGCAGCCTACATAGGCGGACTGCAGGAGCAGTCCGTGGCCCTTGCTGACCAAGAGAAGGCGTGCGGCCTGGTCAGTCAGACCACTGAGACCGGGCAAGCCGCGTGGCCTGAGTGGATAGAGAATTCTGTCCTCCCTCCCTATAGCATCACGACCTCCAGGAGGAACCCGGGGAAGGCCGCGACGAGCAAGCTGGCTGCCTTGGGAAGGATCACCGATTTCGGGGTTAACACTGCGATTCTTCCTCTAAGTCTACGATTGCTACTGGGACTGCAACTGGTGGCCTCTTCTTTCTTGACAATGATGTTGCTCTTTCTGTTTCTTCTTCCCTTCTGTAATGACATTGTCGTCTTGGTCATCCTCCTTCTCGCCTCATCCACCAACTTCTCCCAAATCTTCCTCAAGAGTATTCCCCTTTGAATTATGAAGCATGCCAGCTTGGTAAACATCATCGCTCTTCTTTCCTAGCGTGAACGAGACGTAGTTCTTAGCGTCTTTTTGAACTAGTGCACTTTGACATCTGAGGTCCCGCTCTTACTGCCACTGTTCGTAGAGGTAGCTTGTACTTTGTCACTTTCATTGATGATTTCTCCAAGTGTACTTGGTTGTATCTCTTGAAAGATTATTATGAACTTAATTTACACTGTGTTTACCACCTTTTATAATGACATCTTGACATAGTTTAATGTGCATATTCAAGTTCTTTGTACTGATAATGCCAAGGAATATGTCAGCCATCAAATTTTTGTTTTTATGCGAGCCATGGTTTGATTCATCAAACTTCTTGCACAAATACCTCTCAACAGAACGATATTGCTGAACGCAATAATCATCATCTCTCGGATGTTGCTCGCTGCCTTCTATTACAAATGAATGTTTCTCGGTCTTATTGGGGTCATGCTGTCCTTCGCTCATGATATCTCATTAATCTAATTACCTCATCTATTCTTCAAGGCAAGACTCCATTTTCCATTTTGAATCACGAGACTGTGCCGTTTCCTTTACCTCTTCGGGTTTTTGGATGTATGACGTTTGTTTACATACCTTCTCTTACCCGTGACAAACTTTCTCTACATTCTATTAAATGCTTATTCCTTGGTTATTGTCCGACTCAAAATGGATATCTCTATATTGATCCACTTCTCGGCAAACAGTACGTCTCTGCTGATGTCACCTTCTTTGATGATACACCGTATTTTTCTCCTGCTTCTTCTCTCTTGCCCTCTAATACTTCCTCTTCAATTCATATAGTCTAGACACCTATGCTAGACCCAATTCCTTGAACCACTGTTCCTGTTATACCATCTCTTTCTCTCGAGACTAAATCTTTGCGCTTGGAGACTTTTGTGCCTATTCCCAGGCCTCTTCCCTCTTTTTACAATGGATCTGCTCGTACGTACCAAAGTGATGTTGATCTTCCTATTGCCTTATGGAAGGGTGTCTGCCAATGGACTGCATCTTATTGATGATGTCATCTCATATGCTCGGCTTTCTCTGATTTCCAAGTTTTTTTCTCTTGCTATTTCATCTACTATCATCCCAACTATATATCAAGAAGCTCTTTCTATTCTGCAGTAGAAGGCCGCTATGGATGAAGAAATGAAAACCATAACTGAGAGAGGTGCTTGGACACTTGTTCCCACACCTCTGGGCACAGATGTGGTTGGTTGTCGATCGGTTTTTGTTGTCAAGTATCTTCCAGATGGTTCTGTTGACCGCTATAAGGTGAGGCTTGTTGCCAAAGGATTTACTCAAACGTATAGTGTTGACTTCTTTGATACCTTTTCTCTTATTGCTCGCATCAGCACTATATATGTTTTTTTCTCTATCGCGGTTAATAGAGACTCGAAAATGTCTCAGTTTGATGTGAAGAATGCCTTCCTCTATGGTGATTTGCATGAGATGGTTTACATGGAGCAACCTCCTGGGTATGTTGCTCAGGGGGAGTCTCAGGTATACAAGCTTCAGAAGGCGATTTATGATTTAAAGTAATGTCCACTAGCTTGGTTTGACAAGTTTAGTGGGGTTGTTTCTCTTATTGGGTTCAATCAGAGTTCTGTTGATCATTCTCTATTTATACGCAAGACTACTAAAGGCATTGTGGTTCTAGCTGTCTATGTTGATGATATACTTCTTACTGTTGATGGTAAAGAAGGCAATGATCTAGAAAAATGACATCTTCGACAACATTTTGTTACTTAGGGTATGGAAGCTTTGAAGTATTTTCTGGGAATTGGGATTACACGAAAGCGAAACTCTGGGGTTCTTTCGCAGCGGAAGTATGCATTAGATCTCTTAAAGGAAACTAGTATTCTTGGCACAATACCTACTCGTTGCCCGATGACTGTTTGGGATGATAACTTGTGGATAGAAGATTCTCCTCTTTTCCCGTATTGTACTGTGTACATGCGACCTATAGGAAAACTCATCAATCTGACTATTACAAGACCATATATCTATTATGCATTTGGGAAGATCAGTCAGTTTATGCAAACTCCTAGAGAGTGTTATGTGTGTTCTGCTATGAAAATTCTGGGTTATTGATGAATTATAAATATACCTATTTTTCTGTACATTAATTTAGTTGTTTTCATCTATTTTTGTCATTTTTATTCAATAAATTGGTACTTTTATTGTAAATAATATACTAACTTATTTTATTTTATTTTTCAGGTAAAAATTAAAAATCAGCCAAAAATTGACAAGTCACGCCCGTGACTTACGGGTCACGCCCGTGACCGGGGCGTGACACGTCAAAATCTCGTCAATCAGCAAATTTTGAAGAGAAAAGCTCGACACGCCCTGCGACACGCCCGTGTCACCTGACACGGGGCGTGACCCAAGCACGTGTCCACCCGCTCGACGTTTTCAGCTCGACGTTCGTCGAACCCCTCGACACGCCCAATGTCACGACCATGACCTAGGGCGTGACACCTCTTCCCGCTCGACGATTTTCAACTCGATATTTTCCGCTCGACATTTGTCGAGTGTCGACACCAACTAACACGCCCGTGACCTGGGGCATGAACTCTCCACCTGGCCGATGTGATGGCACCTGCGACTTTTGGCGCGACCCGCGCCCTGATCTACCTCCTCGACACGCCCAGAGTCACTCCCATGAGTTGGGGCGTGACCTCTGCGTGACCGACACCTGTCCAGCCCGAAGTCCACTTTGATGTCAAATCGATGGCCGCCATCATGAATAGTGTCGACACGCCGCCTGACACGCCCGTGTCAAAGGGCTTGTACTTATAAATTTTCTGCCTATAAATAGTTGTGTTCTACTTGAGTTCTTGTTCCCCTTTTTGAACCATTTTATATAGGAGTTATGCTGCTCGGATGAGCCCAAATACTATGTAAGGGAAATTTCTCCCCCTCTCCTTTATTTTCTTAGCTTTGTAATCTTAGTTTTTAGCTTAATAAAATTGTAGATTTTCTCTCTTTTTATGGATTTGGACTTCAACTATGTGACTACTCTTATGCAATCTTATTTCTTTCTTTGTTTTAACTTTGTTTTCGTTCTCTTTTATAATGTGTGTGTGAGTGTATGAGTATAGTTTTCATGTTTTTATGTTTAGTTATTTTTACTTTGTTTTGGTAAAAATTAGATTTTTTATAGCTTTTCTTTCATTCCTATAAACCCGTAAAAATATTTTAAAGTGTCTTTCATTTTTTCTTTAACTTAGATTTTCCTTTTTAGGTTGTAAAACTTTTTCTTTCTTTTTACTTTATTTACACTTTTTAGCGTTTTTATCAAGTTATAGGAATGAAAATATAGTCGTTTTAATTTTTCGTGCACTTTCATTTTGTTTAAACTTTTGCTCTTTTAAATTTTTAGCATTCTTTTTACGCATTTCTACCGCATTCCAGCGGTAGAAATGTATTCATTTCAATTTTTCGAGCACTTGCATTTTCATTATTATTTTCAAAACTTTTTTCCCAGTTAATTTTTATTTTCACTTTTTATGCATTTCTACCGCATTCTAGCGGTAGAAATGCAGTTGTTTTTATTTTTAGGTAACTTAGTTGTTTTTCCATTTTTGTACGTGTGCGCATTTATTTCCGCCTACTCGTTAAGAGTTAAATGGCGCTTGCTTTTTTTACTTTCTGCAGAGTGCGTGAGTTTGTAATTTTCTTTATTTCCGCCTACTCATTCGAGTTAATTGGCAGGTCTTTATTTTCCCTACTCATTTGATTAGGATTTGTGTGTGTGTGTTTTACTTTATGTCGAGTGTGTGTGTGTGTGTGCGTTTTACTTTCATGTCAAGAAAATGTGTGCGTGTGTTGCATTTATTTTGTCCTACTCAGTTGAGTAGGACCCGCATTTATTTTCTCCTACTCATTTGAGTAAGACTTGCGTGTGTGCGTTTTACTGCTTTCATTTCTCCCGCCCACGCACTTGTGTCGGGACTCGCAATTGACAGCTTTCTTCAGTCCTACTCGTTTGAGTATGACTTGCAATTTTCAGCTTTCTTTACTGCTTTCTTTTACAGCTTTCTTTACTGCTTTCCTCGCAAGCTGTCCCCATTCCCATGAGTGGCTAATCGTTCTTAGCCCTCGGTATTCAAGAGCATTGGGACAAATAAATAGCTTAAAATAATTAAAGGTCGTATTTTCCTAATTAATTAAAAGTACTTAAGGTTTGCCTAGGGTTTACGACGCGTACGACCACATAATCGATGTGTGGGCCCTATTTCCGTAGTCCATATGCTAGCTAGCCGAGAGGTCGTGCATATGGACTGATCACCCCTTGGCAAAGAGAGTTCCGCACTAACCCTCGAGAGAGGCGGCGCGCCAACTCTACCAGATTGGGTTCCCCACCCAATAGCGGGGTTCTTAGCGTAATGCGGGCGTTAAGAGGAATCCTTCGTCGGACTAACGTTCGGTCGAATAGTCTTAGCGTTCAGGTGAGCGATAGCCCTATAGCTAGGTGTGCTCATTCTAGTGGAACCTCCACGGCCAAGTCTCTGCCTTAATTAATTAGAAGTTTAGGAGCTCTTTTTATTAAAAGTCTATTTTAGTTCAATTGTTTTTTTCGGTGCCATCGAGCTAAGCTCTTCATCGGCTCCACCTTCAAGCTTTCTTTTTATTGCTTTCATTTTTATGCTTTTATTTTCAGTTTTTCTGTATTTTTATTATATATAAAATATCCCGACATGATAATTATCGGTAAAATAATAGTTCCCTCCAGGGAAGAGTAGAAATAATCGAACCAACCCCGAGAACAATACGACCTCGATATTCCACCCAAAATATACTGTACTACTGACGATAGGTGCACTTGCCTCCTTTCGTTAAGACACGATCACATCCGTTTTATATCCAAATAAAATACGCGTGTCCCGTTTTCTTAAATAAAATCCAATCCGCTTTTCTACTTAAATAAAACCGTCAGGTAGCCGCATGACCGTAAATATTTTTGGAGTTTTAACCCGCATCAAGTTTTTGGCGCCGTTGCCGGGGAATTTTTCGTGTCGTTATTTTGAACCCTATAAATCTATTAATTTTACCTATATCTATACTTATAACAAAAATAAAAAATGGCCCACAAAAACTTAATAATAATAATAATAATAAACTACTTAAACAAAAAAAATTAAAAAATTATATATTGTTTATCATATTATTATTATTTATCAAATATTTTTTTGGAAATGACGTCGTTTTCTACTAAAAACAAAAAAACTAACTTAAAAACCAAAAAACTCTAAGAACTTGAAAACGTATAAAACTAAAAAAATCTACAAACCCTAAAAAACCTAAAAATTCTAAAAATAAAAAATCTAAAAAATCTCAAACCCCACAAAATCACAAAAAATCTAAACCAAACAACTAAAAAATCTAAACGCTTAAAAATGAAAAAAAAATGAATGAAAAAAAACATAAAACATACTAAAAAAAGAGAAAAACTTAAAACTAAAAAAATTCAATAACAAAAAAAACACACCAAAAAAACTAAAAACCAACTAAACAATAAAAAATCTACTTAAAACACCAAAAATATATATAATAATTTGATATTCACGAATGTATATATGTTTTATTTAACTTCTTTTATTTATTTTATTTCGTTTCATTTTGCTTCGGCACGCTTCCATTATTGTGCGCGCTAGGGGATCAAATTTTTATCACGCAGTGGTCGCTAAGGCCTTAGCTACCTTCCGAGTAACCCACGCACTTGTCCCCTACCGCCCGCATACCTTTTGGTCGACTTTCACTTTACAATTTTTTTTCGGTTATATTTTTGTTTTTTCCATTCTTATTAATAATGCAGAGTTTCAACCTAGGCCTCCCCGTACTCGTCTTCAGGGAAGCTTCTACCCCCCTTTTTCATTTTATACATCTTCTTCTGTATATTATTCGTTCTGCATACTTAGATTACAACATTGGGGACAATATGTGTTTAAGTATCAGAGTGTTTTCCTATTCTGCATTTTTTATTCAAAAACTCATAAAAATTCAAACAAATTACAAAAATTAAAACCTTAAAAAAAATTAAAAAAAAATCATAAAACACAAAAAATTCACAAAAAAAAACTTATAAAACATCAAAAATTCAAAAAAAAATTTCTTTTACTTTGTAAATATTTTTCAAAACATAAATCTCTCTTCCCCCTCTTCTTTTCTTTTTTTTGTAAAAGCTCGCATTTTGCTTGCCTGCGGCGTTCGACTGATGGAACCAACCACCTCAATAAGAGTATGTTCGCCGGCTGCGTTCGAGTTTTAATTTGTACTTTTTAAAAAAATCTCTCTTTCCCCACTATCTTCTTTGTAAATAACATTTCTTTCTCTCCTCTTTCTTGTAAATAGCTTATCTACAAAAACTAGAAAATCCAAAAAAATTGAAAATCCAAAAATCCTAAAAAGATAAAAATCAAAAATCCGAAAAAGTGATAAACATAAATTCAAAAAAAAGACGATAATCAAAATTCAAAAAAAATGATTAAAACTCTAAAAATTCCAAAAAATATTTTGTTAAATTATATAACAAAATAAATCGAATATATCATATCTTAACCCTTTTTGCTTTACAAAAATCCAGTTTCGAGTTAATTTATAAGCGAATTTTAATTATTCTTTGCTTACTATTTGTTTATTAATTAAAGTTTGATAGATTTAAGAGTCTGGGGTTAAGTGTTAAAGAATTTTTTATGTCTTTTCATTATAATAGAGAACTTGTTTTTCACCACCACTTCTAATTTTTATAAATAAAAGCTCGTCTTTTATGTTAGAAAATAATAACCATGGATTTCTATTATTTTTACTTCATGCTTTTAGAAACATCGGAACATTCATTTTAAATAGGTTGCTCTCAAAACGTTTTTATTAAAATCTAGTTTTCTTTTCGAAAAAAAAATAATAATAAACCCACTTCCAATTTTTTCATGTCTTACTTGACATGTTTACCCCTATCCCTTAAAAGATCTTATGTCAATGGGAATAAGACTTCATTCCGTAAACATAGACACCCAATATTTAAAAAGATTATATGTTATGGAGTAAGAGGATAAAATTCATTACTCCTAAACATAAACATTGGGTTATTTATTTATGAAGAAAGAAAAAAATATTATATGTTAGGAAAATAAGATTTCATTTTCCTAATTATTCAAAAAGAAAAAAATTGGAGGTTCGTGAAAAAATTGCCTCACCTCAATATTCAAGACTTATTCATAAACCACCAAACCACTTATCCTATTTTCAAGGATTCTAGAATTAATTTAAAATTTTTTGAGTGCATAACTTTTAAATTGCATTATTTCTTTTAACTTCTTTTAAGCTAAAGTTTTTTATATAATTTCAATCCATCTTTGTTAAACTAAGAAAAATAAATTTTTGCTTTCTATTTGTTTTATCTAGAAGTCTTTTTGAAACTCTTCCTCTATTCATAACATGTTCATAATTTAGGATTTAATTCTTAGACCCCGGATATTTATTTTGATCTTACTTTTAATTAATTCAAGCGCTAGCTAAACTTAGGATTTCTTTTAATCCTTATAAGTTCATCTCCAACTTTTACTCTGGAATAGCAAAAACTTAAGTATGGTGGTATTTGATGAATTGTAAATATACCTATTTTTCTGTACATTAATTTAGTTGTTTTCATCTATTTTTGTCATTTTTATTCAATAAATTGCTCCTTTTATTGTAAATATTATACTAACTTATTTTATTTTATTTTTCAGGTAAAAATTAAAAATCTGCCAAAAATTGACAAGTCATGCCCGTGGCTTACGGGTCACGCCCGTGACCGGGGCGTGACATGTCAAAATCCCGTCAATCAGCAAACTTTGAAGAGAAAAGCTCGACACACCCTGCGACACGCCCGTGTCACCCGACACGGGGAGTGACCCAAGCACGTGTCCACCCGCTCGACGTTTTCAGCTCGACGTTCGTCGAACCCCTCGATAGGCCCAACGTCATGCCCGTGACCTAGGGCGTGACACCTCTTCCCGCTCGACGATTTTCAACTCGACATTTTCCGCTCGACGTTTGTCGAGTGTCGACACCAACTGACACGCCCGTGACATGGGGCGTGACCTCTCCACCTGGCCGATGTGACGGCACCCGCGACTTTCGGCGTGACCCGCGCCCAGATCTACCTCCCCGACACGCCCAGAGTCACGCCCGTGACCTGGGGCATGAACTCTGCGTGACTGACACCTATCCAGCCCGAAGTCCACTTTGATGTCAAATCGACGGCCTCCATCATGAATAGTGTCGACACGCCCCCTGACACGCCATGTCATAGGTCGTGTACTTGTAAATTTTATGCCTATAAATAGCTGTGTTCTGCTTGAGTTCTTGTTCCCCTTTTTGAACCATTTTGTATAGGAGTTATGCTGTTCGGATGAGTCCAAATGCTATGTAAGGGAAATTTCTCCCCCTCTCCTTTATTTTCTTAGCTTTGTAATCTTAGTTTTTAGCTTAATAAAATTGTAGATTTTCTCTATTTTTATGGATTTGGACTTCAACTATGTGACTACTCTTATGCAATCTTATTTCTTTCTTTCTTTTAACTTTGTTTTCATTCTCTTTTATAATGCGTGTGTGAGTGTATGAGTATAGTTTTCATGTTTTTTATGTTTAGTTATTTTTACTTTGTTTTGGTTAAACTTAGATTTTTATAGCTTTTATTTCATTCCTATAAACCCGTAAAAATGTTTTAAAGTGTCTTTCATTTTTTCTTTAACTTAGATTTTTCTTTTTAGGTTGTAAAACTTTTTCTTTCTTTTTACTTTATTTACACTTTTTTAGCGTTTTTATCAAGTTATAGGAATGAAAATATAGTCGTTTTAATTTTTCGTGCACTTTCATTTTGTTTAAACTTTTGCTCTTTTAAATTTTTAGCCTTATTTTTACGCATTTCTATCGCATTCCAGCGTTAGAAATGTATTCATTTCAATTTTTCGAGCACTTGCATTTTCATTATTATTTTCAAAACTTTTTTCCCAGTTAATTTTTATTTTCACTTTTTATGCATTTCTACTACATTCTAGCGGTAGAAATGCAGTTGTTTTTATTTTTAGGTAACTTAGTTTTTTTTTCCATTTTTGTACGTGTGCGCATTTATTTCCGCCTACTCGTTAAGAGTTAAATGGCGCTTGCTTTTTTACTTTCTGCAAAGTGCGTGAGTTTGTAATTTTCTTTATTTCCGCCTACTCATTCGAGTTAAATGGCAGGTGTTTATTTTCCCTACTCATTTGAGTTGGATTTGTGTTTGTGCGTTTTACTTTATGTCGAGAGTGTATGTGAGAGAGTTTTACTTTCATGTCGAGAGAGTGTGTGCGTGTGTTGCATTTATTTTGTCCTACTCAGTTGAGTAGGACCCGCATTTATTTTCTCCTACTCATTTGAGTAGGTCTTGCGTGTGTGCGTTTTACTGCTTTCATTTCTCCCGCCCACGCACTTGCGCTGGGACTCGCAATTTACAACTTTCTTCAGTCCTACACGTTTGAGTATGACTTACAATTTTAAGCTTTCTTTACTGCTTTCTTTTACAACATTCTTTACTGCTTTGCTCGCACGCCATCCCCATTCCGATGAGTGGCTAATCGTTCTTAGCCCTTGGTATCGAAGAGCATTGGGACAAATAAAATAGCTTAAAATAATTAAAGGTCGTATTTTTCTAATTAATTAAAAGTACTTAAGGTTTGCCTAGGGTTTATGACACGTAGGACAACATAATCGATGTGTGGGCCCTATTTCCGTAGTCCATATGCTAGCTACCCGAGAGGCCATGCATATGGACCGATCACCCCATGACAAAGAGAGTTCTGCACTAACACTCGAGAGAGGAGGCGCGCCAACTCTACCGGATTGGGTTCCCCACCCAATAGCGGGGTTCTTAGTGTAATGCGGGCGTTAAGAGGAATCCTTCGTCGGACTAACGTTCGGTCGAATAGTCTTAAGCATTTAGGTGAGCGATAGCCCTATAGCTAGGTGAGCTCATTCTAGTGGAACCTCCATGGCCAAGTCTCCGCCTTAATTAATTAGAAGTTTAGGAGCTCTTTTTATTAAAAGTCTATTTTAGTTCAATTGATTTTTTCGGTGTCATCGGGCTAAGCTCTTCATCGGCTCCACCTTCAAGCTTTCTTTTTATTGCTTTCATTTTTATGCTTTCATTTTCAGTTTTTCTGTATTTTTATTATATATAAAATATCCCGACAAGATAATTATCGGTAAAATAATAGTCCCCTCCAGGGAAGAGTAGAAATAATCGAACCGACCCTGAGAACAATATGACCTCGATATTCCACCCGGAATATCCTATACTACTCACGATAGGTGCACTTGCATTCTTTCGTTAAGACTCGATCACATCCGTTTTATATCCAAATAAAATATGCGCTCCCCGTTTTCTTAAATAAAATCCAATCCGATTTTCTACTTAAATAAAACCGCCGGGTCGCCGCGTGACCGTAAATATTTTTGAAGTTTTAACCCACATCAGTTATGTGAAAGGTTATCCAGGAAAGTGCATGTTGTTTCAGAAACATGATCATTTGAAGATTGAAGCGTATTCTGATGTCAGCTATACTGATAACATAGAAGATTGAAATTCTACATTAGGTTTTGGCACCTTTATAGGAGGAATCTAATTAGCTGGAAAAGTAAGAAGTAGACAGTGGTTTCAAGGTCAAGTTCTGAAGCTGAGTATAGGAGCATGGCTTCAACAACTTGTAAATTGAAGTGGTTACGTGAACTTATACTTGACATAGGAGAAGTCTATGACCATCCTTTCCCTTTGTTCTATGATAAGAAAGCCATTATTTTTTTTCGAAGAATCTTGTTTTCCATGAGAGAACAAAGCACATTGAAGTCGATTGTCATTTCATTAGAGAAGAGGTGTTGAAGAACAAGGTCTGCACTCCGTTTGTCAGTTTTGATAAAGAACTGGAAGACATCTTCACAAAACCTATTCTCTCTTCCCTTTCGGAAGTTTGGGTAAAGTTGGCATGGTAGATATATATGCTCCAGCTTGATTGGGAGTGTTGAAGCCCTAGGAGACCAGGAGGGTTAATATCTAGCTGCAGTAGTGAGCTTGTCTCCCCGGTCTGGCGGTTTGGCTCAGCAGTCTGATAGTTAGTTGAAGTGGTTATGTCTGGATGCTATATTTGCAGGAATGGTGGTCTGACTGTTTAGCAGTGTTGCAGTTTGGTTGTCGGCTTCCCACCGAGCTTTACAATCTTGGAGGTCTTCCCGCAGCTGCGGTCTGGAGGCTAGTTGTAGTTGCAGTCTGGAGGTTAACCCTGACAGTAGTTTGGAGACTTGCAACAGCTGCTGCTTGATGGTTAGCCGTAGCAGCGGCCTGGAGACTAGTCGCAGCAGTGGCCTGGAGGCTAACCGCAGCAGCAGTTGTGGGAGTCCGCAACAGCGGTCTGGTGGCATTCTGTAGTTGCGGTCTGGCGGCTAACGGCATCGGTTTGGCGGTCTTCAGTGGAAGTTTGGCAGCTTTTCTCTGTTGTCGCTAGTGATCAACAACTTTGTATAGTGTTGCAGTTTGACAGTGTTAAACCGCATTAGCCTCTCAGATTTTATTTACTCTCACATCTTTTGTTGTATTCTCGTATCTACCTCATTTTTTATGAAAAAGGGGGCATACCTATGTATTGTTTATCTTTTTGGAGCAATAAAATTTGCCTTTATTTGGTTTTTTTTCATAAGAAACTTTAACCATCTCCTAAGAGCATGGAAGATACTTCAGCAACCACAATATATTTAACTCATCCTCAAATGTCACCTTCATAGCAGTGAGTTGATTAATAATACCTTGCAACTCGTTTACATGATCCAAGATGGGTGAGCCATCTCTATGCCTGAACTATCCAAGCTTCTTCTATCAATATAGCTTGTTGATATCAGTACACTTGGCATATAATGATGTTTTTAGTTGTCTACCTAAGTCATCTAGACGGTGGTGAATAGGTGAGGTCTGCGTCTTTTTGTAGAATAAAAACTTGGAACGACGGAGCCCATAAAATAAACAAGCAAGCTATAGAAAATACAAGATTTTTAGTGGTTGCCCAACCTTGGGTACATCCACTCTCCACCTCACCGATCTAGCAATGCACTAGACTCGACTACTTCACTATTCTCTCGGATTGAAAACAATTCTACAACTCGGAGCAACGCCCCTACAACTCGGAGTAAAACCACTCCTACAAAAATCTCGGAGAACAAAGCTCCTACAACTCGGAGACGAATCTTGTACAAGAATAAAATGTTTTACAGAAAATATACACACAGAAATATTTCAGATCTGAATCTTCAGTCCTTCTTCCTTCTTAAAACTTGAGGCTCTGCTAGAAACGGATCGAAGAAGACAAGGAGAAATCACTAGATCTGAAAACTTTAGGATCAGCACGATCAAGGAATAGATCTGTCGATGTTAAAAGTCTTGATCTGTTGAAACCTCTTGTTCTGAATCTCTTGCATCGGAGAAGGTCAGCGGTGAAGAAGACAATGAACAACGATGACACTTCCCGATTTAGAATAAAAAATATGCGATTCAGAATGC
Source organism: Platanthera guangdongensis (assembly GCA_039583875.1). Classification (NCBI taxonomy): domain Eukaryota; kingdom Viridiplantae; phylum Streptophyta; class Magnoliopsida; order Asparagales; family Orchidaceae; genus Platanthera; species Platanthera guangdongensis. The sequence goes on along the minus strand of CM077167.1, from coordinate 46,315,426 downwards.
TTACATTTCTTGTTAGGGTTAGTCTATTATGATAAGACATTTTATAGGACTTGCCTAACAGTCATAATCATTAATGACAGAACACGTGGACAAATAAGAAAAGAGACCAATTTGAAATTACTTCCATCAGGACCTAACGAAAAATTCAGAGAATTGAACTTCATTTTTTGAGTGAAGGATAGACTTCTCGAGTACAACTTCTATTTCTCGAGAAGAGCTATAAGGTTTTCGAGAAGAAGGACTTAAGGAAAACACAGAAAATGAGTTTTGGCTTCTCGAGAAAGAAAGGATTAATACTCGAGAAATAATATCTGTTACTCGAGAAGTGGGTAATGACTTCTCGAGAGCTGACTGGACATCTCGAGAACAATTTGGACTTCTCGAGAAATAACTTCGGCTTTCTCGAAACAACGATTGGCCTTATTGAGTACTAGACGTCTGCTTCTCGTGTACTAGACTTCTGCTTACTCGAGAACAGCACTTAGAAGAATTCTGAGATATACTTAAGACTTCTTGAGAAGGACATGTCTTTCTCGAGAACAACTCTTGGGCTTCTCGAGAAATACTTCGGCTTCTCGAGAATAGTAACTTTACTTCTAGAGAATTTTACATAGAGAAATTTCTTAACAGAATTTTTAATTCTTCTTCTTGGAGATCAGCAACCCATACTTTCTTCCATTTCTTTAGTACTTGAAAAAGAAGTCTGTCCCAATAGAGAGGCTACACATGAGTCAACACCATGGATCACACAATGATGGATTATATTGTATGGTGCTGTGTGTTGGGTCCGGCGTTCCTTCACTTGACCCGTGGAGCTTTGCTACTTATTTAAGAAATTAATTCGCACCCTCTCCAACAGTCCGGGATATTGGTGCAATTAGGTATGCGCTTGATCCTTCAATTGGTATCAGAGGAGGTCACGGGTTCAAGACCGGGGGCGCTATTTAATCCTGATTTTTCCCTTCTACCTGTGTGGGTCCGGCGGGTCAGGCAACCGTGGACATGTGGTAACCCCACCTCTGAGCCAGGTGGGCCATGTGGTAACTCCACCTCTGAGCCGACGGGTTGTGCTGGACGCCGGGGGGGATTGTTGTGTCTGGCGTTCCTTCACTTGACCTGTGGCGCTTTTCTGCTTATTTAAGAAATGAAGTAGCGCCCTCTCTAACAGTCCAGGCTTTTGGTGCAGTTGGGTATGTGCTTGATCCTTCACTGTGTTTGGTGACTCATTGTATACTGACATTGGTCTACACTTGGCAATTATATCTTGCAAACACTCAACTTGAAAAGAGTATCAAATACAAACTTAATTCATATTAGTTCAAGGGTGACTTCATAGAAATATGGGTTATTGTTGATGCAATACCCAACAATCTGCCCCTATTTGTAGAAGTCAGAACCCTCTACACTAAGGTGAATTACATCAAGATAAACAAATAAAGTAACTAGCAAACAAAGTAATAATGAGGAATGCTATGTTATAGAAAAATCAGATCATCAAAATTAAAAGATTTATATTTATAGATATTGTCCAAGAAAATCCAATTCCACAGGATCTCAAAAATGAAATTTCTGATCATCTTCAATTTCTACTAGCTCTGCTATTGTTACTGCCTCTCATTCTTCACTTGTTGCCTCTTTTGATAACTGTATGGTTTAGGATAGTAATTGACAAGTTTGGGAGGAGCCTTGAGGTTATTCTGCCCATACTCTATGTCATATATTCTCCTTTTGGTAAGCGATTTCTTATACAAATCCCATTCATAAGAGTTATAATGATCATTTCTATCCTCTTTGAATTCCACAACAAGTTTTAGAGTTTCAAGAATTAGGGACTTGGAGGTTGGGATCCATACTTCGGCAAATCTTGAGCTCTTCCCCTTTCAGCTTCTGGATTAGGAGTGGACCGGCTAGAAGAAGCGTCGTCACTATATTTTCTTTTCTTATGAGCTGGAATTTTTGAGGAGGAATTTGAGGCATATCTTGTTCTGACCAAACTTGAGAATATTCAGCAAGAGGAGCTACAAAATCTTCAGGTCTTGGAGAAAATGTAAGACCCCCTTTTTTGTTTTTAAAACCACGGGGTATTAGGCCCAGAACCGCCTCTTTGCGGTGACACCTCCACACCCAGGAAGTTCATCACTACAAATCGAAGATCCTGCCTGCCATATCGATCACAGAAAAGTAGCAAGAGAGTAAATGAAACAAAAACTCTAACACATGTCCACAGAGATCACATATATATAAATAATCTCCATGAAGGGAGATCCCACAGAAATAATAATTAAAGTACTGAAGATGGGCTCATGCCCAGTACATCAATATCCTCACTACATATCACTCAACGCGGAAGCAAAAACTAAATATCTACAAACGATCGGGACTCACAGTCCCAGCTGTCTGAACTCCGATACTAGACTGTACCATCTCCAAGCGTCCTGACCTTCGGGGCTGCTCCTCCATGCTGGGCTCCACGGTCCCCTAAAATGATGTGATTCGAAAACCATTAGTCTAAAAGACTAAGTCCTATCATCACCTACCACTCCCCCCATGGCTCCTAGGCACCGGGCGATGAGGAGGAAAGGTAAGCTCTGAAAGTGGAGAATGAACAAAGGGCAGGTGACATCGAAACAAATCACCAGATCTTTAAGTGTAAGTGGCAGTAATAAAAGCTTGAAAAGCTGAACAAGTAAAATGTAACCCTAACTTATATGAAACCACATAAGCTAAGGGATTTTTTACAAGGCTCCTATAGTCTAAAGAGTCTCATACCAGTTTATATGATAGGGTGTCGGTTTTCTATCAAGCATGTCTATATCTACAGAATAAAACCTAGACTTATAAATGCGCTCGTATGAGATTTTAAACTAAGGGGTCGTTTTGCAGGGCCAATTGTATAAGGTGTCCCATACCACTTTATACAATAGGTGTTAGGGTTAAATACAATGGTTATGTTATGACATGCAAGTATGCTATGATGTGAACATGCAAGTTCAACATACCCACATGACTCTGTGCACACAGAGCTTTAGTTCCCCCTTTCTGGAGCCTAACCTCCCAAGATACCTACGTAGTGGCAGACGGAAGAGGTGGGTTGGGCCTCGCCCACCTCTAAACCGGTAATTGAACTACCATTCAGACCTATCGTACTCCTCGATGTTGGTGCACTAAGCGGAGCTCATGCATAGTCTTTGTCGGCAAGTCCAGCGGACTTAACTTGGCGAAGTGCAAACCACACTTGCCGAGTCAACGTATCGACGTCGGTGCATCGACCCTCCAATACCGAAGACCCACCACCTTATACTTTATGCACATGCAACCTTATATATCAGCTACCGAGCCAAATCTCCTCGGACCATCCCACCCGTCACAATCAACAACCGAGCCTAAGCTCCCCGGACTATCCCGTCCGTCACAGTCAACAACCGAGCCTATGCTCCCTAGGCCAACCTGCCCAAAATCAAAACCACCAAGCCTACTGCCGAGTGACCCAACCTAACATCCTGAGACATCGAGGTGAGTGAAAGTGAATTCTTATTTATACTAGTTACTCTTGATGTTTACTTTTGCCTATAATTTACGTTAGCCCAAGAATGCCCAAGGCATACACCATGAAGGGTTCTCGAGGGCACTAGGAACTAAGATGTCCTGAAGCCCAAAGCTCCCTTTCGCAAGGCACTTAATTTTATTGGTTAAAGACCTAAAAATACTTCCAATGGTAACTCCAATCCACTTTACTAAAATCAGTAAACCACAATCCCATCTCCCTACGTCCATTGCCCAAGTTAACACGATTTCCGCAGCTTTACTAAACGTAGAACACCTTATGCTAAATGACGTGCATGATAGGAGGTACTCTAAATCCTCATCCAAACGCCCTAAGATAATTAATGGAGGCCTATCATGACATTTATAGCCTAAATCCAGAAACTTGGAATTTACCTAATTTATCTGACATTTTATTTATTTTTCCTAAAAATCCAAATGCCCCAGGTTGAACATGAAGTGGCCCTTACAGTCATGCAAAATGCTCCATAAAATTAAGATAAATACTAGGCAGCTAATTAACAGAAAATTCAAGCCTCCCAAATTTTGTGCAAGGCTTAAGCCTCTGATCCATAATTTTAAATATAATCACTTAATTAACAGCTAATGAAGCAAGTGCTATAAATAAGCTTCCAAAAATTTTAAGAAAATTCAACCAAAACTATAAAGACCTAAAAATACTTCTGACCAAGTTTCCAAATTTTCCAATTAATAATAAACTCTAATTTTTAATTTAGAATGATAATCCACTTCCATAATTCAATGAAACGTCTACTGAAAATATTCATCTAAAAATTATAATAAAATTTGCTTGTGAGCATGCTACCCTAATATCACTACCAAACAAGCTTCATAATTTTCTAGCAAACATTGAGCTCTGAATCTAATATTGAACAAATTTGCATATTTAAAAGCTTGTGAAGTAAGTACTGAAAATATGCATCTAAAAATTATAATAAAAATCAGGTATGATTATAATGACCTAAAACTTCCTCTGCCAATTTTTACATTTTTCCAATGAACAGTGAGATCACAATAAATAAAAGACAATCAAGGGTAAATTCATGTAATACATAGGAGGTACAAAATTTAATGTTCGAATATTCCCAATAAAATCACCAGTGGCTCATATAAACCCCATGAACATTCTACCCAAGTTTCATAGCTTTTTATTAAGTTTTGATGGCCTATCCTACATGAATAAGGGTTGTGCCCTAAACTACGGTTAGGGTTTTGGGGAGTCTAACAGCCTCCAAATCTCACAATATTTTTACCAGAGGACTTTGATAACCCTAAGGTCCTCTCCACCAAATTTCAAGCCATTTCAAGTTAATTTGACCCCTTGACCTTCAAACCCTAGGTTTACATACATAAGACCGACTCTAGTGTCCTAGGGCTCTGTTAACCCAGAAATCGGCGATCCTTCCCAAGGTGGCCAGCTGGCTAGTCGCGACCCTTAGATTCTCCCTTTCGATCGCAACGAGTCCCAGCATAGGCGGACGATTTTCCCTATTCGTCTAGATCTCGTAGCGACCGCGTGCCCTGCGGGACGACGGGATATTCCCATGGCTCACCCTCGCGGGACATGCGGTTAGGTCCGCTAATCGTGCAGTGCTTTTCCTTGCAGGAGTCCGCCAACCGCACCACAAGGAGTGGCCTCCTAGTTCGTCCAAGGGGTGGCGGTCTCCTACCGCCGTCCGCCGAGACCGCCCACCAGGGGCGGCCTCCCTGCTGCCCGAGGGGTGGCGGCCTCCTGCCGCCGTCCGCCGAGGCCGCCCACCCGGGGCGACCTCTGCCCGCAAGCCGGGCGGATTCCCCCGAAATCCTCCCAGGCCGCCAGCTAGGGGGAGGCGCCGGCTTCCGCCGGGCGGACTCCTCCCAGAGTACGCCCCTGCCTCCCGCTAGGGGGCGGCCCCGGCTTCCACCGGGCGGACTCCTCTCGGAGTCCGCCCAGGCCACCCGCTAGGGGGTGGCCCCGGTTTCCGCCGGGCGGACTCCTCCCGAAGTCCGCCCAGGCCGCCCGCTAGGGGGCGACCCCGGCTTCCGCCGGGAGGACTCCTCCCGGAGTCCGCCCAGGCCGCCCGCTAGGGGGTGGCCCCGGCTTCCGCCGGGCGGACTCCTCCCGGAGTCTGCCTAGGCCGCCCACTAGGGGGCTGCACCGGCATCCGCCGGGCGGACTCCTCCCGGAGTCCGCCCCGGCCTCCCGCTAGGGGGCGGCCTCCAGTTCTCTCAAGGGGCATCCTTCCGCTTGCTTCATCGACTAAGGTGGCGGACGCAAATTCCTAGTCCGCGGAGTCCGCGCAGGTCGTCATGCTGACGTCACTGGGCCCCGCTTCTAGAAGAACTTCCCTGGGCCTATAAATAGCCCCTGGTGCCTCTCATTCTGCATCGTTCCAGAGATCCGGAAGGTGGAGGCAATTCTTGCCAGCAGACCCTGCGGACTCCGTTTTCCAGTCCGCGCAGTCTGTCATCAGCCTTCCAGCAGACTCTGTGGACTCAAATTTCCTGTCCGCGCAGTCCTCCACAGCTCTCCAGCAGCTTGCCAGCAAACTCAGTTTCCCAGTCCTCCAGCAGCTAGCAGACTCTTTTACTTAGTCTCTGGCAGCTTCTCTCCTCTAGTTTCTGGCAACTTCTCCTCCTTTAGCCGCCAGCTTCTCCTTGTACCCCTTTAATGCTTTGTTGTAAAGGTGTACTTGCAAGCTTGGAATCTCTAGCTATTAATCAAAGGGAAGCCCGTCGCAGGAGTGGAATTTAGGCCGCGGTGGGCGAAGTGTGTTGTTGCCGCTGCTAGCGGCCCCCCTCTTCTCCTCTCTACCCAGCAAGCCTTGCTCCTCTACTCAGCAAGTCTTGCTCCTCTGCTCAGCAAGCTCCTTCTTCTCTGCTCAGCTCTTCTTGGCAACCAACCTGCAAGCACAACCGTCACATTAGCCGTCTGCTCGACAGCTCCTGATCAACCTCCTTCTCCTCTCTTGATCAACCCGCTCTGTTTATCAAGCTTCTCTCCTCTATCCCCGCAACCCTCTTTGACAAGTTGTTTGCTCCACTCTCGAGCACTCAGAGGCTTCCTTCCTTCCCTCCTCTCCTCCTCTCCTAGCTTGTGAGACCGAACACCCCCTCCGTGTTAGCTGGCTGGTGCCCCGCGATGTTTCCGCGCATCAACAGTTAACACGCGACCTTCAGATCCGGTCAGACGGTGAACAACGATAGTTAGCCATGTCAAATCAATCAGCCGAGAACTTTGCTCCAAGTCCCAGTGAAGATCCTCTCTGGGAAGCCTTTGAGCAGTCGCGCCGTGAGAATGCTCAACAGTTCCAAGCCATCAATAAAGTCCTTGCTGCAATCACGCAGCGTTTAGACTCTCATCCAGCAGCAGCTTCAGCTGCACCAGCAGCCCCAATCAATCTAACACCAACATCGGAGCATAAGCAAGCTTATTCTCAAGCTTGCCCGCCGTTCTATCCGCCTTACACCCCAACCTTCCCTCAAGGTCCTGCTGCTCCTTTGCGAACTCAAGATGAAGAGTTCTTCGCTCGCCAAAACTTCTTCCGGCAAGCAGCCCGGGGAAGTCCCGCAAGATTTCTTAACTTTCAAGGAAGTCATCCTTGCCCCCCAGCTCCTGCCTCTGCTCCTCCTGCAGCAGCTTTTCCTTTCTACCCTCCTACTTCTTTTGCAGCTGCAGCCTATGCTCCCTTTAATCCCTATGCTGTGGGAGAGCAGGAAGAGCCATCGCCCTTTATCGAGAGCGTTCTCCTTGAACCTACTCCAGCACACTTCAGAGAGCCTCGACTGCAAATCTATACTGGAGAGGCTGATCCAGTAAAGCACCTGCAAGCTTTTGAGTCTGTCGTTGCTCTCAAGACTCTGTCAGATGCAACCAAGTGCAAGCTCCTTATGACAACCTTTGATGGGCAAGTGAGGGACTGGTTCTATGGCCTCCGTCCTCACTCCATCACTTCCTTCGTCGATCTACGAAGAGAGTTTCTTCTCAGATTCTCTACCTCCTCCAAGAGAAAGGGCGGCCTTGAAGCCCTCTTTGAGATCAGGCAGCGCAGTGATGAAACTTGGTCTCAATTTGTTGATCGATTCCAGAGAGAGATTCTGGACATCAAAATCATTGATCAAGAAATGTATCGAGTGGCTCTTATCCACGGTCTTCGTGAAGGGCCTCTCAAATTTGAAGCCAATGTCCGTGCTCCAAGGACATACCAAGAGCTGATTGCTCTAGCCAACTCGTACATCCGAGGCGAGAAGAGCAATCCAGGCTTCGTCTCCAAGCTCGTATCAGAGAAAGATCCGTTTCGCAAGCAGCCTCCGAGGTCTCCTTACAATCATTTCCCAACTCACTCAAGGAAGGAGAGAAGGCTTCATCGCCAGCGATACTCCTTCCCGAGCCGCGATGCTCAAGATCCATCGCTGCCACTAGCTCCTTCTCAAGCAGCAGTAATTCATCAGCAGCAAGACGATGACTTGCATGAGTCTGATCTCGACGATGTCATGCAAGAAGTAAGCCAAATCATGAAAGATAGGGCAAGCTCCAAGAAGCCCTATCGGCTGACCGATCAGACGTCCAGAAACTCAGAGCCTTATTGTGAATTCCACAAAGAGTCAGGCCATCGAACAGAAGACTGCCGAGCATTCCGCCAGCTTGTGCAAAGGATGTTCCGGCAGGGAAAGATGCATGACTTGCTTCCTAAAGAAGATCGCCCCGGTCCAGCAACCTCAAAGGGCAAAGAAATTTCAGACGCTCCTTGCTCCTCAAGAGGAGTGAACCACGTCGAAGAGCCTCCTCTCCTCGTTGTTAACCCAACCGTCGAATGCTTCGATGCCGATGACGAGGGTGTGCTGGGAAGGCTATTCTAAACTAGCAAGGACTTCACAGTCCTCCAAAGTGATGAACTTCACAGTCCTCCAGAGCTTCTTATAACCTTCAGGGGTTATCTCAACCCTTGCTCTCTCTCTCTTCAAACATTTTCATTACAACACTTCTCAGTGTTCTTTTCTTACTGTTATACAAAGCTTTTATTCAGGGATCTCATACTGACACAGTTCCCTTTTTGTGTTGCCCCTTCCTCTTCTTCTCTCTCTCTGGGATCAGTACGCCAATGAGATATCGCCGTGTCTGAAACATTCCCTCCGTAGTTTGTTCTCGCACTACCGCTTTGACCGCATATGGCGGGAGTATACCCATATGTGTAGTGGGAGCAGTTCACTCTACGATTATGGGCTTCAGACTTAGGATCCTAGCCGGCATCTGACACAGAGTGTGTGCTAGGGGAGACCCATGTGTTAGCTCTGCTGTGCGTCGTATAAGATACATTATCGTTAGGATGATCTTTGCTGGACAAGCAATGGCGATCAAGCGTAGCCTTGTCTCTTTGATCATCCTTCAACTGTGGTGGCCGAGCACTCTCCGGTACCCTCGATCCGTGCCTCTCGGTTTCTCACAACTCCACTGATCAATACACAGATAATATAGGCCTCTTGGCGCAACCTGTCTCGCTGATCAGTGATGCTTGTGCCCAAGGCAAGAGAGCAGTGCTTCTAGCGATCCTTCTCAGGATCTTCCTTGCTTCTAGCGGTCCTTCTCAGGACCTTCCCTTGCTTTTCTCTTCTGTTCCCTCCTTGAGGATGCGCGGCCAGCCCGCTTTCAGCAGGACCATACTCGGGATGATTTTCTCAGGCTAGTGATGTATAAGGCCCACGGGGAACACCTGTGGCAGCATGCAACCTTCTTTAGTCATTCCGAATATGGACCTTTTCTTTTTCCCTCCTTCAGGATGCGTGGCCAGCCCGCTTTGAGTAGGACTATACTCGGGATGAGTTTTCAGGCAAGTGATGCATAAGGCCCACGGGGAACACCTGTGGCAGCATTGAACCTTCTTTAGTCATTCCGAGTATAGACCTCCCCTTTTCGTCTATTGCCTTCTTTCACAGGTGAACAGGTTATTCCGACCTACCAAAAGGATTTCCAGCAATCATTTTGCTCATACGCATCCTATATGAATTGCTTGTTCAAAGCTCTATCGGATGATGACTCGCACTCTACCTATATAAGCTCTATTGCTCTCATCTTCTATACATTGTTTGCTCAAGCGCTATCAGCCATGATATTGCAATCCAGTCATATCTGTCAATAGTTAACATTCAGTTTATTGATCTGGGCTTGATAATAGTATTCATCAGGCATTCTCCTTGCTAATTGGTCATATCGGCCTTATCTCGTCAACAGTTAATAGTCAACAGTTAACACTTGCAAGTCTTCTCTTCACAGGTACTTGCAAGTTATTTTCTTGTCTTATTTGCTTCTAACTCCTCGTCTTGCAGAGATTAGAAAACACCTGCAAGCCTCATCCAGGTACTTGCAGTCTAAATCATTATTTTATATCTGTCGCTCACTCTTTTCTTTCTGCAGTGAATAGCAGACACCTGCAAGCCTCATCCAGGTACTTGCAGCTTATTTTTATATATAATACCTGCTCCAAACTCCCTTCTTGCAGAGATCAGCAAACCCTTGCAAGTTTCTTCACAGGTACTTGCAAGTTACTCTCATATATTGTGCATACTCTTAACTCTTCCTTTGCAGAAACCAGCAAAGACTTGCAGGTCCCTTCCAGGTACTTGCGAGTTGTTATGCATTTCTGTTTTCCTCACTTTTGTTTTGCAGAACATTTACAGAAGACACGCCTTCTTCCTTTTGCAAAAGCAAATTCAGGTACACACTCGATGTGCCACATATAAATGCTTACCCTAACTTTCCTTTTGCAGGAAAATAGACAGTAAGCACCAAGCTTGTAAGGAGAGTCTTCAGGTTCTGTCTCTCCTTGCTCCTCTTCTTCCGTTGGGGTGGATCACGATTTTCGTGGGTCTCCAACTTTTTCGAAGTTCTTTTCGGAACTTGAAAAAGTGCGGGGATTATGTTAACCCAGAAATCGGCGATCCTTCCCAAGGTGGCCAGCTAGCTAGTCGCGACCCTTAGATTCTCCCTTTCGATCGCGACGAGTCCCAGCATATGCGGACGGTTTTCCCTGTTCGCCTAGATCTCGTAGAGACCGCGTGCCCTGCGGGACGACGGGCTATTCCCATGGCTCACCCTCGCGGGACATGCGGTTAGGTCCGCTAATCGTGTAGTGCTTTTCCTTGCAGGAGTCCGCCAACAGCACCACCAGGAGCGGCCTCCTAGTTCTCCCAAGGGGCGGCGGTCTCCTACCGCCGTCCGCCGAGACCGCCCACCAGGGGCGGCCTCCCTGCTGCCCGAGGGACGGTGGCCTCCTGCCGCCGTCCGCCGAGGCCGCCTACCCGGGGCGGCCTCTGCCCGCCAGCCGGGCGGATTCCCCCGAAATCCGCCCAGGCCGCCCGCTAGGGGGCGGCCCCGGCTTCCGCCTGGCGGACTCCTCCCAGAGTCCTCCCAGGCCGCCCGCTAGGGGGCGGCCCCGGCTTCCGCCGGGCGGACTCCTCCCGGAGTCCGCACAGGCCGCTCGCTAGGGGGCGGCCCCGGCTTCCGCCGGGAGGACTCCTCCCGGAGTCCGCCCAGGCCGCCCGCTAGGGGGCGGCCCCGGCTTCCGCCGGGCGGACTCCTCCCGGAGTCCGCCCAGGCCGCCCGCTAGGGGGCGGCCCCTGCTTCCGCCGGGCGGACTCCTCCCGGAGTCCGCCCAGACCTCCCACTAGGGGGCGGCCCCAGCTTCCGCCGGGCGGACTCCTCCTGGAGTCCGCCCAGGCCGCCTGCCAGGGGGTGGCCCCGGCATTCGCCGGGCGGACTCCTCCCGGAGTCCGCCCCGGCCGCCCGCTAGGGGTCGGCCTCCAGTTCTCTCCAGGGTATCCTTCCGCTTGCTTCATCGGCCAAGGTGGCGGACGCAAATTCCCAGTCCGCGGAGTCCGTGCAGGTCGTCATGCTGACATCACTAGGCCCCGCATCTAGAAGAACTTCCCTGGGCCTATAAATAGCCCCTGGTGCCTCTCATTCTGCATCGTTCCAGAGATCCGGAAGGTGGAGGCAAGTCTTGCCAACAGACTCTGCAGACTCCATTTTCCAATCCGCGCAGTCCGTCATCAGCCTTCCAGCAGACTCTGCGGACTCAGATTTCCTGTCCGCACTGTCCTCCACAGCTCTCCAGCAGCTTGCCAGCAGACTCTGCAGACTCAGTTTCCCAGTCCTCCAGCAGCTGGCAGACTCTTTTACTTAGTCTCTGGCAGCTTCTCTCCTCTAGTTTCTGGCAACTTCTCCTCCTTTAGCCGCTAGCTTCTCCTTGTACCCCTTTAATGCTTTGTTGTAAAGGTGTACTTGCAAGCTTGTAATCTCTAGCTATTAATCAAAGGAAAGCCCGTCGCAGGAGTGGCATTTAGGCCGCGGCGGGCGAAGTGTGTTGTTGCCGCTGCTAGCGGCCCCCTCTTCTCCTCTCTGCCCAGCAAGCCTTGCTCCTCTGCTCAGCAAGTCTTGCTCCTCTGCTCAGCAAGCTCCTTCTTCTCTGCTCAGCTCTTCTCGGCAACCAACCTGCAAGCACAACCGTCACATTAGCCGTCTGCTCGACAGCTCCTGATCAACCTCCTTCTCCTCTCTTGATCAACCCGCTCTGTTGATCAAGCTTCTCTCCTCTATCCCCGCAACCCTCTTTGACAAGCCATTTGCTCCACTCTCGAGCACTCAGAGGCTTCCTTCATTCCCTCCTCTCCTCCTCTCCTAGCTTGTGAGACCGAACACCCCCTCCGTGTTAGCTGGCTGGTGCCCCGCGACGTTTCCGCGCATCAACAGGCTCCACCCTTCAACTTCCACCCAATAATAGTGGAGGGGGGTGTTTTGTATGCTAATATAGTTGTGTGCCAAGATCCATCACCCTTGGGTGAGGTGGGCCAACTCAAGAGTACGTAGGGCATTTAGCCCTAATTTGACCTAAAAGGGCCAACCCTTGGCTACACAAATACCCGATCAAAACAAACCCAAAAGTGATAAAATTTTTACCAGAGCCTAATAATACTCCCCAAGATATCCCTGTAAAATTTGAGGGGTTTTGAGGTGTCTAAGATACCTGATGATTGCTTTGCTAACAAGTAATAACTCAATGCAATTTCATTCTACATTCTAGTATAACTATGTAGATGGGCATAAGCTAGATTGAATTAACATTCAGGCAAGTGCACCTATCAATCATAGGAAAGCAGAAATCTACATATCATGTCGTATTCCACAGGGTCGTTTCAAGTACTCGTACTCACCCTCCCTTTACTATCATACCTATAAATAAAAGTGATATCTAAACTACATTAACCTTACTATGACCATTTGGATGATTTAGCATTAGAGAAGTAAAAATGATTAAAGACATGATGCTTTTAAGCGATTACATGAACGAACTCATTTATTAGTTCAATTCTAAGTGATCATGAAATGAAAAGACTATAAAATTCATTGTAATGTAAAGGTTAAATGTTCATCAAATTCTCTCTCGAGCAATTCCAAATCTAAACCTAAGATAGTAAATTTTCTCTCGAACAATTTACAACACTCAAGTTCGCATTAAGTAAAGTACCCTTATTACTACATAAATTCATGAATTTTATCTCTAAATTACCATGAATCCTTTTACTCGTGTTCTAATTTTCCAAACAACATATCTTTCGATCATAGAGTTTGATTCACAAAGAGAGTTAACACCACAGTATGAAAATACAAATATCATTACAAAGAACCAATTTCTCAATCTAGCAATTTGCAAATTATGTAAAGCAAAGAAGCAATTCATAATGAAGATTAAACTCTTTGTTTGCAAGCCTAAACACGAATAAAATACCACAAATTTAACATAAACAAAACGATACATGATTACTAGAATGTTCAACTATAAGTTCATAGAGAATAAAAGGTAATTGAAGAGGAATCACCAAGAGAAAGGAGAGATTAAAAAGGGATTAATGAAAGATTAGATGCATACAAAATACCCTTCAAATCTTCCTTCTCTTGGATGCTCTATTGGATCCCTAGTTGATTTGGGCTAGGTTCACTAGCTTAGGATGTGACCCATCATGTATAGCCAGGGTCAAGTTTGTGTCCTAGAGTCTATGCCAAGTCCTTAGAATCAACTTCAGATGGACCAGCTATCAACAAGACCATTAGAGTCTCCAGACTTAGAAGATTTCAAGACTAAGTAAAGTGAGTTCGACGTTTGTCGAACTCAGCTCGACGAAAGGTGTTCTGCGCTCGACGATTTTGAGATAATTTTTAGTGCTGAGCTCTACGATCCTTGTTCTCTGTTAGACGAAGACTGAGTTTCTTCAACAAGCCAAAGTTAGGATAACTTCAGAAATTTCTAAGTCCAACTTCAAGCTTTGGTCGAAGAACTAGATTCTGAGCTCGACGAACTTGGACCTCAAGTTCTCAACTTCTCAGGTCGAGGAAGTCAGCTTCTCAGGTCGACTAATTCAGAACTCTGCTCAACGATTTGTGGTCTATGATTCGATTCCTTCTCAGTCAGAGACTTCACAGATTCCAAGTCCACAATCATTCTCAGCTCGACGAATTTGGATCTCAGCTCGACGAATGAAGTTTGTCAGTTCGACGAAGATTGAAGTAGAATTGACAAGATTCCCTGGAAGACTAATTGCTATTGTCTGGTCGACGAACTCAAGCTCAGCTCGACGAACTCAAACTCAGCTCGACGAATTGTGTTCTTCATTCGACGATTCCAGACTAGGTCTTCTCTAGTTTCCCGTCGCGTTTCTTGGCGATGATTCCGGAGTAATCAATGCCAGATCTTCTCAGAATGTTACCGTTAGAACGCACATTGATCTTGGATTATTACATGCCGTTTTTCCATGGGACAGTTAGGGAAATCATTGATTGCCGCTTCTTTTCAAGGCAGACTGCAATTACTGCTCAACATTCAAATTTCGAATGTTCCTTAGTCAGTTAAGAGAGACAGAAAAGAAAAGACTTAATCAGTAAGAGATACGACCAGCAATACAGACAATCAGACAGACACACACAGATAATGCATAGAAGAACAATCATACACAAATCTAAAGTTCTACTGTAATAAGCCCAGGCCAGAGAACATCTTCAAGAAGAAGAAGAAGAACATTCAAATACTATCAAGAGTCTTCTTCCTTCAACTCTACAAGACAACTTCAAAGAACAATAAATTAATCAATCTGACAAGGAAGTTCCTGAAGTAATTTATGGTCCTGGCGCTCTAGGTCTTTAAAGACCTATCACCCTGAAGTATTGCTCCATTTTTCCTGATATCAGGGGGAGCAAATCTGCTAACATCAATCCACAGTCTTCTCAGTTGTTTTTGAGAAAGAGAAGACACCATCACCTCTCTTCCAACTCATGTATAGGGTTTTAATTCCCTTCAAGATTATTCCTGGTTGCAAGTCTCCTTCTAAAAGACTTGACGTTTTGGTTTTTGAGCACCTGAACAAAATCTCATTGGTGTCAGGCACCTGATCAAAAACCTGAGTGGATTCCTACCAAGGTAGTAAAAGAGTGGATGTACCCAGGTCGGGGACCACTATAAAATTTCTTGTGTCGTTTGGTTGCCCTTTTGTTTTGTTTTGCCTGTACTTTGTGATTGTTTAGGTTGTTGTGATTACTATTTTATTAACTGACCAGCTCACTTAGGAACACAACAAAGGTTATAAAGAATTTTTTTTAAGGAGAGCACAATACTCTATTCACCCCCCTTCTAGAGTATTTCAGATCCACCTTGCACTTTCAATTGTTATCAGAGGGAGGTTAGTTAAAATATCATACCTTAATTGGTTGTACAGGCTAACACCTGAACCAAAAAGATCCCTCTTGTGAGATCTTATTGTTTTGTTTTTATTGTTAGATTTATTTCTTCACAGAAATGACCCAAAAGAAATACTATGCAAGCATCAGACCTCTGGTATGCAATCTTAACAAGTTTGCCATCTGGAAGGCAAGAATCAGATTATACATGAATTCTATTGATGAGAATATTTTTGCTTCTATCTTGACAGGAGTACCTCCAGCACCTGCAGCTTCTACAAGCACTTCTACCAACATGACTGCAGTACCTCCTCTAGAGAATTATGATGCCTACAAGAAAGCCAAAATGACAGATGCTAAAGCAATGAATATCTTGGCTCAGACAATGTCAGATGACATATTTCAGAAGGTGGCTGAGTGCACCTCAGCCAAAGCCATTTGACACTCCCTCAACCAAATGGTAGCTGGCTCAGCAGATGAAAGAAAAGATAGGAGATCAAACCTCATATCCCTGTATGAGAATTTTAAAAAGGATGAGACTGAATCAGTGGCTGAAATGTACAACAGGTTGAGCTCAATCATCAATGAGCTCAAAACCTTAGATAAAGACATCACCTTGACAGAGGTGAATGATAAAATTTTTATGTGCATCCCAAGCTCTTGGGACTCCAGAATCTGGCCTGTCAAAGAAGCCAGAAGCCTAAATGAGATATCAAATGAATCTCTGCTAGGCAAATTAAAATCTTATGAGAAATTGATCAAATCAAGAGAAGCAGCTGAACAGAAGGCAACAACTCCAGTGAGAAAGGATCACAGCATAGCCTTCAAAGTGGCTGAGGAAAGTGAGACCTCAACATCAAATGAAAAATTTATGAGCCTTTTTGCAAAAAGATTCTATAAGATGACTAGAAAGGATTTCAGAAGGAAATCATCCAGGCAGGATGATAAGCCCAGATTTGACAAGACACCAACCAAGGAGGTTGTGTGCTTTGGATGTAGAAAGCCTGGACATTACATCTCTGAATGTCCAGAAAATCAGAAGAAGGAGAAAAACAAAGAAAGAGACTCCAGAAGAAAACACAGCAGCAGACCCTCTTCCAGCAAGTATAAAAAGAAAGACAAGGGCTTTGTTGCTGAGACATAGAGTGATATAGAGGAAGAATCATCCTCTTCCAGCTCAAGTGAAGAAGAGGGAGAAGCAAGATCCAAGGAGGTTTGCCTTATGGTAATTGATGCCTGCAGGAGCTGTTCTGGATCAGAAGTAGAATCTGAAGATGAAGCAGCCTCAGACTCAGAGGCAGATCAGGTTCTTTCAAGTTTTGATTTTAATTCTGATTTATTTAAAGTTGATTTCAAAACTATGTGCTTAGATTTGATTAATTCAGAAAAGAAATAAAAACCCTTAGAGAAAGTCTAGGAAATCTTGAATCTATCAATTCAGAAAATATTAAACTAACAGATCAACTAACTCTAGCAAATGAACTGATAATCAAATTAAAATCTGATTTATGTGAGGGCAAACAACTTGTGCAATCTCTCAATGGGAGAATTCTCAAGCTGATGGACATAACAAGCACAATTAATGCCAGATTAAATGGCAAGCTGTGCTTGGGTGCATCATCAAGTTTGCCCCCCATAATTAAGAAAAATATTCTTACAACCCCTATCAAATTTTTTTCTGCCAAGGGAAAGGAAAAGATTATAAACAAACCATTGACTGCAAATAATCCAAAACCCATAGACAAGAGAAATAGAAATCAGAAAACAACTGATAAAAACAAGGTTCAACAACATTCGTCGAACTCAGATTGACGAAATGTGGCCAGTTCATCGAACCCAGATCGACGAACGCTGAACGCAAACTTCAGTTACAACAATTCATCTAACTGCGATCGATGAAGTTTGTATGGTTCGTCGAGCAGAGGTAGACGAACTTGGGGGGCAGAAAATGACTACTGTCATTCTCTGAGCAGAAATCGACGATCTCAGCCCTATTCGTCGAACTTTGGTCGACGAACTTACAGAAATTTGTCGAACCCAGAATGACCAAACTTAAATCATTTCTCCTACAGAAATTCTAAGCCAACTAATAAACCATTTAATCCAGTAGCTGATTGGGTTATTCCTCCTAGGAGATATCACCCCTTAGGTTATAAATCTCAACCCACATTATCAGTTATTTCCAGCTTTTCTTTTCAATCAAATAAAGGACCCAAGGTAACCTGTGTCAAGAACAATTGAATTTTGTTTTTCATTACAGGAACAGGTGAAGAGTTGTCCAAGGGTGGGTCAAACCAGGTACTTGGACAGTGGTTGCTCCAAGCATATGACAGGCAGCAAGGGCAATCTATCCAATTGCAAGCCCAAGCTAGGACCAAAGGTAATTTTTGGAGATTCAAACAGTGGCCAATCAGAAGGATATGGGACAGTAAAGATTGGATCAGTTACCTTCAAGAGAGTAACATATGTAAGAGGACTTAAACATAACCTGGCCACCTCCCTGGCTGGCCACCGGCACCACCACCTCCATCGAGGTGGTGGCCATTGATGGGAGGCGTCACGGACGCCAGAGGGGCCAATTTCGGCAATCCCGACAATCTCATTTTTTCCCAAAAACCAAGAAAAACGAAAGTTTAATCTGGCTCAATTGAGCCCGATTGTCAATCTAAATGAAACCTATGATCTACCCGTAGAAGAAGGAGCAAGGGAGGACCTTATTGGTGGTCTGGAGTCGAGCCGATCTTCGGGTTGCCATGGTGGTGGTGCCGTCGGCCGGATTTTTGCAATAGTGCAGTCAAGTGGCTCGAAATCTTCAGGTAAATGGTGGGAAGGGCTCTTCTCATGTAACTGATGGTGTTTAAAACACCATTTGGGGGAGGGGAGAGGCCAAACCATCAATGAACATTAATGGCCATTGAAAGCTTGGCTCGGCCATGGTGGTGGGGAGGTGAATCAGGCTTGGGGTGGCCAAGAAAATGCTGGAAACTCCTCCCCTTCTCCACGAGAATTGAATCTAACCATAAAAGGTGGATCTTGGCCTCCCTAAGCCATGAATGGCTTTTTCCTCCCTCTTTCTCTCTCCGCATTAACGGTGAGGTCGAGCTCTCTCTCTCTATCTCGTAGTCACCAAGGCTGACTTGGTTTTCCCCTTATGATATTTGTAACCCACTAATTCCTGATATTGAATGATTAAGAGGTGGCTACCCAAGTGAATAGGGCTTGAGCTTGGGTTAGCCCATTTGGGCTAAGTTGACCTAAACTAGGCTAAAGCTGACCTTGGTCATTTTGACCTTTTGAGTTGACCACAATGGGTCCTTGGTGACCCATTAGCCTCCCCTAGGGTATAGGTTGGGTTGCGGATGGTTGTCGTGGCACTATGGGGGGTCACTTGACCCTTAGGAAGGACACTTTGACCACTTTAGGGCTAGGGTTGACTTTGGTCATTATGACCATTTGGGTTGACCCCAAGGAGTCCTTGGTGACCCCTTGGATTTCCCTAAGGTCTAGGAAGTGTTGGGTAGGGCTAACTTTCTACCTTGAAGGTCACTTGCCCCTTAGTTAGGGCACTTTGACCACTTTAGGGCTAGGGATTGACTTGGGTAACCTCAGGCTCTATAGTTGACCCCAATGGATCTTTGGTGACCCATTGACCCAACTTTAGGTCTAGGAAGACCTTGGTGTGGTTGGTTGGGCTCATTAGGGGCACCTTACCCTTAGTTAGGGTACCTTGCCCTGATTAGGACTAGGATGACCCTACGTCAACTTGGCCACCCTGGGTTGACTCCAATGTCCCCTTAGGGCTCTAGGGGACCTTCCAATAGATTGGTGAGATTATGGTGGGGTCTTGGAGTCCTGGTGAACCCCCTTGATCATCCCAACCTAGTATTTAGAAATTTACTATTTGTAGACTATATTGATCCATCCTACATTCCCAGGTCCACATGATCTTCTTAGGCTTCCTAGGGTTTTGTCATGACCTAGTCATGACAAAACAACTCCTATGGAGTCTAGTTGCCTAAGTGATGTTACAAATCACAATATATAAACAAAATATTTCGTCCTTGAAATTCTAGTTAGGCCTACGGGGTTTCAAATATAAAAAGTAAATTGTAACATCCCGAGAGGTTGTGAGGGATACCTGACTGAAAAGCTCTGGGTACTTTTGTTGCATCAGATCCTGCGGCTCCAAGGTGTGCTCCTCCTGACCGTGATTCCTCCACAGGACCCTGACCAATGGAACCTTATTGCAGCGCAAGACTCGTATCCCCTTGTCATCAATCCGGACCGGCTCCAGGTGAACTGACCGATCAGATGCTACCGGCCCATCCGTAGCTGTAATCTGCTGCATTGGGTGTAGTAGAGCCCTCCTAAGAGAGGATATGTGGAACACATCGTGCAACCCAGCCAGCACCGGTGGGAGCTCCAACCTGTATGTTAAGGGACCGATCCGCTATAGGATCTTATAAGGCCCAATATATCTCGGGTTGAGCTTCTTCTTCCGAACCCGCACCCGTAAAACTCCATGCATCGGTCGGATCTTCAAGAATACTCGGTCCCCCACCTAAAACTCCACCCGACGATGATGAGCATCGTAATACTTAGCATGTCTGCTCTGAGCCTCTAACATCCTGTCCCGTATCAGCTTCACCTGAGCCTTAGTGTCTTCAACAAACTCTGAGCCCAAAGCCTTTAGATCCTCGCCCTATATCCATGACAGCAGTGTCCTACACCTTCGTCCGTATAGAGCCTCATAAGGAGCCATTCCTATGTTGGACTGGTAGCTGTTATTATATGAGAACTCGACCAGTGGAAACAGCTACTCCAAGGGTGCTCCGCAATCCAGAATGCATAGTCGCAGTAGGTCTTCAAAAGTCTGATTTGTGCGTTCCATCTGCCCGTCAATCTGGGGAAGAAATGCTGTACTGAATGTTAGCCGAGTTCCCAAATACATCTGCACTGATTGCCACTCCCTGGACGTAAACCGTCCATCCCGATCTGACACGATCGTCCTGGGCACGCCATGATAACAAATGAACTGCTCCACAAACTTCCGCACCAGCACACCAACCGATTCATCCTTCCTGATCGGGATAAATTTGGCTATCTTTGTCAGTCGGTCTATGATTACATAGATCGAATTGTCCCCCCCCCCCCCCCCCCGCAATCAGGGATGCCCATGTATGAAGTCCATCGCGATATTATCGAACTTCCACTCCTGCACCGAGAGTGGTTACAAAAATCCTCCGGGGTTCCTGCTCTCCGCTTTCAACAGCTGGTATGTCTCACAGTGGGTCACGAAGTAGGTGATATCCTTCTTCATGCCTAGCCAGTACATGTTCTTCTTCAAATCTACAGTCATCTTCGTAACTCCCGGGTGTACTGAATACCGGCTGTAGTGGGCCTCCCTCATGATATCCTCCCGGACCTGGCTTCCCTCTGGTATGTAAACCCGCCCTCTGAAGCATACCAGGTCATCCCTCAATGTGTAATCTCCAGCAGTGCCTGCCTCCAAGGCCCGGAATATCGGCCCAGCTTGGCGTACTGCCTCTGCCCTTCTCTAACTCGGTCTCAAATGTCATCTATGGCGCTCATCGTGGCTAAATACTCCTCATAGAGCTCAGTGTCATCAGATGACACCAGTTTGATGTGTATATCTTCTAACCTCTGCACCAGCTCCATGGACATAATCTTTGGCTCCGCTCCGGAGGTGGCGGCCCACCGACTCAGCGCATTGGCTACCACGTTCTCCTTCCCTGGGTGGTAGTGCATCTCGTACTGGTAATCTGCTAGAAACTCCACCCATTGCCTCTACCTGATATTCAGCTCCATCTATATGTCCACGTACTTCAAATTTTTGTGATCAGAGTGTATGTTGCAGTGAACACCATAGAGTTAGTGCCACCCGACCTTCAGAGCAAACACGATCGCACCCATCTCCAAGTAATGAACAAGGTAGTTATGCTCATGCTTCTTCAGCTGGCGGGAAGAATAAGCAATCAAGTGGCCTTTCTGGATCTGCACTGCACCCATTCCCTAGTAGGAAGCATCGGTGTAGACCTGGAATCATTCTTTCCCCGAAGGAAGGGCAAGGATAGGAGCCGAGGTTTGTCGATCCTTCAGCTCCTAGAAAGCCGTCTTGCACTGCGGGGTTCAAATAAAGGGCACATCCTTCCTCGCCAGGGATGTGATTGGGAGGGCAATCTGAGGGAATCCCTCCACAAACTTCCGGTAATAATCGACAAGTCCTAGAAAACTCCACACATCTGTGGCCCTCTTCAGTGGCGACCAATCCCGAACTGCCTAAATCTTAGCCAGGTCCACTGCTAACCCGGCTCCGTTATAATGTGGCCTAGGAAGGCCACCTCCCTTAACCAGAACTAGTAATTGCTGAACTTCGTAAAAAGGTGGTTCTCCCGCAGTCTCTCTAGAGTCAGTGTCAGATGTCGTGTATGCCCCTCCTTTGTCCTCGAGTAGATAAGGATGTCGTCAATAAACACGATGACGAACACATCCAGATAAGCCTCGAACACCCGATTCATGAGGCTCATGAATGTCGACGGTGCATTCGTGAGCTCGAAGGGCATCACAGTAAAGTCTAACAACCCATATCTGCTACTGAAGGCAGTCTTCGGAATGTCCTCCTCCTGGATGCACAGCGGGTAGTAGCCTGACCTCAAATCCAGTTTCGAAAAGAAATGCGCCCCCTCCAGCTAGTCAAATAGCTCATCTATAATCGGCAGTGGATAGGTATTCCAGACTGTCAGTCTATTCAGTGCTCGGTAGTCGATGCACAATCTGAGTGGCCCATCCTTCTTCTTGACGAACAACACCGGGGCTCCCCATGGTGAAGAGCTCAACCGAACAAATCTGGCTTCCACTATCTCCTGTAGCTTGCTTCGAAACTGCGCCAACTCCTTCGGGGCCATCCGGTAAGGAGATCTATATGCCGGCTTAGCGCCCGACACGAGCTGTATCTGGAAGTCCTTCTCCCAGTGCGGGGGTAGCCCTGGAAGCTTCTCTGGGAATACATCAGCAAAATCTCATATCACCAGGATACTAGAGATGGAATCCTTGGCCTCGGCCATCTCAAACAGCACTCCATAGACCTCTTCTCCCCACAGGTAGGCCTTGACGGCCTGCACGAATGATAATAAGAGAATGGGGATAGGTCTAATACCTTCGATGGTGACATAGGAATCCCCATGCCTCAAGGTTATCCTCTTTGCCATGCAGTCGATCTGGGCAAGGTTCCAATGCAACCATGTCATGCCCAGGATCAGATCATAGGCTGACATCCTTAGGATCATCGCTGGTGCTTCGAATGCCTTTCCGGCAATCTCCGCCTCCATGTTGCAGTGGGCAGAGTTGAATAGCTCTGATCCGTCGGGGAGTCGCACCCTCATCATCAAGCCTGGGTATCGCTCCACACCTTCTAGTCCTTCCACGAAGGCTTCTGATATGAATGAGTGCAAAGCACCCGTATCGAATAGCGTATAAGCAGGCTTGACGCCGATGAAGACGATGCCTAGGGTGGTTAAATATTTTAGAGATCTAGTTATGGTTTTCCTTCCTATTTCTAACAATTATACATCCATGAGTCTAACTTATTAGGAAAGAAAGAACTTAAAAGTTTCTGGCGTAGCTGTTATCACATGTTCCTGGTTCCGTGGTTGAGCCAAATCTAGGCCATACACTTTCTCCCTCTCCTTCCTGTGGTCTCTGCCCTGGTATCCACATCCTCGACCACGTCCTCGACCTTCAAACTGCTCTACAGGCGGGGCAGCCGGTGGTGCTGGTAGAGGTGCCCCTCTCATGAGGCAGTTTCTCAGGATATGCCCCACCTGATGACAGTAGTAGCACTCGGGCGGGGGATATGCCATATCCCCGGGTCTCTGCGTCTCCCGCATATGGAGAGTTTGAGGAGCCATAACCACCGGCTACCTCGACTCCTGTCTTGCATCCTGACGAGGTTGGTCCTCTTCCCTTCTCCCATCTCTCCCATCAGCAACGCGGCCCCTTCGCTGATCATTTCTAGCTCCCTGGGCCGGATCCTCCGTTGGACTCTTCCGGCCTCTAGTCGTGTGCCAATCTGTCTCAATCCTCTTTGCCATTTCCAATATCCGAGGTATAGGTCTGTCGGATACGAACAACAGAGCCTCTCTCAACTCCTCTCGCAGGCCCATATAAAACCTCTTGGTGTATCCTGCCACATCCAACTGATAAGAATCTGCAAACCGGGCTAGAAGATTAAACTCCCGGTGGTACTCCACCACCATCTTGTTTCCTAGCCTCAACTGAAGAAATCTGTCTTCCAGCTCATCTCTGGCCAATTGTTGAACAAAGTGCTCCAACAATGCGGCCTTGAAGTCCTCCCAAGCAATCTCTGCAACCTCTCTATCAGCAAACGTCATGTCCAGTAGTGTCTTCCACCATCTCTTGGCATGGGACTCCAAGAAAGAGACCACCAAAGGCACCCTCTCCTCACATGGGCACCGTATCCCGGTCAACATTTCATACATGATATACAGCCACTCCTCCGTCAGCATAGCTGACTCTGTCCCCAAGTAAGATGAGGTAGACTGTCCTCGAAAGATGCTTAGTCAATTGGCCCCTGGGTTTGGGTGCGGAGCCGGAACCTACTGGGCCCTGAAAGCCTCCAGTATGGTTGTTAAAGTCTGCCCCATCTCCGACTGTAGAAACAGGGTGGGGTCCGGGGAGGTGGTGCAACGTTCAGAGTCTGCTGGACTCCGCCCTACAGTGTAGGCTGTGCCGAAGGCTGCGTAACAAAGATCATTTGTAAGTAATAGACTCAAACCTAATTTAAAGTGGACGATTGATATGTGATCCCCCATATGGGCACAAAACTGCTTCCGCTACTTAGTTTGTCCCCAAACTAAACCAGTGCGGGGGTGACCCAGGGTTTGTGGACTGCTACATTTTTGATGGAGGTCTCCTCTGATAAGACTTGTAAGAGCCCTTTTTTTCTTTTTAAAATCTTGGGGTCTTAGGCCTAGAACCACCATTTCGTGGTGACATCTTCACGCCCGGGAAGGTTGTCACTACAAAGCGCCGATTCTGCCGGCCAAAATGATCATAGAAAAGTAGCAAAAGAGTAAAAGACATGCCCACAGAAATCACATATACACTAAACAATCTCCACGAAGAGAAAGTACGCAGAAATAATAATAATAGTACTGAAAATGGGCTCATACCCAGTACATCAATATCCTCACTACGTATCACTCAGCGCGGAAGCAAAAAATAAACATCTACTAACGATCGAGACTCACAGTCCCAGCTGTCTGAACTCCGGTGCTAGACTGTCCCATCTCCAAGCGTGCTGACCTCCGGAGCTGCTCCACCATGCTGGGCTCCACGGTCCCCTAAAATGATGTGGTTCGAAAACCGTTAGTCTAAAAAACTAAGTCATATCATCCCCTACCCCTCCCCCCATGGCTCCTAGGCACCAGGCGGAGAGGAGGAAAGGGAAGCTCTGAAAGTGGAGAATGAACAAAGAGCAGGTGACATCGGAACTAATCTAGTAGATCTATAAGTGTAAGTGGCAGTATTAAAGCATGAAATACTGAACAAGTAAAATGTAACCCTAACTTATATGAAACCACAAAAGCTAAGGGATGTTCTTCAAGGCTCCTATCGTATTAAGAGTCCCATACCAGTTTATACGATAGGGTGTTAGTTTTCTAGCAAGCATGTCTATATCTACATAATAACACTTTGACTGATAAGTGCGCTCACACGAGCTTATAAACCAAGGGGTCGTTTTGCAGGGCCAATTGTATAATGCATCCCATACCACTTTATGCAATATGTGTCATGTTTAAATACAATGGTATGCAATGACATGCAAGTATGCTATGATGTGAACATGCAAGTGCAACACACCAACATGACTCTGTGCAGATAGACCTTTACTTCCCCCTTTCTGGAGCCTAACCTCCTAGGATACCTCCGTAGTGGTAGACTGAAGCGGTGGATTGTGCCTCACCAACCTCTAAACCAGTAATTACACTACCAGTCAGACCTATCGTATGCCTCGACGCTGGTGCACTAAGCGGAGCTCATGCATACCCTTTACCGGCAAGTCCACCGGACTTAACTTGGCGAAGTGCAAACCACACTTGCTGAGTCAACGTATTGTCGTCGGTGCATCGACCCTCCAATATCGAAGACTCACCACCTTATAATTTATGCACATGAAACCTTATGTATCAGCAACCGAGCCAAAGCTACCCAGACCATCCCGTGTCACAATCAACAACCGAGCATAAGCTCCCCGGACTATCCCGTCCGTCACAGTCAACAACCGAACCTAAGCTCCCTGGGCGAACCTGCCCAAAATCAAAACCACCGAGCCTACTGCCCGAGTGACCCAACCTAACATCCCAAGACAACGAGGTTAGTGAATGTGATTTCCTATTTATACTAGTTACTCTTCCAGTTTACTTTTTTCTATAGTTTTGGTTAGCCCAGGACTGCCCAAGGCATACCCCGTGAAAGGTTCTTGAGGGAACTAGAAACTAAGATGGGCTGAAGACCAAAGCTCCCTTTCACAAGGCAGTTAGTGTTATTGGTTATTACCTGATTCCCGGTCTCTTTTAACATTATTCTGGATCTACCGTAGTTTTTTTTTGACCCTGTCTCTCCCTGCACAGGAAAGACAATCTTTCGTCGATCCCGAGCACCACCTAATCTTAGACAGCTCTACATCCTACACATCCCAAACTTCCAATGGTAACTCTAATACACTTTACAAAAATCAGTAAACCACAATCCCATCTCCCTTCGACCATTGCCCAAGATAACACGATTTCCGCAGTTTTACTAAACGCATGCCACCTTATGCTATATGACGTGCATGATAGGAGGTACTCTAAATCCTCATCCAAACACCCTAAGATTATTAATGGAGGCCTATAATGATATTTATAGCCTAAATCCAGAAACTTTGAATTTCTCTAATTTATCTGACATTTTATTTATTTTTTCCTAAAAATCCAAATGCCCCATGTTGAACATGAAGTGGCCCTTACATTCGTGCAAAATGGTCCATAAAATTAAGATAATACTAGGCAGCTAATTAACAATAAATTCAATTCTCCCAAAGTTTTTTTCAAGTATTAAGCCTCTGATGCATAATTTTAAATATAATCACAAAATTAACAGGTAAAGAAGTAGGTGCTGTAAATAAGCTTCGAAAAATTATAAGAAAATTGAAACATAACTATAAAGCCCTAAAACACTTCTGACCAAAGTTTGCAAATTTTCCAGTGAATAATCAACTCTAAGTTTTAATTTAGAATGATAATCCTCTTCCATAATTCAATGAAACATCTACTGAAAATATTCATATAAATATTATAATAAAATTTGCTTATGAGCATGCTGCCCTAATATCACTACAAAACAAGCTTCATAATTTTCTAGCAAACATTGAGCTCTGAATCTAATATTGAACAAATTTGCATTTTTAAATACTTGTGAAGTAAGTACTAAAAATATGCATCTAATATTATAATAAAAATCAGGTATGATTAGAATGATCTAAAACTTCCTCTACCCATTTTTTATATTTTCCCAATGAACACTGAGATCACAATAAATAAAAGACTATCAAGGGCAAATCCATATAATACAAAGGATGTACCAAATTTATTCTTTCAATATTCCCAATAAAATCATCAGTGGCTCATATTAACCCCATGACCATTCTACCCAAGTTTCATAGCTTTTCATTAAGTTTTGATGGCCTATCCTACATGAATAAGCGTTGTGCCCTAAACTAGGGTTAGGGTTTTGGGGAGTCTAATAGCCTCTAAATCTCACAATATTTTGACCAGAGGACTTTGATAACACTAAAGTCCTATCCACCAAATTTCAATCCATTTCAAGGTCATTTGACCCCTTGACCTTCAAACCATAGGTTTGCATACATAATACCTACCCTAGTGTCCTAGGGCTTCACCCTTCAACTTCCACCCAATAGCAGTGAAGGGGGTATTTTTTATGTAATATAGCTGTGTGCCAAGATCCATCACCCTTGGGTGAGGTGGGACAACTCAAGAGTACATAGGGAACTTAGCCCTAATTTTACCTAAAAGCGCCAACTCTTGGCTACACAAATACCCTATCAAAACAAGCCCAAAAGTGATGAAATTTTTGTCAAAGCCTAATAATACTCCCCAAGATCTTCCTCCAAAATTTGAGGGGTTTTTAAGGTGTTTAAGACACCTAATTAAATTATACATGACTTATTTACTTTTTCCAAAAACTATAAAAAAGCTATCTCCAAAAATTCCCATTTTTGGGCAGGCCTAGGTAAGGTTAGAGTGTCTCCCTGTCCAAATTTCAAGTCATTTGGACAAGGGATGAAGTGGGGGCACTCATTTTAGTCTGTGACTAACCCTAGGTATAGACCCCACCAAAATGAGTGCCCTGGTCAAACCAGGCACCCAAATTGGTTCAAACTAATTTTAAAATAAAGTAGACCCATATAGCTACAATATTTATAATGATCATTTTCTTTGAAACAACATCTAAGTATTTTTTTAATTTAAATCCCAAATTATCTGATAATGTGTGACAAAATATTCATTTAATACAATTAAATAAGAATAGATCTGCACAGATCTTGAAGCACATCGGACAGCTGCGACCCTTCTTCCTCCTCCAGCCAACAGCCTGGATTTACCCGACCTGGAGAAGGTTACAGCCACCACAGCCGACCACCCGGCCACCTCCTTGGCCGGCCACCACCACCACCACCTCTGTCGAGGTGGTGTCCATCGCTGGGAGGTGGCACGGCCGCCGGAGGGGTGAATTTCGGCGATTCCGACAATCACGTTTTTTCCCAAAAACCAGGAAAAACAAAAGCTTGATCGGGCTCAATTGAGCCCAATTCTCAATCTAAATGAAACCTAAGATCTACCCATAGGAGAAGGAGCAAGGGAGGACCTTATTGGCGGTTTGGAGTCGAGCCGATCTTTGGGTTGCTATGCTGGTGGTGCCGTTGGCCGGAATTCTGCAACAGTGCAGTCAAGTGGCTCAAAATCTTCAGGTAAATTGTGGGAAGGGCTCCTCTCATGTCACTGATGATGTTTAAAACACCAGTTGGGGGAGGGGAGAGGCCAAAACATCAATGGCCATTAATGGAAATTGAAAGCTTGGCTCGGCCATGCTTATCCCCTTAGGATATTTGTAGCCCACTAATTCCTGATATTGAATGATTAAGAGGTGGCTAGCCCAAGTGAATAGGGCTTGAGCTTGTGTTAGCTCATTTGGGCTAAGTTGACCTAAACTAGGATAGAGTTGACCTTAGTCATTTTGACCTTTTGCATTGACCCTAATGGGTCCTTGGTGACCCATTGGCCTCCCCTAGGGTCTAGGTTGGGCTGCATAGGGTTGTCTTGGCACTTTGGGGGTCACTTGACCCTTAGGGAGGGCAATTTGACCACTTTACGGCTAGGGTTGAATTTGGTAAATATCACCATTTGGGTTGACCCCAAGGGGTCCTTGGTGACCCATGGCTTCCCCTAAGGTCTAGGAAGGGTTGTGTAGGTCAAATGTTGTACCCTGAAGGTCACTTGCCCCTTAGTTAGGGCACTTTGACCACTTAGTGTTAGGGTTGACTTGGGTCAACTCAGGCTCTAGAGTTGACCCCAATGAATCTTTGGTCACCCATTGACCCCACTTTAGGTTTAGGAAGACCTTGATAGGGTTGGTTGGGCTCATTAGGGGCACCTTGCCCTTAGTTAGGGTACCTTGCCCTGATTAGGACTAGGATGACCATAGGTGAACTTGGCCAACCTTGGTTGACTCAAATGTCACCTTAGGGCTCTAGGGGACATTCCAATAGATTGGTGAGGTTATGGTGGGATCTTGGAGTCATGGTGAACCCCCATGATCATCTCAACCTAGTATTTAGAAATCTACTATTTGCAGACCATAGTGATCTCACCTACATTCCTAGGTCCACTTGGTCTTCTTGGGCTTCCTAAGGTTTTGTCATGACCTAGTCATGACAAAACCACTCCTAGGGGGTCTAGTTTCCTGAGGGATGTTACAGAAAATGAGGACATTGAAGCAGAAGGTTGCTGAGCAATAAGAATGAGATGAGGAGGAGCAGTGATAACTCTAATTTTGTCCATGTTTTTATATTATTTTATTTAATAATTAATTATTTTATAATTATATTTTGTAATTTTATTATTAAATTTTTCTAATTTCTTATTTCAGGGCAATCTGGGCTGCAAATTTTAATTTGGAGTCTATAGGGTTGACCAGGAGACAAAACTGGGCAAAAGCAATAATTTTTCAAAAGACACGCCATAGTCACGGGCGTGACCGACATGGTCACGGGCGTGACATCCTGGCGAGAACCCGGCTCGTGGAAGGAGCTATCTGCCACGTCAATTAAAATTACACGCCCTAAGGTCACGGGCGTGACCATCTTCACACGGGCGTGTACTCCAGGCGTGACATCCAGTGCTTTGCCCTGACTTCCAGTCAACGACAGTTTCAATTTGCAATAAGTCACGGGCGTGCCACATTTGGCACGGGCGTGACATACCCCGTGACTGCCCGGCGTGCCGACTTAATGCTGCAGTTTCAGTCGCTGTGAGTTTTCTCAAGACACGCCTAAGGTCACGGGCGTGACCAGGGGCGTGACCCTTCCAACAACGGCCGGAGTTATTCCCGCCGTTTCTGCTTCCCGCCGTTTTTCTACAACCGTCAAGACACGCCCTAGGTCACGGGCGTGGCCTAGGGGCGTGACCCGCCAATTAACGACTTTTGGCAGTTTCGCGCCAACGTTCAGAGGACTTGAAGACGACGGTTCCGAGACCGAGATGCCCTAGGTCACGGGCGTGACCTATGGGCGTGACCACCCAGTAACTTTTTCTATAAATTCCAGACAGCTTCAGATGGCCGGGGGGAGATTTTTGGGATCTTAGTGCTGTTTTATTTACTGTTTTTCCTGCATTCTAATTTCATTTTGTACCTTTACTTTCAAGTCTTTTCTTTGATCATGTCTTTCTTTATGCTTTCATGTAATTCTCCCATCATGATGAGTAGCTAATTTCCCAATTAGCACTTGATCATGATGAACTTTGGAATGGAATAAAATTCTTATTTTTGTCTCAATTTAGCAAGCATTCTATTTTCTAAACTTTGATTTATCTTTGATTTAAATTTTCTTCGAATTCATAAGTTGCAAATTATGTTTATTCGAGCTTAGATTCGTATCCTAGATTTACCGAGAGGTTGTGGATACGAGTAGATCACTCAAGGATAAAGAGAATTTCTTGCACCCCTCGAGAGAGGAATGCAAAATTCTTCCGCCTTGGAGTCAACTCCATTAGTGAGGTTCACCGCCTAAAGCAAGCTTAGGTCTTTCGACTGGCCGAGAGGTCTTAATCGATCTACCTAAGATTAGTCGAGTGCGTATTCTCGAGAGAGGCGCTTCGTAACTTTGGAACCTCCGCGGTCGAAGTTAATAATTTAGATGCTTGTGCTATTTAATTTCGTGGATTTTATTCTAGCCCAAAGGGATTCCAGATCAAGTGCTAGCCTTTTATTCATCGAATTTCTCCTCTTAATTTAACGTTGTTTTCGTTTTCGCAAAAACCAATTTTCCGATCGATAAAATAATAGTTCGTCCTTGTGAGTACAAATACTCAACGGTCACCGAGTTTAAATACGATATTTCCTATACTAAATTTCGATAGGTGCACTTGCCTAGTTGAGAGTTTAGTTTGGATATTTTTCAAAACTTATAAAATCTACATCAAGTTTTTGGCGCCGTTGCTGGGGACATTTTTTTTTGTTGATATTTTGAAAGCGAGGCTCTATTAATTTTATCATTTTCTTTTTTTTAGAAATATCAAAATAAAATAAAAAAATTTTATTTTGTTTTATTTTGGTGTATGACCCGAGGGAATCCATCGCCTCTTTTTGATTTGGATCCGGAAATCGAGCGAACCCTTCGGCACCGCTTACGATTTCAATTTCCGAATTTTCAAGATACGGAATTCTTAGGCGACACTCCTAATCCTTCATTAATCCTCTCTCCGTCACCGCCTTCTTCTTCTCCTTCTTCATTTAGTTCTTCTTCCCATTCTCCTAGATCTCCATCTTCTGCTTCTTCCAATATGGGTGAGCCAAATGCGGTTGAACAAAGGACTATGTCCTATTATGCCCGTCCAAACTTGGACGAGACTCAATCTAGTATTACTCGCCTCGCTATTGTTCCCAATAATTTTGAGTTGAAGCCAAGCATCATCCAAATGGTACAACAA
This sequence comes from Platanthera guangdongensis, assembly GCA_039583875.1. NCBI lineage: Eukaryota > Viridiplantae > Streptophyta > Magnoliopsida > Asparagales > Orchidaceae > Platanthera > Platanthera guangdongensis. The sequence goes on along the minus strand of CM077167.1, from coordinate 46,283,848 downwards.
TATGTACAATTTGATGAGCTTCAAGATGAAGATCCAAACGCGCATATTTCAAATTTCTTAGAAATATGCGATACTTTTAAAATTAATGGTGTATCTGATGATGCCATCCGGCTAAGGTTATTTCCATTTACATTGCGCACTAAAGCCAAACAGTGGTTGGGTTCTCTACCGAGAGGATCCATCACAACATGGGCTCAAATGACGGAAAGATTTCTTACGAAATACTTTCCACCGGCTAAAACGGCTAAATTGCGCAATGATATCACTTATTTCTCCCAAATTGATTCGGAAACGTTATATGATACTTGGGAGCGTTTCAAGGAATTGCTTCGTCGATGTCCTCATCATGCAATTCCGGATTGGTTACAAATCCAAACCTTCTATAACGGCCTAAATTCTCAAACTAGGCACCATATTGATGCCGCCGCCGGTGGAACGCTTAATAACAAAACACCGGCGGCCGCACAAGAGCTTATAGAAGGTATGGCTTTGAATACCTATCAATGGAGTACACCTCGGTCTAAACCACCTAAACCGGCCGGGATGTATGAAATCGATACGTTTTCAAGTTTGTCTCTCCAGGTTGAGCAACTGCAAAAACAGATGAACGAGATGTCTGCTTCCTCGTCCAAATCTACCTGTGAGCCCCAATATTGGGAGCCTTCTACTATTGCCGAGCATGTGGATTACATGGGTAATCCGAATCGGCCACCTTATAATTCGGGTAACAATTTTGGCAATACCTATCACCCGGGTATAAGGAATCACCCCAACTTCTCTTGGAGTAATCCGGGGAACGCGGCGCGCCCGCCGAACACGATTCCACCTGGCTATTTTCCAACGCAAGCTCCCAAAGCTCCCAATCTCGAGGAATTGTTCACTAAATATACGACTACAAATGACGCCAACATCCGGAATCTCACCGGATCTCTTCGAAGTTTGGAGACACAAATCGGGCAAATCGCTAAAATGCTCTCCGATCGTCAACAAGGAGCGCTACCGGGCAATACAGAACCCAACCCCAAGGAGCATGCAAAAGCCATCACCCTACGGAGCGGGAAGGAGGTAACCACTTCTCCAAATCCAGTTGATACTTCTCCAATTCCAGTTGATACGGAGGTAATAATTTCTCCATCTTCTCCTCCGTCTAAACCTTCTACTTCTAATAAACCAAAAGCTTATCAACCACCTCTTCCCTATCCATCTAGAATGCAAAAAGACCGGGTGGATGAACATCACGGTAAATTTTTGGACATGTTTAAACAAATCCAAATTAATCTACCGTTTTGTGAAATAATCGCACAAATGCCGAAATACGCCAAGTACCTCAAGGATCTTTTATCCAATAAAAAGAAACTTGAGGATATCTCCACGGTTCAATTGAATGCGGAGTGTTCGGCAGTTTTACTTAATAAATTACCTAAGAAATTACCCGATCCGGGTAGTTTCTCCATTCCCTGTTTGTTTGGTGATTTATTAGTAAAACGTGCGTTAGCCGATCGAGGCGCCTCAATCAATTTAATGCCTTATTCTTTAGTTAAGAAGTTGGGATTAGGAGAACCTAAACCCACAAGAATGTGCATTCAGCTGGCGGATCGGTCTGTCAAGCTCCCTATGGGGATCATCGAGGATGTGCTTGTCAATGTTGACAAATTTATCTTTCCGGTAGATTTCGTCATCTTTGACATCGAAGAGGACACCGAGGTCCCACTCATTCTCGGTCGCCCTTTTCTTGCCACCTCGCGCGCGATTATAGACGTTAGTAATGGGAAACTTCTCCTTAGAGTTGGAGATGAAGAAGTTACCTTTACTATTGACACGTGTATGAAAAACTCGCTCTCAAATGACGACTCATGTTATTATTTGGAGGCTTCTCTTGAAGAAGACTCTTTTCTTTTTTCTGAAAAATCTTTATCTTCTATTGATCATGATGCCGATTTAGAACATTTAGATTTAATTGCTCATGAAAATAGTGATAATCTCTCGATCACGCACGCACCTATTTTTGAACTTTTAGACATTGGTAGTGATCGTTTGAAAACTTCTTATGATGAACCTCCCGCGTTAGAACTAAAACAATTGCCTGATCATTTAGAGTATTTATTTTTAGCGGAGAATTCAAAACTTCCGGTTATTGTGTCGGCCTACTTGACCGATGAAGAAAAAATTAAATTATCTCATATTTTAAAACTTCATCGCCGCGCAATTGCGTGGAAGATCACGGATTTGAGAGGGATTAATCCCTCCTTTTGCACCCATAAAATTTTTTTAGAAGAACACGCTCACAAAACTATTCAACCTCAACGCCGGCTAAATCCTAACATGAAGGAGGTAGTCAAGGCCGAGGTAATAAAATTATTAGATGCGGGTATCATCTATCCAATTTCGGATAGCTCTTGGGTGAGCCCGGTCCAAGTGGTGCCCAAGAAAGGAGGGTTAACGGTAGTGCCTAATGATAAAAGCGAGTTAGTTCCCACTCGAACCGTTACCGGATGGCGGGTGTGCATCGATTACCGTAAATTAAATGATGCAACCCGTAAGGATCATTTTCCTTTGCCGTTTATTGACCAAATACTTGAACGGCTATCCTGACACTCATTTTATTGTTTTCTTGATGGTCTCTCGGGATATTTTCAAATCCCAATCGCGCCCGAGGACCAAGAGAAAACAACCTTCACTTGTCCGTTTGGCACCTTCGCTTATCAAAGGATGCCTTTTGGTTTGTGCAACGCGCCGGCAACCTTCCAAAGGTGTATGCTAGCGATCTTTGACGAATTAGTGGAGGATATCATGGAGGTTTTCATGGACGATTTCTCCGTTTTTGGAGATTCGTTTGATTTATGTTTGGCAAACCTTTCCCGTGTACTCCAAAGATGTGAGGACACGAATCTAGTTTTAAACTGGGAGAAGTGCCATTTTATGGTACGGGAGGGTTTTGTCTTAGGCCATAAAATTTCTAGTAAGGGCATAGAGGTAGATAAAGCAAAAATTGAAACTATAGAAAAGCTACCTCCCCCTTCAAATGTTAAGGCCGTTCGTAGTTTTTTGGGGCATGCCGGTTTCTATCGCCGGTTTATTAAAGATTTTTCTAAAATAACTAAGCCCCTAACCCACTTGTTAGAAAAAGACGCGCCGTTCATTTTTGACGAAAATTATTTGCGTGCTTTTTCTCGTATTAAAGAAAAATTGATTAACGCTCCTATCATGATCGCTCCCAATTGGGAGCTTCCTTTTGAGATAATGTGCGACGCTAGTAGTTTTGCCGTTGGTGCGGTGTTAGGACAACGCATAAATAAAAACTTTCATTCTATCTAATATGCAAGCAAAACATTAACCGCCGCACAGGAAAATTACACGACCACCGAAAAAGAATTATTAGCCGTAATTTTCGCATTTGATAAATTCCGCTCATATCTCACTTTGTCTAAAATTATTGTTTTTACTGATCACTCGGCTTTGAGATATTTACTAGCAAAAACAGATGCAAAGCCGCGATTGATTAGGTGGATCTTACTGCTCCAAGAATTTGATTTGGAGATTCGCGACAAGAGAGGAGCGGAGAACTTGGCGGCTGACCATCTTTTGCGGTTGGAGAACCCAAATTCGGGGGAGCTCATGGAGGAGGACATTGACGACACTTTCCCCGAGGAGCGCCTCTCGTCATTCATAAGGTAATCACCCTCCCCACTCCTTGGTTCGCCGATTTCGCAAATTATCTTGTTGCGAGATTCCTCACGAATGGTTTTTCTTATCAAGAAAAGAAGAAATTCTTTTCTGATTTGAAAAATTATTTTTGGGAGGATCCCTTCCTTTTTCGTGTTTGTGCGGACCAAGTAGTGCGGAGGTGTGTTTCTCATGAGGAAGGCGCACAAATTTTAAAGCATTGTCATGAGGGACCCGCCGGTGGGCACTATAAAGCTAATCGGACGGCTCGGAAGATACTTGAAGCGGGCTTCTATTGGCCAAGCATCTTCAAGGATGCTCACGCCCATGTAAGTCGTTGTGAACAATGCCAACGCTCAGGTAATATTTCCCGCCGCGATGAAATGCCATTAAATACATTTTTAGAAATAGAAGTTTTTGATTTATGGGGGATCGACTTTGTTGGACCGCTACCAACATCGCATGGAAATAAATATATTTTGGTAGCGGTCGACTATGTGTCACGGTGGGTGGAAGCGCAAGCCCTTCCCACTAATTACGCCCGAGTCGTGACCCAATTTCTCAAAAAACTATTTTCACGATTTGGAGCACCGCAGGCAATAGTTAGTGATAGGGGCACCCACTTTTGTAACGCACAATTCGTTAAGGTTTTGTCTAAATATGGCGTTACACATAGGTTAGCCACCCCCTATCACCCTCAATCAAGTGGTCAGGTAGAAGTAGTTAACCGTGAAATCAAACGAATTTTGGAGAAAACGGTTTCTACTAATAAAAAGGATTGGTCGGTCAAGCTTGATGATGCTCTTTGGGCTTATCAGACCGCGTACAAGACCGCTATCGGTTGTACGCCGTACCGATTGGTCTATGGGAAAGCATGTCACTTACCGGTTGAGCTTGAGCACCGCGCCTTTTGGGCGCTTAAATTTTTAAATCTAGATGAAACTTTGTCCTCCGAGCTTCGGAAATTCCAAATTAACGAGCTCGATGAGTGGCGCTGCTTAGCCTATGAAAGTAATAAACTTTATAAGGAGCGCACAAAATTTTATCATGATAAAAAAATTAAGCACCCTAAAGATTTCAAACCGGGAGACCAAGTTCTCCTCCATAATTCGCGCCTTCGACTTTTTCCGGGCAAACTCAAGTCCCGATGGTCCGGCCCTTTTTATTGTAAAAGAGGTATGGCCATATGGGACAGTGCTTATCTCGCACCCGGAACAAGGAGAATTTAAAGTGAATGGGCACCGGTTGAAGATATTCCTCGCCGGCGATACTGCTAATGAGTACCGGGAGGAAATTAACCTCCCGAACCCATAAACGAGTGCCCTGCTTTGGTCGAGCTCAACGACAATAAACAAAGCGCTTGTGGGAGGCACCCCATGCTTATCGTTTTTTTTTCTTATTTAATTTTATTTTTGCAGGTTTGAAGAACATCTTTTTCGGCGTGACGATCGACGGAGTTGAGCGTCAAGTCTATGCGTTTCTTCAAGTCGGTAACTTTTGTTTTATTATCGTTCAGTTGAATCTTTAAAAAAAAATATATATATTCATATATTTAAAAGAAAAAAAAATCAAAAGAAATTTTTTTTTTTTTTTTTCGTACACGCCTCTGTCACGGGCGTGACCTATTGGTCACGGGCATGCCGGAGACGTGTTTAGTTCGTCGAACGAAACCCGAGAGTGGTTTCGTCGAGCGCAGCGTTCCGTTCGTCTTTCGGTACTATCACGGGCGTAACCATCATTGGTCACGGGCGTGTCTAGCCCGAAATTTCGTTCGACGAAGTGAAGCAGGAAGACTTCTCTTCCTGCCCAGTCATGGCCATGACTGTTTGTGTCACGCCCGTGACACTAACTAGTCACGGTCGTGACTAGCCCGAAATTTAAAAAAAAAAAACGGAACGAAAATTTTTTATTCTCGCTTTCAGATACACGCCCCAGGGTCACGGGCGTGACCCTAGGCCGTGTCGTCGAATCCGAGGCGTGACCCCTGGTCAACGCCTCAGATTCCTTTTAGTTAATTTTTTTATGAGACACGCCCTAGTCACGGGCGTGACTCTGGGGCGTGACCAGCGAATCCGAGGCTGGCAGCCTCGGATTCCTTTTCGTTTTGTCCCGTGCTTGTCACGCCCCCTGTCACGGGCGTGACAGGGGGGCGTGACCAACCCGAAAACCATATAAATAGGGTTTTTCCCCCTCTTCTTCCTCCACACCATCCAACCCTTCTCTTCTCCCTTTGCTAACCTGATTCCTTCCTTCTTCTTCCCTCTACCAAAATGCCTCGCCACCACCCTCGCTCCACCGCTTCCTCCTCCGAGCACCCCGCGGATCCCGCCGCAGCGGAAGCCATGCTCCTTTTTCAAAACCAAACCCAGCAGGAGCGCAGCGATCGCCTACGCGCCAAACCCCTTGGCGTGTTCCGCATTTTAGATTGGGCGATCCTCGCCACATTTGGAGCTGCGGATTTGGTACGGGGATTTCTGTCCACCCCTGGATGGAGTTCCCTCTTCTCTATTTCCGAGCATGCCTTTCTTGAACTCACCATTGAGTTCTTGGCTTCATTCGAGTTCCGCTGGGCGGCCGATGACGACTTCATCATCTTTCGCCTAGGTGGGATGGTGCATCAGCTCACCATCCGCCAGCTCAATGTCGTCATGGGCTTCTGCTCGGAGGCTTTTTCCCAATATCCCGCATATCTCGATTTACTTACTGATTTCCCGACCGATTTCAACCTTCTCGCCTTTTGGGCGGAAATCAGTAGTGACACCGCCCCCTACACCCCAAAGAAATCCAAAGGCAGCCAACTCATTTCTCCCGCCTTACGTATTCTACACAACCTCCTTACCTTCACTATTTCTGGTCGCGGCGATAGCCACGGGGTGGTGACTCGGGCAGACTTACTATATTTATATAGTATGTTTTACCGGGTCCCCCTCAACCTTGGTTATCTGCTCGTAATTTTCTTTCGGCACCAGGCCGAAAATGCGAGGTTGGGAGCAGAGCACGGCGGGAACTTCATCACTTTCCTCGCGAAGCAGCTCGACATTTGGGATGCTCTTCCACGCCTCAGCTGCGTCCAGACGCCACAAGTCATCCAGTTCCAGACCCTTCAGGCCCTCGGCCTAGCGCGGCGACGTGATGGAGAGTTTGAGGCTATTCCCCCCGCAGTCGGTGGTGGAGATCTTGGCCTTGATTACGGTGCCAGTCCCAGCGGCACTATTCACTCTCCCCAGATTCCTCCACCACCGCAGGACCCTTCTTCCGAGCCCGGCCCTCAGAGCTATTGGGATCGTCAGTTTGCGTCTCTTCACACACGCTTAGATACGATGCAGGCCGATTTTGACGCTCGATTTGTGAGTTTTGACAGTCGATTTACCACGCTAGCGATAAATCAAGCCTCCTCCATGGCATGTATTGAGCGTGAGTTTTCCGACCTCCGGACGCACTATCAGGAGCCGCGGCAGCATAGCAATGAGGATTAGCCTGCTTTCTTTTTCCTTTGGGATTGTAGACCACCCTATTGTATCTTTTCTTTTTATCATTTTCTTTTCCTTTGTCATGTATCTTCTCTTTTTCGTAAAATAAAAAAATATGTTTTGCTTCAGCTTTCTCTTTCAGGTACTTTTTGGTGCTGCATGACCCGCTTCAGGGAAGTCTCCTATCTTTTCTCTTTATTTATTTATTTTTCATTGGGGACAATGTATTGTTTAAGTATGGGGGGTACTTTTCAAGCAAAACATACAAAAATTATTTTTGTCTCAAAAAAAAAAAAAAAAAATAAACAAAAAAAAGGATTTTATTTATTTTGTGCAATTTTGTTTTTGCTTTTTTTACAAAAATACAAAAAAAAATTAATTAAAAAAAAATATATAAAAAAAACATAGGATTACTTTCAATATTAGGGAGATCTTTATTTCTCTATTTACTCACATGCGAAATTCTAGGTATTCAACTTTTACATAAGTTTAGAAACTTTTTGATGCTTTAATTGAATTTTGAATTTTGTAGTAGAACTGTTGGACATGCTGTGTTTCTAGTTAAGTGCACATGTTAGTAGAATTTGAGTAGAATTAAAAATTCAGCATACAATTAGATTTTTCTTTTTTTCTGAATGCGTAGAAATAGTTTATTTTACTTTTACTTGGAAACCGGTAAAATCTAAAAATAGTTTAGGAGAGTGTGTAGAAGTTTACTAGAGAGATATTTCGCGGATCAAGAAAGAGGTATTCTTTCTCGATGTCTAGAACTTTCCCTCTAGCTATTCTCAAGACTTTGCATAGGTTAAACTCATTAGCATGAAAAAGATTTAGGCATTTCTTTTGGGCTAGTTTGAGCCTTTGCACCCGTACCTAACGTTTTACCCTTGCTAAACCAATTTGAGCCTATACCCTTCCTTTTGTTTTTGCTCCACCAACACTTTACCAAAGCCTAAAAAGCATCCTAATTACACACCTAAAACCGAGCTTGAAATTATACATAAAACCAGTTTATGTGTGATTAGGAGCCATTTTATTTTGGTGGCTTTTGAAAATATACAAGAGTTGTTCTATTTTTCACTTCTCCTCTAAAAAAAAACAACAAAATAAAAACAAAAAAAAGACAAAAAAAAACAAAAAAAAGGAGGAAGTTGAAAAAATATTCAACATATTGAAAAAAAAACAAAGGAATTGGCGGAGTTTTTCAATTTATTTCTTTTGTGCAAGCTCTCTTTAGGTTTTGGTGTGTCTACCCATCGCATTTATCTTTGTTTTTCCAAACCAAAAACCTAAGCTTACATTCCAACCTACTTAAGTCCTACTGATTTGTGCTTATAAGTTAACCTAGTGTCGTGGCGAGAGTGTGAAAGGGCAAGCCTATGGCCATCGACATTGATGGATTTCTTTGGAGGGTACGCCAATCTTCGATTTGTGCAATGTTATCTTAGCAAACACGCTACTTTCTCCCTAAACATGATTCGAAGATTTATCGTGTTTCCATCTTTGAAGTAAAAATAATAAGTGGAAACACATTTTAGAAAATTAAAAAACTAATTTGTATGCTGAGTAGGTTCTTCTACAATAATTACTACAAGCATAGGCATAAGACTTCGCATTCGACTTCTTATATTCAATTTTCGTTTTTAGCGTTAAATTTTTTTCTACTCTCCATGTGAAGTTGTTTGCTCGGGACGAGCAAACGAGTAAGTATGGGGGTATTTGATAACTCTAATTTTGTCCATGTTTTTATATTATTTTATTTTATAATTAATTATTTTATAATTATATTTTGTAATTTTATTATTAAATTTTTCTAATTTCTTATTTCAGGGCAATCTGGGCTGCAAATTTTAATTTGGAGTCTATAGGGTTGACCAGGAGACAAAACTGGGCAAAAGCAATAATTTTTCAAAAGACACGCCATAGTCACGGGCGTGACCGACATGGTCACGGGCGTGACATCCTGGCGAGAACCCGGCTCGTGGAAGGAGCTATCCGCCACGTCAATTAAAATTACACGCCCTAAGGTCATGGGCGTGACCATCTTCACACGGGCGTGTACTCCAGGCGTGACATCCAGTGCTTTGCCCTGACTTCCAGTCAACGACAGTTTCAATTTGCAACAAGTCACGGGCGTGCCACATTTGGCACGGGCGTGACATACCCCGTGACTGCCCGGCGTGCCGACTTAATGCTGCAGTTTCAGTCGCTGGGAGTTTTCTCAAGACATGCCTAAGGTCACGGGCGTGACCAGGGGCGTGACCCTTCCAACAACGGCCGGAGTTATTCCCGCCGTTTCTGCTTCCCGCCGTTTTTCTACAACCGTCAAGACACGCCCTAGGTCACGGGCGTGACCTAGGGGCGTGACCCGCCAATAAACGACTTTTGGCGGTTTCGCGCCAACGTTCAGAGGACTTGAAGACGACGGTTCCGAGACCGACACGCCCTAGGACACGGGCGTGACCTATGGGCGTGACCACCCAGCAACTTTTTCTATAAATTCCAGACAGCTTCAGATGGCCGGGGGGAGATTTTTGGGAGCTTAGTGTTGTCTTATTTACTGTTTTTCCTGCATTCTAATTTCATTTTGTACCTTTACTTTCAAGTCTTTTCTTTGATCATGTCTTTCTTTATGCTTTCATGTAATTCTCCCATCATGATGAGTAGCTAATTTCCCAATTAGCACTTGATCATGATGAACTTTGGAATGGAATAAAATTCTTATTTTTGTCTCAATTTAGCAAGCATTCTATTTTCTAAACTTTGATTTATCTTTGATTTAAATTTTCTTCGAATTCATAAGTTGCAAATTATGTTTATTCGAGCTTAGATTCGTATCCTAGATTTAACGAGAGGTTGTTGATACGAGTAGATCACTCAAGGATAAAGAGAATTTCTTGCACCCCTCGAGAGAGGAACGCAAAATTCTTCCGCCTTGGAGTCAACTCCATTAGTGAGGTTCACCGCTTAAAGCAAGCTTAGGTCTTTCGACTGGCCGAGAGGTCTTAATCGATCTACCTAAGGTTAGTCGAGTGCGTATTCTCGAGAGAGGCGCTTCGTAACTTTGGAACCTCCGCGGTCGAAGTTAATAATTTAGATGCTTGTGCTCTTTAATTTCGTGGATTTTATTCTAGCCCAAAGGGATTCCAGATCAAGTGCTAGCCTTTTATTCATCGAATTTCTCCTCTTAATTTAACGTTGTTTTCGTTTTCGCAAAAACCAATTTTCCGATCGATAAAATAATAGTTCGTCCTTGTGAGTACAAATACTTAACGGTCCCCGAGTTTAAATACGATATTTCCTATACTAAATTTCGATAGGTGCACTTGCCTAGTTGAGAGTTTAGTTTGGATATTTTTCAAAACTTATAAAATCTACATCAAGCAGTATTTGGTTCTGATTGAAATTTAGGAAAAATTTGGTTGTGCATCCAAACTACTGTAGCATATGTGTGAAGTTTTACCTCATGAATATGTTCATGTACTGTTGCATTCATATCTTTCAAATTTGCGTCCCAAAGAGTTTTGATGGTACTATTAGATTTTTCAAGATATTCCTTTACTAATTTCTCCCCCTTTCTGACTTCTATGGATAGGGTACCTATAAAATCCTCTTTGAACTTTCCAACTTCATCACATGTCTTGAATTTATGACTTTCAACATTTTTTTCCAATAGAATTTGATCATTTGTCAGAGTAATTGATTGGTCCATGACATGACCAATACTATTGATTATATGGTCTAAGGCTTTCCCACCTATTTGGAACAGGTGTTTAAGAGAACCAAAATTATGTTGTATTTCAGCAAAGCCTCTGCTCATCTCTTTTTCTAGTGCAGTCATTTTGTCAGTGACAACTTTAAGAGAGACGTCAAAGTATGTTCTTTGCTGGGAATGCATAAACTCAATCTTACCCAGGAGGGTATCTGCAGTATTTGCTTCAGCTGGAGGAGGTGGAGGAGGTAGGATATGAGCAGTCCAGGGAAATATTTCTTCAATAATTGCTGAGCTTTGGCCTCTGATGGTGCGAATCATGACATCTCCTTCCTCACCAATAATAGTAGGGAGGGGGAAGTCTAAGCTTCTGAGGGGTGGTTCAACTTCTTTAGGAGATACTTCTTTATCATCAGAAATAGAAACTGTTTCTTCATTTTGTACATCCTCAATAAGAGATTGGGGGTGAGAAGGTTATGGTTCAGAAGAATGTTCTGGATGGGATGGTTCTAGTTGAGAGGAATTATCTTACTGAGATGGATGGTCTTCAGGCAGAGGAGATAGAGGTTCTTTGGAGGTGAGTTCCTCTATCATCTGGTTGATGTCATCTTATATAGATAGCACTTTATCATGTACTTGGTCATCAGTAAGCATTTTTCCAGCAATAGCAGAAACTTTTGGAGATATAGCAGCAGGTGGTGCAATATCTGAAGGAAGGGTAGACTGACTTATCTCTGGGATTACAGGAGTAGGCTCCCCCTAAGCAACTGCACCAGATGTGCCAGCTACTTGATGTAAAGGGGAAGATGGAGTCCTGTCCTCATCCACTTGGAGATCATGTTCTTCGACAGCTTGTGCAGGTTTCAGAATCTTTAGTTTCCATCTCTGAATGGAAGAAGAGGAGGCTTTCTTCATATGATACAGAGAAATACCTTTAGAAAGATCAAAAGTTTCTGGCTTGAGCTCATGAAGAAGAAGAGAAACTATTCTGCCAAAATTGGGTTCACTGATACTGTCTTTAATTTTGTCAAAAATCATCATACCCTACTGAAAATTAGTCCTGCAGATTATAGCAGTCATCGTGTCAAAGGAGTCATTTGTGATGAAGCTGATCGAACCGGTGCGACACAAATGCACTTTTCCGAGAATGACCACAAGCAACTTGATCTCTACATTGAGATTAGGGCGGAGAATAGTGCTCACGACAATGGAGACACCAAAGAATCTATAGGAGCGATCATAATCTTCGATAATTAGGTCATCTTCCTCATAGATGATAGGTAGCCAAAGGAGCTTGGAGATTGGGGCGGTCAGCTTGATCTTGAGTCCACGAACCTTGCTCTTGAGAATCTTCCCATTTCCCTTTATTTTGGCATTCTCGAAGAATTCCTCGACTTTAGGAAGTAGAATCTTGCCCGGATGTTCCAAAACGAAAGGCAGTCCGGCGGCTTCTAGTAACAACATAACATTGCAGAAATCATCAGAGAGTTTAGCAATCCCTGTGGAAACTAACTCACTGCCAATACTAACTTTCTACTAAGGAGCCATCGATCAAGATAGGTGAGTAGATGTCTTGCCTTCTGAGAGAAAAACAACTTAAATGGCAACAGGAGAACGACAATGACAAGGAAGACGAAAGGTTTCTTGTTCTCGAGAAAAGTTATGAGATTCGGGATTTGGGGATTTTTCCGGACTTAATCTATTTATAAAACTCTTAAATTTTTATGATTAAGGAAATAATAATATTGCTCAAATATCAGAAATATGGCAGTAGGAGGTGTTTGGGTGCCAATGTCAGAAATCTGAACTTGGAGAGAAATTTGGCATCTGAATCCTCGAGTGGGATATCATTTCTCGAGAAGAGACTTACATGTTCTCGAGAAGAAGAAAGCTTGTTCTCGAGTAGAAGACATGTTGTTCTCGAGTAGAGATATCATTTCTCGAGAAGAGGCCTGAGGTTCTCGTGAATAGACTAAGTATTCGAGTAATATTTCTCGGGAATCTACCATGGTTCTCGAGTAGATATCTAAGTACTTGAGTAGTAACCATTCATCTCGAGAAATGAAGTCCAGACTTAGAATTTTCTTGATCTTGAAGTATATCCCGATATTGAAATTTGCTCGAGACCTTTTTCTTCATTCTTCCTTGTTGAGCATGCCAAGTTCTGTTTTGAAGAGCGAGAACTTGGCCGCGTCAAGTGGCATAGTGAAAATGTCTGCAACCTGCTTGACAGTTTGAACATATTGGAGATTGATGTCTCTATGCTCCACATGCTCCCTGATAAAATGGTACCTCAACTATATGTGCTTTGTCCTGCTGTGAGAAACTTGGTTATTTGCGATTGTAATTGTATTGGAGGAGTTGCAAAACATCAGAATGGTCTTGATCTTCAAATTGTAGTGTTCAAATTGGTTCTTTATCCATAACAATTGTGCACAACAACTGCCTGCAGAAATATATTCTGACTCGGCTGTTGAAATTGCAACACAATTTTACTTCTTGCTGCTCCATGAAATTAGTCTTCTTCCTAGTAATTGACAAGTCCCGGAAGTGGTTTTCCTGTCATCTTTGCTACCTGCAAAATCTGCATCTGAAAAACCTATCAATTCTTTATCACTACTTCTTGGGTACCATAAGCCAAGATTTGGTGTACCTTTAAGGTATCTCAAAATCCACTTTGCAGCAGCGTGGTGAGATTCCTTAGAATTCACTTGAAATCTAGTACACACACATGTTGAAAACATTATGTACAGTCTACTAGTAGTAAGATAGAGCAAGGATCCAATTATGCTTCTATACTTGGTTTCATCAAAAGGTTTCCCTTTCTCATCCCTGTTTAGAGTCATAGCTGAACCCATTGGAGTCCTCATAGAGGTTACGTTGTCCATTTCGAATTTCTTAATTAACTCCTTGGTGAATTTCGTTTGAGATATGAATATTTCATCATCAGATTGTTTCACCGGAACTCCTAAGAAATATTTTAGCACTCCCATACTGCTAATTTCGAACTTCCCTTGCATAAGTTTGGAAAAATTCTTGCAAAGGTTGTCGTAAGTAGAGCCAAATTTGATGTCATCGACATAGATTTGCACTAGCAAAATCTTGCCTTTTATTTCCCTAAGAAATAATGTCTTATCTATCTTTCCTCTTGTGAACTTGTTCTTAAGAAGAAAGTTAGACAGCGTCTCATACCAAGTTCGAGGAGCTTGTTTCAAACCATATAAAGCTTTAAATAAGAGATGAATATGCTCAGGATGACTAGAATCATGAAAACCTGGAGGTTGTTTCACATGCACTTCTTCCTTTATATCACCATTAAGGAAGGCCGATTTCACGTCCATCTGATAGACAGTGAAACCCTTAAGTGTTGCATATGCTAGGAACAACTTGATTGCCTCCAGCCTTGCCACTAGCGCATAGGTCTGATCTAAGTCGATTCCTTCTTCTTTTCTGTATCCCTTGGTGTTGAGTCTGGCCTTGTTCTTTATAATTATTCCATATCCGTCCAACTTATTCCTATAGACACACTTTGTTCCGATAACATTCTTACCTTTGGGTCATGAAACAAGCTTCCATACTTGGTAATGCTTGAATTGATTCCATTCTTCTTCCATTGCCATTATCCAAGATGCGCCTGAGTTTACTTCATTAAACGTCTTTTGTTCAACCTGCGAGAGGAAACTTAAATATAGATTTTCATTAGTTGTACATCTATGAGTTCTGGCACCTTCCTGGGGACATCCGATGATTTGATCAATTGGGTGATCCTTCAAATGTCTGAGCTCTAGGGTTCTTACATATGGAGCTTCCTCTATCACTGGTGTGACTTCATCAACCTGGTTGACATCTTCATCATGGTGATCATCCTCTCTAATTGGGTTTGGATTGGTGATCTTGATGAACTTTTGAGCTTTTTCTTCAGTTGGCTCATCCAAGTTCAATTCCTTTAGTCTTGAACCTGTATAATCAATAAACACACTAGAAGAGATATCATGCAGCAAGATCGTCCCATCAAATACAACATTAATAGATTCTTCTACAACAACGGTTTTCTTATTAAAAATCCTACATGCCTTACTATGACAACTATAACCTATGAAAAAACCTTCAAATCTCTTTTCACTAAATTTAGTTATGTGATACTTCCCATTATTAAGGACGAAGCATTTACTACCAAAGATTCTAGAATATGAAAGAGTTAGTTTCCTGCCCTTTAGTAGTTCTTAAGGTGTCTTATTCTGGTTTTTGTTTATGAGTGCTCGATTTTTCATGAGGCATGCAGTGTTGACGGCTTCATCATAGAAATATTCCGGTAGTGAAGCATCACTCAACATGGTTTTGCAGGCCTCGATGAGTGTTATATTCCTTCTCTCAGCAACACTGTTCTGTTGAGGAGTATGAGGAGAGGAAAACTCATGAAAGATACCAAGCCTTTCACAGAAGTCTGTCATGGCCCAAGACTTGAACTCTATTCCATTGTCACATCTGATTTTGACAACGGAGCAGCTTTGTTCATTCTGAACTTGCCTGACAAAATTAGTAGGGATATCAAAAGTATCTGGCTTGTGTTTTAAAAAGAACACCCATGCAAAGCGAGAGTAATCATCAATAATAACCAATGTATAGTCCTTACCTACCAAACTTATAATTTGCAGTGGACCGAACAAGTCCATATGAAGTATGTGTAAACACCTATTAGAGTCTTTGCCACTAATGCTTTTAAAAGTAACCCTTGTTTTCTTGCCTTTTACACATGCATGACAAGGTCTATTTTTAACGCACCTAACGTTGGGGCATCACGTACTAAATTAAGAGAAAATAATTTATTAATAGTTTATGATTTATATATGCTAGTCTCTTGTGTCATTGGTCACCAAGATACGCACTATATTTTCCCCAAAAGCACACTAGTGTAGAAGAGTCTATGAAAATAAAATTTAAACAAAATATATTACTACTATGAGTGCCTGATAGAATCATTTCTAAGTTATCGACCGATTTTATCACACATGTCTACATGAAATTCTACTATGAATCCTTTATCACAGAGCTGGCTTATGATTATAAGATTGTGTTCCAATCCTTCAACACAAGCCACATCTAGAAGGATAGACTACCATTAGTAATCATACCATAGACTTTTGTAATCCCTCTGTCAGAACCTCCAAAGATGACCTTTGGCTCCTTCATGACTGGAGAATAATTATGGAATAGTCTTCTAGTCTCGGTCATATGTCGAGAGCATCTATTGTCCAAATACAAGATAGGATTTTTTGTGGCCTTCGGATATTCCTGCAAAAGTAGAATCAATTTGCCTTAGGAACCCACACCTGTTTGGGTTCATGGTCTCTAGTTAGCATACTCCCCCTACGTATGTTAACATTGTGAGTGGTCTTTCTCACATTATTAACTTGAGGAGTTACATAATATCTGGGGTTAAAACAACAATCTATAGCAAAGTAACCAACATTGTTGGAACACCAACAGTCAAACATGTTGTATCTTTGCCTAAAATTCTCCTGCTTGACCTTTTGAGAGTGTGGTCTAGCAGGGGCAGCAGACTTGGTGGTAGGTGTTTCATGGTGATAGCACTCACATGACTTCTTCTCCTCAAGAGGCTTTTCCACAGTGGGTTTAACTTTTCGAGCTTTCTTGATGTTATGACGATGATTATAAGGGTCGTAGCTCTGAAGAGTGATCTCCTCATAAGGTGCCTTGAAGACATTTTCACCAAAGTTCAGGGGACGGGTCCATCCGTGGTACCGAGACTTGGGCTATACATAAGTAGGTCTGACAAAGTGACCGTATAGTTAATCAAGATCAAATTCGTTTGTTGGAAAGATAACCTATTTAAACGAAGTTTGGCCTTCAGTAGCTTTCCACTTCTCCTTGGCTAGAGCTTTCTTGGCAGCCTTATTTTGTTTTGTTGATCTTTATTTCTCCTAGAAGATTTACTGGTTCCAACCAGATGGCCTAGGACAGCACCTTTAGCCTGAGCGGAGAACTCAGCCATAAGTGGAAGGACTGTCTTTGGCTTACAGAAACTTTCAACAAGTTTCTTTTCAGCAGGAAGTTGTTCTTCCCAGTTTTGAATGTTTTTCTCCTTCAGGTTCAGGTGCTCGAGAGATTTATTATATTCCTCGATAGCTGCATGAAATTCCTCTCTGAGTGAGTCAGTCTTTGTGACTTCCTCTCTCAGAGTGCTCTCCTTAGCTTTGAGAGATTTAATTTCCTTGGCCTGAGTTTTAACAACTCTCTGACATTTGTCGTAGGCTTTGATTAACTCTTTGTATTGAGTCATGAGTTCAGATTCATCATCAGATGAACAGTCCTCATGATCATGGACAAGCGCATCTGATTCCAGAAGAGGGGTGTAAGAGTTTACCTTCCCAGTGTGATGGGGTTCTTCTTCCTCGTCTGTCTGTGCCATCGGCCCAAAGTAGGCTTCCTCATCATCACTAGACTCAGATGAGTCTATGTCGCTGAGGGTGTTGGCCTTCTTGGCTACCAGGCCTCTTTCAATTTTCTTCTTATTATAAGAAGATTTCTTCTCCTCTCTTCTTCCACCCTCCTTCTTCTTGTGAGGGTAATCAGCTATGATGTGTCCTGGCTTATTACAACAATAACAAATAATGTCAGAAGAAATATATTTGTTCGGTTTTGAGTGATACCTGTCTTGTCTACTTGAGCCATTCTTGTGATGATCACCATCATAATGCGATCTTTTAGACGAGACATCTTTACCTCTCCACTGTTTCTTCTTGTTAAAGAACTTCATGAACTGCCTTGAAAGAAGAGAAAACTCTTCTTCAGATCACTCTGAGCCTGAGGTACTTGGCTCTGAAGATTATTCTTCACTCTCTTCCCGTGCGGGGGCAGGATATGCAGCTTTTGACTTCCTCGAGATGTCTGCCTTTAGTATGACAGATTTATCCTTGGATGAAGAACGTCTTTTCTCTTCTTTAGCTTTTCTTGAGTTTATTTAGAGCTCATACAACATTAGCTTTCCAAAGAGATTCTGATGGTTAGTCTCTGCCAGCTTACCAAACTCCCGGATTTCACAGACTGTGTTGTCCCATTCCTTAGTCAGGGATCTCAGAAATTTGTCATTCAGTTCTCCATTAGTGAAGACCCGGCCATAGACTCCTAGGCCGTTCACAATCTTGAAGAAGCTTTCAAAAATATCTGTAATAGAATCCATAGGACCTTGTCTGAATGCTTCATATTTCTGATTCAGGAGGGATCTTCTGTCATCCCTTAACTCTTTAGTACCTTGCATCAGGACGATGAGAGACTGCCACATTTCTTAGGTGGATTGGCAGTGAATAAGATTCTGCAACATAGAATCATCGACTGCACTTGCGATGATATTCTTGGCTTTCATGTCTAAAGAGACAAGTGCAATCTCATCTTTATCAAGATCCATAATCTTCCTTGGAACTTGCTTTGTTGGGTCAATGGTGGAGACTATCATTGGAACATGGGGTCCTTCTTCCACTATCATAAAGATCCTTCGATCCACAACTTCCACGAAGAATTTTATTCTTTCTTTCCACATGGGAAAGTTAGTCTTTGTGCATAGGGGAAGCTTAGCAAAATCCTTGGCTCTGTCCATGCTTGTATCCTCTTAAGACAACTAGCAGCAGATCTATTCAAGGTGTTAACCTTTTTGATGAACAACCTCCTTCTGATACCCATTCATGTTTTTAGTTGTCTACCAAAATCACCTAAAGGGGGTGAATAGGTGAGGTCTACGTCTTTTTGCGGAATAAAAACTTGGGATGACGGAGTGCAAAAAATAAATAAGCAAGCCACAAAAAACACATTATTTATATTGGTTCCCCAACCTTGGGTACATCCACTCTCCACCTCACCGATATAGCAGCGCACTAGACTCGGCTACTTCACTATTCTCTCGGATTGAAAACTATCCTATAACTCAGAGCAACGCCCCTACAACTCGTACTCAAACCAATCCTACAAAAATCTCGGAGAACAAAGCTCCTACAACTCAGAGACGAATCTCCTACAAGAATAAAATGTTTTACAGAAATTATACATACAGAAATATTTCAGATCTGAATCTTCAGCCCTTCTTCCTTCTTAAAACTTGAAGCTCTGTCAGAAACAGATCGAAGAAGACATGGCAAAATATCTAGATCTGAATACTTTAAGATCAGCACGATCAAGGAATAGATCTGACGATGTTGAAAGTCATGATCTGTTGAAACGTCTTGTTCTAAATATCTTGGATCGGAGAAGGTCAACGGTGAAGAAGACAATGAACAGCGGCGGCACTTCCCGATTTAGAATGAAAAATGTATGATTCAGAATACTTAGATTTCTTGTTACGGTTAGTCGATTATGATAAGAACTTTTATAGGTCTTGCCTAACGGTCATAATCATTAATGACAGAACACGTGGAACAATAAGAAAAGAGATAAATTTGAAATTACTTCCGTCCGGACTTAACGAAAAATTCAGAGAATTGAACTTCATTTTTCGAGTGAAGGATAGACTTCTCGAATACAACTTCTGTTTCTCAAGAAGATGCATAATGTTCTCGAGATTAAGGACTTAAGGAAAACACAGAAAATGAGTTTTGGCTTCTCGAGAAAGAAAGGATTAATACTCGAAAAATAATATTTGTTACTCGAAAAGTAGGTAATGTCTTCTCAATAGCTGACTAGACAACTCAAGAACAATTTGGACTTCTCGAGAAGTAATTCGGCTTTCTCGAGACAAAGCTTGGCCTTATCGAGTACTAGACTTCTGCTTCTCGAGTACTAGACTTCTGCTTACTCGAGAATAGCACTTAGAAGAATTCTGAGATATACTTAAGACTTCTTGAGAAGGACATGGCTTTCTCGAGAACAACTCTTGGGCTTCTCGAGAAATACTTCAGCTTCTCGAGAACAGTAACTCTACTTCTCGAGAATTTTACTTAGAGAAATTTCTTAACAAAATTTTTAATTCCTCTTCTTGGAGATCAGCAACCCATAGCTTCTTCCATATCTTTAGTACTTGAAAAAGAAGTGTGTCCCAATAGAGAGGCTACACATGAGTTGTAATGCCCTGAAACTCAAAAGAGCGACAGGAGGCGTTCCGGGCCAAATTTGGAATTTGGTAGGAGGTACACAGCCTGGGACACGGGCGTGTCCCAGGGCATGTCGTGTTGGGTTCGACGATTTGGTCGAGAGGTCGACGAAATTGGGTTCGACGATCGTCGAGTAGCAAACACGGCCCTGGACACGGGCGTGTTCCAGGGCGTGTCGGGGTAGTTTAAAGATCTGGCAAATCGATCCGGAAGAAATCTAGGTTCGACGATCGTCGAATAGCGGTCGATGATCTAGTCATAATGTTGCGGTCGACGATCTGTCGATATTCTGGGTTCGACGATCGGGCCGTGGGTTCGACGATCGGGCCATGGGTTCGACGATCGGGCCGAGGGTTCGAAGATCTGGCCGTGGGTTCGACGATCGGGCCAGCGATCTCCGTTCGATGATCGGGTCGTGCGTTCGACAATTTGGCCAGAGTTTTCCGTTCGACGATCTGGCAGCGATCGACGATCTTGGTTCGACGGTCGTCGAGCGCGGGGCGTTTGTGGCGTGTTTGACTCGGTCGACGCAGAGTGTCGACTCAGGGGCTTTTGGCGGGAGTTGACTAAATTTCCCGACAACATTTGATTGATCGCAGACGTATCTTGCTCTGGATTGGTGTACTATGCGGTGCTTAGCCGCATTTGTCCAGGTCAGACCTGGATCGTATCCGTGCATCCCTTTCTGTGGGATCCGACGGCTGTGGTTATACCGAAAGGGTTATACCCGAGAGAAGGGTTTCAAAACCATTATTTTTCTGTCGTAAGTTCTCTGTCTAAATCCTAGAGAGAGGGGAGAGCAAAGAAGGAAGAAGAAGTTTAGATCCAGTCTTTGGAGGAGTTTTAGAGCTCTAAATCGCGAGCAGACTTCGGATCTACGAAGGCAAGGAGATTGTGGTGCTTTTCATCCGCTTACATTTCCATGGCGCCAAGGAAGAACGCTAGGGTAACGATTCTCTACTTAAGCATGTGAAGCTCTCCTTCTTTTTTCATAGGAAGCCCGCTCTCGCGAGTTTACAGTAAGTTGGAGGCATTCCTTCGGGTAGATATGTATAGTCCCCATTGTGTAGAATCCGTAATCAAGAACGGACATAAGCATGATGTGTGAAGTCTATCCGGACATGTTGGTCTGGATCGGTGATGTTGCATTGCATAAATGCCGGAGAAGACTCCATGCAAATGTTTGTTTTTCGGTGTTTCTACGTGGTAGATTGCAATGGGGAGCCTTGAGGATTAACCCTAAGGTGCACTCGAAAAACTGGGCGGATGCGTGATCTTGCCAACTTGGTGGCCTAGGAGCCAACTTGAACATAACCGGGTTATGTGATTTTGTGTAACGGAAACGGGCCTCAGGAGAAGTTTGACCCGCGCATATGGCTTAAATTGTCGTTACAATGTGAGCACGGGATAGGCGGAACCGTACCCGTTCTATGTCATTCGGTTAGAGCCGTTGGCATAGATGAGGGTCTTTGGCGGTCTATGGCTTAAATTGACGTGACCCATGCCAAGAAGACAAAATGCTCATAGTTTGGCCGTCAAAATGACGGTGGTGAGATTGGAATGTCTATGGCTTAAATTGACGTGACATTGACCGGTTCACTGAGAATGTGCCCTGAGTGCACGGGGCGTGTGGTCGTACGTGCCAATGCCTGTGATGCAATGTATATATTTATATACTGCTTGGTTACGCTAATAAACTGCAGGAAAGGAGCATTGCCCCCCCCGGATTGGGGGCGGGATCGTTATAATTTGGTCAGCATTGCTGACCGTTGCTTTTGTTTGCCACCGTGCGGTGGTTTGTTGCTTGTAGGTGCTGCTGGACCAAGCGGTCAATAGCGGGCTAAAGCCCAAATTGCGAAGCCGGCCCTCGAAGGCCTAATTGGAGTGTTTACTTGCTTTTGTTCATGTATGACCAGCCTATGTGCCGTGGTATGGAAAACATGTAATTTGAGTAAACCATTTGTAAGGCCTTAAGGCCAGTACTGGTGTATGTACTTCATTCCTTTTTATCTTATTAGTGGACATTCATGCTTGTTGGTGGGTTCTTTTAATTGCAACTATTTAAACTGCTTAAGCTAGAATGCTATGTGTAGGACGTTGTGAATGGTTGGATGGTTTCCATTGAGTAACCACCCGGTCTGTCTGTGGTATATGGCATCGAGCCCCGGCCGGACCTACTGCTATATGTTATGCGACGGATAGGGGGTGTTATAATTTGGTATCAGACTATTGGTTTCTGTATGGCTTAAAATGAATTCGTGGTCGAATTCTTTTTAATGGGTGGTGAGCACATGTGTGTGCATCATCGTTATAACAATAAAAGAACCCATGAATGTCCACTTAGAAATGAAAATACACGTGTTTGGAGAACCTGCGTGTTCCTATAATTGCTATTTGCAATTTTGTTTGGTGGCTTAACGGTGTTTTGTACCACTATAGGTGACCAGAAGCGGTGTTGGGCCGTCGGAACTGTAACGCCCCGAAACTCAAAGGAGCAAAGGGGGATGTTTTGGGCCAGTTTGAGTTCTGGCTGCAGGCACACGGCCTGGGATACGGGCGTGTCCCAGGGCGTGTCAATCCTGTGTCGACACTAAGGCGGGAAGTCGACACTTTGGTCTCGACATTATGTCGAGACTTGGCACACGGCCTGCGACACGGGCGTGTCGCAGGGCGTGTCGACCCGTGTCGACACTTAGTCGCGAAGTCGACACTGAGCTTCGACGTTGTGTCGAGACATGGCACACGGCCTGCGACACGGGCGTGTCGCTGGGCGTGTCGGCCCGTGTCGACACTTAGCCGCGAGGTGTCGAGACCGTGTACACGGCCTGGAGCCCAGGCGTGTCAAGGTGATACGGGCAAGGACACGGGCGTGTCCTAGAACCCGTGCAGTGCTCGGGTTGAAAAAGGGGAAAAATCATGGGGTACACGGCCGGCTACACGGCCGTGTCAGGTGGAACACGGGCGTGTCAGCTCGAACACGGGCGTGTTCGATACCCGTATGCGGTTCTAGGTGATTCGATTTTGACAGCGAATGAGGCACACGGCCCTGGACACGGGCGTGTGCCAGGCCGTGTTCGGACAAGATTGGGCATTTCAGCCCCGAATCAAAGCCGTTCGTTTCCTTGTTTTGAGATCCAACGGCTGGGGGTTACTCCTGAAGGGATATACCCGGGTTTTGACTGAGAAAACCCTTACTTTTCTTCACTTATCATCTCTCTAAATCCTTAGAGAAAGAGGAGAGCCAAGTGAGGAAGAAGAACTAGATCCCGCCATTGGAGGAGCTTCGGAGCTCCGAATCGCAAGCCGACCCCGGATCCACGGAGGTAACGCTAGTGCGGTGATTTTCTTCCGGATACTTTTCAATGGCGCCAAAGAGGAACTCAAGGGTAACGATCCTCATCTTGAGCATGAGTCGCTCTCTTTCTTTGCATAGGAAGCCCGCTCTCGCGAGTTTGCGGAGAGTTGGAGGCGTTCCTTTGGGTAGATATGTGAAGTCCCCGTTGTTTAGTGTCCGTATGCGAGAACGGACATAGGCATGATGTGTGAAGCCTACCCAGACATGTTGGTCTGGATCGGTGATGTTGCATTGCATAAGGCCGGAGAAGACTCCGTGCTATTGATTGTTTTTCGGGTTTTCTACGCGGTAGATTGCAGCATGGAGCCTTGGGGACTAACCCAAAGGTGCACCCGGAAAACTGGGCGGATACGAGTACGAGATCTTGCCAACTTGGTGGCTTGAGAGCCAACTTGAACATAACGGGGTTATGTGACTTGTGATGGAAATGGGACTCGGTGGAAGTTTGACCCGCGCAAATGGCTTAAATTGCCGTTGCGACGTGAGCACGGGTTAGATGGAACCATACCCATTCTATGTCGTTCGGTTAAAGAGACCTAAAGGCACGTGGCACTTACCGTTGGCATAGATTAGGGTCTTCGGCGGTCTATGGCTTAAATTGTCGTGACCCAGGCCAGGAAGACAAATTGCTCATAGGTTTGGCCGTCTAAGTGGCGGTGGTGAGTCTGGAATGTTAATGGCTTTAATTGACGTGACATCGACCGGTTCACCGAGAATGTGCCCTGAGTGCATGGGGCGTGTGGCCGTGCGAGCCAACGTCTGTGATGAAATGGCTATGGATATATACATTGCTCGCTTATGCTAATGAAATGCAGGGAAGGAGCATCGCCGCCCCGAGTTGGGGGCGGGATCGTTATAATTTGGTCAGCATTGCTGACCGTTGCCTTGTTTTGCCACCGTGCGGTGCTTTGTTGCTTGCAGGTGCAGCTGGACCAAGCGGTCAATAGCGGGCTAAAGCCCTTTTTGCGAAGCTGTCCCTCGAAGGCCCAAGTAGAAGCGTTTACTGCTTTATTCATGTATGACCGGCCTGCGTGCCGTGGTTTGTAAAACATGTAATTTTCAAGTGAAACACTTTGTAAGGCCTTAAGGCCGGTTTTGGGTATTTTTGTATAACATTCCTTTTGGTATTTGTGGACATTCATGCTCCTATGCTGGATTCTTGTTTACAACTCTTATAAGCTGCTTCCGCTAGAATGCTCTGTGTAGGACGTTGAGATTGGTTAGATGGTTTCCATAAGTAACCACCCGGTCTGTTTGTGGTATATGGCGTCGGGCCCCGGCCGGACCTACTGTTATATGCTATGCGACGGATAGGGGGTGTTACAATTTGGTATCAGACTACTGGTTTTGGTCGGGCTTAAACTGAATTCGTGGGCGAATTCTTTTTAAGGGGTGGTGAGCACATTGTGTGCGTCATCGTAATAACAGTAAAAAGAACCCATGAATGTCCACTTAGGAATGAAAATACTCGTGTTTGAGGAACCTGCGTGTTCCTATAATTGCTGTTTGCAATTTATTTGGTCGCTTAACGGTGTTTTTGTACCACTATAGGTGACCAGAAGTGGTGTTGGGCCGTCAGAACGCCGAGTTTCTGAGGCTAGTAGTGCACCGGATGTTGCTCCTGCAACACCTCTGTCGGCTGAAAATATACGATTGGTGGCTGAAGCGGTGTTGGCCGTGATTAATGCGCAGCCTGGAAGGCAAGCGCAGCAGCCCGCTCCCGTGATGGAGCAAGAACCTCTGCAAGAGGCTGAGCCGAGGAGGGTGAAGCAAGTGGTTGTGGAACCAATAGTGCCAAGGAGGGCAACTGAGAGGCAGCTGAAGCATGTAATGAGCTTTAACCCTCCGTTATTCTCGGGGTTGGGAACCCCAACTCAGGCTGAAGACTGGCTCTCCAGGGTGAAGAGAGTCATGACAGCGACGGAGACGGAGGAGTGGCAAATGACCACCATCGCTACGTTCCTTTTGGACGGTGAAGCGAGGATGTGGTGGGAAGGATTGGAGCTGCATCATTTGAGAGGCAGACAACTGATAGACGTTCCGATGGAAGAGTTCTCGGGATTGTTCTTAGCAAGATACCTCCCCTCTACTCAGAGGATTTCGATGGAGAATGAATTTCTGAGGTTGGTTCAGGGTGAGAGGAGCGTGGATGAATATCTCCACGAGTTTACTCGTCTGAGTCGTTATGCTAGCTCCACCATCATGGATGAGGAGCGCAAGACTAATCGCTTCTACGAAGGCCTGAGGGATGAGTTGAGATTACTACTGTCGGGGCCAATGACGCAGGGTTTCTTAACCTTGGTCAATACTGCCCGGTCCCTGGAGAAGGACATGAAGAGCGTGCAAGCGAAGAAAAGCTTGGGTGAAAAGAAATCTGAGTTCAGAGTGCCGACTACTTCAAAGTCCGGCTATTGGAGGGCTTTCAAGAAGCATAGGACTTCGGGTCCAGCTCCTTCTGGCACTTCTGGGGCGACTACGGGTCGGACCCCGGGTGCGTGCTTTACATGTGGAAAGACGGGGCATTTCGCCCGCGATTGTTGGAGCGGACGTCCTAAGTCTGAGAGAAAGCCGGGAGCTACTTATGAAGAGAAGGGAAAGGCGGTGGAGTCGACCGCATCCCATTATGCTCCGGCCCAACCAAGGGTCTACAATCTTGGCCAACAGGAGGCCATTAAACAAGCTGATGTGGTGACAGGTACGGTTTAATTTATAGCAAGTCAATTCCTTTATATGCTTGTTATGCACATGTTACCTCACCACTACTTGTTTAGGATTTGTATTGATTTGTGAAAATCCGGCACGAGCACTCTTCGATACGGGAGCTTCACACTCCTTCTTGTCCGAAGGATTCATATCACGCATCGGAGTCCCTTCTTCGATGGCGAAGGATAAGTTGGATGTGTTGTTGCCCAACGGGTGTTCGATGCGAGCGGATAGGATCTGCGATGTTAAGATTCGTATTGGGGAGCAGGTGTTCTACCTGCGGGCGTCTTTACTTCCGTTGGTGGAGTTCGACGTCATATTTGGCATGGACTGGCTCTCGGAGCAGTAGGCCCATATAGATTGCGGTAGCAAGGAAGTTAAGCTGGGAGCGAGTCGTGAGACGACTTTTACGGGCTTAAAGGGGTCGAGCAAGACGTTGATGTCTGCTCTTCAGGTAGTGAAGGCGGTTCGTGCTGGAGCAGAACTGTTCTTTACACTAGTGGAGGTTGCAAAGCCGAAGCCCCCGTTGGATTGTATTTCAGTGGTATCGGAATACCCTGATGTGTTCCCCGCAGATCTTCCGGGAGCCCCGCCTCAACGGGAGATAGATTTTACGATCGAGCTAGTGCCAGGTGCAAAGCCTGTGTCACGATCTCCGTATCGGCTAGCGCCTAAGGAAATGGCGGAGCTGAAAGTTCAACTGCAAGAGTTGTTGGAGCAAGGGTATGTGCGCCCGAGTTCTTCGCCTTGGAGCGCACCGGTCCTCTTTGTTAAGAAGAAGGACGGAAGCTTGAGGCTATGTATTGATTATCGGGAGCTAAACAAGCTGACGGAGAAGAACAAGTACCCGATCCCCCGGATTGATGATCTCTTCGATCAGTTAATCGGGTCGACGGTGTACTCGAAGTTGGATCTCAAGGCTGGGTACTATCAGCTGCGGATAAGGGAGAGTGATATCCCGAAGACAGCGTTTAGTACGAGGTACGGGCATTATGAGTTTACGGTCATGCCGTTTGGGCTGACTAATGCGCCGTCAGTGTTCATGGATTTGATGAACAGGACTTTCAGGGAGTACTTGGACAATTTTGTGATCGTCTTCATCGACGATATTTTGGTGTACTCGCAAAGTGAGGAGGATCACTTCAAGCATCTCCATTTGGTGTTGGAGACACTCAGGAGAAATCAGTTATATGCCAAGTTCTCGAAGTGCGAGTTTTGGCTATCCTCAGTGGCGTTCCTCGGGCATATAGTGAGTGGAGAGGGTATTGCTGTGGATCCGACGAAGATTGTTGCGATACGGGAGTGGCCTGAGCTTGCTACGGTAGCAGAAGTCCGGAGCTTTTTGGGGCTTGCCGGCTATTATAGGCGCTTCGTAGAGAACTTCTCGCGGATAGCGTTACCTCTCACTACTTTGACGAGGAAGGAGCATAAGTTCGTTTGGACGCCGGAGTGCGCGCGAGCTTTTGAGGAATTGAAATGTCAGTTGACCACGACGCCCGTGCTGAGTTTGCCATGTGGAACCGAAGGCTATGAGAATTATAGCGATGCTTCGGGCAGCGGTTTGGGTTGTGTGCTACTACAGCACGGAAGCGTGATAGCTTATGGCTCGAGACAGCTAAAAGTGCACGAGAGAAATTATCCGGTCCATGACTTGGAGTTGGCGGCCGTGATTTTTGCCTTGAAGCTGTGGAGACACTATTTGTACGGTGTGAAGATTGATATCTACACTGATCACAAGAGCCAGAAGTATCTTATAGATCAGAAGGATCTGAATATGCGGCAGCGTAGGTGGATGGAGTTCCTGGGGGACTATACATTCAAGATCCACTACGTGCCTGGCAAAGGGAATGCGGTTGCGGACGCGTTGAGTCGCCGAGCCCCAGCTCAAGCAAATTGGCTATCAGTGCATGATGAGCGGTTGGTGCAGGAGTTGGAGGCGTTGGAGATTGTTTGTGTTGATAGACAATCTAGTGCTGAAGCAGTGCTGAATTGGACTGAAGTCCAATATGACCTGGCTGATCGGATTTGGCAGGCTTTGGATATGGATGCTCATATGAAGCAGTTCATGAAAGAGGCTCTGGATGGGTCAAATTCCCAATTCGTTGTGGAGGACGGATTGCTGTGGAAAGACGGTCGTTTGTGCGTCCCAAGTGTGGGAAATTTACGGGTGGAGTTGTTGTACGTGGCACACCATACCAAGTACTCGATTCACCCGGGTAGCACGAAGATGTACCGCGATATAAAAAAACTGTTTTGGTGGCCGGGTTTAAAGAAGGATGTGGCGCTCTACGTAGCAAAGTGCCAAACCTGCGACTTGGTAAAGGCGGAGTGCCAAAAGCCGGGAGGATTTCTTAAGTCCTTACCTATTCCGGAGTGGAAATTTGACGACATCTCTATGGACTTTGTGCACGTTTTGACAAGGTCGCAAAAGGGGAACGACGCCATTTGGGTGGTTGTTGATCGATTAACGAAGGTGTCGCATTTTATTCCGCATAGGAAGGATGATCCGGTGGAGAAGCTGGCAATGCTTTATGTGGATAACATAGTACGGCTTCATGGTGTGCCCCGCAGCATCGTGAGTGACCGGGATGGGCGGTTCACGTCCAATGATTGGAGGCTTGTGCGGCAAATGTTGGGAACAAAGCTGAAATTCAGCACAGCCTTCCATCCACAAACGGATGGGCAGACCGAGAGGGTCAATAGAACGATGGAAGACATGCTCCGCATGTGTGTCTTGGATTTTGGAAACAATGGGAGGACCACCTTTATTTGGTGGAGTTCGCATACAACAACAGCTACCAAGCAAGTATTCAGATGGCGCCTTTCGAGGCCCTATATGGTAGAAGATGTCGCACGCCGTTGTCTTGGTTAGAAACGGGCGAGTCAAAGTTATATAAGCGATCGGAAGTGGAGGATGCTACTTCTTTGGTGAGGACCATTCGGGAGAGGTTGCTTATCGCTCAGGACCGGCAAGCAAAGTACTATAATGCCAAGCACAGGAACGTGGAGTTCGCTGTGGGCGATTATGTATACTTGAAGATCAAGCCGTTCAAGGGTGTCTCGCGGGTGCGGCGATTGAAAAATCTAAGCCCGAGGTACCTTGGACCGTTCGAGGTTCTGGAGCGAGTGGGAGAAGCGGCCTATCGGCTGAAGCTTTCAGTGGAGCTTAGCGGTTTACATGATGTATTCCATATTTCAGTGCTTCGGAAGGCGGTGCAAGAGCCTATGCAAGTGATCGCGGTTGATCACGTGCCGGTGGATAGTGGGCTAACGACAAAGGTCAAGACCGTGCGGATTGAGGACTCGGAGGTCAAGCGGCTACGCAATAAAGAGATCAGGATGGTCAAGGTCCGGTGGGACAATTGCGGTCGTGAGGAGCTCTCCTGGGAGCGAGAGCAGACTATGCTTGACGAGTATCCGGAGTTGTTCCGCTCAGGTACAAAATTTGTTTTGTATGTCTTTCCTTTATGTAATTTCGTGGGCGAAATTCTTTTAAGAGGGGTAGAGTTTAACGCCCCGAAACTCAAAGGAGCAAAGGGGGATGTTTTGGGCCAGTTTGAGTTCTGGCTGCAGGCACACGGCCTGGGACACGGGCGTGTCCCAGGGCGTGTCAAGCCTGTGTCGACACTAAGGCGGGAAGTCGACACTTTGGTCTCGACATTGTATCGAGACTGGGCACACGGCCTGCGACACGGGCGTGTCGCAGGGCGTGTCGACCCGTGTCGACACTTAGCCACGAAGTCGACACTGAGCTTCGACGTTGTGTCGAGACATGGCACACGGCCTGCGACACGGGCGTGTCGCAGGGCGTGTCGGCCCGTGTCGACACTTAGCCGCGAGGTGTCGAGACCGTGTACACGGCCTGGAGCCCAGGCGTGTCAAGGTGACACGGGCAAGGACACGGGCGTGTCCTAGAACCCGTGCAGTGCTCGGGTTGAAAAAAAGGGAAAAATCATGGGGTACACGGCCGGCTACACGGCCGTGTCAGGTGGAACACGACCGTGTCAGCTCGAACACGGGCGTGTTCGATACCCGTGTGCGGTTCCAGGTGATTCGATTTTGACGGCGAATGAGGCACACGGCCCTGGACACGGGCGTGTGCCAGGCCGTGTTCGGTCCAGATTGGGCATTTCAGCCCCGAATCAAAGCCGTTCGTTTCCTTGTTTTGAGATCCAACGGCTGGGGGTTGTTCCTGAAGGGATATACCCGGGTTTTGACTGAGAAAACCCTTACTTTTCTTCACTTATCATCTCTCTAAATCCTTAGAGAAAGAGGAGAGCCAAGTGAGGAAGAAGAACTAGATCCCGCCATTGGAGGAGCTTCGGAGCTCCGAATCGCAAGCCGACCCCGGATCCACGGAGGCAACGCTAGTGCGGTGATTTTCTTCCGGATACTTTTCAATGGCGCCAAAGAGGAACTCAAGGGTAACGATCCTCATCTTGAGCATGAGTCGCTCTCTTTCTTTGCATAGGAAGCCCACTCTCGTGAGTTTGCGGAGAGTTGGAGGCGTTCCTTCAGGTAGATATGTGAAGTCCCCGTTGTTTAGAGTCCGTATGCGAGAACGGACATAGGCATGATGTGTGAAGCCTACCCGGACATGTTGGTCTGGATCGGTGTTATTGCATTGCATAAGGCCGGAGAAGACTCCGTGCTATTGGTTGTTTTTCGGGTTTTCTACGCGGTAGATTGCAGCAGGGAGCCTTGGGGACTAACCCAAAGGTGCACCCGGAAAACTGGGCGGATACGAGTACGAGATCTTGCCAACTTGGTGGCTTGAGAGCCAACTTGAACATAACGGGGTTATGTGACTTGTGATGGAAATGGGACTCGGTGGAAGTTTGACCCGCGCAAATGGCTTAAATTGCCGTTGCGACGTCAGCACGGGTTAGATGGAACCGTACCCGTTTTATGTCGTTCGGTTAAAGAGACCTAAAGGCACATGGCACTTACCGTTGGCATAGATTAGGGTCTTCGGCGGTCTATGGCTTAAATTGTCGTGACCCAGGCCAGGAAGACAAATTACTCATAGGTTTGGCCGTCTAAGTGGCGGTGGTGAGTCCGGAATGTTAATGGCTTTAATTGACGTGACATCGACCGGTTCACCGAGAATGTGCCCTGAGTGCACGGGGCGTGTGGCCGTGCGAGCCAACGTCTGTGATGAAATGGCTATGGATATATACATTGCTCGCTTATGCTAATGAAATGCAGGGAAGGAGCATCGCCGCCCCGAGTTGGGGGCGGGATCGTTATAATTTGGTCAGCATTGCTGACCGTTGCCTTGTTTTGCCACCGTGCGGTGGTTTGTTGCTTGCAGGTGCAGCTGGACCAAGTGGTCAATAGCGGGCTAAAGCCCTTTTTGCGAAGCTGGCCCTCGAAGGCCCAAGTAGAAGCGTTTACTGCTTTATTCATGTATGACCGGCCTGCGTGCCGTGGTTTGTAAAACATGTAATTTTCAAGTGAAACACTTTGTAAGGCCTTAAGGCCGGTTTTGGGTATTTTTGTATAACATTCCTTTTGGTATTAGTGGACATTCATGCTCCTATTCTGGGTTCTTTTTTACAACTCTTATAAGCTACTTCCGCTAGAATGCTCTGTGTAGGACGTTGAGATTGGTTGGATGGTTTCCATAAGTAACCACCCGGTCTGTTTGTGGTATATGGCGTCGGGCCCCGGCCGGACCTACTGCTATATGCTATGCGACGGATAGGGGGTGTTACAGGAACGTCGAGTTTCTCAGGCTAGCAGTGCACCAAATGATGCTCTTGCAACACCTCCATCGGCTGAGACCATATGATTGGTTGCCGAATTAGTGCTTGCCATGATCAATGCGCAGCCTGCAAGGCAAATGCACCAGCCCGCTCCTGCGATGGAGCAGGTACCTCTTCCATAGGTTGAGCCGAGAAGGGTAGAATATGTAGTAGAGGAACCGTTGGTGCCGAGGAGGGCAACCGAGAGACAACTCAAACATGTTATGTGCTTCAATCCTCCTGTATTCTCGGGGTTGCGAACCCCATCTCAAGCTGAAGACTGGCTCTCCAGGGTGAAGAGGGTCTTGACAGCAACGAAGACGAAAGAATGACAAATGACCACTATTGCTACGTTCCTTCTGGACGGTGAAGCGAGATTGTGGTGGGAAAGATTGGAGCTGCATCTATTGAGAGGTAGGCAACTTACAGACGTCTCGATGGAGGAGTTCTCGAGACTGTTCTTGGCTAGGTACTTCCCTTCGGTGCAGAGGATAGCGTTGGAGAATGAGTTCCTGAAGTTGGTTCAAGGATACAGTACCGTGTATGAATATCTCCGCGAGTTTACTCGTTTGAGTCGATATGCTAGCTCCACCATCGCGGATGAGGAGCGCAAGACGAATCGATTCTACGAAGGGTTGAGAGATGATTTGAGGCTACAACTCTCGGGGTTGATGACGCGGGGTTTCTTGACCTTGGTCAACACGGCCCGGTCCTTGGAGAAGGACATGAAGAATGTACAAGCAAAGAAAAGCTTGGGTGATTAGAAATCTGAGTTCAAGGTGCCGACTACCTCATAGTCTGGGTACCGTAAATTCTTTAAGAAGGCTCGGACTTTGGGTCCAGCTCCCTCTTCAGGTGCTTCTGGGGCGACTACGGGTCGGACCCCGAGTGCATGCTTTACTTGTGGAAAGTCAGGGCACTTTGCCCGTGATTGCTGGAGTGGACGTCCCAAGTCCGAAAGGAAGCCGGGAGCGACTTATGAAGAGAAGGTCATGACGGTGGCGTCAACCGCGTCCCATTATGCTCTGGCCTTACCGAGGGTTTATAATCTTGGCCAACAGGAGGCCATCAAACAGGCGAATGTGGTGACTGGTAAAATTTTAATTTGCAGCAAGTTAAATTTCTTTAAATACTTGTTACGCACATGTTACCTTACCAATGCTTGTTTAGGATTTGTTTTGATTTGTGAAAATCCGGCAAGAGCACTCTTCGATACAGGAGATTCACACTCCTTTTTCTTCGAAGAATTCATATCGTGCATCGGAGTACCTTCTTCTATGGCAAAGGACAACTTGGATGTGTTGTTGCCGAATGGGTGTTCAGTGCGTGCGGATAGAATCTGAAGTATGAAGGTTCGTATTGGGAGTCAGGAGTTCCATTTTCAAGCGTCGTTATTGCCGCTAGTGGAATTCGACGTTATATTTAGCATGGACTGGCTCTCGAAGCAACGAGCCTATATTGATTGCGGTAGCAAGGAAGTCAAGCTGGGAGCAGGTCGTGAGACGACTTTCACAGGCTTGAAGGGGTCGAGCAAGATGTTGATGTCTGCTCTTCAGGTGGTGAAGGCGGTTCGTGCCGGTGCAGAACTGTTCTTTACATTAGTGGAGGTTGCAAAGTCTAAGCCCGTGTTGGATAGTATTTCAGTGGTATCAGAGTACCCTATTGTGTTCCCTAGAGATCTTCCTGGAGCCCCGCCTCAACGGGACATAGATTTTACGATAAAGCTCGTACCAGGTGCAAAACCTGTGTCACGCTCTCCTTATCGGCTAGTGCCTAAGGAAATGGCGGAGCTGAAGGTTCAACTGCAAGAGTTGTTGGAGCAAGGGTATGTGCGTCCAAGTTCTTCACCTTGGAGGGCGCCGGTCCTCTTTGTTAAGAAGAAGGACAGAAGCTTGAGGCTATGTATTGTTTATCGGGAGCTCAACAAGTTGGCGGAAAAGAACAAGTACCCGATCCCCCAGATCGATGATCTTTTTGATCAATTGGTCGGGTCGACAGTGTACTCAAAGTTGGATCTCAAGTCCGGGTACTATCAGCTGCGAATAATGGAGAGTGATATCCCGAAGACAACGTTAAGTTTGAGATACGGGCATTACGAGTTTACGGTCATGCCATTTGTGCTGACTAATGCGCTGTTAGTGTTCATGGATTTGATGAACAGGACCTTCAGGGAGTACTTGGAGCATTTTGTGATCGTCTTCATCGACGATCTTTTGGTGTACTCGCAGAGTGAGGAAGATCACTTCAGGAATCTTCATTTGTTTTTAGAGACGCTAAGGAGGAATCAACTGTACGTCAAGTTGTCGAAGTGCGAGTTTTGGTTGTCCTCAGTGGCATTCCTCGGTCGTATAGTGAGTGGGGAAGGTATTGCAGTGGATCCGGCGAAGATTATTGCAATACGGGAGTGGCCTGAGCTTTCTACGGCAGCGGAAGTCTAGAGCTTTCTGGGGCTTGCCGACTATTATAAGTGCTTCGTAGAGAACTTCTCGCGGATAACGTTACCTCTCACTACTTTGATGAGGAAGGAGCAGAAGTTTGTTTGGACGGCAGAGTGCGCGCGAGCTTTTGAGGAGTTGAAATGTCGGTTGACCACGACGCCTGTGTTGAGTTCGCCGAGTGGGACAGAAGGTTATGAGATTTATAGCGATGCTTCGGGCAGCGGTTTGGGTTGCGTGCTACTACAACATGGAAGTGTGATAGCTTATGGCTCGAGACAGTTGAAAGTGCATGAGAGAAATTATCTGGTCCATGACTTGGAGTTAGTGGCCGTTATTTTTGCCTTCAAGCTGTGGAGACATTATTTGTACGGTGTGAAGATTGATATCTACACCGATCATAAGAGGCTGAAGTATTTGATCGATCAGAAAGATCTGAATATGCGGCAACGTAGATGGACGGAGTTCCTGGGGGACTATACATTCAAGATCCACTACGTGCCTAGTAAAGGTAATGCGGTTGCAGATGCGTTGAGTCGCCGAGCCCCAGCTCCAGCCAATTAGCTATTGGTGCATGATGAGCGGTTAGTTCGGGAGTTGGAGGCGTTGGAGATTTCTTGCGTGGATAAGTAGTCAAGTGCTGAAGCACTATTGAATTGGACTGAAGTTCAATATGACCTGGCTGATCGGATTCGGCAGGCTCTGGATTTGGATGGCCACATGAAGCAACTCATGATAGAGGCTCTGGATGGGTCAAATTCCCAATATGATGTTGTGGATGGATTTCTTTGGAAAGACTGTCGTCTTTGCATCCCAAGTGTGGGTAGTTTGCGGGTGGATTTGTTGTACGAGGTGCACCATACCAAGTACTCGATTCACCCGGGGAGCACAAAGATGTACCGCGATGTTAAGAAACTATTTTGGTTGCCAGGTTTGAAGAAGGATGTGGCGCTCTACGTGGCGAAGTGCCAAACTTGCGCCTTAGTGAAAGCGGAGTGCCAAAAGCCGGGAGGATTTCTGAAGTCCTTGCCTATTCCGGAGTGGAAATTCGACGGCATCTCTATGGACTTTGTGCACGGATTGCCAAGGTCGCAAAAGGGTAACGACACCATCTAGGTGGTCATAGATCGGCTGACAATGGTGTCGCATTTCATTCCGCATAGGAAGGATGATCCGGTTGAGAAATTGGCAAAACTATATGTAGATAATATTGTGCGGATTTATGGTGTGCCCCGCAGCATCGTGAGTGACCGAGATGGGAGGTTCACGTCCAATGATTGGAGGCTTGTACAGCAGATGTTGGGAACAAAGCTGAGTTTTAGCACAGCCTTTCATTCGCAAAAGGATGGGCAGAGCGAGAGGGTCAATAGGAAAATGGAAGACATGCTTCACATGTGTGTCCTGGACTTTGGAAAGTAATGGCAAAACCACCTATACTTGGTGGAGTTTGCATACAACAATAGCTATCAGACGAGTATTCATATGGCGCCCTTCGAGGCCCTATATGGTAGAAGATGTCGCACGTCGTTGTTCTGGTTGGAAACGGGTGAGTCAAAGTTGTACAAGCGTCAAGAGGTGGATGATGCAACTTCATTGGTGAGAACCTTTCGGGAGAGATTGCTTATCGCTCAGGACCGGCAAGCGAAGTACTATAATGCCAAGCACAGGAACGTGGAGTTTGCTGTGCGCGACTGGGTGTACTTAAAGATCAAGCCGTTCAAGGGTGTCTCGCGGGTGCGGTACTTGAAAACGCTAAGCCCGAGGTACCTTAGGCGGTTTGAGGTTCTAGAGTTGATTGGCGAAGCGGCTTATTGGTTGAAGCTATCGGTGGAGCTTAGTGGTTTACATGATGTATTCCACTTAACGGTGCATCGGAAGGCGGTGCTAGAGCCTACGCAAGTGATCACGGTCGATCAAGTGTTGATTGATAGTGGGTTGACGACAAAGGTCAAGCCTGTACGAATTGAAGACTCGGAAGTCAAGTGGCTACGCAATAAAGAGATTAAGATGGTCAAGGTGCGTTGGGACAATTGCAGTCGCGAAGAGCTCTCTTGGGAACGAGACCAGACTATGCTTGACGAGTGCCCGGAGTTGTTCCGCTCAGGTACAATTTTAGTTTTGTGCTTATCTTTCCTTTATGAAATTTCGTGGATGAAATTCTTTTAAGAGGGAGAGAGTTGTAACCCCCGAAACTCAAAATAGCGACGAGAGGCGTTCCGGGCCAAATGTGGAATTTGGCAGGAGGTACACGGCCTAGGACACGGGCGTGTCCCAGGGCGTGTCGTGTTGGGTTCGGCGATTTGGTCGAGAGGTCGACGAAATTGGATTCGACGATCGTCGAGCAGCAAACACGGCCTTGGACACGGGCGTGTCCCAGGGCGTGTCGGGGTAGTTCAAAGATCTGGCAAATCGATCAGGAAGAAATGTGGGTTCGACGATCGTCGAGCAGCGGTCGACGATCTGGTCACAATGTTGCGGTAGACGATCTGTCCATATTCTGGGTTCGACGATCGGGCCATGTGTTCTACGATCGGGTCGTGGGTTCGACGATCGGGCCATCGATCTCCGTTCGACGATCGGGCCGTGCGTTCGACGATTTGGCCAGAGTTTTCCATTCGACGATCTGGCATCGGTCGACGATCCTGGTTCGACGATTGTCGAGCGCAGGGCGTTTGTGGCGTGTTTGTCTCGGTCGATGCGGAATGTCGACTCAGGTGATTTTGGCGGGAGTTGACTAAATGTCCCGACACAATTTGATTGATCACGGACCTGTCTTGCTCCGGATTGGTGTATTGTGTGGTGCTTAGCCCCATTTGTCCAGGTCAGGCCTGGATCGTATCCATGCATCCCTTTTTGTGGGATCCGACGGCTATGGTTATCTCGAAAGGGTTATACCCGAGAGAAGGGTTTCAAAACCATTATTTTTCTTCCGTAAGTTCTCTGTATAAATCCTAGAGAGAGGGGAGAGCAAAGGAGGAAGAAGTCTAGATCCAGTCTTTGGAGGAGTTTTAGAGCTCCAAATTGTGAGCCGACTTCGGATCTACGAAAGCAAGGAGATTGCGGTGCTTTTCATCCGCTTACATTTTCATGGCGCCAAGGAAGAACGCTAAGGTAACGATTCTCTACTAGAGCATGTGAAGCTCTTCTTCTTTTGCATAGGAAGCCCGCTCTCGTGAGTTTGCGGTGAGTTCGATGCGTTCCTTCAGGTAGATATGTAAAGTCCCCGTTGTGTAGATTCCATAATCGAGAACGGACATAGGCATGATGTGTGAAGCCTATCCGTACATGTTGGTCTGGATCGGTGATGTTGCATTACTTAAATGCCGGAGAAGACTCCGTGCGAATGTTTGTTTTTCGGGTTTTCTACGTGGTAGATTGCAACAGGGATCCTTGGGGGTTAACCCTAAGGTGCACTCGAAAAACTGGGTGGATGCCTGATCTTGCCAACTTGGTGGCCTGGGATCCAACTTGAACATAAACGAGTTATGTGATTTTGTGTAACGGAAAAAGGCCTCGGTAGAAGTTTGACCCGTGTATATGGCTTAAATTGTCATTGCGATATGAGAACGGGTTAGGCGGAACCGTACCCTTTCTATGTCGTTCGGTTATAGTCGTTGGCATAGATGAGGGTCTTCGGCGGTCTATGGCTTAAATTGACGTGACCCATGCGATGGCCCGGCCAACGCTTACGAAAAGCGAACAGCCGAACTAGCAATCCGGCTAGGCAAGTACACATATCGAACTGTAGTAAGGGGACACAAGTGTCGTAATAAAATCCGGTAACGGTTGAGTAAGCTTACTCACACAAAATCTATTATTTTATCGACGGAAATCTTAGGGTTTAAAATAGAGCTAAGCGTACTAACGAAAGAGAGCTACTTGTAATGAAAGAGAGCTACTTGCATGAAGAGATAAAGAGGGCTAAAAGAGCGATTACACTAAAGCTTAGTAATGATGAGAGGAAAATGCGCTCGATCAAGAATCACCTCGGCAAGAGTCGATTAGAAAAATACGATAAATAGACCTAAGCTAATTAGGGTAAAGGTCCTTGACCGTGGAGGTTCCATAAATATTGACACGCTTCGCTCGAAGGACGTGCCCAACTGAGTTTAGGAAGGTCCGACCGACTTTCGCCTAAATCGGAGGCTTAAAACTGGCTTTATGCGGTGAACCCCACTATTGAATTTTACTCCAATCCGGGAGATTTGAACGTCTGCCTCTCTCGAGGGGTGCGAACAACTCCCTTTACTCTTGAGTGCTCATTTCAAACTTTCGGCCTCTCGGCTAGCCCAGAATGAAAGCGAATGTGGAAAGTATATATCGATTATATACCTCCAACCCGTGATAAATCAAGAGTAATTCAAGGCTAAACCCTAAAAAAGTTAAGATTCAAAGCATCATAACCTAATCACTCGAACCTCGGATCATCAAGATCGAGTACAAGGAGGATTAGTTAATCATGGTGAGGTGGAAGAGGGCGGATGAGTAGTTAAGAATAAAGAGCACTAAGTAGAAGCAAGAAAAAGAGAAAAGCACTTCTTTATTAATGAAAAAGGAGAGCTACAACTTTGAAATGAAAAGTACAAGTGCATGGAATTGAAAATCCTATTCTGGCCCTATCATTAGCAACTAAAGCATAATAAAATCCTATTCTAGCCCTACAATAGCAACGAAAGCATAATAAAAGCTATTACAAAAGTAAAATTACATTAGCATTAAACTAAACTAGAAAGAGAAAG
Organism: Platanthera guangdongensis; assembly: GCA_039583875.1. Lineage (NCBI taxonomy): Eukaryota > Viridiplantae > Streptophyta > Magnoliopsida > Asparagales > Orchidaceae > Platanthera > Platanthera guangdongensis. The sequence goes on along the minus strand of CM077167.1, from coordinate 46,244,926 downwards.
AGAGAGAGAAAGAGAGAAAAGCATGAAAAAAGCAAGAAATAGTGGGGCAGCACCTCCCCTTCTCAGCCAAAGATGATGATGAACCCGTGGAGAAGGGCTCAAATTATAGATTTTTTTCGGGATGGGTCACGCCCCCCTGACACGCCCTAGTCGGGCGTGTACCTGGGGCATGACACAGTCGGTGCGACTTTTTGTGCTGAAAGTAATTGCGGGAGTTGATGAGCGTGGTGGTTGAAGTACACGCCCATGTGTCATGCCTGGGTCGGGCGTGACCCGGGGGTGTGACACATTCGGTGGGACTTTTCGCACTGAAATTAACTGTTAGAGTTGACGGGCGTGGTTGTTGAAGTACACGCCCATATGTCACGCCCAATCGGGCGTGACCCAGGGGCGTGACACATTCGGTGCGACGGTGGAGCGGGAAAAAAAGAGCACATTGCGGCGATTCCTCGGAACTTGGGGACATGCCACTGGACCATGCCCGTGTCGGATGTGACACGGGCGTGACACCCTATTACTGATTTGGGCAAGGATCACTGTGTCCTAAGGAAAATTGTTTTGACCTTCTTGTATAGTTTTTAAGGTCAATTAGATTGAGTCTAAGGGTTTGAATTTAGGCTTGAAAGCTGCCCCCAAGACCCTCAGATCAGATATTCAAATTCAGGAGACTAAGTCATTTTCGTCGAGCTCAGGTCGACGAATCGTCGAACTCAGTTCGACTATCTCTGAGCTCAGTTCAACGAGTCGTCGAACGAAGTTCGACGATCTTCGAGCTCAGATCGACGTTTCTGTCTCTAGCTGTTTTCCCAGTCTCTGAGCTCAGGTCGACGATAGTTGAGCTCAGGTCGATGATTTTCTGGAGAGATCGACGATTCTCAAGATTCAAATTCAGATAGTTATGGAATTCTATCTTATTTATTCCCAACATTTATTTCAAGGATCTTGTAGCCGTTTCAATTAATCTGGAGCAAGTTTCAAGGGAGATTTAAAGGAATGTTTTCTGGAACTTTCCTCCGGAGACAAAATTCATTTAAGGAAGTCATTAATGAGTGGGTAATGACTGTCTTGGAAACAGAGAATCAATTCATTCTTTTCAGATCTAAGGAATAAAAGAGGATTTTATTCTGCTACTCCTAACAGTTGCACTTAGAAAGTGAACAGTCACAGACAGACACACAGACAGAATTCATTCAGAACACACACCACTGAAGGAGATCAACATACAGAAAAGAAGATTTTCTAGATCTCTTTTGACTCAAGTGTTCAGAGGCTTCATCCATCAAGAATCCAGACAATACACATTTCAGCAACTGCTGGAATCATCCTTTACTAGAGATCTCATCTACTGAAGGCCTATCATCCTAGTGCAAAGCTTCTTTTTCTGAACAATTTCTAGATCTCAGGAGGAGCTTTGATAACATCATCCACTAGTCTTCTCTCTGATTGTTGATAGAGAAGAACATCTCACATCTTTCTTTTTCTGCTGTAAAAGGGTTTCTCAAAACTCCCTTCAAAAGTTTTGTGCTAGTTTCTGAGACCTTGTCAAAACTCAGTGGTGGCAAGACACCTGATCAAAAAATCTAGTTTGGTTTTTGAGCACCTTATCAAAAGCTCATTGGTGCCCAGGACACCTGATCAACTCATCCTGCAGTGGATTCCTACCTAGGGTGGTAGAAGAGTGGATGTACCCAGATTGATTGGGGAACCACTATAGCTCCTTGTGTCTTCTGCTTGCTATATTTTATTTGCTGTGTGCTGTGTTTTTATTTCTTGCTTTCATAATTTTTATTTACTGCAAGCACCTTAAACATATATTTAAATTAAGTCTTCCACTGCAAAATAATTTTTTAACTTGAAAATTATTTTAATATACTCTATTCACCCCCCCCCCCCCCCCCCCCTCTAGAGTTAAGGTAGATCTTATCCCCACTTTTAATTGGTATCCGAGGCAGATTGGTTAAAATCACAAGGTTGGTTAAAAACACCAGGTTGGTTAAACACCAGGTTGCTTTGGTTGTTATTCAACTAAATCTTCATCAGATTAGTTGTTCCTACAGGCTAACACCTGAACAAAAAGATCTCTGATAAGATCAATCTTTTATAGAGGGTTTTTTTTTAATTATTTGTATTATATTTATCTTTATATAAAAACATGGCACAGAACAAAGATTATGCTAGCACCAGACCTCCAGTGTGCAATCTATCTAAGTATGCACTTTGGAAGGCAAGGATAAGATTGTACATGAATTCTATTGATGAATATATCTTTAATTCTATTTTGACAGTGTGTCCAAGACCCCCAGCAAATACAAGTACAAGTGTTGTTCCACCTCCTTCAGGAACAGATACAGAAATCAAAAAATGGAAAGTTGCAGATGCCAAAGCAATGAACATTTTGGCACAAACCATGTCTGATGAAATATTTCATAAAGTAGCTAAATGCAACTCAGCAAAAGAGATATGGGACAAACTATCTGAAATAGTGTAAGGATCTGCAGATGAAAGGAAAGATAGAAGATCCCATCTTATAACTCAGTATGAGAACTTCAAGAAAGGAGAAACTGAGTCAGTTGCTGATATGTGTAATAGACTCAGTCTTATAGTCAATGAACTGAAAACCTTGGACAAGGAGATCTCATTGACTGAACTCAATGACAAAATCCTAATGTGCTTCCCCAGCACTTGGGACTCAAGGATCTGGCCAATCAAGGATGCCAGAAGCCTAAATGAGATCACCACTGAGGTTCTTTTGGGCAAGCTCAAGTCTTATGAGCTGCTCATCAAGAACAGAGAAGAAGCGCAGAAGGCTGCTTCACCAGCAATCAGAAAAGAGAAATCAATAGCATTCAAAGCTATTGAAGATCAGCCTGAAGACAAGGTCACAGGAAATGAACAGCTGCTAAGCTTACTGGCCAAAAGGTTTTATAAAATGGCCAGGAAGGACTTCAGTAAAAAGTCATTCAGACGGCATGAAAAGCGAAGGTATGATAAGTCCAATAAAAAAGAAATTATTTTTTTTGGATGCAGGAAACCAGGCCACATTGTGCCTGACTGTCCAGAAAATCAGAATAAGGACAAGAAGGATAGGAAAGAAAGGAGAAGAGACAAAGACTTCAGGAAAAATAGCAATGACAAACCCTCCTCCAGCAAGAACAAACATACCAGGAAGGGGTTTGTAGCTGAAACCTGGAGTGAAACAGAAGAAGAATCAGAAGCTTCATCCATCTCAAGTGATGATGAAGATGATGCTGAAGAAAAGGAGTTCTGCATGATGGCTATCAATGCCTCTCAACACAATACTGATGCAGAATAAGAGTCAGAGTTTGAATCGGAAACTCAATCTGAAGAGGATCAGGTAATAGACTCATTTGATTTTAATTCAGAGAACTTCAAATGTGAATTTAAGGCACTTTGTTTAGATCTATTAAAATCTGAAAAAGAAATTATTTCTCTCAGAAATCAACTATCTGAACAAAGCACCTTAAAATCAGATAACCTCAAACTCTCTGAGTAGTTGGAATGCTATAGGGAGAAGATAGCCTCACTAAAAAGTGAACTATCAGAGGCCAAGAAGTTTTAAGAGTCCCTCAATGGGAGAAGTATCAAACTAATGGACATCATAAGCACAGTGAATTCAAGATTCAATAATATACTGGGCTTGGGTACTTCATCTAGCCAACCTATAGTATTAACAACCCCAATCAAGTTTATCTCAGATAAAGGTAAGGGAGTTGTAGAGGTGGCTAGGAAGAATTCTGATTTACCTAAGAAAACAAAAGTTCAATAGAAAACGTCGAACAGAGCTCGACGATCGCCGAATTGAGCTCAACGATCTCAGGCTGAATCATCGAACTCATGTCGACGATCTCTGAACCCTGAACTCTTGCATAGTCGATCTTCGAACGGAGCTCGACGATCTGACCCAAGATCGTCGAACTCAGCTCAGAGATTGTCGAACAGAGCTCAGAGTTTTGAAAAATCTTTCAAAGGTAAATCAAACTTCAATCCTAGAGGTCCTACATCTCAGAGGTTTAACCATTATACTGAATGGATAATACCTCCCAGGAGATATCATCCTGAAGGCTATAAGAGTCAACCAGGGATGTCTTTTATTTCAAAATTTAAAGGTTATCAACCTAGGACCAAGGTAAACTGGGTCAAAAACAAATAAATTGTTTTATATGTAGGTGAAGACCTATCCAACATCAAACACGCAATGGTATCTGGATAGTGGGTGCTCAAAGCACATGACATGAAACAAGGAGAATTTCACATCCTTCAAAGCCAAACTTGGACCCAAAGTAATATTTGGTGATTCAAACTTTGGACTAACAAAAGGATATGGTGCAGTCCAGATTGGCTCAGTCACATTCAAGAAAGTAGCTTATGTGGAAGGACTGAAGCACAACTTAATCAGCATCAGTCAACTGTGTGATGAAGGCTACAAAGTGACTTTCAACAAATCCTGATGCAAAATCAAATCAGAGGACAACACAACTGTGTTGACAGGTAAAAGGAAAGGTAACATTTATCTTGTAGATTTTCTTTCAACTAAGGTAAATATATGCTTATTCAATTACATTTGTAGACCTAATGAACTATGACATAAAAGATTAGGACATATAAACCTTAGAACCATTGCTAGGCTATCCAAGGACAACCTTGTTAGTGGACTACCTTCTGGCCCCTACAAGATGGAAGGAATTTGCAGGGCTTGTCCATTAGGCAAGCATTCCAAAAATAGCTTCAAGTCACTTAATAAGAGTGATTCACCTAGGATTTTGTATCTGTTACACATGGATCTCTTTGGACCCATTACAGTATAAAGCTTAGGAGGGAAATCTTATACTTTAGTAGTTGTAGATGACTTCTCTAGATTCACATGGGTGTTCTTTCTGAGGAAGAAGTCCAATAACTTTAAGTGTTTGACAGAGTTTCTCAAATGCATACAGAGTGAGTTCAATACTCACATTGCCCTGATCAGAAGTGATCATGGGACAGAGTTTGATTCTCTTCTTATGCAAGAGTTCTGTCAGAGTGAAGGGATCAGACACACGTTCTCAGCTCCTAGAACTCCTCAACAAAATGGGGGTGCTGAAAGGAAAAATAGAACCCTTATTGAATCTGCTACTACATTGTTGTCAGATGCTCACCTTCCTCTATCCTTTTTGGCAGAGGCAGTGAACACCTCCAACTATGTGTTGAATAGAAGTTTGATACATAAGCTGAAGGGCAAGACTCCCTATGAATTACTCAAAGGGAAGAAACATAAAGTAGATTATTTTAAAATTTTTGGTTGCATTTGTTACATTCACAATAATGACAAGAAATACATAGCAAAATTTCAAGTTAAAGCTGATGAAGGAGTTTTTCTGGGATACTCCATGATCAGTAAAGCTTATAGGGTGTATAACAAATCTACTCTTAAAATTGAAGAATCTGTTCATGTATCCTTTGATGAATCTAACATGTTTTTAAGGGGAAGAATACTTCTACCATAGAATCTTTGCAGGTACACTCTTTTGCTGAAAATTTGGACAGGTTACATATTATACAAAAGGATGAAAGCAGTGAAGATGAAGAAGATATTCAAAATCTTGGAGAGAATCTTCTTGAAGTGCCAGTTGTTGTTCCACAAGAGGAAACAACAACACAGGTTGGTGAACAATCAACACCCCCTGTTATTTTAGTAATACCAAGAGACTATCCAATCTCCCAAGTGATTGGAGACATCTTAGCTGGTGTGCAAACTAGAAATCAGGTCAACAAAAACCTGATTCATGATTGTCTCTGAGATATCTGCAAAGAGAAAATACCAAACTAACAATTCATCAAGGCAAGTATACCTATCGAAATGCAGCTAGGGGACACAAGTGTCGTATTGAAATCCGGGAACAGTTGAGTAAGCTTACTCACACGAAATCTATTATTTTATCGACGGCAAAATAAGGTTTGGCTAAATGTACTAAAAGAAGAGAACTACTTCCATGAAAAGATAAAGAGAGCTAAAAGAGCGATTAACTTAAGCTTAGTAACGATGAAGGGAAAATGCACTCGATCAGAAATCACCTCGGCAAGAGTGGTTAGAAAAATACGATAAATAAACCTAAGCTAATTAGGGTAAAGGTCCTTGACCGTGGAGGTTCCATGAATATTGACACGCTTCTCTCGAAGGCCGTTCCTAACTGAGTTTAGGAAGGTCTGACCGACTTTCGCCTAAATCAGAGGCCTAAAACTCGCTTTACGCGGTGAACCCCTCTAATGGATTTTACTCCAATCCGGGAGATTTGAACGTCTGCCTCTCTCGAGGGGTGCGAACAACTCCCTTTACTCTTGAGTGCTCATTTCAAACCTTCGGCCTCTCGGCTAGCCCAGAATGAAAGCAAAGGTGGAGAGTATATATCGATGATATACCTCCAACCCGTGATAAATCAAGAGTAATTCAAAGCCAAACCCTAAACAGAAAAGGTAAGATTCAAAGCATCATAACCTAATCACTCGAACCTCGGATCAATTAGATCGAGTACATGAAGGATTAGTTAATCATGGTGAGGTGGAAGAGGGGGATGAGTAGAAGAAAAATACTGAAAACAGAGCAGAAACGAAAAAGAAAACAACACTTTTTATTAAGAGAAACAGTGATCTTACAGTTCGAAAACCAGAGATTACAAGAACATGAAAAGGAAACTACACTATCATTAGCATCATACTATAGAAAGAAGCTAGGAGCTAATACAGGGAAAGCATAAAGCTAGAGCTACGAACTAAAAATGGAAAGACATGCTTAAAAAGTTCAGAAATACAAAGGACAGAACCTCCCCTCTCAATGCGAAAAGTTGTCCTAAAACCCCTGGAGTTGGGCTCTATTTATAGAATTTTTCGGGTCGGGTCACGCCCCCCTGTCACGCCCTGGTCGGGCGTGACCCTGGGGCGTGACACATTCGGCGCGACTTTTTCGGGCAGGAATTGAATTCTGACGGAGTTGTTGCGGTACACGCCCACAGGTCACGCCCTGGTAGGGCGTGACCCTGGGGCGTGTTCTTTGCGGCGTGACTTTGGGAGCTGAAATTGAATGCTGGAGGTGACGGGCGGAATTGCTGAAGTACACGCCCATATGTCACGTCCGGGTCAGGCGTGACCCTGGGGCGTGACACTTTCGGTGCGGCGGTGGAGCGGGAAAAACGAGCGCGCTGCGGCGATTCCTCGTAACCTGGTGTAACGCCCCGGATTTTTATTACGTACGCATGATGGGCGTTACGTTGGCGTTGACTGTTGTTCGAGCATGGTTTTCCCGCGAGCTTGCGAGTTGCTGTTTTGGTTACCGAGTTGCACGATTCCCCAGCAAACCGTAGTCCAACTGAGGGACTCGGTGAGGCCTCTTAGGGAATGGTTGCACGTTTTCGCGCCCGGGGAATGTTGCTCAACGTAAGTTGCTGGTTCAGGAAACAAAAAAGGGTAAAAAGTGCTTAAGGCAAAAATGGTCTAGGACGTCCCAGGAACATTTTTCACAAAAGGGGAAAATGGTTGTTTTTGTGCTAGACACGCCCCATGTCATGGGCGTGACCCAGGCCGTGACCTGGGCGTGACCTCCTTGACTCGACGATTTTTCTTGCGTCGAGTTGAGCTCGACGAATGGGGTACACGCCCCCTGACACGGGCGTGTCACGGGCCGTGTCCCGCTTCGTCGAGTGTCGAGTGTCGATCGTCGAGTATCGAGCGTCGAGTATCGAGTGTCGAGTCGTCGAGAGAGAGGACACGGCTTGTGACACGGGCGTGTCACAGGGCGTGTCAGGATAGGTCGAGTGTCGACACCTTTTTGTCGACGAGGTGTCGAGACACGGGTTACACGCCCTAGGTCACGGGCGTGACCGACCCGTCACGGGCGTGACCTACCCATCACGGGCGTGTACTTCGGCCGTGTACCGTCTGGATAAGCGTGGAATTGCCGCCTTTCGGCGCCGCTTATGGTACACACCCTGTGTCACGGGCGTGACACAGGGCGTGACCGGCCCGAAAATCGACTTTTTCCAGTTTTTTTGTGCCGTTCATTTCCTTGATCCTGCATCGAACGGTTCAGCTCGGTTCTGGAGGAAATAAGTCCGAAACAGAAACCTTTAAGCTTCATCTTCTTCCTCTTCATCTTCATCTTCTTCTTCCTTGAGGAAAGAGAGAAAGGCTCAAGCAAGGCAAGCAAGGAAAGCAGCCGTCGCGGCATCGCCTCGGTTCAGGCAAGCGGTGTCCTCCACCCTTGCCAATCTTCGTACTTGATTCAATTCGCTATTTTTTTCCTAGCTTTAGATCTTATGTTGAATTCTTATGATCACTCCTCTTGTTGAGTTCTTATGACCTTGCTAATTATGACCTTGCTACTTTTTAAATTATGATCAATCCAAATGATGACCTTGCTAACTTCCTATGCTAAATTCCCTATGTTAACTTCCCTATGTTAATTCCTTATGACATTAGCTAATTCCCTATGTTAAATTCCCTATGTTAAATTCCCTATGTTAAATTCCCTATGCTAACTTAATTCATGTAGCTAATTTGTTCTATACATGTACCCATCTTGAGGTGATTTTTCCTTGATCAAAACAACATATGATTGTGTTCCAAATATATGGTCTATGTACTCATGTTAACCAAATCATCATGTGATTTGATCCAAAGCATGTGATTATGTATTTCTCACACTCTACGTTGGCAATTGGGAGTCATGTGTGAGGACGATGAAAGGAAACGTGTTACCTTGGGTTATGGGGTGTTTTGCGAGGCGAATTCGTGAAGCATGGCGGGAGCGTTTGTGTGAGAATTTTGCAAGGGGTGGTGTGGTTTCAGCCTGTGGCCACCGGGTTTTGTTTTTTGTGGTTAGAGAGACCACTTTGGCCCCGATTTGGGCTGGTTTTGTTTGGTGCGTTCTACTTTAGGGCCGCCACCGATAAGACCCTTGTGAAATTGAACTTAACCGCTGCTTATGCTTCACTTCTCTAGTAAATTCGTGTTCTATGAATGGTGAAATAGGCATGTGTTTTGCCTTTTGTTTCTGCGGTTTGAGCAGGACTTGAAGAACTAGTACGCACTTGGTGCGGTTGATCCTTTGGAATGACCTTGTTTTTCTACATGTACGCACTTGTTTTGTGCACTCTTTTGACTTAAGCATTGCTATGGGGTCGGTAAGCCCCTTCTTGATCCATTATGAAATTTGTACTCTCTTTTGTATAGTTTGGTTGATTGCTGAGGTATTCTTGCTTGAATGCCTCAGGTGCAGGTTGTAGCCGGTTGAGCGGCTAGGTTGGTTGGAGGCGTTTCTTGGGAGCTAACCGAGCATTCAAAGCGAGGTAGTTCTCCTTTTGTTGTACAGACATACATGTGCCCCAATGGGTTCGTGTCAGCTTGTTGGCGCCCATTTGGTGGATTTTCTTTTATGTAAATATGAACTAGACTGCTATTGTAACTCCTTTGGATGGAATGTACTTGCTTTTGGGATGGTTTTCTGGTAGGTTGCATTAGGTATTTTGAAGCTAAACCAAAACTATTATGTATCTCATGCATACATGACTTGATAAAATAACACTTATTTTCAAAGAACGTAAACAAAGAGCATTTCTTATAATAATATCACTATAGGCTGCATATAGGAGCTCATTATAAATAAACCAAGGATTTCCGCCGCGTAACAATGTGTTTTGATACCTAAGGCCGAGGGATACGGCCAGCAAATGAACTAATTTTCTTACATATAACTGTTGAATGTCAATTCATAAAGTAAGCGTCAAGAGTTGCCTGAGCGTGTGCAGTTATCCCCTGCACGACGTGGCATCATAACCCGTAGTTTCTTTTACTCTGATACGATATGCTCGTTGAGGAAATGCGGGTTGTGACAGTTGGTATCAGAGGGAGGTTTGCTTGACATTTGGTCGGGCAAACTTTCCTTTTTGTTTTGTGAGTGTAAGCATCATTTCATACACACACCGAGGTGCCATCAGTATGTCTTGGCCGAAGCACGTACACTACACTCATGGCATGAACAGAAGTATACGGGGCATATTATGTAGTATGGGATGCATAATATGTGGCTGTATATGAATCCACCATAGGGGCAATATGTGAGGGCTATGTAGTATGGGATGCATAACCTCACCACATGGATGCGACTAGCACGTTTTCTTTTCTTCGTTGCATGCAATGCTATGTAGTATGGGATGCATAGCATTGGAATGCGTACGACCGCTCATGGCATGCATTAAGGCCTTTTCTAGAATGCATAACACAGCACGCATAACATAACATTGCATGAGCACAACGTGCCAAGCTAAGATTTACATGATGACACTTGTACACTCTTGGTTTTGGGTCAAATCAAGTCATGCATCCATGGTTTAGGCACAAATTAGTGGAATGACGGTGAGTCATCGTTAGGTTAGGCATACCATCATTCTCAAACTCCCAAAGCAAGTTAGCAGTTGATGTTCATATTTTTATATGTATGGTCTGTACATAGCTGTTGTGTGTTTTGTTGGATTTGAGATTGACAAGAGTGAACGTGTTTCTAGGATGTCGAAGCATCCAGTGACAAGGCAAACTCCCCAATCCGAGGGTGAATCTTCGGGTGCGCAGAATAATGCGCTAATCGATAGTCTTCGCCAAATTAATGAGGCTTTGACGAGGCAGGTGCAAGAGGTGCAGTCCCAGCTTCAAGCTATGTCATCTGCTATGTCTGGACTGGCACCAAGAGGACAAGAGACGGTGAGAGGCCCCACTAGTTCGACTCCTTCAGTGGCAGTGACACCCCCAATTGTGGTTCCTCCTGCGATGACGTTTATCTCGCAGTTTCAACGACTTGGACCACCGACGTATGACGGAAAAGCAGACTTCGTAATCTTGGATGATTGGGTGATTACATTGGAAGAAATGTTTGTGTATGCTGGTGTGACTGAGGACCAAAAGGTGCTGCTTGCTGCCTATCAACTGAAAGGGGTGGCGAAAGGATGGTGGTTACGAGAAAAGGAAGGACTAGGGGCGGGTTGTTCGTGGGAAGTGTTTAAAGAAATGGTACAGCGCAAGTTTCTACCGGCAGTGGAAAGGGACCGCCTGATGAATGACTTCTTATATTTGAAGCAAAGAACCTCACAGTGAGTGAGTATGAAATCGAGTTTAGCAAGTTAAGCCGGTTTGCCCCGAGCTTGGTGACGACAGAAGTTGACCGAGTAAAGAGATTTCTTGGCGGACTCCGCAGCGACGTACAACAGTTCGCAAGTGCTTATGGAGCGACGAGTTACACTGCTGTGGTTGAGGCTGCGTTGAAGGTGGAAGCGATCGAAACTGCAAAACAAAGAGGACAACTGATGAGGAAGGATAAGAGGAAGCTGGTGGGAGGGAAAAGCTCCCAAGACTCAGACGTAAGGAAGACAAACAAGGAGACATGTAGCTTCTGTGGCCGAGCTGGTCACCCCTTTGAGACATGTTTCAAGCGGTTGGGGATGCAAAAGAAGGAGCAGGTGCACGCCATTCAGGGTGCGCCAACCAGAGACTTGGAGTGTGCATTTTGTGGGAGAAGAGGTCTTGATGTGAGCCGCTGCTGGGCCAAAGACAAGGTATGCTTCCAGTGTGGCAGACCAGGACATCTTCGCGCAAGGTGCCCACAGGTTCAAGCTGTGTTGCAACCCGCACCACTCCAGGCTTTGCCTCCGCCTCCGCGCTTGGACAAAGGCAAAGGGAAGTTAAATGTGGTCTCTGCAGAGGAAGCGCATACTTCACCGCAGGTTATCTCAGGTTCGATTCAGTCCTCTGGTTCTCGTTTTGTGTATACCTAGTATGTGTAGTTCTTAGCGTAGCATATATACTTTATAGGAAACTTTAAGGTCAAGAACCGTTGGGCGCGTGTTCTCTTTGATTCTGGCGCGACCCATTCATTTGTAGCGCGAACCTTTCTGGATCGATATCATTTGACACCAGAGCGAGTGGGGAATGCGTTTTTGGTGAAAATTCCTTCCGGCGCTTCTATGGTGGCTGACTGGGGTCTTCTTTATTGTCCCATTTTGTTGGGGGATTTTATAGCAAGGGTTGATTGCAAGGTAATCGATTTGGACGATTTCGACGTCATTCTGGGTATGGACTGGGTATCCCGCTATGACGCCGTCATCCAGTGCAGAGGGAAGCGCTTGGATTTTGTCAAGGATGATGGTCAGCCAGGAAGTGTGTATGGTGATTCTTGCCAGGATTCTCCAGGGCTTTCGGCGGTATGTGTTCGGACGTTGTTTGTTTCCGACTGTTTTGCTTGTCTTGTCTCCGCTGTGGGGACTAGTGCTGTTTTGCTGCTTTTGGAGGAGATTCCTGTTGTGCGTGACTTCCCAGATGTTTTTCCTACTGACCTTCCTGGTCTTCCCCCTGATCGTGATGTTGAGTTCGTTATTGATTTGGAACCGGGTACGCGACCTATTGCGAAAGCGCCGTATAGAATGGCCCCGCGTGAGCTAGCAGAGTTACGTACCCAGTTGGATGACTTGTTGGCAAAAGGGTTTATCCGGCCGAGTTCATCACCTTGGGGTGCACCGGTGTTATTTGTAAAGAAGAAAGATGGGTCGATGCGACTTTGCATCGATTACCGGGAACTGAACAAGGTGACTATTAAAAACAAGTACCCACTGCCAAGAATTGATGATTTATTTGATCAACTGCGTGGCAGTTCTGTATTTTCGAAGATTGATCTCCGCTCGGGCTATCATCAGCTCAAGGTCCGGGAATCTGATATTCCGCGAACTGCATTTCGATCACGGCATGGTCACTTTGAATTCCTTGTGATGTCGTTTGGATTGACCAATGCACCATCAGCTTTCATGGATCTGATGAACAGAGTGTTCAAGGACTATTTGGATAAATTTGTGGTGGTGTTTATTGATGATGTTCTTATCTACTCCCGCAGTGCTGAGGAACATGAACAGCATCTGCGCTTAGTATTGGCCACGTTATGAGATCAACGGTTATTCGCCAAGCTAAGCAAATGCGAATTTTCGTTGCCGCAAGTTGCTTTTCTAGGTCATGTCATTAATCACCGTGGTATTTCAGTGGATCCCGAAAAGATTTCTGCGGTTATGGAGTGGAGAAGACCGGAAACACCCAAGGAGATTCGAAGCTTCTTGGGCTTAGCCGGCTATTATCGCAGATTTGTCGAAGGTTTTGCGACGTTGGCCGCACCTTTGACTCGATTAACCCAGAATAACGTGGCATTTGAATGGAATGACAAGTGTGAGACCTCATTCCTGGAACTCAAACATCGATTATGTACCGCTCCTGTGTTGGTCTTGCCGACGGAAGGAAAAGAGTATGAAGTGTTTGTGGATGCGTCGCACGTTGGACTTGGCTGTGTGTTAATGCAAGACAAGAAGGTGATTGTGTATGGGTCTCGGCAGTTGAAAAGTCATGAAAAGAATTACCCAACGCATGATTTGGAGTTTGCAGCGGTGATATTTGCATTAAAGTTGTGGAGACACTTGCTATATGGTGCACAGTGTAAAATCTTTACAGATCATAAAAGCTTGAAGTATGTCTTCACGCAAAAAGAACTTAATTTGCGCCAACGGCGATGGCTTGAGTATGTAGCTGATTATGATGTGGACATTCAATATCATCCGGGGAAAGCGAATGTTGTCGCCGATGCTTTGAGTCGGAAGACTGGGAAATTATTCCATCTTTCCGTTGATCGTCTCGTAGAGGAATTTTTATTGATGGAGATTTCCGTGGGAAAATATGATCCGCAAAGTCATTCGGCAATAGAAGAACCGTCATGGCTGGTGCTTACAAGACACCATCAAAAAGATGATCCTGATCTGTTGCATTTATCTCTTCGGACTGAAAAGGGTGAATTACCAGATTTTGCGATTGATGGTGCAGGCACGTTAAAGTATCGTGGGCGCTTTTGTATTCCAGCAGTTGGGGAGATTCGTGAGATGGTGTGTAAGGAAGCACACGGCGCAAGTATGGCCTACCATCCAGGCTCAACAAAAATGTACCGTGATTTGAAACAAATTGTGTGGTGGTATGGAATGAAAAGAGATATAGCGCAGTTTGTATTGGAATGTCATACCTGCAAGCGGGTGAAAGCTGATCATGGGAAGCCTGGTGGCAAGTTAACACCATTGGAGATTCCAACCTGGAAGTGGGAAAGCATCTCAATGGATTTCATTACAGGTTTACCAAGATCTCCCCGAGGACATGACTCTGTGTGGGTGATCGTGGATAGATTGACCAAGTGTGCTCATTTCATACCCTTTAAGGTCAACTACCCGATGAAGACAATAGCGGAGCTCTATGTGAACGAGATCATTCGACTGCATGGTGTGCCGATGAATATCATTTCAGACCGAGATTCCCGCTTTACCTCTCGTTTTTGGCGCAGTTTACACGAAGGTTTGGGGACAGATTTGCGATACTCCACAGCTTATCATCCTCAGACGAATGGCCAAACCGAGAGAGTAAATCAAATTGTAGAAGACATGATTCGATGTTACATTCTGGAGTATGGCGGAGCATGGGATGAACGTTTGCGGCTTATGGAGTTCGCGTATAATAATAGCTATCAAGAAAGCTTGCAAATGGCTCCGTTCGAAGCGTTATATGGGCGACGATGTCGGACCCCACTCTTTTGGACTGAGGTTGGCGAGCGGCCTTTGCTGGGACCAGAGGCGCTCGAGGATATGGAAGTTGCAGTACGAGGTATTCGGGAGAAGCTCCGAATCGCCCAAGAGCGATATGAAAAGTATGCCAACCGACGAAGGTCGGAATTGGAGTTTGCGGTGGGGGATTCTGTTTTCTTGAAAGTCTCCCCAATGGTTGGGATTAAAAGGTTTGGGAAAGAGCGCAAGTTAGACCTAAGATTTGTGGGTCCCTTCACGATTCTTGAGCGCGTTGGAGCATCTGCCTACAAACTGGACTTACCTGTGAACTTTCCTGGTGTTCACAATGTGTTTCATGTTAGCCAACTGCGCAAGTGTATGCGGTAGGACACGCAAGTGTTGGACGTTGTGCCACATTTAGCGCCAAACCTTTCTTATGTGGAGATGCCCATCCGAATAATGGACTCCCAAGATCGTGTGTTGCGGAAAAAGAAGATTCCTATGGTAAAGGTGTTATGGAAAAATCAAGATGTGGAAAGCGCGACGTGGGAGCTCGAGTCAACGATGAGGGCGGCTCACCCTCATTTGTTCCCGTAAGCTGGTATGTGATTTAGTGTTTGATTGGATTCATGTTTTGGTTTGCTTGTGTGTTGGGTTTTGTGAAAAGTTTCGAGGCGAAACTTTTTGTTAGGGGGAGTGATTGTAACGCCCCGGATTTTTATTACGTACGCATGATGGGCGTTACGTTGGCGTTGACTGTTTTTCGAGCATGGTTTTCCCGCGAGCTTGCGAGTGGCTATTTTGGTTGCCGAGTTGCACGATTCAACAGCAAACCGTAGTCCAACTGAGGGACTCGGTGAGGCCTCTTAGGGAATGGTTGCACGTTTTCGCGCCCGGGGAATGTTGCTCAACGTAAGTTGCTGGTTCAGGAAATAAAAAAGGGTAAAAAGTGCTTAAGGCAAAAATGGTCTAGGACGTCCCAGGAACATTTTTCACAAAAAGGGAAAATGGTCGTTTTTATGCTAGACACGCCCCATGTCACGGGCGTGACCCAGGACGTGACCTGGGCGTGACCTCCTTGACTCGACGATTTTTCTTGCGTCGAGTTGAGCTCGACCAATGGGGTACACGCCCCCTGACACGGGCGTGTCACGGGCCGTGTCCCGCTTCGTCGAGTGTCGAGTGTCGATCGTCGAGTATCGAACGTCGAGTATCGAGTGTCGAGTCGTCGAGAGAGAGGACACGGCCTGTGACACGGGCGTGTCACAGGGCGTGTCAGGCTAGGTCGAGTGTCGACACCTTTTTGTCGACGAGGTGTCGAGACACGGGTTACACGCCCTAGGTCACGGGCGTGACCGACCCGTCACGGGCGTGACCTACCCGTCACGGGCGTGTACTCCGACCGTGTACCGTCTGGATAAGCGTGGAATTGCCGCCTTTCGGCGCCGCTTATGGTACACGCCCTGTGTCACGGGCGTGACACAGGGCGTGACCGGCCCGAAAATCGACTTTTTCCAGTTTTTTTGTGCCGTTCATTTCCTTGATCCTGCATCGAACGGTTCAGCTCGGTTCTGGAGGAAATAAGTCCGAAACAGAAACCTTTAAGCTTCATCTTCTTCCTCTTCATCTTCATCTTCTTCTTCCTTGAGGAAAGAGAGAAAGGCTCAAGCAAGGCAAGCAAGGAAAGCAGCCGTCGCGGCATCGCCTCGGTTCAGGCAAGCGGTGTCCTCCACCCTTGCCAATCTTCGTACTTGATTCAATTCGCTATTTTTTTCCTAGCTTTAGATCTTATGTTGAATTCTTATGATCACTCCTCTTGTTGAGTTCTTATGACCTTGCTAATTATGACCTTGCTACTTTTTAAATTATGATCAATCCAAATGATGACCTTGCTAACTTCCTATGCTAAATTCCCAATGTTAACTTCCCTATGTTAATTCCTTATGACATTAGCTAATTCCCTATGTTAAATTCCCTATGTTAATTTCCCTATGTTAAATTCCCTATGCTAACTTAATTCATGTAGCTAATTTGTTCTATACATGTACCCATCTTGAGGTGATTTTTCCTTGATCAAAACAACATATGATTATGTTCCAAATATGTGGTCTATGTACTCATGTTAACCAAATCATCATGTGATTTGATCCAAAGCATGTGATTATGTATTTCTCACACTCTACGTTGGCAATTGGGAGTCATGTGTGAGGACGATGAAAGGAAACGTGTTACCTTGGGTTATGGGGTGTTTTGCGAGGCGAATTCGTGAAGCATGGCGGGAGCGTTTGTGTGAGAATTTTGCAAGGGGTGGTGTGGTTTCAGCCTGTGGCCACCGGGTTTTGTTTTTTGTGGTTAGAGAGACCACTTTGGCCCCGATTTGGGCTGGTTTTGTTTGGTGCGTTCCACTTTAGGGCCGCCACCGATAAGACCCTTGTGAAATTGAACTTAACCGCTGCTTATGCTTCACTTGTCTAGTAAATTCGTGTTCTATGAATGGTGAAATAGGCATGTGTTTTGCCTTTTGTTTCTGCGGTTTGAGCAGGACTTGAAGAACTAGTACGCACTTGGTGTGGTTGATCCTTTGGAATGACCTTGTTTTTCTACATGTACGCACTTGTTTTGTGCACTCTTTTGACTTAAGCATTGCTATGGGGTCGGTAAGCCCCTTCTTGATCCATTATGAAATTTGTACTCTCTTTTGTATAGTTTGGTTGATTGCTGAGGTATTCTTGCTTGAATGCCTTAGGTGCAGGTTGTAGCCGGTTGAGCGGCTAGGTTGGTTGGAGGCGTTTCTTGGGAGCTAACCGAGCATTCAAAGCGAGGTAGTTCTCCTTTTGTTGTACAGACATACATGTGCCCCAATGGGTTCGTGTCAGCTTGTTGGCGCCCATTTGGTGGATTTTCTTTTATGTAAATATGAACTAGACTGCTATTGTAACTCCTTTGGATGGAATGTACTTGCTTTTGGGATGGTTTTCTGGTAGGTTGCATTAGGTATTTTGAAGCTAAACCAAAACTATTATGTATCTCATGCATACATGACTTGATAAATTAAGACTTATTTTCAAAGAACGTAAACAAAGAGCATTTCTTATAATAATATCACTATAGGCTGCATATAGGAGCTCATTATAAATAAACCAAGGATTTCCGCCGCGTAACAATGTGTTTTGATACCTAAGGCCGAGGGATACGGCCAGCAAATGAACTAATTTTCTTACATATAACTGTTGAATGTCAATTCATAAAGTAAGCGTCAAGAGTTGCCTGAGCGTGTGCAGTTATCCCCTGCACGACGTGGCATCATAACCCGTAGTTTCTTTTACTCTGATACGATATGCTCGTTGAGGAAATGCGGGTTGTGACAGTTTTTATGTAACGGCCCGGCCTAGAGCTCAGAGGCTGTCGCACCGTACATGGGCCGTACAGCTTGTCTCACCCGTAGGCCCGTTACAGGGCTGCAGCCCAGGCACCCAAACCCCTCCCCGGCCTGTTTCTCAGCACGGTAGGTTTTTGAGCATGCCAGGTTTCGAACCCAGCACCTCCTTAACAAGGCACCTTCAACAGCCCTCATCACCAACTGAGCTGCAGCTCAGTTGGTGATGAGGGCTGTTGAAGGTGCCTTGTTAAGGAGGTGCTGGGTTCGAAACCTGGCATGCTCAAAAACCTACCGTGCTGAGAAACATGCCGGGGAGGGGTTTGGGTGCCTGGGCTGCATCCCTGTAACGGGCCTACGGGTGAGACAAGCTGTACGGCCCATGTAGGGTGCGGCAGCCTCTGAGCTCTAGGCCGGGCCGTTACATAAAAAGTGCACTTTTTATTGTAACGCCCCTAGCCGATCCAACGTGACAGCGTCACGGCTCCGCTCTAGGCGACGCTACCGGGCTGCAGCCCAAGCACCCCAACCCCTCTCCCTCCACAGGCGGGTTGTTGGTGGCCGCAGCCTCCCTTTGATGAGCGAACTCGACAGTTAAGTTGGGTCGTACGGGGACTTCCCAGGAGGTCACCCATCCCAGTACTACTCTCGCCCAAGCACGCTTAACTATGGAGTTCCTTCACTTCTCATCACCAATTGAGCTTCCTACGGGTTGTGACACCTGGGGACACGCCTATAGTACACGCCCGTGTCGGGTGTGTCACGGGCGTGACCGAGGGCGTGTACACTAAGTTTCCACGGAATTCAGTTTCAGACCAATTGCTTCATTCCTCTGGGTTACACGCCCTAGGTACACGCCCTGGTTGGGCGTGACCTTGGGGCGTGTCACAGCAAACTTCGGCTGAAAGCCGTGAAAACCTGCAAAAAGCAAAAAAAATGCATTAGCGACAAAAATATATACAAAGGGGAATTAAAACAAGTACTTTACAAGACATGATTGACTTTAAAACCCCGAAAATATCCTAATAAAATTGACTGCAAACGAATTATCAAATTCCCCCAAGCTTAAGTTTTGCTTGTCCCCAAGCAAAGATATAAAGACAAGCTAATCATAAAAAGTGACTAATTCAAAAAGTTTTAATCATACTCACACAAGTACTATGCGAAATTCTAGGTAGGGAGAATGTAAAACGTAAATCTAAAACAATTATTTAGGTATGGTTTAACTTTTATAAACTTTACTTAATAAAAATAAATCATCCAGAATTTTGACAAAATTCTTTAAATAGATTTAAGTAAGGCAATGAAAATGAAAAGAACGTATTTAGTTATTACTAGATCCAAGCAACGCATTATAATTATATCAATTAAATAACAAAAATCTAAGTTTAAATCCAAAACTAAAACGGATTTACTTTCTTCTTTTCTTAGTTGTTAAATAAAATTAAAAAAAGGGCGTGAATCAAAAGGACTTAATAGGACCGAAACGTTTGGTTTAGGAATATGAATAGGAGTGGAATTCAAATATAAACATGGAGGCTTAAAAATCACACTAAACCAAAACAACGAGTTTAAAAAAAAAATAAATTTATTTTAAACAAAATATGTATAAATAAATTTATTTTTTTCTCTTTATGATTATTTATCTCTTTTTTTTTATTATTTTCATTCATTTTTTTTTTCAATTTATTGCTTTTGAGTACACCTTTTTCAACAATATCTCCACAGATAAGACAAAATTTCCTATCAAACAAAATTAGCGTGATTAGATAGGTAGGAATTTGGGCTTTGGTGAAAATGAAATGGTATGTGGAGTTTATCAAATGAATTTGGAAAAAAGGCTCAAAAGCGGCTAACTAGTGGTAAAAGAGTTTAGGTTGGCAAGAAAGCTCAAACGTAAACAAAAATGGCCTAAATCATTTTCACGCATTTTTTTTTAAATTTATTTAAAACATAGAGTCGATAAATTTCAAAAAGCAAGTTCGAGATAATAAAAGAAGATTGATGAAATTATCTTAAAAATAAAAATAATATGTCACTTGGATCGTTCATATCTACTACGTTATTCAAAATATGTTCTTACAAAAATCATCTAAAGACGAAAAGGAAAATAGTGGATGATAAATTTTTAGAGAAAGTAAAGCAAATAAAGAACGAAAAACCATAATAGAAATGCACGGTTTAGAGAAATATGTTATCTTAACATGCTACCGTGAATTAGAAACACAGCATGGCCAACATTTTACTTGTGAAATATGATTAAAAAGAATGATTAGAAAAATTATAATTAACTACGTTGTTTATAAAGAAGTTTGAGAAAAACAAAACATAAACATGGGGTACTTATTGAAATACCAAAATGCAGCTATATATATAGAATAATTTTTTGAAATTTTGGATTTTTTTGGGATATTTATAAAACAAAAAGAAAACAAAATGAAGGAGGAAGTCCTCCCCCAAGCTTAAAATCTACATTGTCCGCAATGGAGAAGGAGGTCGGAGAACGAGAGAAAAGTAAAGTACAGAAATAAAAGACAGAATTGAAAAGCAGGTACTTCCCCGGTTTTATTTTGCAGGGCAAGTTGAGTGATGCCGCTCCTCCATGCCTGTGCTGTGGATCTTTATGAAACATCGTCCGGCGGACTTTGGCATGGAAGCAGAACCGTTGGAGCAGGCGATCGCAGAAGTTTCAGCTTGCCGGAGCCAGTCGGGGCAAAAAGTGTAAAAGAAAGAAAACAGAAAAAGATAACTTGGGTTGCCTCCCAAGAGCGCCCCTTGTTTAAAGCGTCGTTTGAGCTCGATGCATCAAAATAATAATGTCCCAAATATTGTTTAAAAATAAAGTTCGAATAAAGTCAAAGTTTTTGAGAAAAATAAAGTTCAGATTAATCAAATGTCAGGACCGGAAAGATAGAGTTAACAGGGTTGAGACTGACATCATCACAGAAATACAGTTTAAGACGCTGACCATTCACTTTGAAAGTACCCTTATCAGGGTGGGAAATTAAAACAGTACCATAAGAAAAGACTTCTAAAACAGTAAAAGGCCCAGACCAACGTGATTTTAATTTACCCGGGAATAAACGTAAACGAGAGTTATAAAGAAGCACTTGGTCGCCTGGCTTAAAGATTTTTGGGTGCCTAAGATGTCGGTCGTGTAAACGCTTCGTCCGCTCTTTATAAAGTCTATTATTTTCATAAGCGTAAGAGCGCCACTCGTCGAGTTCGTTAAGTTGAAATTTTCTAAAATTGCCGACAGAGTGGGGATCGAAGTTTAAAAATCGCAAGGCCCAAAAGGCGCGGTGTTCTAACTCTACGGGTAAATGACACGATTTTCCATAAACCAACCGATATGGCGTACAGCCGAGGGCTGTTTTGTACGCTGTTCGGTAGGCCCATAGAGCATCGTCTAATTTGGCGGACCAGTCTTTTCTAGATGTTGAAACAGTCTTTTCTAAAATTCTTTTTATTTCTCTATTCACTACTTCGACTTGTCCGTTAGTTTGGGGGTGGTAGGCAGTGGAAAGCTTATGAGTAACGCCATATTTAGTTAGGATTTTTGAAAATTGTGCGTTATAGAAATGGGAACCCCTATCACTAACGATAGCGCGTGGCGTACCGAATTGAGAAAATAATTTTTTAAGAAATTAACTACGACTCAGGCGTCATTCGTAGGAAGAGCTTGGGCTATGGCCCAACGTGAAACATAATCAACGGCAACTAAAATATACTTATTCCCGAAGCTAGAAGGAAAAGGGCCGACAAAATCAATCCCCCAGAGGTCGAAAACTTCGCACTCGAGGAAATAATTTTGTGGCATTTCATTTTTATTCGAAATATTCCCCGACCGTTGGCAACTATCACACCTACTCACAAAGACATGCGCGTCTTTAAACAGGCTGGGCCAGTAAAAACCCGCGCTTAACACTTTGTGAGCGGTGCGAGCAGCTTGATAGTGCCCACCTGTCGGTCCTTCATGCAAATGTTTAATAATATCTAATCCTTCATCAAAGGAAACACACCTCCTGATCACTTGGTCTGCACAGACTTTAAAAAGATGCGGGTCCTCCCAAAAGTAGTTCTTTAATTCAGAAAAGAATTTCTTCTTTTGCTGAGACGAGAACTCTTTTGGGAGCACACGAGCCACTAGATAGTTGGCGATGCGGGCAAACCAAGGAGAAGTAGATGTGTTAATTATGAACAGCTTCTCATCAGGAAAATAGTAATGAAAAGAATTTTCGTCTAATTGCTCGATAAACGGGTTGTCTAGGCGCGAAAGGTGGTCGGCGGCCAAGTTCTCGGCACCTCGCTTATCACGGATCTCTAAGTCAAACTCCTGGAGGAGTAAGACCCAGCGAATCAAGCGAGGCTTGGCATCCGTTTTAGAGAGAAGATATTTGAGGGCCGAGTGGTCCGTAAAAACAATAATTTTCGAAAGAGTAATATAAGGGCGAAATTTGTCAAATGCGAATACTACAGCTAAGAGTTCCTTCTCAGTTGTGGTGTAATTTTCCTGTGCAGATGTGAGTGTTTTACTAGCGTAATAAATGGGGTGGAAGTTTTTGGAAATACGTTGACCTAGTTCGGCTCCCACCGCATAACTACTCGCATCACACATTATTTCAAATGGAAGATCCCACACCGGAGCTATCATGATTGGCGCATTAACTAATTTTTCTTTTATTAAATTGAAGGCAGCTAGACAGAGGTCATCAAAGATGAATGGGGCGTCTTTTTCTAAGAGATGGGTAAGGGGCTTGGTGATTTTGGAAAAGTCCTTTATGAAGCGGCGGTAGAAACCCGCATGACCCAGGAAACTTCTTATGGCTTTTATGTTCGTAGGTGGCGGCAGTTTCTCGATAACTTCTATTTTCGCAACGTCTACTTCAATACCCCTTTCAGAAATTTTATGTCCCAAAACTAACCCTTCCCTTACCATAAAATGACATTTTTCCCAATTTAAGGCGAGGTTAGTTTCTTCGCATCGCTCTAAGACTTTTTCGAGGTTCTCTAAGCAACTATCGAAGGAATTCCCGAAGACGGAGAAATCATCCATGAAGACTTCCATAATGCTTTCTACGTACTTGTCAAAGATGGCGAGCATACATCGTTGGAATGTAGCCGGCGCATTGCACAATCCAAATGGAATTCTTCGGTAGGCGAAGGTGCCGAAGGGACAAGTAAACGTAGTTTTCTCCTGGTCCTCGGGGGAGATGGGGATTTGATGATACCCCGAGAGGCCATCGAGAAAATAATAAAAGCTATGTCCGGAAAGTCTTTCTAAAATTTGATCAATGAACGGCAAGGGGAAGTGATCCTTGCGGGTGGCGTCATTCAACTTACGGTAATCTATACACATTCGCCATCCGGTCACCGTCCGAGTCGGGATTAATTCATTATTTTCATTACTTACGACCGTTATCCCTCCCTTCTTTGTTACTACCTGTACTGGGCTAACCCACTTACTGTCGGATATAGGATAGATAATTCCTGCGTCTAACAATTTCATAACCTCGCCCTTAACTACGTCTTTCATGTTTGGGTTTATACGGCGCTGAGGTTGTATAGAGTTACGAGAATTATCTTCCATTAAGATTTTATGAGTGCAGAAAGATGGGCTTATGCCCTTGATATCAGATATCTGCCAAGCAATAGCTTGGCGATGCTTTTGTAAAATTGAAAGAAGTTTATTCTTTTGTGCATCCGTGAGGTAGGCCTAAATTATGACAGGCAGCTTAGAGTCCTTTTCTAAGAAAGCGTATTGAAGGTGCTCTGGTAGTTCTTTCAGTTCCAAGGTAGGGGGGTCATCATACGAGGTCTTGGAAATTTGTTCTTTTTCAAAAACTATGTCCTCGTACACTTTTTTATATGTAAAATTAAAAGGGGTGTTGCTAGCGGCCATGGAGGCTTCGTGCAGCGATTCAGTTGGAAAAGTAGAAGAGGAACAGAAATCAAAAAATTCGTTTTCAAAATCAGAGGGGCGAGTGGAGGATTCTTCACTTAGGTGTAGAGATTCAGTTGGAAGAGTAGGAGAGGAACAAAAATTGGAAAATTCTTTGTCAAAATCAGAGGTGGGAGAGAAGGATTCTTCACTTATGGTATCCATGAAAAAACAGGAGTCATCATTAGCTAGTGTGTTCTTCATCGAGGGGGTGATAGAGAAAGTTACCTCATCGTCGCCCACTCGAAGGAAGAGCTTACCATTGCTTACATCAATGATAGCTCGGGAGGTGGCAAGGAAGGGTCGGCCAAGGATCAGGGGAACGTCGACGTCTTCTTCGATGTCTAAAATGACAAAGTCCACCGGGAAGATGAACTTGTCAACTTTAACTAGGACGTCCTCCACTATTCCTAACGGGTATTTAACTGACCTGTCGGCTAGCTGGATACTCATGCGTGTGGGGTTTAGACTACCAATTCCTAACTTTTTAAACAACGAGAGGGGCATAAGATTAATACTCGCACCTAAGTCGGCTAAAGCGTGTTTGACAAAGAGATCACCAAAGACACACGAGATAGAGAAACTAACCGGGTCACTGATTTTTTTCGGTAATCCGTTTGTCAAAACCGCCGAGCACGCGACATTTAACGTGACATGAGAAAGGTTCTCTAACTTCTTCTTGTTAGTTAGGAGGTCCTTAAGGTATTTTGCGTACTTCGGCATCTGGGATATGGCTTCGTGGAAAGGCAGATTTACGTGGATTTTCTTAAACATTTCCAAAAAACGGGTGTATTGATCATCCTGTCGTTGTTTATTAAGTTCGGAAGGGTATGGCGGGGATGGATTATTTTTAAAGGTGGGTGGTGGAGTGAGTTCTTTTTCTACGATAGGGGTGATAATTTCTTCGGCAGAGGGTGGAATTTTTAAAACGGGAACGGAGCTTTGATTTTTAAAAACGGGAGCGGAGCTTGCCTCGGGTTCTTCACTTACCATACCAGGAACTTTCTTCCCACTCCGAAGAGTTATAGCTTTCGCTTGATCTCTCGGGTTGTGCTCGGTATTGGAAGGAAGAGACCCTACGGGTCGCTCGGAAATCATTTTAGCGAGCTGTCCTACCTGATTTTCTAAGTTTTTAACACTTCCGGTTAAGGTCCTAATCGTAGCGTCAATAGCATTCATGTATTTTGAAAACACTTCCTCCAAATTTGGAGGTTTTGGAAAACTTTGAGGAGGAGGTGGTGGAGCAGAAAAATCACTTTGCGGTGGCGGGCGCACAGCATTCGATGGATTGCTCCATGAAAAATTCGGATGATTTCTTAACGCAGGATTATAACTATTTGGAATATTAAAACCAGGAGGATGATAATTCGCAGCAGAAAAATTATTAAAAGCAGTTCTAGGCATATTATTTACATAATCCAAATGTTCGGCGGGAGGAGTTGCAGATTCCCATACCTGAGTGGCGGAGGCATCAGTCATCTCCGTAATTTTTTTGCTTAATATTTCAACTTGCTGTGCGAGTTGTGAGACGTTGTCCACTTCAAAGAGACCTGCAGGTTTGTTTGGGCGGGACCTAGGCACATTCCACTGGTAAGTGTTCATGGCCATGTCTTCAAACAGCTCAAGAGCTGCTTCCGGGGTCTTATGGTTTAAAGTACCGCCAGAAGCTGCGTCTATCATTTGCTTCGTGCTTTGATTTAGCCCATTATAAAACGTCTGCACCTGCAACCATACAGGCAGAGCGTGATGTGGGCATCATCTTAATAATTCTTTAAATCTTTCCCAGGTTTCGTAAAGGGTCTCTGAGTCTATTTGTCCAAAGGCAGAAATGTCATTCCTAAGTTTAGCAGTTATAGCAGGCGGAAAATACTTGGCCAAAAATTTTTCAGTTAATTGCGTCCAAGTAGTTATGCTATTTTTAGGAAGGGTGTTCAGCCACTGCTTAGCCTTAATTCTAAGAGAGAAAGGAAATAATCTTAGCCTAATAGCATCATTTGTGACACCGTTTATCTTGAAGGTGTCACAAATCTCAAGAAAGCTGGCTATGTGTGCGTTCGGGTCTTCATCTTGAAGCCCGTCAAATTGCACATACTGCTGCACCATTTGAATTATGCTAGGCTTCAGTTCAAAATTATTATTATTTATTGCAGGGTGAACTATACTAGTTTCTGTACCCTCGAGATTTGGTCGTGCATAATAGGACATAGGCCTTTGCACGACTTCCTCCACGTTGGGTTCTGCCATTCTTAAGGTAGAAAATGACTCGGAATCCTCAACCGACACTTGGGTAGTAGGGCCTTGAAATCGCGATCTTCTCCGAAGAGTACGCTCAATTTCGTGGTCCAGGTCCAAAGTAACCGACGGACTACCGCGGGTCATACACTAGAAGAAAAGAGGAGAAGCAAGACTAAAAAGTAAAAGAGCTAATGAAGTTGGAAAAAGTTTTTGAAATAGATTTTTTTATGTTTTAACTCCCGAACTTCCCAAGGGCTACCCGGTGAAGGGTTCGTAAGGTACTAGACAAGATAGTGGCATTTAGAGCCACTTTTCCCTTTTCGAGAGAGTTAGGTGGTGTAGAAAATTTTGTGATGTGGGTTTCTATTACGAATGCGGTAATTAAAATCCAGCCATTTATCTCTGTGCGAGTAGGCGGAAAATAAAAGCTATACTCACGCACTCGACAGAAAATTAAAATACACCCACTCTACAGAAAGTAAACACACTCTACTGAAATAAAGCCTGCCAATTAACTCAAGTGAGTAGGCGGAAAAATAAAATACGCACACTTGCTTGAAATAAATCCAGCCAATTACCTCAAGTGAGTAGGCGGAAAAGTTAAAAATACGCACACTTAACAAAATCCAGCCATTTAACTCAAGTGAGTAGGCGGAAAAAATTTAAGAAGGAGGCTGAGAAAGAGAAGTGATAAAATTAATATATTCTCATTTTCAATTTATCAACAAGCGTTGCTTCCCCGGCAACGGCGCCAAAAACTTGATTGTCTCTGAGATATCTGCAAAGAGAAAATACCAAACTAACAATTCATCAAGGCAAGTATACCTATCGAAATGCAGCTAGGGGACATAAGTGTCGTATTGAAATCCGGGAACAGTTGAGTAAGCTTACTCACACGAAATCTATTATTTTATCGACGACAAAATAAGGTTTGGCTAAATGTACTAAAAGAAGACAACTACTTGCATGAAAAGATAAAGAGAGCTAAAAGAGCGATTAACTTAAGCTTAGTAACGATGAAGGGAAAATGCACTCGATCAGAAATCACCTCGGCAAGAGTGGTTAGAAAAATACGATAAATAAACCTAAGCTAATTAGGGTAAAGGTCCTTGACCGTGGAGGTTCCATGAATATTGACACGCTTCTCTCGAAGGCCGTGCCTAACTGAGTTTAGGAAGGTCCGACCGACTTTCGCCTAAATCGGAGGCCTAAAACTCGCTTTACGCGGTGAACCCCTCTAATGGATTTTACTCCAATCTGGGAGATTTGAACGTCTGCCTCTCTCGAGGGGTGCGAACAACTCCCTTTACTCTTGAGTGCTCATTTCAAACCTTCGGCCTCTCGGCTAGCCCAGAATGAAAGCAAAGGTGGAGAGTATATATCGATGATATACCTCCAACCCGTGATAAATCAAGAGTAATTCAAAGCCAAACCCTAAACAGAAAAGGTAAGATTCAAAGCATCATAACCAAATCACTCGAACCTCGGATCAATTAGATCGAGTACATGAAGGATTAGTTAATCATGGTGAGGTGGAAGAGGGGGATGAGTAGAAGAAAAATACTGAAAACAGAGCAGAAACGAAAAAGAAAACAACACTTTTTATTAAGAGAAACAGTGATCTTACAGCTTGAAAACCAGAGATTACAAGAACATGAAAAGGAAACTACACTATCATTAGCATCATACTATAGAAAGAAGCTAGGAGCTAATACAGGGAAAGCATAAAGCTAGAGCTACGAACTAAAAATGGAAAGACATGCTTAAAAAGTTCAGAAATACAAAGGACAGAACCTCCCCTCTCAAAGCGAAAAGTTGTCCTAAAACCCCTGGAGTTGGGCTCTATTTATAGAATTTTTCGGGTCGGGTCACGCCCCCCTGTCACGCCCTGGTCGGGCGTGACCCTGGGGCGTGACACATTCGGCGCGACTATTTCGGGCAGGAATTGAATTCTGACGGAGTTGTTGCGGTACACTCCCACAGGTCACGCCCTGGTAGGGCGTGACCCTGGGGCGTGTTCTTTGCGGCGTGACTTTGGGAGCTGAAATTGAATGCTGGAGGTGACGGGCGGAATTGCTGAAGTACACGCCCATATGTCACGCCCGGGTCAGGCGTGACCCTGGGGCATGACACTTTCGGTGCGGCGGTGGAGCGGGAAAAACGAGCGCGCTGCGGCGATTCCTCGGAACCTGGGGACACGCCTATAGTACACGCCCGTGTCGGGTGTGTCACGGGCGTGACCGAGGGCGTGTACACTAAGTTTCCACGGAATGCAGTTTCAGACCAATTTCTTCATTCCTCTGGGTTACACGCCCTAGGTACACGCCCTGGTAGGGCGTGACCTTGGGGCGTGTCACAGCAAACTTCGGCTGAAAGCCGTGAAAACCTGCAAAAAGCAGAAAAAATGCATTAGCGACAAAAATATATACAAAGGGGAATTAAAACAAGTACTTTATAAGACATGATTGGCTTTAAAACCCCGAAAATATCCTAATAAAATCGACTGCAAACGTATTATCAATTCACACCTGCTTTCTTTCTCAAAATGAGCCTCAATCTGTTCAAGATGCAGAACAAGATCCACACTGGATCATTACAATGCAAGAGGAATTACATCAATTTGAAAGGAACAAAGTTTGGGAACTAGTGCCAAGGCCAAAGGATCACTCCATTGTTGGAACAAAATGGGTGTTCAGAAATAAATTGGATGATCAAGGAGTCATTATAAGGAACAAGGCAAGGCTAGTTGCTCAAGGATACTCTCAAGAAGAAGGGATAGACTATGACCAGACCTTTGCACCAGTTGCAAGGTTAGAGGCCATAAGAATCTTCTTAGCTTATGCAACACACAAAGGATTCAAAGTATATCAAATGGATGTAAAGAGTGCTTTTCTCAATGAAGACATCAAGGAAGAAGTCTATGTTAGACAACCCCCAGGTTTTATTTCTCCAACTCATCCTGATTATGTTTTCAAATTGCATAAAGCATTATATGGTCTAAAGCAAGCTACTAGAGCATGGTATGAGACCTTAGCATGCTTTCTTCTGAAAAATAATTTTATAAGGGGTAGAGTAGACCAAACTCTTTTTATTAGAACCCATAAGTCCAATACCTTACTAGTACAAATCAATATAGATGACATTATCTTTTGTTCTACTGATTCAAATCTGTGCAGAAGGTTTTCCAACCTAATTCATTCTAAATTTGAAATGAGTAGCATGGGTGAGCTTTCCTTCTTTCTAGGATTGCAAGTCAAATATCATGCTGAAGGAATATTCATCTCTCAAACTAAGTATGCAAAATAACTGGTTAAGAAATTTGGTATGTCTGAAGCATCATGTATGAAAACACATATGCCTACTAATGTTGTATTAGATGTTGATGAACATGGGAAACTTGTTGATCAGACAACATATAGAGCAATGATTGGCTCTTTATTGTACCTTACAGCTAGTAGACCTGACATAATGTTTGCCACATGCATATGTGCTAGATTCCAAGTGAGCCCTAGAGAGTCACACTTAACCTTAGTAAAAAGGATTCTTAGGTATGTGAAAAGTTGTCCAAATCCAGGTCTCTGGTATCCAAAAGACTCAGCATTTGACTTAACTGGATTTTCAGATACTGATTATGCTGGATGCAAAATAGACAGGAAAAGCACCAATGGAACTTGCCAGTTTCTTGGTGACAGACTTGTCTCTTGGTTTTGCAAGAAACAAACATCTGTGTCCACATCAACTGCTGAAGCTGAATATATGGCTGCAGGTAGTTGTTGCTCACAGATCTTGTGGATTCAAAATCAGCTCCTAGACTATGGCTACAACTTAGAGAAGTCAAAAATATTCTATGATAACACTAGTGCTATTTCTATAGCACAAAATCCAGTCCTCCATAGTAGGACAAAATATATAGAAATTAGGCATCACTTTTTAAGGGACAGTGTTGAGAAAAATAAAATTGAACTTCAATATAACCCAACTGACTTGCAAAGGGGAGATATTTTCACCAAACCATTGGATGAAAAGAAACATACATTCTTCCTGAATCAGTTAGGAATGTTAGATGGAGGAAGTTTAAAATAAGATCCAAGATTTTAAAACTCTAAAATTGACCAAGACTAGACAAACAATTTGATTTTTCTAGTGTCTATAGGTTGTTTCTGGTCTCTGAACTGTGCTCGACGTTTTTCCCAAAGATCGTCGAATGGAGATTGACGTTCTTAGAAATCATTGACCAGAGTTCAACGCTTTTCAGATAGTGCTAAGCTATCTTCTTCCGGTCAGCGATCGTCGAATGGAGCTCGACGCTCTCCAATATCGTCGAATGGAGATCGACGATGTTGAAGACCTTTCAGATTCCTTTAGAAGCCCGGATCGTCGAACGGAGTTCAACGATCTTTCCTTTTTTGCATCGAACCCTTATATAAAATTCATTTTTCGGTCGTCGTTCTCCCTTTGCGCTTTCCTACTCTCTGTAGAATTTCCCCTTCCCTCCAAACTTTTCTACACTTGGTCTTTTGTTTGTTCATTTTTGCAGGTAAAAATGGTCGTTTCTGTTGCAGTTTTGGCAGCAATGAAATTTGACACTGGATTCGATATCGATATGGACTCGTTTGAGAACAGTGATCATATTTTCAAGGATATTCTGGATTTATTCAAAGATCAACAGCTAGTACACATCATGACCACAAGGATAAAACTGTCTGGAGATGAAATCAAAGAATGGGTCTATACTGCTCACAATCAAGATCAAAATACAGTGATTGGAACTATATCAAGAAATCAGGTATATCTTACTCCTGCTATATTAACAGATGTTTTTCAATTAAGTACTGGTCAAGATTCTCTTGAGTTGTCTGGAGAAGAGTTTGCAAGTATGCTTGATAGGATGGGTCATTCAGCAGCAAATCCTAACAAGCTGCTTAAGAAAAATCTGTCAATGGAATACAGGTTTCTAGCAGATGTTGTTGGAAAGGTCCTGTTAGCAAAACATTCCGCTCATGATACCATATCCAGGTATTAATTCTGTTGAATTGGGGAGAAGTTTTCTTTGACCTAATTAAGAAGAAAGTGAATAAGAACTTTGTCAATTTTGGAAGGATTCTAGGGCTATTTATTCATAGCAGATGCCCTGAGCTGCTTATTTCAAGTGGGATGCATATCAATGCCTCTAAGAGGTTAACCTGTGCCCTTTTTGGAAAACGGGACAGGCAAATTGCAAAGTCAAGCAGAGCCTCTGTAGTCATCTCATCTTCAGGCACCAGGACTGATCCAGTCACTTCCCCTCATGCAACTGCCCCATCAGAGGAACTGCCTGCCTCCTCATCTCCACCTTCTTCACCTACTGTTCCCTCAACAATTATCACATCCACCATAACCATTTCAATTTCATCCCCCATATCCAATCCATCTCCAAACTCAATTCGTTCACCAACACTAATATCCACTGAAGATGTTTTCCATCCATTACATCATTATCCACACATAACCATTGACTCATCATCTCACCTTCCATCCTTCACTCTCTTAGATGATTCCTATATGGAAGATTCTCACTCCTCACCCCTTGAGCCACCATCTTCTTCTACATCATATCAACAACTACTACAAGAAATCATTGCTCAACCATCCTTCACTCCATATATCTCCATTCCATTAACTTCCATCTCCACCATTCCTATATCTCAACCATCAATTCTACCATCCACATTAACACTTTCTCCAACCACATATACAACTCCTCCTACATTCATCTATACCACACTCATCTCTACCTATCCTCAAGCACCACTAGAGCAAGTAGATCTATCAGCCATAACAGATAAGCTCTATGAGATGTTAGCTCCAAGGCTATCACTCCTGCTGGAAATCTCCCTGGCTCCACTTCTGAAATCAGTTCAGGAGTTATCTGACAGGCTTTCTTCCCTATATCCTCCTCAGGCAATCCCTTCTGTTGGGTGCCTTGATCTAGTATCTACTGAATCTAGGCAGGGGGAGATGCTATATGAAGTAGAGAGATTGTCTGCTTCAGAGATTCCAGTTCTAGCTCCAGTTCCAGTTATAACAGTTGACCTCAGGTCACTAATGTCAGAGTTTGATACTGTTTACCTCAGTTGTCTTCCAGATCAGAAAAGTGAAGATCTTACTAAGGCCATTGTGCCTATTTCTAGCTTTAAGCCCAGCATAATATCTTCTTATATAAATTCATTCAAGGCTGTGGACAGTGCTTCTTCAGTTTTTGTTGTTCCTGCTGCTGCTGATGCTGTTTTAGTTTCTGATGATGTGCTTATGACAGAGGCTAATGACTCTGAGCCTGCTATTTCTGTTGTTATTATTTCTGAATCTGTTGTTCCAGTTACATCTGTTTGTGCTGTTTTTGTTACTGCTGCTGCTACTGTTGTTTCTTCTGTTCAATCCCAACAACAAAGAGATTACATCAAAAGGACTGATGAACTATATGACAATCCCCAGAGCTCAGATAGTGATCAATTTAGAACTGATTCTGATGATTCCTCTACAACCATTGCAAGGAAGAGGAAAGCTAGAAGCAAGGCCCTAAAGAGAGTTCCCCAGAGAAAATTAAAGATGTAAATGATATTCCATACTATATTTTGCATGATTGTCCAATTTCAGAACCATGGATGCAGTTTTCCAGGAATCAACTAAAGGCAATGAAGAAAAAGAGGAAATATGATAAATGATCATCTCACTACAATCCTCCTCCTCCTCCTTCACCAGATGCAGGTACTGGTGGAAGTTCTGCTTATCAGTCATTTGTTGCTAAAAGTCAAAGCACCTCTCAGTTTCAAGGAAGATCTCAATCAAGAGGATGTCAATCAAGAGGCTACCAGCCCAGAAGAGGACAGTATAGGGGAAATCAAAGAGAATTCAGAGTTTTTTCCAAAGGTTATTCTACGCAACATCTTTATCATAGGGAAGGACAAGGTCCCACTGACTCTACATCTAGTCCTTTCCCTTATAAGTTAAAAGATCTAGTTTCTTCCAGAGCTACTCCTGATGATTCATCAAACAGATATGAACCTCCTGTTCCATTTGAAGACCCAGAAAATAATCCTACTTCTTGGATAGCAAGAATGAAAGAGTTGGCTGCACTAGATCAAATTAAAAAGGCAAGAGAACAAGGAAGAGATACATCAAATTTCACCACTCTATCAGAACAGAGAAAGAAAGAACTTGAAAGATATTCTTCCAGCAAATTCTTTGACTCAGAAAGCTATATGAAGCTGCACCCAGAAGCTGTAGTCTCCGGGACAAAACATCAAACTTCTCTAGGTGCAGATGATGACAGAAGATCCAAGAAAGAAGCTCTTAACCCTAACAGAAAAATAGTTCTCAAAAAGAGCAAGGAAAAGGAATGATCATGTAAGCTGACAGTGTTATCTATTCTGACTTTCTGATGTGATTTTTTTTGTGTTTCTGTAATGTTGTTTTTGATTTTATATCTGCATTGTATGATTTTATTTCCTATGTCATGTAAATAGTAATCCTAACCCAAATAGGGGGAGATTGTTGGAACACTCTATTAATGATTTGGGCAAGGATCACTATGTCCTTAGGAAAATTGTTTTGACCTTCAGATCAGATATTCAAATTCAGGAGACTAACACATTTTCGTCGAGCTCAGGTCGATGAATCGTCGAACTCAGTTCGACTATCTCTGAGCTCAGTTCAATGAGTCGTCGAATGTCGTTTCCCGGTATCTAAGCTCAGGTCGACGATAGTTGAGCTCAGGTCGATAATTTTCTGGAGAGATCGACGATTCTCAACATTCAAATTCAGACAGTTATGGAATTCTATATTATTTATTCCTAGAATTTATTTCAAGGATCTTGTAGCCGTTTCAATTAATCTGGAGCAAGTTTCAAGGGAGATTTAAAGAAATGTTTTCTAAAACTTTTCTCCAGAGACAAAATTCATTTAAGGAAGTCATTAATGAGTGGCTAACGACTATCTTGGAGACAGAGAATCAATTCATTCTTTTCAGATCTAAGGAATAAAAGAGGATTTTATTCTGCTACTCCTAACAGTTACACTTAGAAAGAGAACAGTCACAGACAGACACACAGACAGAATTCATTCAGAACACACACCACTGAAGGAGATCAACATACAGAAAAGAAGATTTTCTAGATCTCTTTTGACTCAAGTGTTCAGAGGCTTCATCCATCAAGACTCCAGACACTACACATTTCAGCAACTGCTGGAATCATCCTTTGCTGGAGATCTCATCTACTGAAGGCCTATCACCATAGTGCAAACCTTCTTTTCCTGAACAACTTCCAGATCTCAGGGGAAGCTTTGACAATATCATCCACTAGTCTTCTCTCTGATTGTTGACAGAGAAGAACATCTCACCTCTTTCTTTTTCTACTGTAAAAGGGTTTATCAAAACTCCCTTCAAAAGTTTTGTGCTGGTTTCTGAGACCTTGTCAAAACTCAGTGGTGGCAAGAAACCTGATCAAAAAATCGAGTTTGGTTTTTGAGCATCTTATCAAAAGCTCATTGGTGCCCAGGACACCTGATCAACTCATCCTGCAGTGGATTCCTACCTAGGGTGGTAGAAGAGT
Organism: Platanthera guangdongensis; assembly: GCA_039583875.1. Classification (NCBI taxonomy): domain Eukaryota; kingdom Viridiplantae; phylum Streptophyta; class Magnoliopsida; order Asparagales; family Orchidaceae; genus Platanthera; species Platanthera guangdongensis. Next base: position 46,210,177 of record CM077167.1, on the reverse strand, counting down.
GGATGTACCCAGATTGATTGGGGAACCACTATAGCTCCTTGTGTCTTCTGGTTGCTATATTTTGTTTGCTGTGTGCTGTGTTTTTATTTCTTGCTTTCATAATTTTTATTTACTGCAAACACCTTACACATATATTTATATTAAGTCTTCCAATGCAAAATAATTTTTTAACTTGAAAATTATTTTAGTATACTCTATTCACCCCCCTCTAGAGTTAAGGTAGATCTTATCCACACTTTCAGAGACCCAGGGGCGTGACACATTCGGTGTGACGGTGGAGCGGGAAAAAAGAGCGCATTGCGGCGATTCCTCGGAACCTGGGGACATGCCTCTGGACCACGCCCGTGTCGGATGTGACACGGGCGTGACAGAGGGCGTGTACACTAAGTTTCCATGGAATGCAGTTTCAGACCAATTGCTTCATTCCTCTAGGTTACACGCCTTAGGTACACGCCCGGGTAGGGCGTGACCTTGGGGCATATCACAGCAAAATTTGGCTGAAAGCCGTGAAACCCTGCAAAAAGCAGAAAAACACATTAGCGACAAAAATATATATACAAAGGGGAATCAAAATAAGCACTTTATAAGACATGATTTGCTTTAAAACCCTGAAAATAGCCTAATAAAATTGACTGCAAACCGTACTATCAAATTCCCCCAAACTTAAGTTTTGCTTGTCTCCAAGCAATGATATAAAAACTAGCTAATCATAAAAATTGACTAATTCAAAAAGTTTTAATCATGCTTACACAAGTACTATGCGAAATTCCAGGTAGGGAGAATGTAAAACGTAAATCTAAAATAATTATTTTGGTTTGGTTTAACTTTTATAAACTTTACTTAACGAAAATAAATCATCCAGAATTTTGACGAAATTTTTTAAATAGATTTATGCAAGGCAACGAAAATGAAAAGAACGCATTGAGTTGTTACTAGATCCAAGCAACGCATTATAATTATATCAATTAAATAATAAAAATCTAAGTTTAAATCCAAAACTAAAACTAATTTACTTTTCTTCTTTTCGTAGTTGTTAAATAAGATTTAAAAAGACGTGAATCAAAAGCACTTAATAGGACCGAAACATTTGGTTTAGGATCATGAATAGGAGTGAAATTCAAATATAAACATGGAGGCTTAAAATCACACTAAACCAAAACAAAGAGTTTCAAAAAATTTCATTTTAAATAAAAAATATATATTTCTTTCTTTTTCTTCTTTATTATTATTTTTTTTTATTCATTTTTTTATTTTCTTTTTACAAAACAAAGGCCATAAATATTTTTATTTTTTCATTTTAAATTGGCCAAATAAAATCAAACATTTCTTTTGAGTACACTTTTTTCAACAATTTCTCCAAAGAAAACACAAAATTTCCTATCATGATTATGAAAATATTTGAATGAAACACAAAAAAAGGTTAGCGTGATTAGATAGGTAGGAATTTTGGCTTTGGTGAAAATGAAATGCTATGTGGAGTTATCAAACGAAATTGGGAAAAAAGGCTCAAAAGCGGCTAACTAGTGGTAAAAGATTTTACGTTGGTAGGAAAGCTCAAATGTAAACAAAACGGCCTAAATCGTTTTCACGCTTTTTAAATTTATTTAAAACATAGATTTGAAAATTTTCAAAAAGCAAGTCCTAGATAATAAAAGAAGATTGATGAAATTATCTTGAAAATAGAAATAATAGGTGACTTGGATCGTTCATATCTACTACGTTATTCAAAAGTTGTCCTTACAAAAATTATCTAAAAACGAAAAGTAAAATAGTGGATGATGAATTTTAGAGAAAGTAAAGAAAATAAAGAACAAAAAACCATAATAGAAATGCGCGTTTTAGAGAAATATTTCACCTTAACATGCTACCGTGAATTAGAAACACAGCATGACCAACATTTTACTTGTGAAATATGATTAAAAAAATGATTAGAAAAATTATAATTAACTACGTTGTTTATAAAGAATTTTGAGAAAAACAAAACACAAACATGGGGTACTATTGAAATACCAGAATGCATATATATATATATTTTATATTTTGAAATATGTTATATATATATATTGTTTCTTGGATTTTTGAGGAATATTTACAAAAAGTAAAAGATATTTACAAAATGCAAAAAGGAGGAGGAAGTCCTCCCCCAAGCGTAAAATCTACATTGTCCTCAATGGAGAAGGATGTTAGAGATCGAGAGAAAATTAAAGTACAGAAATGAAAGATAGAATGGAAAAACAGGTACTTCCCCGGTTTTATTTTGCAGCGAAAGCTGAGTGATGCCGCTCCCCTATGCTTGTGCTTTGGATCTTCATGAAACGTCTTCTATTGGACTTTGTCATGGAATCAGAACCATTGGAGCAGGCGATCGTAGAAGTTTCAGCTTGTCGGTGCCGTCCGGGGCAAAAATTGTGAAATAAAGAAAACAAAAAAAGATAACTCGGGTTGCCTCCCAAGAGCGCCCTTTGTTTAAAGCGCCATTTGAGCTCGACGCATCAAAATAATATTGTCCAAAATATTATTTAATAATAAACTTCAAATAAAGTTCAAAGTTTTTAAGAAAAATAAAGTTCAGATTAATCAAATGTTAGATCAGGAAATATAGAGTTAACAGAGTTGGGACTGACATCATCACAGAAATACAGTTTAAGACACTGACCATTCACTTTGAAATTACCCTTATCAGGGTGAGAAATTAAAACAGTACCATAAGAAAAGACTTCTAAAACAGTAAAAGGCCCAGACCAACGTGATTTTAATTTGCCCGGAAATAAACGTAAAAGAGAGTTATAAAGAAGAACTTCGTCGCCCGGCTTAAAGGTTTTTGGGTGCCTAAGATGTTTATCGTGCAAACGCTTCGTCCGCTCTTTATAAAGTCTGTTATTTTCATATGCGTAAGAGCGCCACTCGTCGAGTTCGTTAAGTTGAAATTTTCTAAAATCGCATACAGAGTGGGGATCTAAGTTTAAAAATCTTAAGGCCCAAAAAGCGCGGTGTTCTAACTCTACGTGTAAATGGCATGATTTTTCATAAACCAACCAAAATGGCGTACATCCGAGGGCGATTTTGTACGTTGTTCGGTAGGACCATAGAGCATCGTCTAATTTGGCTGACCAGTCTTTTCTAGATGTCGAAACAGTCTTTTCTAAAATTCTTTTTATTTCTCTATTCACTACTTCGACTTGTCCGTTAGTTTGGGGGTGGTTGGCAGTGGAAAGCTTATGAGTAGCGCCATATTTAGAAAGGATTTTAGAAAACGGCGCGTTACAGAAATGGGAACCCCGATCACTAACGATGGCGCGCAGCATACCGAATCAAGAAAATAATTTTTTAAAAACGTAACGACGACTCGGGCATCGTTCATAGTAAGAGCTAGGGCTTCGGCCCATCGCGAAACATAATCAACGGCAACTAAAACATACTTATTTCTGAAGCTAGAAGGAAGAGGGCCAACAAAATCAATTCACCAGAGGTCGAAGACTTCACACTCTAGGAAATAATTCTGCGGCATTTCATTTTTATTAGATATATTACCCGACCGTTGGCAACTATCACACCTACTCACAAAGGCTTGCGCGTCTTTAAACAGTCTAGGCCAGTAAAAACCCGAGCTTAGCACTTTATGAGTGGTGCGAGCAGCTTGATAGTGCCCACATGTCGGTCCTTCATACAAATGTCTAATAATGTCTAAACCTTCATCAAAAGAAACACACCTCCTGATCACTTGGTCTGCACAGACTTTAAAAAGATGTTGGTCCTCCCAAAAGTAGTTCTTCAACTCAGAAAAGAATTTCTTCTTTTGCTGAGACGAAAACTCCTTTGGGAGCACCCGAGCCACTAGATAGTTGGCGATGTGTGCAAATCATGGAGAAGTAGATGTGTTAATTGAAAATAGCTTCTCATCGGGAAAATAATCGTTAAAAAATTTTCATCTAATTTTTCTATAAAAGGATTATCTAGGCGCGAAAGGTGGTTAGCGGCCAAGTTCTCGGCTCCTCGCTTATCACGGATCTCTAAGTCAAACTCCTGGAGGAGTAAGACCCAGCGAATCAAGCGAGGCTTGGCATCCATTTTAGAAAGAAGATATTTGAGGGCCAAGTGGTCCGTAAAAACAATAATTTTCGAAAGAGTAATATAAGGGCGGAATTTGTCAAAAGAGAATACGACAGCTAAGAGCTCCTTCTCGGTTGTGGTGTAATTTTCCTGTGCAGATGTGAGTGTTTTACTAGTGTATTAAATGGGTTGGAATTTTTTAGATATACGTTGACCTAGTACGGCTCCCACCGCATAACTACTTGATGCGTGTAATACGGCAAGCGCACCGGTCGCACAAGTAATAAAGTTTTGGGAATAAATCCCCAAGTGTCGGTCTCTTGAGGAATGCAATTAGCGTAGAACGGCAACAGTACTGAGAATATCGTTATGAGAGTTAAAAATAGAACAAAAAGGAAATAGCGGACTAGGGAGATTGTGGATATTTGATCTACTGAACTAGTAAAAACTATGCGGGTCGACGGCACCGCTTCGCAAGGTGAAGTGGGTTTGTCGGCCGCTATGCCGAACTTCAGTTGGGCGAGTGGAAGGGAAACTAATGGATTGCAGCGTTCTTGTGTGGATTGCAATCGGACAAGGCACAGGAATGAAGTGGATGTGGGGTGAGTGAGGCACATTCACAGACAGAACTCACAAGAGTAAGAAGAAACTAACATTCCATTAACTAGAAAGTAAACTTGATGTTCAGAGATGGAAATGTTCATTACACTGCTCAAAACATTCATAACACAGAGGAAGGGGAAGAGGAGTAAACCAAAAGAGAATGAAGATCCACCGCGGGTCGTGGCCGGAGTAGCGAGTTGTCAATCCGCTTCCGGGCTCAGTCCAAGGAGGCTTCCGGTACCAACGATATGTCACCTCGAAGGCCTTTATGTCCGTTGTCTAGGTTATCTACTTCACCAACTCTGCAGGAAAGCTTGGAGTTGAAGTCACAAATGGCCGAGATCTTCGCCGGGGTGTTGAAAAGCTTCAGAGTAAGTGGAAATGGCTTCCCGAAGAAGGTGGAAGTGATGGAGCAGCTGGAGAGGTGAAAAGACGATTCCCGCGCACTCTCCGATCGCAGCAAATGACAGGCGTTGACCTAAAACGCGGAGCAGGGCCTTTTATACAGAGGCAGCAGAAGCAGTGCGCACGATCAGTGGCGCACGACCAGTGGTCGTGCGCACTGTAGGTTGATGATCGTGCGGCTTTTCCAAATAAACCTGCAACCTGGAAAAGAAGCATCAGCATATACGCGCACGAGCAGTGGCGCACGACCAGTGGTCGTGCGCACTATGGCCAGTGCTCGTGCGATTACCGAGACAGAGTTATGAAAAAGGGGGTGTAAGGCGCACGAACGGTGGCGCACGACCCGTGGTCGTGCGCTTACCCAGGCTGATTCAGTTGAAAACGTAGAGTAGTGCGCACGATCGGGGGCGCACGACCAGTGGTCGTGAGCATTAGATCCCATGATCGTGCGCAGTATTCCTGTTTCGCAATCATCCCGGAACACGCACAAGACCCCTGTACTAGCAGAAGGGGCAGAAAGGCCACCAGAACGTGCACACCACATCCCCGAGATAGAGCTAGAGAATAACAACAAAATGGAAACACAGAAAGCACACAGAAGCGGGCCTAAAGTGCACTTACTCGTGAAAAAGGTACATAAACACAAATAAGCAATAAAGGCTCTCAAGTGTAGTGCTAAGGCGATAAAACTAGCCCAGATGAGTCCAAAAATCAGTGTAAAACGTGGACTCATCTCACCCCCAGACTTAACCATTTGCACGTCCCGAGCAAATCATCACTCCATGGACTCGAAGATAGCTAACTGGCTCAGCAATTTCAAAAAGAAGTAAGACGAGAAATCAAATATATCATGAGTATAGAAGATATAATAGAAAAACTTTTTAATTATACAACGTAGTTTAAACTATTCGACAGACGTAAATAAATATTATAATTGCTCAAAATTAGAATTCTGGAGAATCGTGCGATCATGTGCAGGAGGAAAGTAGGCAGGCCACTAAGGTGAGCATTGCCAAAGTTCGGGACTCAGGATCACCTCCAAAGGAATCCACCAATGTCGGGGACCATACGCTTGCACGTTCACACTCTCTCCATGGCGCGGGTTAGACTCAAGCGTGAATCAATAGGACTTGTAGGAGGAAATGGGGCTTAGGCAACGGCTTGGTGGTCAAGGATAAATACGAATGCTCTATGCAACCAAAGCGAGCGAAAACAACCCAAACCAAAACAGCCACTTAGAAAAGAATGGGGCACACGCCCCCAGACTTAGCTTGAAATCCGGGTGTGAACACGGCTGAACCCGACCAAATTCAATAAAGAGGATGGGGATCGAAATCTCAAAGCAATTCTTTCACATAAATATTTGTTTTTTCGATTGCGCGAATCAGCTTTTATTTTCGTAAACTGTTGTTTTATTTTCTGCGCTAGCGATCCCCAAACGAAGCAATCAAAACGGGAATAAAATCAGCACCCCCAAAAACAATGTCCACTAATCACAACCTCGGCAAAACAATAATTATAAATCAGCTCAAGCATTTGATTGCGAAGGTGGGTTTAGCTTCAGGCCTTGGTGAAAGTGAGTGGAGCTGGATTAAAGGAAGGGTAGGCACAAATTTGGCATGCAATGGTTAACAGGTAGGAATGGCTAAACAAGGCTCAAACTAGCCAAAAAGAAGGCCTACGTCATGCTCATGCTTAACTAACCGTGCACCAATGCTTCAAGAGTAGCTTAGGGCAAGTTCTTAGCCACCGAGAAAGATGATCCTTCCCCCCAACTCGAGCAATACGAGTCTAGTGGCGGCTACACACATTCCTACAATATCGTTTGATTATCCCAGATTCAGATTTTGAGCAGTACAAACAATATTGACGTGAGCAGAAAAGAATAAATCTACGAGCATAAAGAAAAATTAGTTCTATCCTAACTCCACACAAACCATGAGTATTCGATTAGGAGCACTGCATGAGTTTCGAACGACTCAATCCTGAAATCCTAAGCCAGTACCACTATTTTAAAGTTTACACAAAAGCAATAAATTTAACTCGGGTTGTGCGCGTGGGTAAGAGCGCACTCGTGTGGGTGATTCAGTGTGTGCAACCAGAAAAAAAAAGAAATAAGTAAATAAGAAACTGGAATGCAACAGAAGGTGCGGTGTAGTGACCACATGCAGACAACCCCCCCCCCCCAGACTTAAAGTTGACAACGAATAAAAATAAACATTCCAAATAGGAAAAATAGCTAGGGTAGGAAGTACCTATGCTCAAAATTGAGCATACCAGTCGGGCAATGAGTTGTCCAAGTGCGGCCAAGTTGTCGCGCCTCTAATAATCCTGCACCTGCAATTAAAGGATGCAATCCAAACAAAAGCTGGACATATATATATATATATATATATATATATATATATATATATATATATATATATATATGAAGAAATAAACCGAAATCAAAACACAGCATAAGACCGAACGGTCCAACTTGGGTTGTCTCCCAAAAGCCCTTTTGTTTACCGTCCTTAAGGTGGACCAAATACCTGTATTAGCAGTTCAAATAGAGAGTTTTTTGGCAGTAGCAAAAGGAAACAAAATTAAAAATAGAGCAGCCAGCATTCAACAAGTATCAAGAAAGAAGATGGAACAATCAGCTATACACAGATTTATGGTAAGTCTCTCCAGTGGGATGCGAGAGAACAGCAGAGTGTCTTTTTGCATTCGGGGTAGGCATTGTCCTATTACTGCGAGTGCACTCTTTCGCGAGCCGGAAGGCAGCGTAGCACTCTTCGCGTAAACGCTTGGCCTCTTTTAGTTTCTCCACCGTGGGAGACCTCCAATGAAGGTAGGCTGTGGGGTTTGCTTGTATCGTGGTTGGTGGCGGCATATCCGGCACCGTGACGACAACCGGATTTGCCCAAGTCACAGATCGTTTAACAGAATTATACAAATTATTGTCCAGGGATTTATCCTGAATAAAACTTAGTTCACCATGCTCAACAACAGAGTTGGCTGGCAGTAGAAAGATAGTCGTGGCTTTGGTGCAATTGATCCCTTCGTGGACCAGTAGTTCCTGCTTCTCATCGACTTCCGGAGAAAGTCTGTTCTTTGGCATCTCCTCCAGATGTGCTTCCAATGCGGGGGGACCTGAATCCAGCTTGACATCTGTGACACTCATAGAAATGTTATTTGGGATGGAAGAAAAATGTATGGATGTTTTATCGAGGGTGGACTCTTCGTTTGGCCAAGTGACACGGCCTTTGGAAAAGTCGAGGGATGCGCCACTGGCTGTTAGGAATGGGACTCCTAATATAGGAATGGAGTTATTGTCCTGTGGTCCCAAAACCTGAAAGTCAGTGGTGATACTGTTGTCGTTAACCTCGATTTCAACGTCCCTCACACCGCCCTCCGTGTCAACCAGAATGTCATTAGCTAAGATAAGTGATTTCCGATTTTCAATGTCAACTTGTAACTGCATCTTTGCAGCATCTTGCAAAGTGAGTATGTTGCTGGACGCCCCGGAATCGCATAATGCTGGAGTGTCGATGTTATTGATTTTACAAGTAATGACAAGTTCGTTGCGGTTTCCCGAAGTGTCCTCCCCAAGGCGCTTTCCTTGTTCATGGGGGTTCTTTTCAGTGTTGCTCGGTAAGGTGCCTTGGGTGCGCTCGGAAACCACTTGAGCCAATTGGCCCAATTGTGCCTCCAGTTTGCGCATCGAGGCGGCCTTATTTGTCATGTTGGTCTGGGAAATCTCAACAAACTTCTCGAACATTTCTTCCAAAGAAATTTTCTTAACGATGGGGGGCCCTTGGGAATAATTCGGTTGAGGCGTCCGCGGTTGGCTACCGGAAGCATATGCATCGTTTTGATGCTGCCCCGGTTGCCATCTTTGGCCAGATGTGTTAGGATTCCAAGAAAGGTTGGGGTGATTTCTCACCCCCGGGTTGTAAGTATTCCCGTATGGCACTCCCCTATTTTGATTGGCAACAAAATTAACAGATTCATTCAAAAACAAAGATTTGTCTTGTACCTCAACTCCTGAGCATTCGAAGCTGTGATGATCAGTGCTTCCGCACCCTTGACATGAGATTGCCATCACTGGGGCGGCAGGAGCAGGCTTGGGGATATCCAAGGCAAACACTCCACTGGTGCTTCGTGGGATGTTTCTTCCCGCGGTCCAGTACGCACTGTGAGTTGCGGTGTCTTGTAAGACTTTCAGAGCATCATCTAGAGCAAGATTCATTATGGTTCCTCCGGAGGAAGCATCGATCATGGCTCGGTGGTGGGGATCAATAGCAAAGTAGAAACTTTTGACGAGATTCCATGTTTGTAATCCATGATTAGGGCACTTCCTCAGCAGCTCATTAAAACTCTCCCAAACTTCGGCTAAGCTTTCTTGATCGGCTTGCCGGAAGTTGGCTATTGCGCGCCTCAAGCTCACGATCCGATCCACCGGATGGAACTTAGCTAGAAATTTGGTAGTCAAAGCCTCCCAGGTGGGGGCTGTTCTAGGTGGAAGGGAGTGAAGCCATGTCTTGGCTTTGTCTCTAAATGAAAAAGGGAAGAGACGGAGCTTGACTGTTTCATCTGGGATTCCAGCATAGCGGAACGTGGCGCAGATCTTGGAGAATTCTGTAAGGTGAAGATGGGCATCTTTAGTGGCCATTCCGGAGAACTGAGCGTTGTTCCGAATAATATTCAGAATAGCTGGTTTAATCTCCAACTGAGGATTGGTAATAGCAGGTCCGAAACCGGGGTATATACTCCGAACAGTGGGTGTAGTATAATCCCTCATGGTGCGGACCTGGGGAGGATTCACTTCATTTTCGTCGACATGAGGTATCCCTCCAACTCGGTTGCCTGCATCAATATTCAGCTGGTCTCCCATTGGGGCAAAATTGATAGCTGCGGCGCGTCTTCGTGCTAAGAGGGTACGTTCGATCTCTGGGTCGTAGGTGACAAAATCTCTTGTAGCTCGGCCTTGCATTCACTGTGGCAAACACTACACACTAGAAGAAACAGCAGTCAAAACAAAACAATACTAACTCTGATAACAATATTGGAAGTCATCCGAAGTCGCTCTACAGTTGCATTCCCCACCAAAAGCGCCAAAAACTTGATGCGTGTAATACGGCAAGCGCACCGGTCGCACAAGTAATAAAGTTTTGGGAATAAATCCCCAAGTGTCGGTCTCTTGAGGAATGCAATTAGCGTAGAATGGCAACAGTACTGAGAATATCGTTATGAGAGTTAAAAATAGAACAAAAAGGAAATAGCGGACTTGGGAGATTGTGGATATTTGATCTACTGAACTACTAAAAACTATGCGGGTCGACGGCACCACTTCGCAAGGTGAAGTGGGTTTGTCGCCCGCTATGTCGAACTTCAGTTGGGCGAGTGGAAGGGAAACTAATGGATTGCAGCGTTCTTGTGTGGATTGCAATCGGATAAGGCACATGATTGAAGTGGATGTGGGGTGAGTGAGGCGCATTCACAGACAGAACTCACAAGCGTAAGAAGAAACTAACATTCCATTAACTAGAAAGTAAACTTGATGTTCAGAGATGGAAAGTTTCATTACACTGCTCAAAACATTCATAACACAGAGGAAGGGGAAGAGCAGTAAACCAAAAGAGAATGAAGATCCACCGCGGGTCATGGCCGGAGTAGCGAGTTGTCAATCCGCTTCCGGGCTCAGTCCAAGGAGGCTTCGGTACCAACGATCTGTCACCTCGAAGGCCTTTAAGTCCGTTCTCTAGGTTATCTACTTCACCAACTCTGCAGGAAAGCTTGGAGTTGAAGTCACCAATGGCCGAGGGCTTCGCCGGGGTGTTGAAAAGCTTCGGAGTAAGTGGAAATGGCTTCCCGACGAAGGTGGAAGTGATGGAGCAGCTGGAGAGGTGAAAATGCGATTCCCGCGCACTCTCCGATCGCAGCAAATGACAGTCGTTGACCTAAAACGCGGAGCAGGGCCTTTTATACAGAGGCAGCAGAAGCAGTGCGCACGATCAGTGGCGCACGACCAGTGGTCGTGCGCACTGTAGGTCGATGATCGTGCGGCTTTTCCAAATAAACCTGCAACCTGGACAAGAAGCATCAGCATATACGCGCACGAGCAGTGGCGCACGACCAGTGGTCGTGCGCACTATGGCCAGTGCTCGTGCGATTACCGAGACAGGGTTATGAAAAAGGGGGTGTAATGCACACGAACGGTGGCGCACGACCCGTGGTCGTGCACAGTAAGTGCAGTGGTCGTGCGCTTACCCGGGCTGATTCAGTTGAAAATGTAGAGTAGTGCGCACGATCGGGGGCGCACGACCAGTGGTCGTGCACATTAGATCCCCTGATCGTGCGCAGTATTCCTGTTTCACAATCATCCCGGAACACGCACACGACCCCTGTACCAGCAGAAGGGGCAGAATGGCCACCAGAACGTGCACACCACATCCCCGAGATAGGGCTAGAGAATAACAACAAAATGGAAACACAGAAAGCACACAGAAGCGGGCCTACAGTGCACTTACTCGTGAAAAAGGTACATAAACACAAATAAGCAATAAAGGCTCTGAAGTGTAGTGCTAAGGCGATAAAACTAGCCCAGATGAGTCCAAAAATCAGTGTAAAATGTGGACTCATCACTACTCGCATCACACATTATCTCAAATGGAATATCCCACATCGGAGATATCATGATTGGGGCATCAATTAATTTTTCTTTTATTAAATTAAAGGCAGCTAAGCAAATGTCATCAAAGATGAATGGGGCGTCTTTTTCTAAGAGATGGGTAAGAGGCATGGTAATCTTGGAAAAGACCTTTATGAAGCGGCGATAGAAACCTGCGTAAACTAGGAAACTTCTTATAGCTTTTATGTTCGTAGGCGGCGGCAGTTTCTTGATAAATTCTATCTTAGCAACGTCTACTTCAATACCTCTTGCAGAAATCTTATGGCCCAAAACTAACCCTTCCCTCACCATAAAATGGCATTTTTCCCAATTTAGGGCTAGGTTAGTCTCTTCGCATCGTTCTAAGACTTTCCCGAGGTTTTCTAAACAACTATCGAAGGAATTCCCGAACACGGAGAAATCATCCATGAAAACTTCCATAATGCTTTTCACATACTTGTCAAAGATAGCGAGCATACATCGTTGGAATATAGTTGGTACATTGCACAATCCAAACGGCATTCTTCGGTAGGCGAAGGTGCCGAAGGGACAAGTAAACGTAGTTTTCTCCTGGTCCTCGGGGTAGATGGGGATTTGAAAATACCCCGAGAGGCCATCGAGAAAACAATAAAAGCTATGTCCGGAAATTCGTTCAAAAATATGATCAATGAACAGCAAGGGGAAGTGATCCTTGCGGGTGGAGTCATTTAACTTACGGTAATCTATACACATTCGCCAACTGGTCACCGTCCGAGTCGGGATTAATTCATTATTCTCATTACTTACTACTGTTATCCATCCCTTCTTTGGTACTACCTGGACTGGGCTAACCAACTTACTGTCTGATATAGGATAGATAATTCATGCGTCGAATAATTTCATAACCTCTCCCTTAACTACTTCTTTCATGTTTGGGTTTATACGGCGTTGAGGTTGTATAGAGTTACATGAATTATCTTCCATTAAGATTTTATGAGTGCAGAAAGATGGGCTTATGCCCTTGATATCAGATATCTGCCAAGCAATAGCTCGGCGATGCTTTCGTAAAATTGAAAGAAGTTTATCCTTTTATGCATCCGTGAGGTAGGCCGAAACTATGACAGGCAGCTTGGAGTCCTTTTCTAAGAAAGCGTATCTAAGGTGCTCTGGTGGTTCTTTCAGTTCCAGGGTAGGCGGTCATCATATGTGGTTTTATAAATCTATTCTTTTTCAAAAACTATGTCCTCGTAGACTTTTTTATATGTAAAATTAAAAGGGGTGGGGCTAGCGGCCATGGCGGCTTCTTGCAGTGAATCAGTTGGAAGAGTAGAAGAGGAACAAAAATCAAAAAAATCTTTTTCAAAATCAGAAAGGCGGGTGGAGGATTCTTAACTTAGGTGTAGAGATTCAGTAGGAGGAGTAGGAGAGGAACAAAAATCAGAAAATTCTTTTTCAAAATCAGAGGTGTGAGAGGAGGATTCTTCACTTACGGTATCTATGAAAAAGCAGGAGTCATCATTGGCTAGTGTGTTCTTCATCGAGGGGGTGATAGAGAAAGTTACTTCGTCGTCGCCTACTCAAAGGAAGAGCTTACCATTGCTTACGTCAATGATAGATCGGGAAGTGGGAAGGAAGGGTCGACCAAGGATCAGGGGAACCTCGACGTCTTCTTTGATGTCTAAAATGACAAAGTCCACCGGGAAGATGAACTTGTCGACTTTGACTAGGACGTCTTCCACTATACCTAACGGGTATTTGACTGATCTATCGGTGAGCTGGATACTCATGCATGTGGGGTTTAGACAACCAATTCCTAACTTTTTAAACAACGAGAGGGGCATAAGATTAATACTCGCACATAGGTCGGCTAAAGCGTTCTTGACAAAGAGATCACCAAAGACACACGTGATAGAGAAACTACCCGGGTCACTGATTTTCTTCGGTAATCCATTTGTCAAAACTGCCGAGCACTCGGCAAATAACGTGACATGCGAAAGGTTCTCTAACTTCTTCTTGTTGGTCAGGAGGTCATTAAGGTACTTAGCGTACTTCGGCATCTGGGATATAGCTTCGTGGAAAGGCAGATTTATGTGGATTTGTTTAAACATTTCTAAAAAACGGGTGTATTGATCGTCCTGTCGTTGTTTATTAAGTTCGAAAGGGTATGGCGGGGATGGATTATTTTTAAAGGTGGGTGGTGGAGTGAGTACGTTTTCTAAAATAGGGGTGACAACTTCTTCGATAGAGGGTGAAAATTTTAAAACGGGAGCGGATCTTTGATTTTTTAAAGAGGGAGCGGAGCTTTGATTTTTTAAAACGGGAGCGGAGCTTGCCTCAGGCTCTTCAATTATCATACCAGGAACTTTCTTCCCACTCCGAAGAGTTATAGCTTTCGCTTGCTCTCTCAGGTTGGGCTCGGTATTGGAAGGAAGAGACCTACGGGTCGCTCAAAAATTATTTTAGCGAGCTGTCCTACATGATTTTCTAAATTTTTAATGCTTCCAGTTAAGGTTCTAATCGTAGCATCATTAGCATTCATGTATTTTGAAAACATTTCATCCAAACTTGGAGGTTTTGGAAAACTTTGAGGAGGTGGTGGTGGTGCAGAAAAATCAATTTGTGGTGGCGGGCGCACAACATTCGATGGATTACTCCACGAAAAATTCGGATGATTTCTTAACGCAGGATAATAACTATTTGGAAAATTAAAACCAGGAGGATGAAAATTTGCAGCAGAGAAATTATTAAAAGTAGTTCTACGTATATTATTTACATAAACCAAATGTTCGGGTGGAGGAGTTGCAGATTCCCATACCTGAGGGGCGGAGGCAGCAGTCATCTCCGTAATTTTTTTGCTTAATATTTCAACTTGCAGCGTGAGCTGGGAGACGTTGTCCACTTCAAAGATACCTGCAGGCTTGCTCGGGCAGGACCTAGGCACATTCCACTGCTAAGGGTGCATGGTCATGTCCTCAAATAGCTCAAGAGTTGCTTCTGGGGTCTTATGATTTAAAGTACCGCCAGAAGCAGCATCTATCATTTGCTTCGTGTTTTGACTTAGCCCATTATAAAACATCTGCACCTGCAACCATACAGGCAGAGCATGATGTGGGCATCATCTTAATAATTCTTTAAATCTTTCCTAGGTTTCGTAAAGGGTCTCAGAGTCTATTTGTCCAAAGGCAGAAATGTCATTCCTAAGTTTTGCAGTTTTAGCAGGCGGAAAATACTTCGCCAAAAAGTTTTCAGTTAATTGCGTCCAATTAGTTATGCTATTTTTAGGAAGGGTGTTCAGCCACTGCTTAGCCTTAGTTCTAAGAGAGAAGGGAAATAATCTTGGCCTGATCGCATCATTTGTGACACCATTAATCTTAAACGTGTCACAAATCTCAAGAAAGCTTGCAATATGTGCGTTCGGATCTTCATCTTGAAGTCCGTCATATTGCACATATTGCTGCACTATTTGAATAATGTTAGGCTTCAGTTCGAAGTTGTTATTTGCTATCGCAGGGCGAACTATACTAGATTCAGAACCCTTGAGATTCGGCCGTGCATAATAAGACATAGGCCTTTGCACGGCTTCCTCCACATTGGGTTCTTCCATTCTTAAAGTGGAGAATGACTCGGAATCCTCAACCGGTATTTGGAGAGTAGGACCTTGAAATCGCAATCTTCTCTGAAGAGTACGCTCAATTTCGTGGTCCAGGTCCAAAATAACCGACGGACTCGCGCGGGTCATGCACTAAAAGAAGAGAAGAGAAGAAGCAGAAATAAAATAAACTAGAAAAAGAGAGTTACTAATGTTTTTGAAATAATTTTTTTTTTTAAAGTTTAACTCCTGAACTTCCCAAGGGCTACCCGGTGAAGGGTTCGCAAGGTACTAGACAAGATAGCGGTATTTAAAACCATTGTGCCCTTTTCGAGAGATTTAGGTGGCATAGAAAAATTGTGGAGTGGGTTTCTATTAATAGCGGTAATACATTTTTTTAAAAAAAAAAATTTAAAGAAGGAGGATGAGAAAGAGAAATGATAAAACTAATAGATTCGTGTTTTCAATTTATCAACGAGCGTTGCTCCCCGGCAACGGCGCCAAAAACTTGATGGCCCGGCCAACGCTTACGAAAAGCTAACAGCCGAACTAGCAATCCGGCTAGGCAAGTGTACCTATCGAACTGTAGTAAGGGGACACAAGTGTCGTATTAAAATCCGGGAACGGTTGAGTAAGCTTACTCACACAAAATCTATTATTTTATCGACGGAAATCTTAGGGTTTAAAAGAGAGCTAAGCGTACTAAAGGAAGAGAACTACTTGCAATGAAAGTGAGCTACTTGCATGAAGAGATAAAGAGAGCTAAAAGAGCGATTACACTAAAGCTTAGTAACGATGACAGGAAAATGCACTCGATCAAGAATCACCTCGGCAAGAGTGGATTAGAAAAATATGATAAATAGACCTAAGCTAATTCGGGTAAAGGTTCTTGACCATGGAGGTTCCATAAATATTGACACGCTTCTCTCGAAGGCCGTGCCCAACTGAGTTTAGGAAGGTTCGACCGACTTTCGCCTAAATCGGAGGCCTAAAACTCGCTTTACGCGGTGAACCCCACAGTTGAATTTTACTCCAATCCGGGAGATTTGAACGTCTGCCTCTCTCGAGGCGTGCGAACAACTCCCTTTACTATTGAGTGCTCATTTCAAACTTTCGGCCTCTCGGCTAGCCTAGAATGAAACCAAAGGTTGAGAGTATATATCGATGATATACTTCCAACCCGTGATAAATCAAGAGTAATTCAAGGCTAAACCCTAAAAAAGATAAGGTAAGATTCAAAGCATCATAACCTAATCACTCAAACCTCGGATCATCAAGATCGAGTACAAGGAGGATTAGTTAATCATGGTGAGGTGGAAGAGGGGGGATGAGTAGTTAAGCATAAAGAGCACTAAGTAGAAGCAAGAAAAAGAGAAAAGCACTTCTTTATTAATGAAAAAGGAGAGCTATAACTTTGAAATGAAAAGTACAAGTGCATGGAATTGAAAATCCTATTCTGGCCCTATCATTGGCAACTAAAGCATAATAAAATCCTATTCTTGCCCTACAATAGCAACTAAAGCATAATAACAGCTATTACAAAAGTAAAATTACATTAACATTAAACTAAACTAGAAAGAGAAATAGAGAGAGAGAAAAGCATGAAAAAGAGCAAGAAATAGAGGGACAGCACCTCCCCTTCTCAGCCAAAGATGATGTTGAAACTGTGTAGAAGGGCTCAATTTATAGATTTTTTCGGGATGGGTCACGCCCCCCTGACACGCCATGGTCGGGCATGTACCTGTGGCGTGACATAGTCGGTGCGACTTTTTGTGCTGAAATTAATTGCTGGAGTTGACGGGCATGGTAGTTGAAGTACACACCCATGTGTCACGCCCGGGTCGGGCGTGACCCGGGGGCGTGACAAATTCGGTGCGACTTCTCGTACTGAAAATAACTAGTGGAGTTGACGGGCGTGGTTGTTGAAGTACACGCCCATATGTCACGCTCGGGTCGGGCGTGACCCGGGGGCGTGACACATTCGGTGCGACTGTGGAGTGGCATAAAATAGTGCATTGCGGCGATTCCTCGGAACCTGGGGACACAGCTCTGGACCACGCCCGTGTCAGATGTGACACGGGCGTGACAAAGAGAGTGTACACTAAGTTTCCACAGAATGCAGTTTCGGACCAATTGTTTCATTCCTCTGGGTTACACGCCCTAGGTACACGCCTGGGTAGGGCGTGACCTTGGGGCGTGTCACAGCAAAATTCGGCTGAAAGCCATGAAAACCTGCAAAAAGCAGAAAAATGCATTAGCGACAAATATATATATACAAAGTGGAATCAAAATAAGCACTTTACAAGACATGATTTGCTTTAAAACCTTGAAAATACCCTGATAAAATTAACTGCAAACCGTACTATCACCATGCCAAGAAGGCAAAATGCTCATAGTTTGGCCGTCAAAATGACGGTGGTGAGATCGGAATGTCTATGACTTAAATTGACGTGACATTGACTGGTTCACTGAGAATGTTCCCTGAGTGCACGGGGCGTGTGGTCGTGCATGCCAACGCCTATGATGCAATGTATATATTTATATACTGCTTGGTTATGCTAATAAACTGCAGGGAAGGAGCATCGATGCCCCAAATTGGCGGCGGGATCGTTATAATATGGTCAGCATTGCTGATCGTTGCTTTTGTTTGCCACAGTGCGGTGGTTTGTTTCTTGCAGGTGCTGCAGGACCAAGCGGTCAATAGCGGGCTAAAGCCCAAATTGCGAAGCCAGCCCTCGAAGGCCTAATTGGAGTGTTTACTTGCTTTTGTTCATGTATGACTGGCTTGCGTGCCGTGGTATGGAAAACATGTAATTTGAGTAAACCATTTGTAAGGCCTTAAGGCCAGTACTGGTGTATGTACTTCATTCCTTTTTGGCTTGTTAGTGGACATTCATGCTTGTTGCTGGGTTCTTTTAATTGCAACTATTTAAACTGCTTCTGCTAGAATGCTCTGTGTAGGACATTGTGATTGGTTGGATGGTTTCCATTGAGTAACGACCCGATCTGTCTATGGTATATGGCGTCGGGCCCCAGCCGGACCTACTGCTATATACTATGCGACGGATAGGGGGTGTTACATGAGTCAACACCATGGATCACACTATGATGGATTACATTGTATGGTCCTGTGTTTGGTGACTCATTGTAGACTGACATTGGTCTACACTTGGCAATTATATCCTACAAACACTCAACTTGAAAAGAGTATCAAATATAAACTTAATTAATCTTAGTTCAAGGGTGACTTCATACAAAACAGGGTTATTATGGATGCAATACCCAATATATAAGGTCTCGTGAGTCTTCCAAATAATCTTCGCTTCAACGATGCTCGCAATGTTATTATAGACATTCAGCTCTACAAACTGTTTTACGAATCGACATAGCTTCTGGTGCTCCACCTTCTACTTATTTGGATCTGTGACTTAGGCATATTCTCAAAGATAGGAACATGCTAGCCTTTCACATAAATGAGAACCTCCATTAGTAAGTGCGACTGGTGGTAGTTCACGCCATTCAGTTTCACTATTTACTCACATCATGAACATGATATAGACTCCATTGTGTTCTGTAACTGATCAGACTGACCTCAATTCTCTGAGTTGACTATTTCAGAAGAAAGGAATTAAATAGGATAGTGAGTAGACCGATGGTCATCACCTACCACACCCGATCAATAACCTGAAATATCTGATCAACGCATCTTGAATCCGAAACGGGTCAGCCAGATAATTGCTCTAATAATGAACCTGACTCTGATACCACGCATTGGGCTAGAGAGCACAAAAGCCTGACCAAAGCACTTGCAATTTAGTTCAATCAAGTACCTACATGACCGCTTATCATTATGTAGATACACAATCAAAACACATCATAAAATAACTGTAATAAATGTGAAACGAAGATTAACATGGAAACCCAATTGGGTGAAAACCACGGGACAATCAGAGTTAACCCCGGAAAGCCACCACTAAAATGTATGAAACAAAATGGAATTACAAGGAGTTTCCTCCTCGATCCTTATAGGATCTTCACCAGCTTTACACTACACAATATAATAAATAGTAACTTAAAACTACAAGTTACCGGCTGTGCCAGACGAGATAGATTACAAAAATCCTCTCCAAGATGCCTATTTAAACCCTTGCCCAATTGTGCTCCAGATCCAATGTGTGTATGCGAAGTACTCATCATTAACGTCATACAGCGACGTCTGAAATCTCTCCCAAACTAAGATGATTTATGCAAAGTCCTCCCAATAAATCTTCCAATGCTTGAGTTTAGAGTGAAGTGGATGCCTTACCCCTCTTCGTTCATGCCTATTTATACGTCCAAAACCGAGGAGGTATAGGTGGTAGATGACATGTGGATGAAACTTCCATAAAGCTTCCCTTATTCAAAAACACATGTCATTTGACAGTAAGCTTTCTTTGGACAATTTCCTTGAATCTTCCTTTAAGAGCACATGTTGATTTTCTGGTCAAAGTCAGCTACTACATTTCATACTTGTTACGAAACACATGCTTGAAAAGCACGGTCAAAGTTGGATAGCCTCTTTCACACTTAGGAGAAAATTATCTTAACATCTCTTCCCCGATGAACTGATGATTTAATATTGTGGTATATTTAATCCTACGACAGAAGCTTAGGTTGTATCATCATGTAAGCCTACAATTGTGCCAGAATACTCCATCACGGAAGCGTGGTGGTCCAATGGTGAAAGCTTGGATTTAGTGATGAAACCTTCTACAATATTTGATTTATTTGGCTACAAGACCTATATAAGGGCTTGAGATTATATGCTTAGGCCACATGTAGAACGACTACTAATTACTATCGTCGGTTCTGCTCTAAAGTTCAGGATTTGTCTTTGTGTGGACTTGAACTTCATGATTGTTCTCCCACGAGCACCTGCCTATAGCACAAAATAGATTCACGTCGGAGATTTATTTTCAAATTTGGATTATTTTGGATTTGCATTATTTAGCACGATGGAATACTTGATTAAGAAACTCATGCTCCGCAGATGAATTTATGGAGAAAAATTTGGATTGTTCGCAAGATTTCAAAGATGGAATTTTTATAGAATGGAAAGAATGTAATAACCCACATTTTGTTTACTATTCTAACTTGATAAATTTAAATATTTTCATTGTTATCTAAATTCGCATGTTCTTCTAGTGGAGTCGAGAACTTTCTGGAGGTTGAAGCATTGACACATTATGCAGTGTTCCTTCAAGGATGCGACCGTATTTTTCGCTCACGAGCTCTATTTACAGGCTTCTTTGGGAGTGTGATGATGAACGGGTTGGCTTAATAGTATTTTGCTAGGGAATTGTCTCTCTCTCTCCCTCTCCCTCTCTCCCTCCCACTCTCCCTCCCTCGATCCCTCTCTCTCTCCCTCTCACAGACTCTCTCCCCCTCCCTCCCTCCCTCCCACCCTCTCTCTTTCTCTCTCGATATAAAGAATCGAGCTTCTTTTTATTGATAGCGGTGGGAAGGGGATTTAAGATCCAACCTTTGCTTCTTTTTCTTCGCAACGAAAATACCCTGGAAACAAACTCAAATATTTTACTTTTGGCATGGTGATATAGTCTTTGAGAAACATGGTGCAGTCACAAAGCTAGGAGCTCCCCTTTATACTTTTGTTCTTCTCTGATTGATATTCTTAATCTTGATTCTAGTATACTCCTTATCTCTTCTGGTCCATAATTTTTAAAAAAATGGGATTCCTTTGATTTGGGCCCAAATAATGCTAGTTTTGTGTTGTTTGATTGAGACATTCTTGATGTTACTGGTTTTAAAGAGGATTTTAGTTGTTTCTCTCTACTTTTATATAATTAAGAATTATTATATTTGACCTTCTAAGGAAAAAATATACATATGAAAGAAGAAAGCATCACATTACTATATGAATGCTTGAAGTGAGTCTTTGATATTATTTAAGTTTGATGAAAAGCGACTTTGATTTCCTATGCATTGGTGGCTTTCTGAAGAGAGTGCTCCCTCTAATACATGATTGTTATTCATGACACAAATAATGTTGTTGTGTATTACATCTATAAATCCCATAACAATTTATGAAAAATCTTGTGTATTTAAATCTGTGTGCATTGTCTAAACAATTATATTTTTATAATAAATAGTATTTTGATTCCTCTAACCGATAAGCCATGTAGTAAATTCGTTGCTTTTCTTCTTGGGTGACCCTATCATTATATTATCTTACTTAATTTTTGTGTACATTGTCCTACATGCTTAATCCTCTACATCTCTAAAATATTTCATGATTACATTATCTTACTAATTACTATCATCGGTTCTGATATAATTGCATGATGAGCGTCTTATTCGAGACTTGGAGGCCTAGGAGATCACTTGTGTTATTTGGATCTCTAGTGCAAATGCATGTTTAAACCGGACGGAGGTGATATATGATATCGCAGACAGGATTCATCAAGTGTTGGAGCTGAATGCCCGCATGAAACATTGTTTGAAAGAGTCTGTGGATGGGTCAAATTCCCAGTTCTCAATTAGCAATGGTATTTTTTGGAAGAACAGTCGATTGTGCATCCCAAATGTTGGCATGGTATGGGAGGAGTTGTTGTACGAGGCACATTTTACCAAGTACTCGGTCCACCTAGGGTGCACAAAAAATGTTCAAGGAGATGAAAACATTATTCTGCTGGCCAAGGTTGAAGGACATAACTCATTATATGACGAAGTGTCATACTTGTGCCTTAGTAAAGTCTGAATGTCAAAAACTCGGTGGTTTCCTGAAGTTGTTACCAATAACAAAGTGGAATTTTAATGACATATCTATAGATTTCGTGCATAGTTTGCTGAGATCGTAACGAGAAAATGATGCCATTTGGTTGATCGTGGACCATCTGACAAAATTGTCACAATTCATTCCAAATCAAAGGGACGATTCACTAGAAAAGTTGGCCAAACATTATGTTGAACAAAAAGTACGATTGTACGGTGTTCTTCGTTACATCATTATAGATCGAGATGGATGTTTCACATCAAATGATTGAAGGCTTATTCATCAAATGTTGTGTACCAAGATGAAGTTTTATACGACCTTTCATCTACAGATGGATGTTCATGCTGAGAGGGTAAACAAAACAATTTAAGATATGCTTCACATGTGCTCCCTAGATTTTGTAAAGTGGTCGGAGGGTCATCTCTATATGATCGAATTTGCCTACAACAATACCTACCAAGCAATTATTCAAATGGTGCCCTTCAAGACCTTATACGGTAGGAAGTGCCATAAACCGTCAACTTGGGTAGAAACATGTGATTTGAAGCTCTATAAGCGTAAAGACGTCCAAGATGCAGTTCCAACAATATAATTGATTCAGAAACTACTGTTGGTTGCTCAACATAGGCAAGCAAAGTACTGCAATGCCAAACATTGAAGCATTGAGTTAGCGGTGGGCGATTGGGTATATCTAGGATTTGACGCTTGAAAAAGATGAGTTCGAGATACCTTAGACTGTTTGAAATCGTGGAGCGGATTGATGAAGCTACATATCGGCTGAATATTTTAGCTAAACTCAGTGGTTTGCACGATGTGTTTCACATATCAGTGTCGTGGAAGGTTGTGCAAAAGCCTACGTTAGTGGTTATTGCAGATCAAGTGTCGGTCGATAGTGGGTTGCTAAAAAAAGTCAAGCCCATTCGAACCGAGGACACGAAGATCAAACAGTTGTGGAACAAAGATATCAAAATGGTCAAAGTATGTTTGGACATCTGTGGCCGCGAGGAGTTGTCATGGGAGTGCGAGAATACCATTCAAGAAGAGTTCCCTGAGCTGTTTTGTTGAGTTATATTTTTTATGTTTTTGTACTTCTGTGTTGTTTCCTGTTAAGTGTAATTTCAGGACAAAGTTTCTTAAAGGAGGAGAGATTTGTAATACCCCAAATTTCATGAAAACAATAGAAAGATGGTCACTGGAGGTTACTGCCAGGCAGTAGATCTAGCGCTAGTGATATCCAGCTGATTTTAAATTCCATCATCTCTAGAAGGTACACTCGGCGGTAGTGTGATATCGCATGGTGGTAGCCAATGAATTAATTCAAATATTATTTTTGACACATAATGCACGATAGTAGAGGTACTGTTGGCGGTAGTGTGCCACATGTCAGATAAGGTTGAGGGGGTCTTTAAGCGGCAGAACGACGCTGATTCGGCCAAATGAACATCGCATAAGCTATCGTGTCGCGGTAGCATTATGTTAAAGGCTTGAGATGAGAAATATCTTCTCTCTCTCTCACTCTCTCTTGGATCGTGAGATCAAAGAAGGAGAAGGATAGAAGAGCAAGGGAAAGTCTGATCCAGCCCTTAAGGGAAGCTGTGAAGGAATTCTTGTGGTCGGATTCCCGAGAGGAAGCCAGATCCGCGAAGAGGAGGGTGTTGAAATCATTTTTCATGGCTCCTATGCTATTGATAAAGGTAATGATAATCCTTCTTGGACATGAGAAGTCCTTAATTTGGCATAGTTTCATGAAGTCCCCCACAATTTGGTGGAGAACAAAGGGATTTCCACAGGTCGATACAAAGTATTCCTAGTAGAAATTGCATATAGAATCCCGAATCAAAGTATGAAATAGACATTCTGTGAGAAGCCCATTTGGACAGGTTGGTCTGGATTGGTGATGGTTGTCTTTTATTTGCATGCAAAAGAAGACTTCGTGGTTAAACGTGTGTTTTTTAGAGTTATGGGGTGTGCATGTTATTGCATTAAGAGTACTGGAGTTGGTCTCCAGAAAAATACCAAAAATTTGGTGAAGAAATAATATTCTGTCCCCTACCGTATGATGGTAGATCTACCATTGGTGGTAGCTCCCAGAGTGCTTTTGATTGTGGTTGTGAAGCCTATGTTTGTGAGACAAGGTGGTAGCATGTTGAGCTGAGAGCCTGGAGTACCCAGCTATAGTGGCCATAAGAGCCAACATCGAAACATAACATGGTTATGTATTTTGTAAACATGAAAGTGGAGGCCGACCCGCGTCATATTGACCGCCTGAAGGAATGGTGATTTGAGCGATGGGAAAGGGATGAGCTGTACCCGCACTATATCTCTTGACTTGATGACCTAAGGTAACTGGTGCGGTTGATGCATAGGAGAGAGTCATTAACATTAGTTTATTCGTGACTATAATGCTCAAGTTTTACCGTCTAAGTTATTGAGGCTTAGGATGGTGGTAGGGCTAGGGAATTCCAGTACACCGATAATGTGCCCTGAGTGTACGGAACGTATGGCTTTGCGTGCCAATGTCTGTGGTGAATGGTGCTTAAATTGCACGTTCAGATGCCATTATGTATACATACTATATACCTACATGGAAGGATCACTGCCGCCTCGAGTGAGGGGTGAGGTCGTTATAATTTGGTCAGGAATGCTGACCGTTTCCTTGTTATGACATTTTTGTGGGATATAACAGTGCAGGTGCTGGAGAGCTGAGAGGGAAGTAGGGAACAAAAGTTTCTTTTCTATGTTGGCTGGCCTATGATGGTGAAAATGTGAACTGTTTACTATTTTCATGTGTGGCTGGCCTGTTAGCTGATGTTTGTAAAACACATTCGTTGATAAAATAGTTTGTTTGACCATAAGGCCAAAATATGTTGTGTATTTTATATATCATTCCTACAGTTTGTTAGTTGAAATTCCTGGTGTTGGGTTCTATTACCTTAAAACTTCTGCTAGAATATAACTCTGAGCTAGGATGCACAATATTTTAGTTTCAATGTGTAACTCCACTAACTGTGTGTGGAATATGGTGTAGGTACCCGGCCGGATCTTCTGTTATATTCTTCGTGACAGATAGAGGTGTTATAAATACCACAAGGCACTAGGATGTTGACTGAAAGGAAGAGTTGACAAGAAATATTATATCGACTTTAAAAGTACAATATTGGTGAGATAGCATGTGACAACTAGATAGGTAAGCTACTGATGTGGATATACTTAATGCAAAGCGCTAGCATTGTTGACTAAAAGGTAGGATCGAGTAGATAGTTGTCCCGACTAGAAGTAGAATTGACGAGACATTGTATGTTAATGGGATGGACGAATCGATGAGACCAGACTTATCAACTACCACCGAGCGCTACTCCTAACACATTGCGCTACCTGGAAGATCATGTAAGCAATCAGAGTACCAACATGGGAAAATGGTGGTAACTATGAAATGAAAATGTTACTATCCCGCGGTAACAGGTTTTACAAAGAAAGCATCACCATCCTCCTTCTATGCTAAATACTAGCCATGCATGCACAAAATTAAGCACATCTATTGCGCCGCACTAACACTACCATTCCCCATTACTTTATGATCACAAGGAAAGCGCCAATGTCTTCCTTAATGCAGGACAGCTGGGAGAAAATGCATATACAGAGCCTACCACCGCACGGTAAACTTATCGATGACAATAACCGACTTAAACTCCATATAAAAGTATTTTTCTTTCACTTGAGTTAGATACAAGTGTAGTAGGCTTTCCAAGCCGTTTCTGGATCAAGGAGCCATTAACTCAAGAGAAAGGAAGAGAGAACGTGCATCTCTTATTTGAGGAAGAATATCTCTGTTGAGAGCAAGCAAACACAAAAATCTGAAGATGATCGAGCACCTGAAGAATGAGAATGACAAGTGTTGATTGCTTACCATCTCCGATAAATAACCATTTTGAGGGAACATTTGTTTTCTCTTAGATCTTCTTATCATACCTCTTTTGTATTTTTCTCTTTCCAATATATTGTGTGTTGAGGGAAATCGCAATCCGGGGAGGATTCTTGAGAAATTATCTGGGAGGATGTTTAGACTAGGGAGGTCTAGGTACGGCTCAAATACCTTCGAGGAGAAGTGAGAGAGTCGGCTTGAAGACATTTCAGGAAAAAGGTGAGATCGAATCAGTCCTCGGGAGGAGGGTTGCCATAGAAAACCAAAATTGTTATTTTATTCATCGCCTACAATCCCCAGTGTCGTGAAGATTAAGTTTATGCAATTGTAAAAACTATTTTAATATTATAATGAACTCAAATCTTCATGTTTTGATTTATAATTGCACATGATTCTTGCTTGTTTACTGAAGTCCTATATTCATGTATATGATGAAATGATTCCCTATCATACAAGAATACGATTTCTGTTGATACCGCTGGGCATAACCCTACCACCACACACTAGTATTTAGAAAGTGTATTCCTGTTGCGAGAAGTTTTGAAAATGTGCATAACTGTTGTGAACTTTATTCACCCCTCCCCTCCCTCTAAGGTTGGCCACAGATCGAACATATGTGTCTATTCTCTTTCCTTCTTGCTCGTCTTCCTCTTGATATGATCTATACTTCAGTGTGTCCATAACCTCTACACATATCTCAAGTCTAAACTTTGAAGCCTAGTTCGCTGCCTCATTATTCAATATCTTTTAAATTTAGCTAAGTCGTTTGGTCTGTAGAGAAATAAAGTATTTTTATGCAAGAAAAAGGCTCAACGTAGATCACTTTAAAAGTAATCATGTCTATAAAATTTATAGTTTTCTCAACAATGTTCTCTACTTGTTATACCCAACTTTGCATTGAAAATAAGTTATATACAAAGATTAATAAGAAAGTCAATACATTCAGATAAGTGAGAATTCAAAAATACTAGGTAATAGAGAGTTCTATTAAATTTTGAGCAACCTTTATAATTGAACCTTTTTTAAAATGAAAAATAAAATCGGGGAGATGCAAAATAATAATAACATAGTAGAAATAATCAAATAATCAGGCATTTAGATCTTCATTTCTTAGCAGCATGCATGCGTGGAAGATATTTAGGGAATCAAATAACTTCTAATGTGTGACTATCAAATAATGTATACCTCTTTGTTTTTTTATCAAGTTATTCTTTCAAAGAATTCACAAGACTTCGAGTCTTCTTAAATCTTCATGTGTTTAACAAAGACTTCGATTAGGGTGTGACCTCTTACATTTACTTCATTAATCAAGGCTTTCATTCCAAAATTTCTGTGACTAACATGATTACAATTTATCTTTAATTATCTGTATTTATTCCTTCTTCAAAGCAAAAGCAAATTTCTTTTGAATTTAGATCTCAGTTTCTAGGCCAAGAGGTTCAAGAGTAATACCATGTTGCAAAACTATAACATCACTGAACTTTAAAAAGGTTGTGCCTTTAAGCTTAGTCCTCCTAAAC
Source organism: Platanthera guangdongensis (assembly GCA_039583875.1). Classification (NCBI taxonomy): domain Eukaryota; kingdom Viridiplantae; phylum Streptophyta; class Magnoliopsida; order Asparagales; family Orchidaceae; genus Platanthera; species Platanthera guangdongensis. The sequence goes on along the minus strand of CM077167.1, from coordinate 46,182,679 downwards.
TTGATATGCCCACACTTCATTTGCTTTATGATTAGTTGCTTGGACAACAAACACCTTAATTTTTTTGCGTTGTAGGCACTCACATCCTAAAATCTCTTGCCTTAAGAATTCAAAAAGATTTATTTCTTCATACTCATCTTCAAAAATTCTAGGATCTTATTCTTCTTTACATATATTTCTTTCTATGTTACTTCATATTCAAACATATTAACTTCATTATTATTTTATAACTTAACCTCATAGCATGACTCATCTCCAACTCTGGAGCTTTGGTGCTTAGCTCTCCAAAATAAGAGTTACTATGAATAAATATAGCTTTAAGAGTAGGAGCATAAAACACATTAATTTGTCTATATGATTTTCTCTTGGATTTGCTTTATCTTTTCTTGATGGGCTTGTTCTCACTTTGGCTTCTTCATCTTCCTCTCCAGCTCCCATATGCATATGGAATGTATGGATTATTTTTGCACCTCGGGTTCTTAGAAAGTCTATGCCTAGGTTAGCAAGAGGTAGTATATTCTTAGCTAAACCTTATGATGGAGATTAAATGAATGAAACTAATGGAGCTATGAAAAAAATGGAGGGGTTGTACGCCTTAATTTTAATTAAAATGGAGGGGTTTAGTATTCATAATTCTTAGGTTTTATTATAGTTTTATGTATTTATATGTTTTTTATGTTGTTATTTTATTTTAATGTTTTGTTATGTTATGATATTAAGATTCATAGTTTTACATGTTTTATGTATTTTCACTTTTAGTATTTTTTGTTCTATGTTTATCTATGTTATGATTATAACTAATATGTGTGTTATTTTATTTTATTTGTAGGTTCATGGCCCAACTACATGAAACATGAATGCATCCCTTGTACATGAATGCAGCCTACATTACAACAAGTGCAGCCCACATGATGCAACCATGCAGCCCAAGCAACCATGCAGCCCACAAAGAGCAGTCGTGCCTCCTTCTCCTAGTCAAACCCGAGAACAAGTACCTCCTTGGAGCAACCCGGACTCTTCAACCATGCAGCCCGGCCCCTTACAGAAGCAGCCCACATGATGCAACCATGCATCCCACATCATGATGCAGCCGACCCCCTTTAATTGATGCTACCCGAGCCATTGGTGCAACCCTCTTCAAGTTGGTCGGTGTTCATTGGTGCAGCCCTCTTCATGTTGGTCGGTCTTCATTGGTGCAACCCAAGTCCAGCCCCTTCTTGACACAACCTGAGCCCATGCAGCTCATTGGTGCAGCCCGTCCTCCTCCTTACTCCAAGAGATCCAGCCCACTTCGAAGATCCATGTGGTGCAGCCCACTTCAATGGTGCAGCCCCCCTTCAACCATGCAGCCCACTCCATTCAATGCATACATCTAGCCACCTTGCATGGCTCCCCATTTAATATGTTGGCCGGCCACACACCCTCTCTCTCTTATTTATTTCTCATCCACTCCCTCTCTTCCCCTTTTTCATATTTCTCTCTTCATTACATGCATGGCCGACCACCATTGTTCAACCCCTCATTTATCCCCTCTTTCTTATTTATTCCTCATTCATCTCCCCCTCTCTATTTTACATTCTCTATTTTTATAAAATGCAATGAATCTCATCATCTCCCTCTCTCCTCATAAATGTCATACATCCATCCTCTCCACTATGCATGGTCGGCCACCCCCCTTTTCCCCTCATCTTCAATTTTATTCTAGAACCTTCTCCCTCTCCTATAAAAGGAACTCATGTCACATGCATTGGGAGGTTGGATTGGAGAGAGAGCAAGTGAGGGAGCTAGTTCAAGTGCAAGTTTTCTTTCTTTCTTTGTTTTTAAGTAGATTTCTTTTTCATTATTGTATTAGTCCTTTTATTAGTAGAATCTTGTCTTATTTTTATTATTGTGTACTTCATTTTTATTAATCAATGAATATGAATTTTCTTCATCTTATTGTGTTCTCTTCCTCAACTATGCGTAGCTAATTTTCTTTAGTGTTCGATCATGAGGATCCATGAAATGAGATGAGGTTTTCCTTTACTTCTTAGTTTTATTTTTGTCTAAATTATTTCTCGATCCTTCTTTGATTTATCTCGTGTCGACTCCGTATTTCCAGTATACGGTAGTAGGAAATTTGATCTCATTTCATAGAAGTCGACAGACTCGTTGACTTGAAAGATCACTCAAGGAAGGAAGGAGTTGTACGCAACCCTAGAGATAGGATGACGTAAATCTTCCGGATTGGAGTCAAATCCAATAGTGCGGGTCACCTCGATAATGCGGCTTTAGGCCTTTTTGACTTGAAAGAGATTTCTATCAAAACGTCTATAATTCAGGGGATTTAATGCTCTAGCGAGATTATTTCCTAATATCGGATACGTCACGGTCGAGTTTGATTTGCAAGTTTAAAACTATAACTTTTATCTCTCTCATCTCGTTTCATGGTGAATCTTCAATCGAATGCTAACTTTTTATTATAAGTTTTGTAGGATCTTGTGGCGCCCTTAGAGGGGGGGTGAATAAGGGCTCTTTAATATTTTTTTTAACTTTTTATAAAATATAAGACTAGTTACTATGATTGAGACAAATCAATGAAATGAAAAACAAGATTATACTTCTCCAAAATGTATATGTAAAATGATTCCAATAAAGCTTGAAATCAAGGCTTACAACGATAATAGTTTTTAGTTTTTTTCACTGATTCTTCTCCCAAGAACCGGTAGGCTATAGTCAATATCTCCCTAGATATGCCTACTAGCCTCCCCCTAAATCAAACCTATGATCTAGACGCTGCACAACACGCTGCGATTTACTCCTAAGCCTCACACGGACCTAGACACCACACACAAGGTGGTGATTTGCCCCTAATCCACACACGGACTTAGACACCACACACAAGGTGGTGATTTTCCCTTCCCAATTACAAAGATAAAGAATGAAAATGAAAGTACAATAGTAAAACTTAAAAACTCCCTCAAAATCACGAGCTCTGAAGATGATGGTGGACCAATGAGAAGATCTCCAATCTTGAACACACGGTCGTATATCCTTCGCTCTTGAGATTTCAACGGATCAAGGGAGTTCGTCTGGAAACGGAGATGAAGGCTCTGAAAAATTCTCTGGGAAAACAAATCTCTGTACTGTCCAACTCTTCCCTGAAATTTTTTGGCCGTATATATCATTTCACGCTATCGCCGGCGGTAGGGTTAACGCCCTGCGATAGTGATAACTCTCCGTTGCTTGACACGTGGCACACATCGCGCTGATTTTCAGATCTGAGCGGAGAACGTGACGATCGTGGGATATCGCGCGGCGACATCGGTATCGCCCCGCGATATCGCTGATCGTGACTGACTTCGTGCGCGGCAACGTGCGGATTAAGGCTGACGTCAGCAGGAACTGATTAGGCTATCGCCCGCGGTAGCGTTATCGCCGGTGATAACGCGTTTTTCCTTTTCATCAATGCCATGCTCAGCCTTTCTTTTGTACATAAAAATGTTGTTATCCCTGCACATTTAAAACACATACCAAGAACAAATACATCCGGGATTTGTTATTCCCAAACTAAGAAGCGCGGAACGCATGCTCCAACAATCTCCCCCTTGTGATAATAACAAATCCACTAAGAAAGAAATTGCATGAGATCAGGAGAATGTGAAACAATTCTAATAATCAATATGAATCAAAGTGCATAACTAATTATAATAAACTCCTCATTTAATAAATGTTGCTCCCCCTATATTTTCCCCCTATTCAAAAAAATAGGTACTCCCCCTAAATATACTAATCAATTAAAAGAAATAGGTACTCCCCCTAAATGTACTAATCAATTTATTTCGTACTGAATCTCCCCATTTTGGTATTAGCAAAAGATGGTGGAAAGAAAACGAGGTGGAGATGCGGAAGCTGAAAGAAGCTGAGTGAGTAGAAATAGAATGGAGAAACACGAGTAGTAGGATAGAGATAGGAAAAACCATGGAATAGTGTTACCTGAAGATTTGGAAGTTTATCAAAAAATGTAGGCTATGGAAAAAATTAATTTAAGAGTTGAATTGAAACATTGAAAAATTGTCAGGTGAAGATATCGAAAACAGGAAAATTGATGAAATGGAAGAGAAGAACTATGACCGGTCCAATTCTCATGAGAAGAAATTTTATAAGTGATAATGTTGTGTACAGGTGAAGAGTGATTTAGTATACATATTCCTTAAGAAATAATGCTACAGGAAGGTTTGCAAGATATGGATACAAGAAGCTAACACCTTTACATAGATAACCTCATGTCATAACGATTTTTCTTTTCAAAAAAAATGGCCAAGTGGGTTTGCACAAGACACTTTACAATCCTTATCAAGGTGCTCAACCTCACAATGCTCATTAAGACTTATCAGGAGGGTGAGTAGAGCTTGATTGGAGTATCCTAGTCATGTGTAATTGTTGTTTTTTTTTTGTTTGCATTCAGTTTTTTTTTTAAGAAACTGTGACATAGGACTCCGAATTCACTTGTATTGCAAACCCCAAAAAGGGTTTTTCAGAATGGCCATCATTTTGGAAAATTAGTGTGAATGAGGCATAAAGGAAAATGTTAGCGTTGTATGCGAATCTTTGAAACAAACCAATAGCATGTAAGAAGAAACTTAAGGATGTGTAAATATCAGCTCATGTCAGTGTGAGCACATTATCAAGCATAAAATATTACTCATACTTAGATGCATGCGGAAACAAGTCAATTCAAGTTCCAGTCATCAATGATACAGGTAGATATCAAGAGCACGACAAGTAAAAAAATGTTCAAACAACTAATAAACTAATAATCACACAGGTACTATGTATTGTATTCTGAGAAGCATCCAAAACTTTACGATAATACTATAAACAGGTTTTTTTTAAAAAAAATTGCAGAATTTGTTGGAAAGTGTGGCTGAAAAAATACACTATCGCCAGCGGTAGCGATACCGCGCGGCGATAGCGGTTTTTGATATTAAAGGCGAAAAAACCGAAGGGGGCTGACTCATTTCCTGCTTTGACCGACCCTGGGCTGTTTGGCATTGTCTTCTTCAGCGGAAACCCTCAAAACTCCAAAAGGTAAGGCTTAGATCCCTCTTTATGGTGATGTTTTTCTTCAAAAAAATTATAGATCTGCAATCTATAGCATGAAAGGAGATAGATCTAGGAAAAAAATTTGATTTTGGTCATTGATTTTGTTAAGAAAACAATTATGAAGAACATACCATTTTGATGGAAAATCCTTTCAAAAAACGAGTTATAGGTTATAGATCTTTGAGATGTATGGAAGTTTAGTAATTTTTCTGAACATAAGAGAGAAAATCTACCGGTCATTTCAAAAAAAAATTTTCTACTATCGCCCGGCGTTAGTACTGTCGCCGGCGACAGAAAAAAACTTGGAAAATTTAATTTTTGAGTTAACACGATGTTTTAATTATGTTTTCAGGAAATGGCATCATCATCCCGCGCAAGAAAGAGTACCAGCCGCAATCCTCATGCATCATATCAAACATACCCGGGAATTGAGAATGCCTCAGTTGGGATCGCTAAACTTTTGGATGAATCACTGCCACCACATATCTATGAACTACTTGTTGAGTCAGGTATAATGTCTCTCATTGTACCAAACACTTTTAGCTCCATCTTCGTAAGGGATTTTTATAATAATTTGGAAGACCCTAAATATACGGGGTTGAATGGAGGAGTAAGGTCTCGAATCCAAGGAGCTCAAATAGATATTACTCATGCTGATTTGAGACGAGAATATAGTCTTGCCACTTGTGAGGATCATTTTATTGATATAGTAGAGAATTACCGTAAGGACCGTGATTGGAGTATATTGAACCAAGTCCTTCACGGAAAGGAAAATAGGAGTTTGATTCAAGACATCTCATCACTCTCTCGCGATGCATTTGTGATTCAAGACATATTAAGAAACACGGTTATGTTGAAGTCCGGTGACACAAAGAAGATCACGGCTCAATTGAGCTTAGTGACTTATTATGTATTAGAGAGAGTCAAGTTTGACGTGGCAGATTTTGTGTTATCCATCATACGATATACATATAAAATGAAGCATCCCCTTAGGAGGAAACTGAACACACTTCCTTTAGGAAGTGTTATTCAAAGGATCGTATATCAAAAATATGATTGGATAGATCAGGAGTTCTACATTGAAGATTGTATCCCGACGATACATACCGTAGAACCAGCTAGATGTCCATCTCCTAGGGCTGCCTCGTCATCAAGACAATCACTCCAAAGAGGGGGTTCTTTGCGTGAATCTATTGAGGAGCTAAGAGAGACTGTGGAGGAGATGAAAGAAGAACAAAGGCGTAGTCATTCCGGTTTTCGCAAATTCATGAAATTTCTGGTAAAGGGGCTGAAACTAAAGCCAACTCCGGAAGAAGAACGAGAATGGGGGAGTCCAGTCGAGGATCCTCCACGACATTCGATAAGGCGGACGCGAAGGCCTAGAGAACCAACTCCGACTTCCAGTGAAGATGTGAATGTGTCTGCTGAAGAGAACATGGATGAATGATTTTTTATGATCAGTGATGTAATATTTTATGGTTTAATGAATCTGTGATATCGCCGGCGATAGTGCTGTCGCCTGGCGATAGTGAAGACTCTTTTAATTTGTGGTTCTGTTGTTTGTACTTTCTGTTTCAGTGTTATCCTATGTACTGCCCAGTTTTATGTTATGTTTTCTGTTATTTATATGTGTTGGCTAGTTCTTAAATTTTATTTATAATTCTAAGATTCCAAGTTCTAGTCTTAACCTTGAAAAACGTGAATCATTAAGTGGTTTTGTGAAAATATCTGCTATTTGAGAATCGGTTCCAATAAAATTTATTTTAATATGTCCTTTCTTTATGTGATCCCTAATAAAATGATGATGAACATCTATGTGTTTGGATCTAGAATGTAATACGGGATTGTTCGTTAAATCGATAGCACTTTTGCTATCACATTTTAATTCAACATTATTTTGGTATACGCCAAAATCTTCTAGTGTTTGTGTCATCCAAAGTGCTTGAGCACAACAACTACCAAGTGCAATATATTCGGCCTCAGTAGTGGAGAGGGCAATAGAATTCTGTTTCCTACTCGACCAAGAAATAAGTGTTGTGCCGATAAAGTGACAAGTGCCACTTGTGCTCTTTCGATCTAATGAACACCCCGCATAATCAGAATCAGAATATCCATGTAATATAAAAGAGTCATTATGAGGATACCATAAGCCTAGTTTAGATGTTCCTATAAGATATCTAAAAATACGTTTTACCGCTTTTAAATGTGATTCTTTTGGATTAGCTTGAAACCTAGCACATAAACAAACGGCGAACATAATATCGGGTCTAGAAGAAGTTAAATATAATAAAGACCCAATCATACTTCTATAAAGGATTTGGTCAATTGAAATACCACTTTCATCTTTTCCTAATTTCAATGAAGCGCTCATAGGAGTATTTGCATGTTTAAGGTTGTCAAATCCAAATCTTTTTAACATATCATGAATATACTTGGATTGACAAATAAAAATACCATCATGTTTTTGCGTAATTTGAAAACCTAGAAAATATGAAAGTTCTCCTACCATGCTCATTTCGAATTCATTTTTCATAATTTGAACTACTTCATTACATAACTCTTCATTAGTGGCTCCAAAAATTATATCATCAACATAAATTTGCAAAATAACTAAATCATGATCAATTTGCTTAATGAAGAGTGTAGAATCGGCACTTCCCATTTTATAATCGTGCTTTAATAAGTATTGAGTTAAACGATCATACCAAGCACGAGGCGCTTGTTTTAACCCATAAAGTGCTTTATCTAATTTATAAACATAATTTGGATATTTTTCATTAATAAAGCCAGGGGGTTGTTCTACATAAACCTCTTCTTTTATATACCCATATAAAAATGCAGTTTTGACATCCATTTGATATAATTTAAATCTTTTAAAGCAAGCAAATGCAAGAAATATCCTAACCGCTTCTAGTCTAGCAACGGGTGCAAAAGTTTCATCATAGTCTACCCCTTCAATTTGTGCATAACCTTTCGCAACTAATCTGGCTTTATTTCTAACAATTCTAGAATCACTATCCAATTTATTTTTAAAAATCCACTTTACTCCAACTACAGGATGATTTTTGGGTCGTTCTACAAGATTCCAAACCTTATTACGTTCAAATTGATTAAGTTCTTCATTCATAGCTAAAAACCAAAATTCATCATTTAAAGCGGTGGAAACATCTTTTGGTTCTATTTCAGAGACAAAGCAAAGGTTTGAAAATAAAACATGTAAAGAAGAACGAGTACTTACCCCTTTTTGTGGATCTCCAATATAAGCTCTTTCAGATGATCCTTTGAAAATATCAATTCCCTTGGAGGGACATGTTGTTCTCTTTCTCATTTGAATCACCGCCATAGTCAGCATCCGTGTACCCGAGCAACGCAAACTCTGAGTCCCTTCTATAGAGGAGTCCCATGTCAGAAGAATCCTTGACATACTTCAGAATACCCTTCGCCGCCACTAGATGAGATTGCCTTGGTTCAGCCATATACCGACTTACTCGGCCAACAACATAAGCAATGTCCGGCCTTGTAATCGTCAGGTAGATCAAGCTCCCAACAAGAGCCCTGAACACCAAGGGATCATGAAGAACCCTTCCCTCATCTCGTCGAAGCTTCAGCCCAGGTTCCAGTGGATTAGAGCACTTCTTCCCTTCTCCCATGCCGAACCGCTTCACAATGCGATCAGCATACCCTTTCTGGCAAATGAGAACCCCGCACTCCTTCCTCTCCACTTCAAGACCGAGAAAGTGATGCAACTCTCCCAAGTCTTTCATCTCGAAGCGTATAGAAAGCTCAGCCCTGAGCCTTGCTACTTCCCCCTCCGAATTCCCTGTGATGATCATGTCATCCACATACAGCAGGACCAAGACTTGTAGCCCCCCTTTCTTCTTGACGAACAAGCTTGAATCCGAGTTGGAAGCAAGGTATCCACAGAATTGCAAGTACTATGCAATCTTCTCATACCACGCTCTAGGAGCTTGCTTCAACCCATAGAGAGCCTTCCTGAGTTTACAGACATAGTCCGGATGATTTTCAGAGACAAAACCAAGTGGCTGATCCATGAAGATATCCTTATCAATCTCTCCGTAAAGAAAGGCATTCTTCACATCGAGTTGCCACAACCTCCATCCCTTGCTAGCAGCCAAGGCGATCACCACTCTTACTGAAGTCATCTTCGCAACTGGACTCAATGTCTCCTCATAGTCTTCTCCATACTGATGTGAGAATCCTCTAGCGACCACGCGAGCCTTGAACCTATCAATGCTCACATCAGCCTTCTTCTTAAACTTATACACCCACTTGCAAGTAACCAGAGTAATGCCATCAACCTTGGGCACAAGGTCCCAGGTTTAATTCTTCTTCAGAGCATCAATCTCTTCTTTCATGGAACCTTCCCACTCCTTCATTCCAGTGGCCTCGTTGAAGGTTGCAGGCTCTCGCTCATCCAGAGGACCTACAAAGAAGCAGGAGACAAAGCTCACTGCATTCCCATCACAGTACCGAGCCGGTGGTTTAACCACCCTCTTCGATCTGCGAAGGGTCGGCTCCTTGCTCACTGCTTCCGTTGCTTCTTCGGGCTTAACTCCTACCTGGGGCAAGCATTGAGCAGTGCTCCTCCTGCTTCCTGAGCCAGAAGGCTCAGCCTCGGAGTTAGAAGCAACAGGAGCTGCTGGTCACACAACAAGCTCCTCTTCCAAGCCTTCAGCAGCCACCACCAGTGCTTCATCTACCTTGCTACTTCTGGTTAGCTCAACCGAGCCACCTCCATATGACGTCAGCTCGTCAAAGACAACGTCTCTTGATAACACGAACTTCTTCGTCACAGGGACCATGCATTTCCATCCCTTCTTCCGCTCATCGTAACCAACAAAGACAATCTTCCTTGCCTTCGCATCCATCTTAGTCCGTAAAGCATCCGGGACATGCGCGTAGTAAGTTGAACCGAACACCCGAAGGTGTCCAACACTCGGCTTCTCCTTCAGCAACAGATCAACAGGAGTCTTCATGTTGATAGGGCTGAGTGGCATCCGGTTGATGACATAAGCAGCACAAGACATCCCCTGCGCCCAAAAGGACCTTGGGATATCTTTCGCATGAAGCCAGCATTTGCAGGTCTCCGTCAGATGACGGATCTTCCACTCCGCTACCCCATTTTGTTGTGGAGTGTGAGCACAAGTAAGCTCTCGTTGGATCTCGTTCTTCCTACAGAAGTTAGAAAACTCGGAGGAAAAAAATTCACCCCCGTTATCAGTTTTAAGCTTCTTAATCCGCAAGTCAAGCCGGCCTTCTACCAACTCCTTAAACTCCATAAACAACCGGAAGGCTTCCGACTTCTCCTTTAAGAAATACACCCAAGTATACCTTGAGTAGTCATCAACCAAGACAAGCATGTATCTGCTTCCACCAAGGCTGGTAGTAACCGTCGGTCCCATCAAGTCGCCATGAATGCACTCCAATGGTTTCTTGCTCCTTGTTTGTGATTTATCAAACGGAAGGCGATGTGCCTTACCGTATTGACAGCCCGCGCAAACATGCCCATCACCAAAGGAGGACAACTACGACAACCCCTTCACCAGACTTCTACTCGCCATCGCCTTCAGCTTGTCCATGCCAACATGCCCCAGCCTCTCATGCCAGATAGCAGCGCTATCATTGGCCCTCATCTTATCAACATAAGAATTGGTGGAAAGAACAAACAAGTTCTTCACCATCCTCCCTACATGAGCAACATCAGCCTTCACCGCTGATACGTTGCGAAGGAACCTCACGTCTGTTGGCCCAAAAAGAATGTGATAACCAGCGTCCACTGCATTGGTCACCGAGAAGAGGTTTTTCTTCATGCGCGGCACGTGATACACACTCCTTAACGTGAGTGGCCCCTGATCACTACCCAAAGACATGACCCCCTCTTTCTCTACTGCATAAATAGTATTATCAGCAGTGATAATAGCTTCATTACCTGAGTAAGCCTGCATGGAGGTGAACTTCGATTTGTCTCCGGTGAGGTGATGACCACACCTGGAGTCCACGATCCACTCGCTGTTGAAGCCCTCAGCAGACAAGGCCCGGGCACAAGTGCCCGTCATAAAAGCTCCGCCCCATTCTGCTTCTTCACTTCTCGAGAAAGCTTTCTCATTTCCCGCATCATGCCCAAGCTGCAGTTTGACCTTGCAGTCCCGCTTGAAGTGCCCTCGCTAATGACACCGGTAGCACTTCAAGTTCTTCTTCCACTCCTTAGGAGCATTGCTCCTCTCCGGCGGATATGAAGTTGAAGTCTCATTCTCACCAACGACCTGCACCTTCTTCTTCTTCTTCTTTCCCATCCTTTCTTCTTGCCTGAGAAGAGAGCTTCGCTGCCTTCCTGATTCAGGTTCACTCCAGCCATCTGCCTTGCCAAGCTCTCCTGCGATGCAAGCAGATTCTCCAGCTCCAGCAAAGACGGCTGAGTAGCCCACCCTTGAACAGATGTAACAAAGGCCACATACTCCTTCCGCAAGCCGCGGATAATGTGCCTTTTCATCTTCGCCTCAGAGATAGGCTCATCAGGATCCAGTGCCGACAGCTCAGCACACAAGCTCTTCATCTTTAAGAAGTACTTGGAAATGGAAAGGTCTCCCTGAGTTGCCCTGGCCAACTCATTTTCCAGGAACTGAAGCCGCACCACATTCTTCCTATTGAACAACTCATCAATGGTTGTCCAAATATTTAAAGAAATTGTACCTAATCACCTAGAGGGGGGGTGAATAGGTGACTTTAATCTTTTTAAACTTTTAGGCAGAATCACAGAATTATAAACAATTCTTCACAGCAATACAACACAGCAATCACAGAATAAAGCACACACAGAGAACACACAGATTTTATAGTGGTTCCCCAAGATCTCTGTACATCCACTTTCCCCCTTCGCCTATCTAGTAGTGTACTAGATTCGGCCCAACTTCTCCACTATTCCTCAGATCCTTAGATCTTACACTCAGAACCCCAAATAGGTTCCTACAGCTCAGAGTGATCCCACTCGTACAACTCAGGCACACAGCCCTACCACTCAGTCTTCACAAAGACCTACACTCAGCCTTCAACAAGGCCTACACTCAGAGAAAAGTATCTCCTACACTCAGGCACACAGGCCCTACCACTCAGCCTTTATAATTTCAGGCTTACAACTCAGATCCCTAAGGATCCTACAGAAAATTAAAATTACAATGAATATAACCACAACTCAGATTGAGAGAGAAGAGTTGTCTGGTTTCTTGAAAAGTTCTTGAAAGATCTTTGCTGAGATCAACCTCCCTTGGCTTCCTTCAAAGCTTCTTGAATTTAGAACACAGTAGGGTTGAGTCTCTATGCAGATGATCTTCAATCACTGCTGACTTAAGAATCAGATCTCAATCTGAAACTTTCTTCACAGCCTGGTTCAACAGCTGTCTTCTTAGAAGGAGCTCTCTCTCTCCAACTTCTTAGATCTTCACTTGAAGGTCTTCTTCTAGTTGTATTGTTGTTCACTTTGTTGATTTCCAACTCTTATCATATGTTGAAGGTATAAGCCTTTATATATACTTTCTTCATGGTGACCTGCTGATCCGGTTCCTAACAACTTTCTGACATCTCTAACAGTTGCAGTAGACCGGCTGGAATGGCAGCTGTCAAGTCATACAGTCACTTCTTGAATTTTCTGTAACTGTCTAAAAGTGTCGAGACAGTCAGTCTTTAAGTGTCGACACTTATAGACCAAGTGTCGACACAAGTAGACTAAGTGTCGACACTAGCCTTCATGGTGTCGACACAACTCCTTGTGTTGTAGAATCTGCTTCTCGACACTACTTCTTCAACATGTGTCGACACTGATCCTGTGTGTCGACACAAGTCCTTCTTTTTTGATACTTTGTTGATTTCTTGTAAGTGTCGACACAACTCCTTTGTGTCGACACATCTTCTTGTGTTGATACTTGCTGAGTGTCGACACATTTTCTTAGTGTCGACACATGCCTTCTGTGTTGATACTTGCTGAGTGTCGACACATCTCCTTTGTGTCGACACTTGTACTTAGACTTCATTGAAATTTGCTGAGTGTCGACATAGCCTCCTAGTGTTGACACTTTCTTCTTGTGTTGAGACTTTTGCTGTGTGTCGACACATTCTTCATTATGTCGACACTTGTACTTAAACTCTATTGAAGTTTGCTGAGTCTCGACACATCCTCCTAGTGTCGACACTTGTACTTGAGCTTTGTTGAACTTTTGCTGAGTGTCGACACAGCCTCCTAGTGTCGACACTTTTGATGTCGACAAAGTTCCTCTAGGTGTCGACACTGCTTTTAAGTGTCGACATAGCTTCTCTGGACATTTCTTCATTGAGTGTCGACACAGCCTGTATGTGTCGACACTTTTCTTCTGGTGTCGACTCTGCATTCCTGGTTTCGACACAATTACTCCAAGTGTCGACACTGCTTCTCTGGGTGTCGATACAAGCCTTCTTAAGTGTCGACACTTTTCTTATAGGTGTCGACACTTGGACTTAGAAACTTTTAATCTTTCCCTGCAATTTCTTAACCTGCACAAGGTAACTCAAAATACATCAAATACACTTTGATGTATATCATTGAGTAGGGTGAGGCTTCTTCAAATCAGGTACATATTTTCCAATGTACCCAACAATCTCCCCATATTTGGAGAAGTCATAACCCTTAGTCAATGATATACACCATACATAACAAATTCACAGTATGATGTAAAATAATATTAAATGACAGGGTAAGTACATAAACATGTATAAACAAAACATGTATACACAAATATCACAGAACAGTAATGTAATAGATTTAACACATATCACATTGTTCTAAGAACTTCAACATTTTTATTATTCAAAAGTTTACAGAAAGTTTAATGCAACTGATTACATATAGTAAACTTAAGAAAAATTTCTATCCTAAGGCTGCTCAGGCTCCTTGATAACTATGCCCTTTCCAGATTATATCTTTGCTTGGACAGGAGCTTCAGTATCATCAGCAGCAGCAGGCTTCTTTCCTTTAAGATCCTTCTTTTTCAATTCTTCAACCTTGATCTTTTGCCTTTCAAAGTAATGATAAGTCTTAGGGAAGTACTTGCTAGGCTCCTGTGCAGTAGGAGGTAGCTTTCCCATCTTAGCCTTTCTTCTGTATTGAATAATAGCCACTTGCCTGTTCTCATGTTTCCTCCACTCCAGTTCAGAATACCACTTGTTTCTATCCTGGATATTGTCCTTGGCAGCCTTCCATGCAGTCAAGATGATATTCCTGGAAGTGGGGCTCCATTGTTCAAAATCAGGCCTTAATTCAGCCTGCTCTCTGAATCTCTTCTTAGACAATTGAGTCTCTTGTTCTTTCAGCAAAGCCTCTTGTTCTTTCAGTATTGCCTCTGGCACAGGCTGAACCACTTTCTCAATGATGACATTCTGAATTCCCTCAGGAGGGCTATACATTGATTGTATGTCTTGTTGTATCATATCAAAGTCTGGTGGAGGGTATATCACTTGAGCTACTTCAGCTTGATCTCCTCCAAGATATGCAGGATTAATACTAGACTCTGCAACATTGTCATCATCACATAATGGAGGATATCCAAGGGTGGCTCTAATGGAATTTGAAATCCACTTTGCATGATCAGAGCCTGCTTTGACTAACACCCTCTCCTCCTTTATGACTTCTCTTTCAATGTGATCCCTAAGATCATCTTTCTGAAACCTTATCTGTGCATTCAGATGGTTTACTTCATCCTTATAGAAAGGTTTCAACCTTTGGAGGTTGTCAGTTATAGCCTTTTGAGAGTCTTCAATAGCAGTTTTAACAGCAGTTAAGCTCTCTTGCAGTTGTTTGTCAAATTCTTCTTTGATAGTGGTCAGGGCTGCATTCTGGGCAGTTGCTATATTCTTCAGTTCAGTTACAATGGCATTGTGGGAAGCTGTCAAATTATCATTCATTCTTATCTGATTCTCCAGGACATAGCCTTGCTTCACTTCTAGATCATCAAGTTTTGTCTTTATTTTTTCTTGATGTGTGGCCAGATAGACTACTGCAATTCCTCCCTTATGGAAGCAGTCAGTCATTTCTTTCTTATTCAGATTCATTTCAAATCTGATTGACTTAATGTCTTGGGTCAGATCAAATTGTAGTGACTTATGCTCCTCATCCACATACTTTTTCAGAGCTTGCCTTTGCTCTTCCGGCTTAATCTACATTGCCACCATCAATTAACTGTAGTCTGTAAATGGGGCAGGCTGTGGTGCAATTGTTTGCAAAGCCTTTTTATATCTCTGGCTCCTCCTCTTGAAGACTTGAAATTTCCTCTTCTTGGCTCTTGCAGCCTCTTCATCCTCTGAAGCAGATGTGCTGGCTATTTCAACTCTTTCCTTTGGGCTAGGATGTGAATCCTTTTCAGTCCTTGGTGGTTGCTCAGCATTCTTTGGCTTCTCAGTTTCTTTGCCTGCAGTGTCTTCTTCAATCTCCACATGCTCCCCCTCAATAATTACTTTCTCCCCCTCAGCAGCAGCTTTTTCCACTTCAATGTCAGTTTGAAGAAGGTTAGGGAACAGTTCTTCCAAAGTAAATTCCTGTTGAGGATGGGGTGGAGAATCTCTTATATCATCAATCACTTGATCAGCAATAGATGTGTCCTCCATGACAACATCCTGAGGTTGACTAAGAATCTGAGGTTGCTGATTATCATCAGATAATGTGTCAGTCATAACTTCATTCTCAATAGGGAAATCTAATTTGTTGATTTCAGTTATTACCTCAAGTATGGTTTGAGTAGCTTGTTCACTCTCAAGTGGAGTTGGCTCTTCCACAAGTAGAGGCTCCCCCTGGATTGAATCTTGGTGAATTGGGCATACAGAGGGTAGCTCCCCCTGCCTGTCTGCATCTTCTTGTCTAGCTGGAGACTGTCCAACATTCCTTCCTTGTTCATCATCAGAACTAAATACCACTAGCTCTTCAGAGCTGCTTGAGGATTCTTGAGCCACATGGGCTGTCTTCTTCTTCTTCTTCAGGGGTGTTTCCTTTACTAGAGTTGGCATTTCCTTGGTTAATACTCTGTCCCACCTAGAGAAGATTCTCATATCCATCTTCCTCATGTGGTTAATCTTTGAACCTGCAGCTTGGTTCATTACATCTGGAATACTTCCAGCAAGGTAAAGACTCATAATTCTACCTAAATTGGGCTTCTTCATACTCTCTTTTATCTTCTCAAACACAACTGCAGACCAATCAGTTTATAGTTTGAAGATAATTCTTGTCATTAGACTAAACATATGAGCTGAGATTCTGTCATGGCCTCCAGGATTGCTCAGGATGACTTTGCCCACAATCTCAGATAGAAACTTGCCTTGCATATTCATTCCTTTTCTATTGAATACAGATCCTATCTTCAGGTTTGAGTCCAAACCACACCATGTCAATGCTTCTCTAGTCTTAGAAGCAGAAATATCTTCTTCTTCCTTAGTTCTTGGTAGCTGAAGAACCATTCTTAGACTTTTAGGTGAGACCTTCACCTTAGCCCCATGAATTCTTGACTTCATCTTGAGTCCTGATTAATCTAGAGTTGCTCCATTCAGAAACTCCAGGACCTCCTTCTTCCATATCTTGATTGGTTCTGAAACAAGAAATTCTAACCCAGTCTCTGTTATTAGGGTTATCACGTTTTTGATCTCGGGTTCCGCGTCATCAAATGCATGGCGCACGAGTTTATATCCTTCATTCACATTCTCTTCTAGCTTGGGCGCCATTAGGGTTTGAAGAAATTTGAATCTAGAGAAGAGAGATGTCGACACACAAGTTTGATCTCGAAACTTTGGTGAGCATGTCGACATACAATAGCAAAAACCTATTTATACCTTTCTAGAATCGAAGATGAAAGTGCGCGTCAAAATACTTAAATTGTGTCGACACTGTTGAAAAGTGTCGACAAAGACTTATAATGTCTCGACAACTATGTGTCGACACAAGTATAGTCGATAGAATATATGTGTCGACACTTGTATATGTGTCGACACCACTTAGCTCGACACTTAGTCGAGACTATACTAGACTAATTCTAAGTAAAGTCTAAGTGTCGACACCACCTTGGATGTGTCGACACCTACTCTGCATGTGTCGACACTAATTCTCTGAAGTCTCGACACAGATTTCCTAGATGTGTCGACACTATTTCTCTGAAATGTCAACACCACATTTCTGTGTCGACACAGACAACTCTGTGTGTCGACACCATTTTACTTAGCCAATTTTTTTGTAAACTATTCTAAGTTTATCATACCTAATTCAATTTTGAATTTATTGAATTTGGTTTCATCTAAGGGCTTAGTATACATGTCAGCTAGTTGATTATCTGTATTAATATACTCTAGTGAAATATCTCCTTTTTCCACATGTTCTCTTAGAAAATGGTATTTTATTTCTATATGCTTAGTCCTACTATGGGAGACAGGATTGTTTGCAATAGAAATAGCACTAGTAGAATCACAAAATAGAGGTGTTCTACTTACTTGTATACCATAGTCTTCTAGATGATGTTGAATCCATAGAAGTTGAGCACAACAACTTCCTGCTGACACATACTCTGATTCTGCTATGGAGATAGCCACACTTGTTTGTTTCTTGCTACTCCATGATATCAGTCTTCCACCTAGAAATTGACAGTTTCCAGTTGTACTTTCCCTATCTTCCTTGCAGCCTGCAAAATATGCATCTGAATAACCTGTCAGTTCAAAGTCTCCATTCCTAGGGTACCAAAGTCGTAGATAACGAGTGCCCTTAAGATATCTCAGAATTCTTTTGACTGCTGTCAAATTAGATTCTTTAGGGCAAGCTTGGTACCTAGTACAGAAACATGTAGAATACATGATATCTGGTCTACTTACAGTCAAATATAGTAGGGAGCCAACTATCCCTCTATACAAAGTCTCATCTACAGGTTTCCCTGCATCATCTTTTCTAAGAGACATACTTGTCCCCATAGGAGTTTTCATTGTACTGGATGATTCCATACCATACTTCCTTATCAATTCTAGGGTGAACTTAGATTGGCATATGGATAAACCATCCTCAATCTGTCTAACTTGGAGACCCAAGAAGAACTTAAGTTCCCCCATACTGCTCATTTCAAATTGTCCTTGCATTAGTTTTGCAAACTTTTTGCAAAGACTACTTTCAGTAGACCCAAATATGATGTCTTCTACATATATTTGGACTAGAATGATCTTGCCTCTGGATTCCCTAAGGAATAGAGTCTTGTCTATTTTCCCCCTTGTGAATTTATTCTCAATGAGGAAACTAGACAGGGTTTCATAGCAAGCCCTAGGGGCTTGTTTTAACCCATACAAAGCCTTCCTAAGTCTATAAACATAATTAGGTTTGATAGAATCAACAAAACCTGATGGCTGTTCCACATAGACTTCTTCTTTTAGATTTCCATTCAGAAAAGCTGAATTAACATCCATTTGGTATACTTTAAACCCTTGATAGGTTGCATAGGCCAAGAACATCCTTATTGCCTCCAATCTGGCTACTGGTGCAAAGGTCTGATCAAAGTCAATACTTTCTTCCTGCCTATATCCCTTAGCAACCAGTCTAGCTTTATTCTTCACAATAACTCCATGTTCATCCATCTTGTTCCTAAAGATCCACTTAGTTCCTATAATGTTGTGGTCCTTGGGTTTAGGAACTAGCTCACAGACATTGCATCTTTTGAACTGGTTTAGTTCCTCTTGCATAGCCTCAATACAATGAGGTTCTAGGATGGCTTCTTCAAATTTCTTTGGCTCTACCTGAGATATAAAACTGGAGTAGAGTACTGAACTTAGATTTCTGCTCCTTGTTTGTACCCCTTGTCTGAGATCACCAATAATTTGATTGGTTGGATGATCTTTTAAATGTCTATTTGTTGGAGGCAGCCTGTCTTTAGGTTGTACACCTTCAGCTTCTTCAACTTACTGCACTCCTTGATCTTCTTCTGCATCTAGTGCATCTAGTACTCCCCCTGGACAACAGCCACTATCATCTACTTGTTGTCTTGCTGTAGAACCTTCTTCAATAGTGAGCTTGTCCATCTTCTCAGTCACACCTGTGGAGCTGCAAATACTTCTAGACAATTCATTGTTAATGAGTCTAGCTTCATCAAACACTACATGTACTGACTCTTCTACAACTTGAGTAGGCAAGTTATAGACCATATAAGCCTTATTGTTGTTGCTGTACCCAACAAAGATCCCCTCTTGGGATTTGGCAGCAAACTTAGTTAAGTAAGACTTACCATTGTTAAGTATATAACATTTACAACCAAAGATCCTGAAATAGGATAGATTTGGTTTTCTGCCTTTCATAATCTCATGGGGGGTCTTATTGTGGCTCTTGGTGATAGTAGCCCTATTAATCACATGACATGCTGTATTAACTGCCTCAGCCCAGAAATATTCAGGGAGAGATGTGTCACTTAATAGGGTTCTACCAGCCTCAATCAGGGTTCTATTTTTCCTTTCAGCAATGCCATTTTGCTGAGGTGTTCTTGGTGAGGAAAATTCCTGAAATATCCCAAACTCTTCACATAGCTTTGTCATACTATCAGACTGGAATTCAGTACCATGGTCACTTCTTATTTTTACCACTGTACTGTCTAACTCATTCTGAATATGTTTGACAAAACTATAAAATATACTAGGTGTTTCAGATTTTTGTCTAAGGAAGAACACCCAGGAAAACCTTAAGTAGTCATCTACAACCACAAAAGTGTAGACCTTCCTACCTAGGCTGTGAACTGGCATAGGACCAAAAAGATCCATATGCAAGAGGTATAGACACCTCACAGCATCTTTGATCTCAATGCTATTAAAGGTGGATCTAGTCTGCTTGCCCTTTTGACAAGCTGAGCATATCCCAACCTTTTTACACTTAACTTGAGGACCATTCCTCACTTACTCTTTACTATAGAGTTGACCAATTGTCTTATAGTTAAGATGGGCTAGCCTTTTGTGCCATTTGACACAATGAGAGATTTTCTCATCAGCTACAAGACACACAGCAGAAACATTGTTCTCACACATAATGTCTAGACAATAGATATTTCTCTTCCTATAACCTGTCAGAATGATCTTTTGATCATTTGACCTCCTAATATGACAACCATCTTTGACAAATGAGATGTCATATCCTAGATCAATCAGCTGACTTATACTAATGAGGTTGTGTTTCAAACCTTTAACATAAGCCACTTGAGTAATTGTAATAAGGTTGCTAGAAATATTACCAAAGCCTTTGATGATTCCTTTTTCAGAACCACCAAAGGTGACTTTAGGACCATTCTTGATTGGTGTATAGTCCTTCAGCAATCCCCTAGTTCCAGTCATGTGCCTAGAACATCCACTGTCTAAGTACTATATTGGGGCATGGTCACTTGGACTCACCTACAAAACAGATTAGTTAACCTTAGAACCCAAAGAATTCTTCGGTCCTTGCTGCTGGTTAGTTTGCCTCTTAGCAATACTACCTATAGCTTTTTTAGCAGGCAGATTGCTACTCACTTTGGCACTAGAATTGTGCCGACAGTCTATGACAAAGTGGTCTATCTTTCCACAACACCAGCACTCAAATCTGTTGTGCCTTTGTTTAGGTACAACCCTAGCTGTTTTATCTACAGCAGGCTCCTTATTGAGTACTGGGGCTTTGCCCTTAGACTTGGACTGAACAGTCCTAGCAGGTTTAGTAAACCCCAATCCAGTTTTACCCTTTTGAGAAATGAACTCATTTATCAAAGGTAGAATAGACTTTGGTTTAGAAAACCTTTCTACTATATCTCTCTCCTTCTGAAGATTAATCTCCAAATTCCTGATTTGATCATTCTTGAATGTAATACTCCCCATCTGAATAACAGTAATGTTCTTCAGTCTGGCTATTTCATTTAGTTTCTGATCAAGCAACTTATCAAAATCTGTTGCAGCAACTTTAAGATTAGCAATCTCCTTAGCCTGACTCTTGGCCAAGGATTTGCTTTTCTTCAAAGCTTGCAACACTACTCTGTATTCATCAATTAATTGATGAATGTCTCCTTCAGATTCAGACCCACTCTCATTACTTGATGATGATGTATCTGAATCTGACTCAGTACTAGAAATTGAACTAACAGAATAATTTTGTACCTGTCTTGGTCCAGGCTGGTCCTGGATTTTGTCTCCTTCTGATAAGTCCATCAGTCCCTGGCACTGATTGTCCTCATGCTCATATATAGAGTTCATTAACTGGATGAACTCCTCTTCCTCTTCTTTAGCAAACAGTCCAATATAAGCTTCAGCTTCTGAATCAGTTTCTGAAGAAGACATGTCAGACAGACTTTTGTCCTTCTTAGAAACAAAGGACCTTTCCTTTTTGACCTCGATATGAGTCTTCTTCTTATCAGTTGACTCTTTCCTCTGCTCTGGAAAGTGAGCAACAACATGTCCCTATCTGTTACAACAATAACAAACTATCTTTGAAGATGTAGTTTTACTTGAATTGGGCTTTCTCCTGTCAATCTTTGATAACTTCTGTGAAGTGGATGGCTTAGACCTCCACTGTTTCTTCTTTAAAAACTTCTGAAAATGTCTTGTGAAAGCTGCAAAGTCCTCATCACTCTCAGTGCTTTCAGAATTCCTACTTTCTGACTCATCTGACCCAGTTTCAGCAACTTTTGGAGGTGGAGATAGAGACTTACTTTTATATTTCCTGGTGGCTTCTGTCTTGAAAGCCACAGCTCTTTCTTTGTGCTCAACTCTGGTAGTCTTTTCTTCCTCCTTCCTAACCATTAGCTGCATTTCATAGGATGACAACTTTCCAAACAATGTTGGAGGAGGAATGTCTGCTAATTTGGCCATTTCCCTTATGGTACAAATCTTAGTATCCCAGTATTTAGTTAGGGATCTCAAGAACTTATCATTCAACTCATAATTGCTGAATTCTCTTCCATAGGACATTAACTCATTAACTATCCTATAGAATTTCTTGTAGCACTCAGTTATGCTATCAGACCTTCCTTGTCTGAAGCTCTCAAACTCTTGGTTTAATAAAGACTTTCTGTCCTGTCTAACTTCTTCAGAGCCCTCCATGTACACTATTAGTGTGTCCCACATTTCCTTTGATGTTTTACAGTGAATCAAATTCTGAAATGTGGCATCATCAATTGCACTCACAATTATATTCTGGGCCCTCTTGTCCATAGTGGCCAGAATAATCTCATCCTTGGTCATTTCAGAATAGTCTTTTGGAGTTCTCTGATTTGCATCTAACATAGATACCTTCATTGGCACATATGGCCCATCTTTGACTGTGATATAGATTCTAGGGTCAGAGGCTTCCATAAACAGTCTAACCCTTTCTATCCAAATGCCAAAAATCTCCTTTCTGCAGATTGGCAACTTCATGAATGCTAGTTCTTTGTGATTCTCTGTTGAACCCATTTTCTTGATTATGCTGAGTCTGCCTACAGGATCTTTTACTCAGACTGTTATGTCCTTTTTGAGTAACCTCGCTTTGATACCACTTGAAAGAAATTGTACCTGATCACCTAGAGGGGGGGGGGGTGAATAGGTGACTTTAATCTTTTTAAACTTTTAGGCAGAATCATAGAATTATAAACAATTCTTCATAGCAATACAGCACAGCAATCACAGAATAAAGCACACACAGAGAACACAAAGTTTTATAGTGGTTCCCTAAGGCCTGGGTACATCCACTTTCCCCCTTCGCCTATCTAGTAGTGTACTAGATTCGGCCCAACTTCTCCACTATTCCTCAGATCCTCAGATCTTACACTCAGAACCCCAAATAGGTTCCTACAGCTCAGAGTGATCCCACTCCTATAACTCAGGCACTCAGCCCTACCACTCAATCTTCACAAAGACCTACACTCAGCCATCAACAAGGCCTACACTCAGAGAAAAGTATCTCCTACACTCAGGCACACAGGCCCTACCACTCAGCCTTTATAATTTCAAGCTTACAACTCAGATCCCTAAGGATCCTACAGAAAATTAAAATTACAATGAATATAACCACAACTCAGATTGAGAGAGAAGAGTTGTCTGGTTTCTTGAAGAGTTCTTGAAAGAACTTTGCTGAGATCAACCTCCCTTGGCTTCCTTCAAAGCTTCTTGAATTTAGAACACAGTAGGGTTGAGTCTCTATGCAGATGATCTTCAATCACTGCTGACTTAAGAATCAGATCTGAATCTGAAACTTTCTTCACAGCCTGGTTCAACAGCTGTCTTCTTTGAAGGAGCTCTCTCTCTCCAACTTCTTAGATCTTCACTTGAAGGTCTTCTTCTAGTTGTATTATTCTTCACTTTGTTGATTTCCAACACTTATCATCTGTTGAAGGTATAAGCCATTATATAGACTTTTTTCATGGTGACCGGCTGATCCGGTTCCTAACAACTTTCTGACATCTCTAACAGTTGCAGTAGACCGGCTGGAATGGCAGCTGTCAAGTCATCCAGTCACTTCTTGAATTTTCTGTAACTGTCTGAAAGTGTCGAGACAGTCAGTCTTTAAGTGTCGACACTTATAGACCAAGTGTCGACACAAGTAGACTAAGTGTCGACACTAGCCTTCATGGTGTCGACACAACTCCTTGTGTTGTAGAATCTGCTTCTCGACCCTGCTTCTTCAACATGTGTCGACACTGATCCTGTTTGTCGACACAAGTCCTTCTTCTTTGATTCTTAGTTGATTTCTTGTAAGTGTCGACACAACTCCTTTATGTCGACACATCTTCTTGTGATGATACTTGCTGAGTGTCGACACATTTTCTTAGTGTCGACACATGCCTTCTGTATTGATACTTGCTGAGTGTAGACACATCTCCTTTGTGTTGACACTTGTACTTAGACTTCATTGAAATTTGTTGAGTGTCGACACAGCCTCCTAGTGTCGACACTTTCTTCATGTGTTGAGACTTTTGCTGTGTGTCGACACATTTTTCATTATGTCGACACTTGTACTTAAACTCTGTTGAAGTTTGCTGAGTGTCGACACAGCCTCCTAGTGTCGACACTTGCACTTCAGCTTTGTTGAACTTTTGCTGAGTGTCGACACAGCCTCCTAGTGTCGACACTTTTGATGTTGACAAAGTTCCTCTAGGTGTCGACACTGCTTTTAAGTGTCGACACAGCTTCTCTGGACATTTCTTCATTGAGTGTCGACACAGCCTGTATGTGTCGACACTTTCCTTCTGGTGTCGACTCTGTATTCCTAGTGTCGACACAATTACTCCAAGTGTCGACACTGCTTCTCTGGGTGTCGACACAAGCCTTCTTAAGTGTCGACACTTTTCTTCGAGGTGTCGACACATGGACTTAGAAACTTTTAAGCTTTCCCTGCAATTTCTTAACCTGCACAAGGTAACTCAAAATACATCAAATACACTTTGATGTATATCATTGAGTAGGGTGAGGCTTCTTCAAATCAGGTACATATTTTCCAATGTACCCAACAAATATCAGCAGCCGACTCACATCCAACGATGTGATCAAATAGTTCCGGAGACACGGCCCTTTTCAGAATGAACTCCACCTTAGCATTTGTTCTTCTGCAGAGCCTAACTTGCTCAGCACATCTTCTTGTGATGATACTTGCTGAGTGTCGACACATTTTCTTAGTGTCGACACATGCCTTCTGTATTGATACTTGCTGAGTGTAGACACATCTCCTTTGTGTTGACACTTGTACTTAGACTTCATTGAAATTTGTTGAGTGTCGACACAGCCTCCTAGTGTCGACACTTTCTTCATGTGTTGAGACTTTTGCTGTGTGTCGACACATTCTTCATTATGTCGACACTTGTACTTAAACTCTGTTGAAGTTTGCTGAGTGTCGACACAGCCTCCTAGTGTCGACACTTGTACTTGAGCTTTGTTTAACTTTTGCTGAGTGTCGACACAGCCTCCTAGTGTCGACACTTTTGACGTTGACAAAGTTCCTCTAGGTGTCGACACTGCTTTTAAGTGTCGACACAGCTTCTCTGGACATTTCTTCATTGAGTGTCGACACAGCCTGTATGTGTCGACACTTTCCTTCTGGTGTCGACTCTGTATTCCTGGTGTCGACACAATTACTCCAAGTGTCGACACTGCTTCTCTGGGTGTCGACACAAGACTTCTTAAGTGTCGACACTTTTCTTCGAGGTGTCGACACATGGACTTAGAAACTTTTAAGCTTTCCCTGCAATTTCCTAACCTGCACAAGGTAACTCAAAATACATCAAATACACTTTGATGTATATCATTGAGTAGGGTGAGGCTTCTTCAAATCAGGTACATATTTTCCAATGTACCCAACAAATATCAGCAGCCGACTCACATCCAACGATGTGATCAAATAGTTCCGGAGACACGGCCCTTTTCAGAATGAACTCCACCTTAGCATTTGTTCTTCTCCAGAGCCTAACTTGCTCAGCAGTACCGAACGCAGCAGTTACTTCCTGTCTGTCGTCACCACCGACAACTTCCCACAGCTCCTCGCCAAGAAGATAACTCTTCATGCACTACTTCCACTTCTTGAAGTTAGTCGGCGTTGAGAGTTCAATGCCCAGACCTCTTGCAAAGCTCCCTTCAATTGCAACACCTGTTGGCAACCTTTCAGAAGCACCGAGCAACAACACAGGTTGATCACCACTCAATCACTGAGTAACAACAATGGTTGACTTCCGCTCACGCAACTGAACCTGCCTCTGATACCATGTTATAATTTTCTCAATGTGGTCGGCAAGGTTGCCCAAACACCAAATTAATATCTTCGGCACTACCCAGTTCTCACGTTGAACCAGCGGAAAAATAAGGAACTAAGGTTAATCCCAACAAACAATGGAAGCACAAGCAGATCTTTTATTCATTCACTTCTTTACAACACGAGGCATACATAGCGCAACATGATTTCGCTAGTATAACAACTGTAAACAGAAAGCACCAAAAACCAAGCCGGGCGGACAGCACCGGAGTCCACCGAGACTGCCGAGGTCGCCGAGGTTTCCGAGTCCGCTGAGATCGCCCGAACTTAAGCTGCAATCCGCCGAATAGCCACGGAGTCCGCCGACGCCGTGAGGCCGCGCGGACACAACGTTATTCGTCTCCTGCTGAAACTGAACTATGGAACAACCCCTACCCCCCTGAAGCCGGCGGACAGGTTATTGAAGCTGGCAAAGATGAAACAGAGCTGACAAGCCGCAGAGCGACCTCATGCTGAATCCGCAGAGACCGCACAACTTCCAAGTACTTGATCGAAGTCAAAGCCAAACTCCTGGCTCCTTGAAGCTACCCGCGCAACCTGCACACAGCAAACGTCAGCACTGAATCAATCCGCGTGGACAGACAAACTGAGACCGCAGCTCCTTGCCCAACCCAACTTACTGTTCACTCAAGTTACTGTAGACCTGCTAGGGGGGTCCTATTTATAGGCGAGGTGAGGAGTGTGATCACCGCCCTAGAGATAGAGACACTGCCCTAGCCTTCGCGATAGCAAAACACCGTCCGTCGAGTCCGCAAGGACTTAGCCGGATACTAAGGAAAACCGCTAGGAGCAAGGCAACATTGGCGAACCCTCTTCAGTCCGCCCAAGCTATGCGGACAAGGCATCAGCCCGCAAAGCTTCTGACCACTGCAGGACAGCAACCCCCTTCAATGGCTGTCCGCACAACCCCGAGGCAGTCCGCAAGACTCAAGCCTCAATCCGCCACAAGTCCACGACCAAAGGCAGATAGCAATAGTCCGCCCGGTCAGAGTGGACTTGGCGGATATGGCGGACACCATGGTCTTGGCACAGAGTGTGACCAAGTCCAAAACCATCAAAGGCCAATGCGAGCATGGCGGACATAAACTCCCGTCCGCCAAACACCGAAGCACAGACCTCCAGCTGTCCGCAAGCTCCTCGCACTCCTGCCCAACGCAACAACCATCTCCCGGACTCCAAAACCAGTCCGCCAACGACCTCCACAACAAACACCTGCTGTATCACAAGAGATCGACAAGGCCTCCGCTAAGCTCTAAGCCCAGTCCGCAACAGCCCACACGCGAACACGAGCCAAACCGCCAATCAGCACAAGCTTGCACCACGGCCACTGAGCAATGCACCCGTCCGTAAGCCTCTATCCGCTCAGGCCGCTCCTTGGCAAAACTAATCAGCAAATGCCCTATCCGCAGATAACAGGCTGCATAGTCCGCGGACTTCATGCAAACAACCCACTCAGAAGACAGGCGGATTTTCACTAGACCTTCCACCAGGCCGCACATCACAGTCCGCCCAGTCCGCCTAGTCCGCCAAAGCTGTCCGCACAGGCCGCCCGCCCTGTCCCGTCAACCACTTCCACTTCACAAATTTCAACAATAAGCGTAAGAGCGCCACTCGTCGAGTTCATTAAGCTTAAATTTTCTAAAATTGCCGACAGAGTGGGGATCGAAGTTTAAAAATCTTAAGGCCCAAAAAGCGCAGTGTTCTAACTCTACGGGTAAATGGCACGATTTTCCATAAACCAACCGATATGGCGTACATCGGAGAACAGTTTTGTACGCTGTTCGGTAGGCCCATAGAGCATCATCTAATTTGGCTGACCAGTCTTTTCTAGATGTGGAAACAGTCTTTTCTAAAATTCTTTTTTTTTCTCTATTCACTACTTCGACTTGTCCGTTCGTTTGGGGGTGGTAGGCAGTGGAAAGCTTATGAGTAACGCCATATTTAGAAAGGATTTTAGAAAACGACGCGTTACAGAAATGGGAACCCCGATCACTAACGATGGCGCGCGGCGTACCGAATCGAGAAAATATTTTTTTTAAAAACGAAACTACGACCCGGGCGTCATTCGTAGGAAGAGCTAGGGCTTCCGCCCATCGCGAAACATAATCAACGGCAACTAAAATATAATTATTTCTGAAGCTAGAAGGAAGAGGGCAAACAAAATCAATTCCCCAGAGGTCAAAAACTTCGCACTTTAGGAAATAATTCTACGGCATTTCATTTTTATTAGAAATATTACCCGACCGTTGGCAACTATCACACCTACTCACAAATGCTTGCGCGTCTTTAAATAGGCTAGGCCAGTAAAAACACGCGCTTAGCACTTTATGAGCGGTGCGAGCTGCTTGATAGTGCCCACCTGTCGGTCCTTCATGCAAATGTTTAATAATGTCTAAACCTTCATCAAAAGAAACACACCTCCTGATCACTTGGTCTGCACAGACTTTAAAAAGATGAGGGTCCTCCCAAAAGTAGTTCTTCAATTCAGAAAAGAATTTCTTCTTTTGCTGAGATGAGAACTCCTTTGGGAGCACCCGAGCCACTAGATAGTTGGCGATGTGTGCAAACCAAGGAGAAGTAGATGTGTTAATTGAAAATATCTTCTCATCGGGAAAATAATCGTTAAAACATTTTTTATCTAATTTTTCTATAAAAGGATTATCTAGGCGCGAAAGGTGGTCAGCGGCCAAGTTCTCGGCTCCTCGCTTATCAAGGATCTCTAAGTCAAACTCCTGGAGGAGTAAGACCCAGCGAATCAAGCGAGGCTTGGCATCCGTTTTAGAAAGAAGATATTTGAGGGCTGAGTGGTCCGTAAAAACAATAATTTTCGAAAGAGTAATATAAGGGCGGAATTTGTCAAAAGCAAATACTACAGCTAAGAGCTCCTTCTTGGTTGTGGTGTAATTTTTCGGTGCAGATGTGAGTGTTTTACTACCGTAATAAATGGGGTGGAAGTTTTTAGATATACGTTGACCTAGTATGGCTCCAACTGCATAACTACTCGCATCACACATTACCTCAAATGGAAGATCCCACACCGGAGCTATCATGATTGGGGCATCAATTAATTTTTCTTTTATTAAATTAAAGGCAGCTAGGCAAATGTCATCAAAGATGAATGGGGCGTCTTTTTCTAAGAGATGGGTAAGGGGCTTGGTAATCTTGGAAACGTCCTTTATGAAGCGGCGGTAGAAACCCGCGTGACCTAGGAAACTTCTTATAGCTTTTATGTTTGTAGGCGGCGGCAGTTTCCCGATAACTTTTATCTTAGCAACGTCTACTTCAATACCTCTTGCATAAATCTTATGGCCCAAAACTAACCCTTCCCTCACCATAAAATGGCATTTTCCCAATTTAGGGCTAGGTTAGTTTCTTCGCATCGTTCTAAAACTTTCCCGAGGTTTTCTAAACAACTATCGAAGGAATTTCCGAACACGGAGAAATCATCCTTGAAAACTTCCATAATGCTTTCCACGTACTTGTCAAAGATAGCGAGCATACATCGTTGGAATGTAGCTGGCGCATTGCACAATCCAAACGACATTCTTCGGTAGGCGAAGGTGCCGAAGGGACAAGTAAACGTAGTTTTTTCCTGGTCCTCGGGGGAGATGGGGATTTGAAAATACCTCGAGAGGTCATCGAGAAAACAATAAAAGCTATGTCCGGAATGTCTTTCTAAAATCTGATCAATGAACGGCAAGGGGAAGTGATCCTTGCGGGTGGCATCATTTAACTTACGGTAATCTATACACATTCGCCAACAGATCACCGTCCGAGTCAGGATTAATTCATTATTCTCATTACTTACTACCGTTATCCCTCTCTTCTTTGGTACTACCTGGAATGGGCTAACTCACTTACTGTCTGATATAGGATAGATAATTACTGTGTCTAACAATTTCATAACCTCGCCCTTAACTACTTCTTTCATGTTTGGGTTTATACGGCGCTGAGGTTGTATAGAGTTACGTGAATTATCTTCCATTAAAATTTTATGAGTGCAGAAAGATGGGCTTATGCCCTTGATATCAGATATCTGCCAAGCAATAGCTCGGCGATGATTTCGTAAAATTGAAAGAAGTTTATCATTTTGTACATCCATGAGGTAGGCCGAAACTATGATAGGCAGCTTGTAACGACCCTAGCCGATACAACATGACGATGTCACGACTCCGCTCTAGGCGACATTACCGGGCTGCAGCTCAAGCACTCCAACCCCTCTCCAGCCCACTAGAGGGTTGTTGGTGGCCACAGCCTCCCTTTGATGAGCGAACTCGATAGTTAAGTTGGGCTGTACGGTGACTTCCCAGGAGGTCACCCATCCCAGTACTACTCTCGCCCAAGCACACTTAACTACGGCCCAACTTAACTGTCGAGTTCGCTCGTCAAAGGGAGGCTGTGGCCACCAACCACCCGCCAGTGGGCTGGAGAGGGGTTAGGGTGCTTGGGCTGCAGCCCGGTAACGTCGCCTAGAGCGGTGTCGTGACATCGTCATGTTGTATCGGCTAGGGTCGTTACAAAAAAAGTGCACTTTTTATGTAACGGCCCGGCCTAGGGCTCAGAGGCTACCGCACCCCATCATGTGTCGAATAGCTTGGCCCACCCGTAGGCCCATTACAGGGCTGCAGCCCAATACACCCCAACTCATCTCCCGCCTATTTTTCAGCAAGGCGCGTTGTTGGCGCGAGGTATCGAACCCGCAACCCTTGATAACACTCCCTTTGATTTGGACTAATTCTATGCAGGGAAAGAGCACCGCCGTCCCGAGTAAGGGGCGGGGTCGTTATAATTTGGTCGGCTTTTAGCTGATCGTTGTCTTGTTTGCCACCGTGCAGTGGTATGTGCTTGCAGGTGCTGCGGAGCCGAGCGCCAAATAGCGGGCTGGAGCCCATGTTGCTTTGCTGGCCCTAGAAGGCCGTAGAATAGTTGTTTTTACATTTATCATGTGTGGCCGGCCTGCGAGCCGATGTATGTAAGACATGTTATATTAAGTGAACATTTGTAAGGTCATAAGGCCATGTACCCGTTTCAGTGTATTTAGGGTTTCATTCCCGTAGTTGTAGCTGTGGACATTCATATTTGATGGTTTTAAGTTTGGGTTCTTTCAATTTTAAATACTTCCGCTAGAATGCTCTGTGTAGGACGAGTAGTCTTAATTGGATGGTTTGATTATGCATTTGGTAACCCTTCCGACTGTCTGTGGTATATGCCGTCGGGTTCCAGCTGAACCTTCTGTTATATGCCATGCAACAGATGGGGGTGTTACAATTTGGTATCAGAGGCAGATTACGGTCAGGCTTAAATGAATTCGTGGGCGAATTCTTTTAAGGGGTGGTGAGCACATGTATGCGTCATCGTTATAACATCAAAAAGAACCCATGAATGTCCACTTAGGAATGAAAATACGCCTGTTTTGTGGAACCTGAGTGTTCCAATGATTGCTTTTAGCAATTTGTTTGTCGTCTAATCGTGTGTCTTTGCTACTATAGGCAGCTGGGAGCGGTGCTGGTCAGTCAGAGCGTCCGCAATCAGCGGAAAGTAGTGCACCAAGGGACGTGCCTGCTACACCTCCTTCAGCGGAAACCATCAGGATGGTGGCTGAGGCAGTGTTCGCAAAGATAAATGCCCAACCTGCAGGGTAAATGCATCGTGCACCTCCTGTGAATGAGCAAGAACCGTTTAGGGTGGCAGAGCCGAGAGTGGTGGAACGCGCAGCAGTGGAGTTGGTAGAGCCGAGAAGAACTACGGAGAGGCAGCTAAAGAATGTGATGGGCTTTAATCCTCTGAGGTTTAATGGGGTTGGAACGCCAACTCAGGCTGAGGACTGGCTCTCTTCCATAAAGAGGGTCTTGACGGCCACAATAACTGAGGAGTGGCAGAAGACCACCATAGTAACTTTTCTTTTGGAAGGTGAAGCGAGGATGTGGTGGGACGAGACGGAGTTTCATCTTCTAGTGGGAAGGCAACTTACGGATGTGCCGATGGAGGAATTTTCAAGATTGTTCCTAGCCAGATTTGTACCCTCTGCTCAGAAGTTGGAGATGGAGAATCAATTTCTTGGGTTGATTCAGGGATCTAGAAGCGTGGACGAATATCTGCATGAGTTCACACGGTTTGGACGCTATGCTGGTGCTATGTTTACAGAAGAAGAGAGGACGACTAACCGATTCTATGAGGGTCTTCGCGGCGATTTACAGTTACTCCTTGCTGGGCCTAAGGTGCAGGGCTTCATAGCCTTGGTCAATTCGGCCCAATCGTTGGAAAAGGTTGCGAAGAAAGTTCAAGAGAAGAAGGACCCAGGAGAAAGGAAGACCGAGTTCAAGGTACCAAATAATAAGTCAAGTTTCCGCAGGTGGAACAAGAAGCGGAGGACTTATAACTCAGCCCCTTCAGCTGATGTGTCGGGGGCAACTACAAGTCGAGTCCCCGGAGCTTGCTACAACTGCGGGAAGACGGGGCATTTTGCTCGGGAGTGTTGGAGCGGACGTTCAAAGTCCGAGAGGAGACCTGGAGCAACTTATGAGGAGAAAGGGAAGGCGGTGGAGTCAACCGCATCCCATCATGCTGCAGCCCAGCCTAGAGTCTACAACCATGGTCTGCAGGAGGCCATAAAACAAGCGGACGTGGTGACAGGTTTGAGTTAAATTACAGTGGTTTAACTTTTATAGTTGTTACCTTCGTATTTGTTAGCTTACGTTTGTTAGTGCTAGGCTTTGTGTTAATCTTTGGGTTTCCGGCGAGAGCCCTTTTTGATACAGGAGCATCACATTCCTTCTTGTCTGAAAAATTTGTAACGCTCATCGGAGTTCCATACTCGATGGCAGAAAACAAGTTGGATGTGTTGTTGCCTAATGGGTGCTCCATGCATGCGGATAGGATTTGTGTTGTGAAGATTCGGATTGGAGACCGGGAGTTTGATTTACGGGCGTTGATTCTACCATTAGTGGAGTTCGACGTAATCTTCGGTATGGATTGGCTCTCGGAGCAAAGTGCATGCATTGATTGCAACCGTAAAGAAGTCAAGTTGGGTCTGGACACTGATCGGGAGACTATTTTTGCGGGCATGAAGGGGTCAGGGAAAGTTCTGATGTCGGCCCTTTAGGTGTTCGAGGCAGTTCGGTCTGGGGCAGAACTGTATGTCACTCTAGTGCAGACTTCGACGCCTAAGCCTAGTTTGGACAGCATCCCAGTTGTGTCTGAGTATCCTGATGTGTTTCCAGATGATCTCCCAGGAGCCCCTCAACAGCGGGAGATAGACTTTACTATAGAGCTGGTACCGGGTGCCAAACCGGTGTCACGCTCCCCCTATCGGATAGCCCCAAGAGAAATGGCAGAGTTGAAGGTGCAACAGCAAGAGTTGCTAGAGCAAGGTTATGTGCGTCCAAGTTCGTCGCCTTGGAGCGCACTAGTTCTCTTTGTCAAGAAGAAAGATGGGAGCTTGTGGCTTTGTATCGATTATCGGGAATTGAACAAACTTACGGAGAAGAACAAATATCCAATCCCGAGGATTGACGATCTGTTTGATCAGTTGGTTGGATCAACTGTATATTCGAAGTTAGATTTGAAGTCCGGTTACTATCAGTTGAGGATAAGGGAGAGCGACATCCCAAAGACAGCATTCAGTACGCGGTTTGGGCATTACGAGTTCACGGTCATGTCGTTTGGGTTGACGAATGCGCCATCCGTGTTTATGGATCTGATGAATAGGATGTTCAGAGAATACCTGGATCAGTTCGTGATAGTATTTATCGATGATATCCTAGTGTATTCGCGGTGTGAGGAGGATCACTACAAGCATTTACACATGGTGTTGGAGACATTGAGGAAAAGTCAGTTGTATGCAAAGTTCTCCATGTGTGAATTCTGGTTATCCTCGATAGCGTTCCTTGGTCATGTTGTCAGTGGAGAAGGAATAGCTGTAGATCCGGCAAAGATAGTGGCGATACGGGAGTGGCCTACTATGACTACGGTGGTAGAGGTCCGGAGTTTTCTGGGGCTTGCTGGCTACTACAGGCGCTTCATAGAGAACTTCTCGCGGATCGCACTACCACTCACAACATTGACAAGAAAGGATCAGAAGTTCGTGTGGTCTCCGGAGTACGAACAGGCTTTTGAAGAGTTGAAGAGGCGGTTAACCACGACGCCTATTTTATGTTCTCCAAGTGGAACCGAAGGGTTCGAGATTTATAGTGATGCTTTGGGCAGTGGTTTGGGATGTGTCCTGCTACAGCATGGGAGAGTGATAGCTTATGGTTCACGACAACTGAAGGTTCACGAGAGGAATTATCTGGTCCATGACTTAGAGTTAGCGGCCGTGATATTTGCTCTAAATCTTTGGAGGCACTATCTGTACGGTGTGAAGATCGATATTTACACCGATCATAAGAGTTTGAAGTACTTGTTGGACCAAAAGGATCTGAACATGAGGCAGCAGAGGTGGATGGAGTTCTTAGGGGACTATACCTTCAAGATACATTATGTGTCTGGGAAGGGAAATGCTATGGCGGATGCGTTGAGTCGTAAGATTCCCGCACAAGCCAACTGGTTATCGGTACATGATGAGAGATTGGTCCAAGAGTTGGAGGCATTGGAGATATCTTGCGTCGATAAGCAGTCTAGTGCCGAGGAGAAACTGTTTTCGACAGAGGTGCAGTGTGACCTAGCGGATAGAGTTCGGCGGGCTTTTGTTCAGGATAGCAGCATGAAGCAGATCTTGGATGAAGCTTTGGATGGGTCAAATTCCCAGTTTGTGGTTGAAGATGGGTTGCTAAGGAAGGACGGTCGTCTATGCGTTCCTAGTGAGGATAATATTTGGGAGGAGTTGATGTATGAGGCTCATCATACCAAGTACTCAATCCACCCAGGAAGCACGAAAATGTATAGAGATATGAAGAAATTATTCTGGTGGCCGGGTTTGAAGAAGGATGTGGCACTTTATGTGGCCAAGTGTCGTACTTGTGCATTGGTGAAAGCGGAATGCCAGAAGCCCGGAGGTTTCTTGAAATCCATTCCTATCCTAAAATGGAAGTTTGACGACATATCTATGGATTTTGTGCACGGTTTGCCGAAGTCGCAGAAGGGAAACGACGCCATTTGGGTGGTCGTAGATAGGTTGACAAAGATCCAGTGGAAAAGTTAGCCAAACTCTACGTGGATAATAATGTACGATTGCATGGTGTACCTCGCAGTATTGTTAGTGATCGTGATGGACGCTTCACGTCGAATGACTGGAGGATGGTGCATGGTATGTTGGGTACTAAGCTAAAGTTCAGCACAGCCTTGCACCCGCAGACAGATGGCCAAACCGAGAGAGAGTCAACAGGACTATGGAGGATATGCTTCGCATGTGCGTCCTAGATTTCGGGAAGAATTTGGAGGATCCCTTGTACATGGTGGAGTTTGCGTACAACAACAGCTTTCAGGCAAGTATTGGAATAGCGCCTTTTGAAGCCTTGTACGGGAGGAAGTGTCGTACGTCGTTGTCTTGGTTGGAGGCAGGCAAATCAAAGTTGTATAAACGTCAAGCGGTGGAAGACGCCACTTCAATGATACGGTCAATTCAGGAAAGACTGAAGATTGCTCAGGATAGACAGTCAAAGTATTACAATGTCAAACATAGAAATGTGGAGTTCAATGTTGGCGACATGGTATATCTAAAAATCAAGCCGTTCAAGGGTGTATCACGGGTTCGACGCTTGAAGAAGCTGAGTCCGAGATACCTTGGACCATTTGAAATCCTGGAGCGTGTTGGCGAGGCGGCGTATAGGTTGAAGCTGTCGACGGAGTTGAGTGGGCTGCATGACGTGTTCCACGTATCAGTGTTGCGTAAGGCAGTGCAAGAGCCTTCGCAGATCGTTGCGGACAATCAGGTACCGGTTGATTATGAGTTAACCACAAGGGTCAAGCCAGTATGAATTGAAGATGTTGCAGTCAAACGACTCCGCAACAAGGAGGTATGAATGGTTAAAGTCCGATGGGATAATTGCGGACGTGAGGAGCTTTCTTGGGAGCGAGAGCAAGCTATGTTGGAGGAATACCCCGAGTTGTTCCACTCAGGTATCAGTTAGATTTTGTGTACCTTTGTTTAATTTCGGGACAAAATTCCTTAAGTGGGGGAGATTTGTAACTCCCCAAAAATTGTGTGCGAGTCGGTCGCGAAAAAAAAGGGTTTTTGGTGCCTGTATAGGCGTACACGGCCAAGGACACGGGCGTGTCCAAGGACGTGTCTGGCTGGTGATTTTTTTGGCTGTTTTCAACCCGAGAATGACACGGCCAGGAACACGGCCGGATGACACGGGCTTGTCCTCCGACACGGGCGTGTGCCAACCCGTGTCCCTACCCGTGTACAGTAGGGTCATGTCCGTTGCTGTGGAGGTTATGCTGGACACGCCCCCGAACACGAGCGTGTCGAGGAACCCGACACGGGCATGTCAGGTGAGACACAGGTGTATCTTAGCCCGTGTGTCATTTCTCAGTTCGATGATCGTGCCGTGATCGAGACACACGGCCTGGGACACGGCCGTGTGCCAAGTCGTGTTCGGCCCAGGTCTGGAGAATTTTGTGTAGATCTGAGCCGTTCGTTTTCTTTAATTAGGATCCGACGGCCCAGATGAGATCTTGCTCTGTTAAGGCCGGGAGTAGGGGGTTAATTCCTCATTTTCTCTCCAAAGCCTTCTCCTTCCAAAGTGAGAGGGAAGAGGAAGAAGAAGGAGGTTTCCGGCCGCCGGCAGAGCATCGGAGCACCACTTCGAAGTCTGAGAGCGGATCCGTGGAGGGAAGGTCGTTGCGAAGAGTTCTGTCCGTGTAGTTTTTCCATGGCGCCAAAACGGACTACAAGGGTAACGATTCTCAACTTGAGCATTTGAAGCTCTTTCTTTCTGCATAGGGAATCCCGCTCCTGCGAGTGTGCGGTGAGTGCGTGGTGTTCCTTGGGGTTGATGTGAATAGTCCCCCTTGTGTTGCATTTAGAGCCCGGAATCGTAAGTACGGGCATAAGAATTATGTGTGAAGCCTACCCAGACGTGTTTTGTCTGGATCGGTGATGTTGCATTTATTATGTTTTGCAGGAGAAGACTCCGTCCTTTGGGTTTTTCGGGTTTCTACACGGTAGATTGCAGCAGGGATCCTTGGAGGTTAGCTTCAAGGCGCACCCGAAAAACTGAGCGAAAACGTGTTCTGCTAACTTAGCGGTCTGGGAACCGGCCTTGATCAAAACTGGGTTATGAGATTGTTTTGGAAAATTTGGGATCCGAGAGAAGCTTGTCCCGCGCATAGCGCTTAAATTGTATATGCGGCGTGAGCAACGGGCAACTGGAATTGGACCTAGGCTATGTGGTACGGTGCGAGAAATCCGAAGACGGGAACTGGCCGTAGGCATAGTCGGAGCCTTAGACGGTGGTCAGATAGGCTAAATGCTCACATGTTGTTGCCATCCTGGGGGTGGTGGTGAATGCACTAATTGGTCAGGGTTCACAATGAATGTGCCCTGAGTGCACGGGGTGTTTGGCAGTGCGAGCCTACACCTGTGGCAAAATATAATTGCGCTATATTATTTTATTGGACTAATGCTATGCAGGGAAAGAGCACCGTCGTCCCGAGTAAGGGCGGGGTTGTTATAATTTGGTCGGCTTTTAGCTGACCGTTGTCTTGTTTGCCACCGTGCGGTGGTATGTGCTTGCAGGTGCTGCGGAGCCGAGCGCCAAATAGCGGGCTGGAGCCCATGTTGCTGTGCTGGCCCTAGAAGGCCGTAGAATAGTTGTTTTTTACATTTATCATGTGTGGCCGGCCTGCGAGCCGATGTATGTAAGACATGTTATATTAGGTGAACATTTGTAAGGTCATAAGGCCATGTACCCGTTTCAGTATATTTGGGGTTTCATTCCTATAGTTGTAGCTGTGGACATTCATATTTGATGGATTTAAGTTTGGGTTCTTTCAATTTTAAATACTTCCGCTAGAATGCTCTGTGTAGGACGAGTAGTCTTAATTGGACGGTTTGATTATGCATTTGGTAACCCTTCCGACTGTGTGTGGTATATGACGTCGGGTTCCAGCTGGACCTTCTGTAATATGCCATGCGACAAATGGGGGTGTTACACAGCTTGGAGTCCTTTTCTAAGAAAGCGTATCTATGGTGCTCAGGTAGTTCTTTCAGTTCCAGGGTAGGAGGGTCATCATACGAGGTTTTAGAAATCCGTTCATGTTCAAAAACTATGTCCTTGTAGACTTTTTTATATGTAAAATTAAAATGGGTGGGGCTAGCAGCCATGGCGGCTTCTTGTAGCGATTCAGTTGGACGAGTAGAAGAGGAACAAAAATCAAAAAATTCTTTTTCAAAATAAGAAAGGCGGGTGGAGGGTTCTTCACTTGGGTGTAGAGATTCAGTTGGTGGAGTACGAGAGGAGCAAAAATCAGAAAATTCTTTTTCAAAATCAGAGGTGTGAGAGGAGGATTCTTCACTTACGGTATCTATGAAAAAGCAGTAGTCATCATTGGCTAGTGTGTTCTTCATCGAGGGGGTGATAAAGAAAGTTACTTCGTCGTCGCCTACTCGAAGGAAGAGCTTACCATTGCTTACGTCAATGATAGCTCGGGAGGTGGCAAGGAAGGGTCGGCCAAGGATCAGGGGAACCTCAACGTCTTCTTCGATGTCCAAAATGACAAAGTCCACCAGGAAGATGAACTTGTCAACTTTAACTAGGGCGTCCTCCACTATTCCTAACGGGTGTTTGACTGATCTGTTGGCGAGCTGGATACTCATGTGTGTGGGGTTGAGACTACCAATTCCTAACTTTTTAAACAACGAGAGGGGCATAAGATTAATACTTGCACCTAGGTCGGCTAAAGCGTGTTTGACAAAGAGATCACCAAAGACACACGGGATAGAGAAACTACCCGGGTCACTGATTTTCTTCGGTAATCTGTTTGTCAAAATCGCTGAGCACTCGGCATTTAACGTGACATGCGAAAGGTTTTCTAACTTCTTCTTGTTGGTCAGAAGGTCCCTGAGGTACTTAGCGTATTTTGGCATCTGGGATATGGCTTCGTGGAAAGGCAGATTTATGTGGATTTGTTTAAACATTTCTAAAAAACGGGTGTATTGATCGTCCTGTCGTTGTTTATTAAGTTCGGAAGGGTATGGCGGGGATGGATTATTTTTAAAGGTGGGTGGTGTAGTGAGTTCTTTTTCTAAAACAGGGGTGATTACTTCTTCGGCAGAGGGTGGAATTTTTAAAACAGGAGCGGAGCTTTGATTTTTTAAAGCGGGAGCATAGCTTGCCTCGGGCTCTTCACTTACCATAACAGGAACTTTCTTCCCACTCTGAAGAGTTATAGCTTTCGCTTGCTCTCTCGGGTTGGGCATGATATTGGAAGGAAGAGACCATACGGGTCGCTCAGAAATTATTTTAGCGAGCTGTCCTAACTGATTTTCTAAATTTTTAACGCTTCCAGTTAAGGTTCTAATCGTAGCGTCATTAGCATTCATGTATTCTGAAAACATTTCCTCCAAACTTGGAGGTTTTGGAAAACTTTGAGGAGGTGGTGATGGTGCAGAAAAATCAATTTGTGGTGGCAGGCGCACAACATTCGATGGATTACTCCACGAAAAATTCAGATGATTTCTTAACGCAGGATTATAACTATTTGGAAAATTAAAACCAGGAGGATGAAAATTTGCAGCAAAAAAAATTATTAAAAGCAGTTCTAGGCATATTATTTACATAATCCAAATGTTCGGGGGGAGGGGTTGCAGATTCCCATACCTAAGGGGCGGAGGCAGCAGTCATCTCCGTAATTTTTTTGCTTAATATTTCAACTTGCAGCGCTAGCTGGGAGACGTTGTCCACTTCAAAGATACCTGCAGGCTTGCTCGGGCGGGACCTAGGCACATTCCACTGGTAAGTGTTCATCGCCATGTCATCAAACAGCTCAAGAGCTGCTTCTGGGGTCTTATGATTTAAATACCGCCAGAAGCTGCATCTATCATT
Organism: Platanthera guangdongensis; assembly: GCA_039583875.1. Classification (NCBI taxonomy): domain Eukaryota; kingdom Viridiplantae; phylum Streptophyta; class Magnoliopsida; order Asparagales; family Orchidaceae; genus Platanthera; species Platanthera guangdongensis. The sequence continues at coordinate 46,142,833 of CM077167.1, read as the reverse complement.
TGCTTCGTGCTTTGATTTAGCCTGTTATAAAATGTCTGCACCTGCAACCATACAGGCAGAGCGTGATGTGGGCATCGTCTTAATAATTCTTTAAATCTTTCCCAAGTTTTGTAAAGGGTCTCAGAGTCTATTTGTCCAAAGGCAGAAATGTCATTCCTAAGTTTTGTAGTTTTAGCAGGCGGAAAATACTTCGCCAAAAATTTTTCAGTTAATCGCGTTCAAGTAGTTATGCTATTTTTAGGAAGGGTGTTCAGCCACTGCTTAGCCTTAGTTCTAAGAGAGAAGGTAAATAATCTTAGCCTAATCGCATCATTTGTGACACCATTAATCTTAAACGTGTCACAAATCTCAAGAAAGCTTGCAATATGTGCGTTCGGATCTTCATCTTGAAGTCCGTCAAATTGCATGTATTCCTGCACCATTTGAATAATGCTAGGCTTCAGTTCGAAGTTGTTATTTGCTATCGCAGGGCGAACTATACTAGATTCAGTACCCTCGAGATTCGGCCGTGCATAATATGACATAGGCCTTTGCACGGCTTCCTCCACATTGGGTTCTTCCATTCTTAAAGTGGAGAATGACTCGGAATCCTCAACCGGTATTTCGAAAGTAGGATCTTGAAATAACGATCTTCTCCGAAGAGTACGCTCAATTTCATGGTCTAGGTCCAAAATAACCGACGGACTCCCGCGGGTCATGCACTAAAAGAAGAGAAGAGAAGAAAGAGAAATAAAATAAACTTGAAAAAGAGAGTTACTAATTATTTGAAATAATTTTTTTTAAAAAAAAAAGTTTAACTCCCGAACTTCCCAAGGGCTACTCGGTGAAGGGTTCGCAAGGTACTAGACAAGATAGCGGCGTTTAAAACCGCTTTGCCCTTTTCGAGAGATTTAGGTGGCATAGAAAAATTGTGGAGTGGGTTTCTATTAATAGCGGTAGTAAAAAAAAAATTTTATTTCTTTTAAAAAAATTTAAAGAAGGAGGATGAGAAAGAGAAATGATAAAACTAATAGATTCGTGTTTTCAATTTATCAACGAGCGTTGCTCCCCGGCAACAGCGCCAAAAACTTGATATAGAGTTTTTATGCGGCGAAGGGGTTATGCGTGGAGAAGACAAAGTTAAGGAAGGAGAAGGGAAAGTGTAGTTGTGAGATGTTCTCTGATTCTATATTCGATGAAGGCAAGTATACCTTATCGCATATAGTATAGGATATTAAGTTCAATATCAAGGTCGTATTACCCGGGGCGATTTGAGTACTTCTACTTCAAGGAATTACTATTATCTTATCAAATAAAAGTTGTTTTGGGGTTGCTTACTAAACTAGAGAAGTGAGAATGTTTTACTTGCAAATTAGAGAAAAGCTAAATGATAATTAAGCGATAGTACTCGATCGAGAATCACCTCGGCTTAAGTTGATCAAAAGATGCAATAATAAACTTTTTAAATCAATAAGGCAAGAGACCTTGAGCGCGGAGGTTCTAAAAGCAAGAGCATGCTTCTCTCAAAGTCATGCCCATCTGAGTTTAGGAAGGTCTGACCGAACTTTCGTCCGAATCGGAGGCCTAAAACCCGCTTTATGCTGCGAACCCCTCTATTCGATTTTACTCCAATCCGGGAGATTTGAACGTCTGCCTCTCTCGAGGGGTGCGAACAACTCCCTTTACTCTTGAGTGCTCATTTCAAACTTTCGGCCTCTCGGCTAGCCCAAAATGAAAGCAAAGGTGGAGAATATATATCGATGATATACCTCCAACCCGTGATAAATCAAGAGTAATTCAAGGCTAAACCATAAAAAGAAAAGTTAAGATTTAAAGCATCATAACCTAATCACTCGAACCTCGGATCATCAAGATCGAGTACATGGAGAATTAATTAATCATGGTGAGGTGGAAGAGGGGGGATGAGTAGTAAAACATAAAGACACAAAATAGTAAAGAGAAGAAAACAAGAGCACTTTTATTAAAATTAAAGCGAGCTTACAACATGAAAATGAACTAGATTACAAGAACATGGAATTGAAAATCCTATTCTGGCCCTATCATTAGCAACTAAAGCATTAACAGAAGCTATTACAAAAGCTTAACTAAACTAGGATTAAGAAAAGTACAAAGTAAGAGAGAGAGAAAGAGGGGAAAAGCATAAAAAGGAACATTAAACAAAGGGGCAGAACCTCCCCCTCTCAGCCAAAAGTTGAATCTGAACCCTTGGGGAAGGGCTCAATTTATAGATTTTTTCGGGATGGGTCACGCCCCCCTGACACGCCCTGGTCGGGCGTGTACCTGGGGCGTGACACAGCCGGTGCGACTTTTCGGGCTTGAATTAACTGCTGGAGTTGACGGGTGTGGTTGTTGAAGTACACGCCCATATGTCACACCCGGATCGGGCGTGACCCAGGGGCGTGACACATTCGGTGCGACGGTGGAGCGGGAAAAAAGAGCGTGCTGCGGCGATTCCTCGGAACCTAGGGACACGCCTGTGGACCACGCCCGTGTCGGATGTGACACGGCGTGACAGAGGGCGTGTACACTAAGTTTCCACGGAATGCAGTTTCGGAACAATTGCTTCATTCCTCTAGGTTACACGCCCTAGGTACACGCCCGGGTAGGGCGTGACCTTGGGGCGTGTCACAGCAAAATTCGGCTGAAAGCCGTGAAAACCTGCAAAAAGCAGAAAAACACATTATAGACAAAAATATATACAAAGCGGAATCAAAATAAGCACTTTACAAGACATGATTTGCTTTAAAACCCTAAAAATATCCTAATAAAATTGACTACAAACCGTACTATCAATTAACAAATATGATGACACAAATGTGTACACGACGACACGGTTTTGTGCTTGATGACTTTGCCTTTTTCATTTGGCCAAGGGGTAAAGTGCTACTTGTAGCGCTTAAACCAACACTCGGTAAAGATATTGTGGGTGTTAAAACTCCACTCCCTTAAAATAATTTTGTCCTCTAATTTTAAAGTGCTACAAAAACATGAAAAGCATCTCAAACAAATAGCTTCGGGAAGTCTTCCCGCATCACTTGCTCGCGCTCCCAAGAAAACTCATCCTCTCTACAATTGTCCCTTTATACTTTTACATGCTTGACTTCTTTGTTCCACAACCACCAGATTTCTAAATCTTCCACGAAAATCGGACGAACCATCATCCTCAAGTCCTCTGCCACCGACACTACCGTCAACACAACCACATCACTCGGCTCCACAAAAAGCTTTCCTCAACACCGAGACATGGAAACATCGGGTAATCCACTAAGCTCATCAGATATTACCAACATATATGTTGATTCATCTATGCGCTCTGTAACTTTGAACGAGCCCGAATTCCTCCGACACAACTTCTTGAGTCACCGAATTTGCAAAACACCTTTGAACGACTTGATCGTCAAATAGACCATGTAACCCACTGCAAACTCCACATTTCTATGGTATGCATTAAAATATTTTGCCTGCTAATCTTTAACAACCTTCATGTGTTCTTGGATCATTTGCACTAGCTCACAAGCATCATCCGCCACTGCTTTTTTTCCCAAAATTTGGCTGTCTCCCGCCTCTAACTATGACATCGGCTTTAAACATTGTCTACCATGCAACGCTTCATAAGGAGCCATCTGAATGCTCTCTTGGAAGCTATTATTGTAGGAAAACTCCAACATAAAAAGGAACTCTTCCTATCTCTTGCCAAAATCAAGAGCGCACATTCTCCGCATATTCTTCAAGGTACGATTTGTATCCTCTCCAATGGACCATCGGTCTATGGATGGAACATTATACTGAACTTAAGCTTGGTAACCAAACTCTTCTGTGCTAAACTCCAATCATTGGATGTGAACCGTCCATCCTGCTCACTAAAGGTACTCTTTGGAATCCCATGCAACCAAATTATGTTCCGAACATAAAGCTCCACTAGCCTCTCTAAGCTATCTTCCATTCAATTTAGAATGAATTGAGCCACCTTGGTCAGACAATCCACAATCACCCAAATCGTATCGTTACCCTACGATGACCAAGGTAAACCATGCAAAACATCCATGGAGATGCTGTAACAACCCCATCCGTTCATATGATATATTCTAGAAGGTCCGGCCGGGGCCCCGCAGGATATACCACAAAACAGTCGGTGAAGGTACAGGATGATATCAGAGTAGCGCGTCGCACCTATCACAAGCATTCTAACGGAAGCCTAAACTACTTGAACTCCTCATGAATGTCCAAACATAAAACTCCACATTTTATATATACATAGGAATGTCTTACATCAAGCACAAAACGTTGGCCTTATGGCCTTACATGGCTTTCACACAGTGGCCTAAAACAGATTGGCGCGCAGGCCGGCCACAAGAAAAGAAAACACACAAAAGAACACAGCTAGCCTTCGAGGGCTAGCAGCAGCAGCAGCAGCACCCGCAGGAACATCAGCCTCTACGCGATCCGCTCGGCTCTCCAGCACCTGGAAAGGGACAATCCACCCACCGGTGGCAAACAAAAGCAACGGTCAGCGTTCAGCTGACCAAATTATAACGACCCTTCCCCTTCTCTCGGGGCAGCGGTAATCTTTCCTGCAGGCATATCATATCACACGTATGGCAAGCTTTATCATTCAAAGGTGCTTTCACGCACACAAGCCATCACAACCGTTCGCCACCCGGCCCAACGGTCCGTGCACTCAGGGCACATTCTTGGTGTTGTGGCAACCTCTTGCCCACCACCGTATCAGGGTTATCACCCAACGGTAAATCTCTTGAGCATTTACTCCATGACGTGCAGCCGGAGTTAGTCTTCGGACACCGGGATGGCCCGTAGCCCCCCGTTGTGTCGTGGCACGCAGGCCGAAGACTCTTGCTATGCGCTCCAACAGACCGCACTTTTTGGTCTCACGTCGGACGGACATAGCGCAGGTCGGATCCTCCACCCCCCGTTGCTCAAATCGCCTTGCCTTCTCCGAGTACAACGTACTCATGGCTATATCAAAGGCGCGGGTCGGTCTCACCAATCCTGTTCCTGGCATTCAAGCCTGGGTAGTTCACTCTACCCATTTCCTCACAGCAACAGCGGGTCTTTCCTGGGCACACCAGTACTTCCTGTGACTCTCTCCACAGGTGGACACCGCACAAGCATAAATGTCAGGGGTCTTTCCTGGGCACACCAGTACTTCCTATGACTCGCTTCACAGGTGGACACCCTATGACATCAAGCATCACAAAAGGGCCTTTACTGGTCCCACCAGTACTTCCTGTGCCTCATTCACAGGTTGGACCCAAAACCATCACAAGGCTATTTTCCTGGGCTACCACCCCAGTACTTCCTGCTACTCCTTTTCGCAGGCATAACCTGTAGACTCCTACAATATACGTTTATCACGGAGTCTTCTCCGGTTCGTATGCAACATCACCAATCCAGACCAACCTGTCCAGATGGGCTTCACACAGCATGCCTATTCCGTACTCCATTTCCGGATCTATATGCTAACACAAGGGGATTTCAATCATCCACCCAAAGATTCCCAAAATCAGCCACCTCTTGGTGGGGGAAATCACAAGATATGCCAAAAAGGAAGCCTTCACATGGCTAGGAAGAAAAGTCGTTACCCTTGACGATCGCTTCGGTGCCATGGCCTCCAAGCTAGCTTGCAAGACTCGCAAGAGCGTTTCCTCCGCAACGCTGGCTTCGGATCTCTCGTCGGTAAACCGCAGCACCACCACCAGCAGCCCCCTTTCCTTCTTCCTCCTCCTTTCTCTCTCTCTTTCTCTCTCTTGAAGAAAGATGAAGGCCAAAGTAAAATGCTTAATCCTTCTCTGATTTCGGCCTTGAAGGAAAAAGAGGAAGAGGCTTCAGCCCTTGGATCCAGACTGAAGGAATGGACGGCCACGATTCTGCCAAAAACACAAATTTTGACCCGACACGGCCTCGAACACGGCCGTGTGCTAGGTCGTGTGCCTCAAGCGGTGGTCAACCGACTTATCCAAACCAGTGACACGCCCACGGGACACGCCCGTGTCATGGGCCGTGTCACCAACACGCCTTCAGCCACGCCCGTGTCTATGGCCGTGTACCTGGGTGAAAAAAAATCCCAATTCATCCCGAGACTTCACACGGCCTGTGACACGCCCGTGTCCCAGGCCGTGTGCTCAGACACGGCACAAAGACATGCCCTGTCGAAACCTCGGCGGGCTGAGTTCGTCGCCTGATTTAACACGCCCTGTGACACGCCCGTGTCACAGGCCGTGTTCAACACTCGACACTCACCTCTCGATACTCGACGATCGTCGAGTAAAAATCGTCGAGCATGCGACACGGCCTTGGACACGCCCGTGTCCTGGGCCGTGTGCCTCCTCTCGACGGATCGTCGAGAGCAAAAATCGTCGAGACAAAGCCCAATCGTCGACACAACCTCGACACGCCCTGCGACACGCCCGTGTCACAGGCCGTGTCACCTGACACGCCCTGGGACACGCCCGTGTCCCAGGCCGTGTCACCCAAAAATTCCTGTTTCTGCACTTTGGGCTGTTACAATCCTCCCCTCCTACAAGAAATTTCGTCCTCGAAATTTAGAGACAGGAAAGTAACAGAAACCAGCAAGAAAAATGTTACAACATCTAACATTTTATGTTACAACATTCTCGATATAAGTTACAGAAACAACTCAGGGAACTCTTCTCGCATGGTCTGCTCGCGTTCCCATGTCAGCTCTTCACGGCCGCAGTTGTCCCACCGGACTTTTACCATACCGACCGTCTTGTTCCGCAACTGTTTTTCGGCTCGATCTTCGATCCGAATGGGTCTAACTCTTGTTGTTAGCCCATACTCCACCGGCACCCGATCATCCGCGATCACTTGAGCTGGATCTTTCACTGCTTTCCGAAGCACCGAGATGTGAAAGACATCATGTAACCCACCCAAGTCCGCCGACAGAGCTAGCCGATAAGCCGCTTCGCCAATTCGCTCAACCACTTCGAAAGGACCCAAATATCTTGGACTCAACTTTTTCAATCGTCGAATCCTGGAGACACCTTTGAATGGCTTGATCTTCAAGTAGACCCAATCGCCAACCGCAAATTCAACGTTCCGGTGCTTGGAGTTGTAGTACTTCGCTTGTCGATCTTGAGCAATAAGCAATCTCTCTCGAATAGTCCGAATGGTTGAGTTTGCTTCATCCACCTCATTTGGTTTAACAACCCGGGCTTCACCCGCTTCTACCCAAGCCAAGGGAGTACGACACTTCCTTCCATATAGGGCTTTATATGGTGCCATCCCAATGCTTGCTTGGTAGCTGTTATTATATGCAAACTCGACCATATAGAGATGATCTTCCCATCTCTTTCCGAAGTCAAGGGCGCACATTCGGAGCATGTCCTCCATTGTTCTGTTGGTACGTTCAGTTTGGCCATCCGTTTGGGGATGAAAGGCCGTACTGAAAGTCAACTTCGTGCCCAACAGTCGGTGAATTAACCTCCAATCATTTGACGTGAATCGCCCATCTCGATCACTTACGATGCTCCGAGGAACACCGTGAAGTCGCACAATCTGATCAACATATAACTTTGCCAAACTTTCAACTGAATCATCCCGCCTGTTCGGGAGAAAATGTGCTACTTTTGTTAGCCGGTCAACAATTACCCAAATGGAATCATTTCCTCGCTGTGATCTTGGCAATCTATGCACAAAATCCATGGAAATATCATCAAATTTCCACACTGGGATCGGCAGTGACTTCAAATAACCGCCCAGCTTTTGGCATTCCGCCTTCACCATCGCACATGTTTGACATTTGGCTACATACAGGGCAACATCTTTCTTAAGCCCTGGCCACCAGAAAAGCTTCTTCATATCATTGAACATCTTTGTGCTCCCGGGGTGAATGGAATACTTGGTATAATGCGCTTCATACATCAGTTCTTCCCTCAGTTTCCCCACATTTGGGACGCACAAACGGCCCTCTTTTCGCAAAAGACCGTCATTCCAGGTGAATTTGCCTTCTGGCCCTTCATTCACATAGCGCAAGAGATCTTCATCCAACTCCGTTGCCCGTCGAACTCGGTCCGCAAGGTCACATTGCACCTCGGTCCAGTTCAAACATGCAATGGCAGTGGAATTCTTATCAACAAAAATAGATCTCCAATGCCTCCAATTCCTGGATAAGACGTTCATCATGCCTTTGTAACCAATTTGCTCTAGCCGGAACTCGCCGACTCAAGGCATCCGCGACAACATTCCCCTTCCCGGGTGTATAGTGAATCTCGAAAGTGTAGTCCCCAAGGAACTCCAACCACCTTCGTTGTCGCATGTTCAACTCTTTCTGCTCCAACAGATACTTTAGGCTCTTATGATCGGTATAGATCTCCACCTTCACGCCATAAAGGTAGTGTCGCCACAGATTAAGGGCAAAAATCACCGCCGCTAGTTCCAAATCATGGACGGGATAGTTTCGCTCGTGCACCTTCAGCTGGCGTGAGCCATAAGCAATCACCTTTCCGCTCTGCAGAAGAACGCAGCCTAAGCCGCTCCCTGAGGCATCACTATAAATTACAAATCCATCGGTTCCACATGGCGAAGACAACACTGGGGCCGTGGTCAACCGAACCTTCAGCTCTTCAAAAGCTCGTGCTCACTCTGGCGTCCAAACGAACTTCTGATCCTTTCGCGTCAGTGTGGTTAGTGGCAAAGCGATCCGCGAGAAGTTTTCCACAAATCTTCTATAGTAGCCCGCAAGTCCAAGGAAACTCCTAACCTCGGCCACGGAAGACAATATTGGCCAATCTTGTATGGCTCTTATCTTCGCTGGATCCACTGCAATACCCGCTCCACTTACCACATGGCCCAAAAATGCCACTGACGATAGCCAAAACTCGCACTTCGAGAACTTGGCATATAGCTGATTTTGCCTCAACGTGTTCAACACCAACCGCAAATGAATCTCATGCTCAGCTTTAGACTTCAAGTACACCAGGATATCATCAATGAACACGATCACAAACAGATCCAGGTACTCACGGAAAATACGGTGCATCAAATCCATAAACACCGAGGGCGCATTACACAATCCAAAGGGCATGACTGTGAACTCATAGTGCCCATAACGCGTTCCAAATGCGGTTTTGGGAATGTCACCTTCCCGAATTCTTAACTGGTAATAATCGGACTTCAGGTCCAACTTAGAATAGACGGTCGAGCCAACTAGCTGATCAAATAATTCATCAATCCGAGGTATAGGATACTTATTCTTCTCGGTCAGCTTATTCAGTTCACGGTAATCGATACACAACCGTAACCCACCATCTTTCTTCTTTACAAAAAGCACAGGCGCGCTCCAAGGTGACATACTTGGGCGGATATAACCTTGCTCTAGCATTTCTTGTAGTTGAACCTTCAACTCAGCCATCTCTTTAGGCGCAACGCGATATGGCGAGCGGGCCACAGGTTTCGCACCTGGCACCAACTCGATCGTGAAGTCAATCTCCCGCTGGGGTGGTAGCCCAGGGAGATCCGCGGGAAACACATCTGTAAAGTCTGCCACAATCGGAACCTCGCACAAAGTGGCCTTAGGCTCAACAGCCTGCATTAGTGCAAAGTAACACTCTACACCCTTCCGAACAGCTTTGACTACCTGGAGTGCAGACATCAACGTCCCGCCCACTCCTCGCATACCCGCGAACTTGGTCTTCTGTTCGGTATTTTGGCCCAACGTGATTTCTTTGGACTGGCAATCAATCATAGCATGCTGCTCCGCAAGCCAATCCATCCCAAAAATCACATCGAATTCCGATAATGGCAAAACAAATGCGGTTAAACAAAAATCCCGACTTCCTAACTGAACCGCCACATCGCAAGCTTGATCCGCAAGCATCCAACAACCATTCGGCAACACCACTCTGACGCTATCTGTCTTTGCACGACTGGGTATCCCAAGCCGCGTAAGAAACTCATGAGACAAAAAAGAATGCGATGCCCCTGTATCAAACAGTGCTCGCGCCAGCGTGTCCCGAATCATCACAAAGCCTATGACAAACATGTCACACACACAAACCACAAACATAGGGGGACTAAGCTAAGCATACAAAAATTAGCATATGCAAAACTAAATCATACCTGTGACAACGTCACTCTGCTTAATGGCCTCTTGCAGGCCAAGATTGTAGACTCGGGGTTGCGCCTGCGAGGCAGAGGAATCCACCACCGCCTTTCCTTTTTCTGCATAAGATGCTCCCGCCTTCTTTTCACTCTTTGGCGGCATCCGACAATCTCGCGCAATATGCCCCATCCTACCACAATTGAAGCAGGTACGAGTGTCTGGCTTGGAGGTTGCCCCTGATGTTGCTCCCGTTCCAACTGATGAAGGAGCTTGTCCACTAGGCTTGGACTTCTTACCCCATCTCTTCTTATAAAATGATTTTCCCGATCGGGGCGCCTTCCACTCCGGTTGCGTCATCACCAACGCTCTCTTCCCTTGCACCCTCTTCATGTCCTTTTCCAACGCGGTCGCAGTGTCAACCAACGCTTGGAAGCCTTGGTTCACAGAACTGGACACAAGGAACCTCAGCTCGTCCCTCAGTCCTTCATAGAACCGATTAGTCTTCCTCTGCTCATCAGCAAAAATTGAACCCGCATACCGCCCCAAGCGAGTAAATTCATGCAGGTACGCGTCAATACTGCCATCACCTTGAGTCAACCGTTGGAATTCATTTTCCATGGCTATCCGTTGAGCCACAGGAAGGTGCTTCGCAAGGAAGAGCCGGGAAAATTCTTCCATCGACACTTGGGTTAACGGACGACCCGCCAAATGATGCAACTCCATCTCATCCCACCATAAACGAGCTTCTCCTTCAAGCAAGAAGGTGGCTAAGGTAACCTTCTGATGCTCCGCCGTTCCTATCGCCGTCATCACTCGCTTGACGCGCGATAACCAATCCTCAGCCTGCGTCGGGGTTCCCGCTCCCGAGAACGTAGGCGGATGGAAACTCATAAACCGCGTTAGCTGCTTCTCAGCCGCTCGAGGAACCACATCCATGACAGGTTCAGGCCTTGTCGCCAGCTGTTCGGGCCTCACAGCCGCTTGTTCCTGCCTAAGTGGCTGGCCTTGGATCATGGTAAATAAGGCCTCCGCAACTAAACGGACATGTTCCGCAGACGGTGGAGGTGTAGGCACCGCGGCTGGTGCCGTACTTTCATCAGAACGCTGGGGTTCAGACGGCCCAGCTCCACTTCGTGTCACCTAAAGGTGGAGAAGACACACACATTAGCGGTCGTACCCAAGCAATCAACACAAAAGAAGAACACACAGGTTCCTCAAACACACAAATATGCATTCCTATCATGGACATTCAGGAGTTCATTCGTAGACTTGGTGTGCACAAACACGTGCTCGCCACCCCACAAAAGAAGTCGGCCACGACTTCGAGAGGGAAAGACCAAGACAACCGATACCAAAAATGTAACAACCCCATCCGTTCATATGATATATTCTAGAAGGTCCGGCCGGGGCCCCACAGGATATACCACAAAACAGTCGGTGAAGGTACAGGATGATATCAGAGTAGCGCGTCGCACCTATCACAAGCATTCTAACGGAAGCCTAAACTACTTGAACTCCTCATGAATGTCCAAACATAAAACTCCACATTTTATATATACATAGAAATGTCTTACATCAAGCACAAAACGTTGGCCTTATGGCCTTACATGGCTTTCACACAGTGGCCTAAAACAGATTGGCGCGCAGGCCGGCCACAAGAAAAGAAAACACACAAAAGAACACAGCTAGCCTTCGAGGGCAAGCAGCAGCAGCAGCAGCACCCGCAGGAACATCAGACTCTACGCGATCCGCTCGGCTCTCCAGCACCTGGAAAGGGACAATCCACCCACCGGTGGCAAACAAAAGCAACGGTCAGCGTTCAGCTGACCAAATTATAACGACCCTTCCCCTTCTCTCGGGGCAGCGGTAATCTTTCCTGCAGGCATATCATATCACAAGTATGGCAAGCTTTATCATTCAAAGGTGCTTTCACGCACACAAGCCATCACAACCGTTCGCCACCCGGCCCAACGGTCCGTGCACTCAGGGCACATTCTTGGTGTTCTGGCAACCTCTTGCCCACCACTGTATCAGGGTTATCACCCAACGGTAAATCTCTTGAGCATTTACTCCATGGTGTGCAGCCGGAGTTAGTCTTCGGACAACGGGATGGCCCGTAGCCCCCCGTTGTGTCGTGGCGCGCAGGTCGAAGACTCTTGCTATGCGCTCCAACAGACCGCACTTTTTGGTCTCACGTCGGACGGACATAGCGCAGGTCGGATCCTCCACCCCCCGTTGCTCAAATCGCCTTGCCTTCTCCGAGTACAGCGTACTCATGGCTATATCAAAGGCGCGGGTCGGTCTCACCAATCCTGTTCCTGGCATTCAAGCCTGGGTAGTTCACTCTACCCATTTCCTCACAGCAACAGCGGGTCTTTCCTGGGCACACCAGTACTTCCTGTGACTCTCTCCACAGGTGGACACCGCACAAGCACAAATGTCAGGGGTCTTTCCTGGGCACACCAGTACTTCCTGTGACTCGCTTCACAGGTGGACACCCTATGACATCAAGCATCACAAAAGGGCCTTTCCTGGTCCCACCAGTACTTCCTGTGCCTCATTCACAGGTTGGACCCAAAACCATCACAAGGCTATTTTCCTGGGCTACCACCCCAGTACTTCCTGCTACTCCTTTTCGCAGGCATAACCTGTAGACTCCTACACTATACGTTTATCACGGAGTCTTCTCCGGTTCGTATGCAACATCACCAATCCAGACCAACCTGTCCAGATGGGCTTCACACAGCATGCCTATTCCGTACTCCATTTCCGGATCTATATGCTAACACAAGGGGATTTCAAGCATCCACCCAAAGATTCCCAAAATCAGCCACCTCTTGGTGGGGGAAATCACAAGATATGCCAAAAAGGAAGCCTTCACATGGCTAGGAAGAAAAGTCGTTACCCTTGACGATCGCTTCGGTGCCTTGGCCTCCAAGCTAGCTTGCAAGACTCGCAAGAGCGTTTCCTCCGCAACGCTGGCTTCGGATCTCTCGTCGGTAAACCGCAGCACCACCACCACCAGCCCCCTTTCCTTCTTCCTCCTCCTTTCTCTCTCTCTTTCTCTCTCTTGAAGAAAGATGAAGCCCAAAGTAAAATGTTTAATCCTTCTCTGATTTCGGCCTTGAAGGAAAAAGAGGAAGAGGCTTCAGCCCTTGGATCCAGACTGAAGGAATGGACGGCCACGATTCTGCCAAAAACACAAATTTTGACCCGACACGGCCTCGAACACGGCCGTGTGCTAGGCCATGTGCCTCAAGCGGTGGTCAACCGACTTATCCAAACCAGTGACACGCCCACGGGACACGCCCGTGTCATGGGCCGTGTCACCAACACGCCTTCAGACATGCCCGTGTCTGTGGCCATGTACCTGGGTGAAAAAAAATCCCAATTCATCCCGAGACTTCACACGGCCTGTGACACGCCCGTGTCCCAGGCCGTGTGCTCAAACACGGCACAAAGACACGCCCTGTCGAAACCTCGACGGGCTGAGTTCGTCGCCTGATTTAACACGCCCTGTGACACGCCCGTGTCACAGGCCGTGTTCAACACTCGACACTCACCTCTCGATACTCAACGATCGTCGAGTAAAAATCGTCGAGCATGCGACACGACCTTGGACATGCCCGTGTCCTGGGCCGTGTGCCTCCTCTCGACGGATCATCGAGAGCAAAAATCGTCGAGACAAAGCACAATCGTCGACACAACCTCGACACGCCCTGCGACACGCCCGTGTCGCAGGCCGTGTCACCTAACACGCCCTGGGACACGCCCGTGTCCCAGGCCGTGTCACCCAAAAATTCCTGTTTCTGCACTTTGGGCTGTTACATATGCCATCAAAAACCCACCTAACCTTCGATACTTAGTCTTCACTAAGGCGCAAGTGTAACGCCCCCTATCCGTCACATATCATATAGCAGTAGGTCCGGCCGGGGCCCGACGCCGTATGCCACAGACAGACCGGGTGGTTACTTATGGAAACCATCCAACCAATCTCAACGTCCTACACAGAGCATTCTAGCGGAAGCAGTTTATAAAAGTTGTAACAAAGAACCCAGTATTAAAGCATGAATGTCCACTAACCAAAATAGGAATGTATACAAAATACCAACATAAGCCTTAAGGCCTTATAAAATGTTTCACTTGATATTACATGATTTACAAACCACGGCATGCAGGCCGGACATACATGAATAAAACAGTAAACACAACCATTTGGGCCTTCGAGGGCCGGCTTCGCAAAAAGGGCTTTAGCCCGCTATTGACCGCTTGGTCCAGCAGCACCTGTAAGCAACAAACCACTGCACGGTGGCAAAACAAGGCAACGGTCAGCAATGCTGACCAAATTATAACGATCCCGCCCACAACTCGGGGCGGCGATGCTCCTTCCCTTCATTTCATTAGCATAAGCGAGCAATATATATATAGCCATTTCATCACAGACGTTGCCTCGCACGGCCATACGCCCCGTGCTCTCAGGGCACATTCTCGGTGAACCGGTCGATGTCACGTCAATTTAAGCCATAGACATTCCGGACTCAGCACCGCCACTTGGACGGCCAAACCTATGAGCAATTTGTCTTCCTGGCCTGGGTCACGACAATTTAAGCCATTGACCGCCGAAGACCCTTTTCTATGCCAACGGTAAGTGCCACGTGCCTTTAGGTCTCTTTAACCGAATGACATAGAATGGGTACGGTTCCATCTAACCCGTGCTCACATCGCAACGACAATTTAAGTCATCTGCGCGGGTCAAACTTCCACCGAGTCCCATAACCATCACAATTCACATAACCTGGTTATGCTCAAGTTGGCTCTCAGGCCACCAAGTTGGCAAGATCTCGTATCCGCCCAGTTTTCTGGGTGCACCTTTGGGTTAGTCCCCAAGGCTCCATGCTGCAATCTACTGCGTAGAAAACCCGAAAAACAACCAATAGCATGGAGTCTTCTCCGGCATTATGCAATGCAACATCACCGATCCAGACCAACATGTCCGGGTAGGCTTCACACATCATGCCTATGTCCGTTCTCGCTTACGGACTCTACACAACGGGGACATCACATATCTACCCGAAGGAACGCCTCCAACTCTCCGCAAACTCGCGAGAGCGGGCTTCCTATGCAAAGAAAGAGAGCTACTCATGCTCAAAATGAGGATCGTTACCCTAGCGTTCCTCTTTGGTGCCATTGAAAAGTAATCGGATGAAAAGCACCGCACTAGCTTTGCCTCCGTGGATCCGGAGTCGGCTCGCGATTTGAAGCTTCGAAGCTCCTCCAATGGCCGGATCTAGCTCCTTCTTCCTTCCTTGGCTCTCCTCTCTCTCTAAGGTTTTAGAAAGATAACACTTAAGAAAAGTGAGGGTTTCTAAGTCCAATCCCGGGTATATCCCTTCAGGAACAACCCCCAGCCGTTGGATCTCAAAATAAGGAAACGAACGGCTTTGATTCGGGACTGAAATGCCCAATCTGGACCGAACACGGCCTGGCACACCCCCGTGTCCAGGGCCGTGTGCCTCATCCACCGTCAAAATCGGCTCGCCTGGAACCTCACACGGGTATCGAACATGCCCATGTTCGAGCTGACATGCCTGTGTACCATGTGACACGGCCGTGTGGCCGGCCGTGTACCCCTATCATTTTTCCCCGAAATCAACCCGAGCACTGCACGGGTTCTAGGACACGCCCGTGTCCTTACCCGTGTCACCTCAACACGCCTGGACCCCAGGCCGTGTACACGGTTTCGACACTCGACACTTCGTCGAGCGAAGATCTTCGACCTGATGACACAGCCTTGGACACGCCCGTGTCCTAGGCCGTGTGCGTTGTCTTGACACAATGTCGAGACCAAAGTGTCAACTTCCCGGGACGAGTGTCGACACGGGTTGACACGCCCTGCGACACGCCCGTGTCGCAGGCCGTGTGCCATATCTCGACACTTCGTCGAACGCAGAGTGTCGACTTCACGGCTAAGTGTCGACACGGGTCGACACGCCCTGCGACACGCCCGTGTCGCAGGCCGTGTGCCCAGTCTCGACACAATGTCGAGATCAAAGTGTCGACTTCCCGGCTTAGTGTCGATACAGGCTTTAAATGCCCTGGGACACGCCCGTGTCCCAGGCCGTGTGCCTGCAGCCAGAACCTAAAACTGGCCCAAAACGTCCCCCGTCGCTCCTCTGAGTTTCGGGGTGTTACAACTCTCCCCCTCTTAAAAGAATTTCGTCCTCGAAATTACATAAAGGAAAGACATGTACAAAACCAAAATTTGTACCTGAGCGGAACAACTCCGGATACTCGTCAAGCATAGTCTGCTCTCGCTCCCAAGAGAGCTCCTCACGACCGCAATTGTCCCACTGGAACTTGACCATCCTGATCTCTTTATTGCGTAGCCGCTTGACCTCCGAGTCCTCAATCCGCAGGGGCTTGACATTTGTCGTCAGCCCACTATCCACCGGTACTTGATCACCCGCGATCACTTGCGTAGGCTCTTGCACCGCCTTCCGAAGCACCGAAATATGGAATACATCATGTAAACCACTAAGCTCCACTGAGAGCTTCAACCGATAGGCCGCTTCACCAACTCGCTCTAGAACCTCAAACGGTCCAAGGTACCTCGGGCTTAGCTTTTTCAATCGCCGCACCTGCGAGACACCCTTGAACGGCTTGATCTTTAAGTTTACATAATCGCCCACAGCGAACTCCACGTTCCTATTCTTGGCATTATAGTACTTTGCTTGCCGGTCCTGAGCGATAAGCAACCTCTCCCGAATGGTCCTCACCAAAGAAGTAGCACCCTCCACTTCTGATCGCTTATACAACTTTGACTCACCCGTTTCTAACCAAGACAACAGTGTGCGACATTTTCTACCATATAGGGCCTCGAAAGGTGTCATCTAAATACTCGCTTGGTAGCTATTGTTGTATGTGAACTCCACTAAATAAAGGTGGTCTTCCCATTGCTTTCCGAAATCCAAGACACACATGCGGAGCATGTCTTCCATAGTTCTATTGACCCTCTCGGTCTGCCCATCCGTTTGCGGATGTAAGGCTGTGCTGATTTTCAACTTTGTTCCCAACATTTGCTGCACTAGCCTCCAATCATTGGACGTGAACCGCCCATCTCAGTCACTCACGATGCTGCGGGGCACACCCTGAAGTCGTACTATGTTATCCACATAAAGCTTTGCCAACTTCTCCACTGGATCATCTTTCCTATGCGGAATAAAATGCGACACCTTCGTTAATCGATCAACAACCACTCAAATGGAGTCGTTCCCCTTCTGCGACCTTGGCAAACCGTGCACAAAGTCCATAAAGATGTCGTCAAATTTCCACTCCGGAATAGGCAAGGACTTAAGAAATCCTCCCGGCTTTTGGCACTCCGCCTTTATCAAGGGGCAAGTTTGGCACTTCGCTATGTAGAGCGCCACATCCTTTTTCAAACCCGGCCACCAAAACAGTTTCTTCACATCACGGTACATCTTCGTGCTCCCCGGGTGAATCGAGTACTTGGTATGGTGTGCCTCGTACAACAACTCCACCTGCAAATTGCCCACACTTGGGACGCACAGACGACCGTCTTTCCAAAGTAATCCATCCTCCACGACGAATTGGGGATTTGACCCATCCAAAGCCTCTACCATGAACTGCTTCATATGAGCATCCATATCCAAAGCCTGTCGAATACGATCAGCCAGGTCATATTGGACTTCAGTCCAATTCAGAACTGCTTTAGCACTTGATCGCCTATCCACACAAACAATCTCCAATGCCTCCAACTCCCGCACCAACCGCTCATCATGCACCGATAGCCAATTGGCTTGAGCTGGGGTTCGGTGACTCAGCGCATCCGTAACAACATTCCCTTTGCCAGGCACGTAGTGGATCTTGAATGTATAGTCTCCCAGGAACTCCATCCATCTACGCTGCCGCATATTCAGATCTTTCTGATCAATAAGATACTTCAGGCTCTTGTGATCGATGTAGATATCAATCTTCACACCGTACAAGTAGTGTCTCCACAGCTTCAAGGAAAAAATCACGGCCGCTAACTCCTAATCATGGACCGGATAGTCCCTCTCGTGCACTTTTAGTTGTCTCGAGCCATAAGCTATTACACTTCCGTGTTGCAGTAGCACGCAACCCAAACCGCTGCCCGAAGTATCGCTATAAATCTCATAGCCTTCAGTCCCACATGGCGAACTCAGCACAGGCGCCGTGGTCAACAGACACTTCAGCTCCTCAAAAGCTCGCGCGCACTCCGGCGTCCAAACGAACTTATGCTCCTTCCTCGTCAAAGTAGTGAGAGGTAACGCTATCCGCGAGAAGTTCTCTACGAAGCGCCTATAATAGCCGGCAAGCCCCAGAAAACTCCGTACTTCCGCTACCGTAACAAGCTCAGGCCACTCTCATATCGCAACAATCTTCGCCGGATCCACAGCAATACCCTCTCCACTTACTATATGCCCGAGGAATGCCACTGAGGACAGCCAAAATGCGCACTTCGAGAACTTGGCATACAACTGGTTTCTCCTTAGCGTCTCCAAAACCAAATGAAGATGCTTGAAGTGATCTTCCTCACTTTGCGAGTACACCAAAATATCGTCGATGAAGACGATCACAAAATGGTCCAAGTACTCCCTGAAAGTCCTATTCATCAAATCCATGAACACTGACGGCGCATTAGTCAGCCCAAATGGCATGACCGTAAACTCATAATGCCCGTATCTCGTACTAAACGCTGTCTTCGGGATATCACTCTCCCTTATTCGCAGCTGATAGTACCCAGCCTTGAGATCCAACTTCGAGTACACCGTCGACCCGACTAACTGATCAAAAAGATCATCAATCCGGGGGATCGGGTACTTGTTCTTCTCAGTCAGCTTGTTGAGCTCCCGATAATCAATACATAGCCTCAAGCTTCCGTCCTTCTTCTTAACAAAGAGGACCGGTGCGCTCCAAGGCGAAGAACTTGGGAACGCATACCCTTGCTCCAAAAACTCTTGCAGTTGAACTTTCAGCTCCGCCATTTCCTTAGGCGCTAGCCGATAAGGAGATCGTGACACAGGCTTTGCACCTGGCACTAGCTCAATCGTAAAATATATCTCCCGTTGAGGCGGGGCTCCAGGAAGATCTGCGGGGAACACATCAGGGTATTCCGATACCACTGAAATACAATCCAACGCGAGCTTCGGCTTTGCAGCCTCCACTAGTGTCAAGAACAGTTCTGCACCGGCACGAACCGCCTTCACCACCTGAAGAGCAGACATCAACGTCTTGCTCGACCCATTTAAGCCCGTAAAAGTCGTTTCACTACTTGCTCCCAGCTTGACTTCCTTGCTACCGCAATCTATATGGGCCTGCTGCTCCGAGAGCCAGTCCATGCCAAATATGACGTCGAACTCCACCAACAGAAGTAAAGACGCCCGCAGGTCGAACTCCTGCTCCCCAATACGAATCTTAACATCGCAGATCCGATCCGCTCGCATCGAACGCCCATTGGGCAACAACACATCAAACTTATCCTTCGCCATCGAAGAAGGGAGTCCGATGCGTGATATAAATCCTTCGGACAAGAAGGAATGTGAAGCTCTCGTATCGAAGAGTGCTCGTGTCGGATTTTCACAAATCAATACAAATCCTAAACAAGCAGTGGTAAGGTAACATGTGCATAACAAGTATTTAAAGAAATTGACTTGCTATAAATTAAACTGTACCTGTAACCACATCAGCCTGTTTGATGGCCTCCTGTTGGCCAAGATTGTAGACCCTTGGTTGGGTCGGAGCATAATGGGATGTGGTCGACTCCACCGCCTTTCCCTTCTCTTCATAAGTAGCTCCCGGCCTTCTCTCGGACTTAGGACGTCCGCTCCAACAGTCACGGGCAAAATGCCCCGACTTTCCGCAAGTAAAACACGCACCCGGGGTCCGACCCGTAGTCGCCCCAGAAGCACCAGAAGGAGCTGGACCCGAAGTCCTCTGCTTCTTGAAAGACCTCTGATAGCCGGTCTTTGAAGTAGTCGGCACTTTAAATTTAGATTTCCTAACACCCAAGCCTTTCTTTGCTTGCACATTCTTCATGTCCTTCTCCAAGGACCGGGCAGTATTGACCAAGGTTAAGAAACCCTGCGTCATCGGCCCCGAGAGTAGTAATCTCAACTCATCTCTCAAGCCTTCGTAGAAGCGATTAGTCTTACGCTCCTCATCCACGATGGTGGAGCCAGCATATCGACTTAAACGAGTGAACTCATGGAGATATTCATCCACGCTCTTCTCACCCTGAACCAACTTCAGAAACTCATTCTCCAACGCTATATTCTGCGTCGAAGGGAGGTATCTGGCCAAGAACAATCTCGAGAACTCTTCCATCGAGATATCACCAAGTGGCCTACCTCTCAATAAGTGCAGCTCCAATCCTTCCCACCACATTCTCGCTTCTCCGTCCAGAAGGAACGTAGCGATGGTGGTCATTTGCCACTCCTCCGTCTCCGTTGCTGTCATGACTCTCTTAACCCTGGAGAGCCAGTCTTCAGCCTGAGATGGGGTTCCCAACCCCGAGAATAACGAAGGATTAAAGCTCATTACATGCTTAAGCTTCCTCTCAGTTGCCCTCCTTGGCAACACCGGTTCCAAAACCACTTGCTCCACTCTCCTCGGCTCAGCCTCTCGAAGAGGTTCCTGCTCCATCACAGGAGCGGGCTGCTGCGTTTTCCTTACAGGCTGCGTATTTATCACGGCCAACACCGCTTCAGCCACCAATCGTATGTTCTCAGCCGACAGAGGTGTTGCAGGAGCAACATCCGGTGCACTACTAGACTCAGAAACTCGGCGTTCTGACGGCCCAACACCACTTCTAGTCACCTATAGTGGTACAAAACACCGTTAAGCGACCAAATAAATTGCAAACAACAATTATAGGAACACGCAGGTTCCTCAAACATATGTATTTTCATTCCTAAGTGGACATTCATGGGTTCTTTTACTGTTATAATGATGACGCACACAACGTGCTCACCACCCCTTAAAAGAATTCGCCCACGAATTCACTTTAAGCCGACCAAAACCAGTAGTCTGATACCAAATTGTAACGCCCCCTATCCGTCACATAGCATATAGCAGAAGGTCCGGCCGGGGCCCGACGTCGTATGCCACAGACAGACCGGGGGGTTACTTATGGAAACCATCCAACCAATCTCAACGTCCTACACAGAGCATTCTAGCGGAAGCAGTTTATAAAAGTTGTAACAAAGAACCCAGTATTAAAGCATGAATGTCCACTAACCAAAATAGGAATGTATACAAAATACCAACATAAGCCTTAAGGCCTTACAAAATGTTTCACTTGATATTACATGATTTACAAACCACGGCACGCAGGCCGGTCATACATGAATAACACAGTAAACACATCCATTTGGGCCTTCGAGGGCCGGCTTCGCAAAAAGGGCTTTAGCCCGCTATTGACCGCTTGGTCCAGCAGCACCTGCAAGCAACAAACCACCGCACGGTGGCAAAACAAGGCAACAGTCAGCAATGCTGACCAAATTATAACGATCCCGCCCCCAACTCGGGGCGGCTATGCTCCTTCCCTGCATTTCATTAGAATAAGCGAGCAATATATATATAGTCATTTCATCAGAAACGTTGGCTCGCACGGCCACACGCCCCGTGCTCTCAGGGCAAATTCTCGGTGAACCGGTCGATGCCACACGCCCCGTGCACCTTTGGGTTAGTCCCCAAGGCTCCCTGCTGCAATCTACCGCGTAGAAAACCCGAAAAACAACCAATAGCACGGAGTCTTCTCCGGCATTATGCAATGCAACATCACCGATCCAGACCAACATGTCCGGGTAGGCTTCACGCATCATGCTTATGTCCGTTCTCGCTTACGGGCTCTACACAACGGAGACTTCACATATCTACCCGAAGGAACGCCTCCAACTCTCCGCAAACTCGCGAGAGCGGGCTTCCTATGCAAAGAAAGAGAGCTACTCATGCTCAAAATGAGGATCGTTACCCTAGCGTTCCTCTTTGGCGCCATTGAAAAGTAATCGGATGAAAAGCACCGCACTAGCTTTGCCTCCGTGGATCCGGAGTTGGCTCGCGATTTGGAGCTTCGAAGCTCCTCCAATGGCCGGATCTAGCTTCTTCTTCCTTCATTGGCACTCCTCTCTCTCTCTAAGGTTTTAGAAAGATAACACTTAAGAAAAGTGAGGGTTTCTAAGTCCAATCCCGGGTATATCCCTTCAGGAACAACCCCCAGCCGTTGGATCACAAAATAAGGAAACGAATGGCTTTGATTCGGGACTGAAATGCCCAATCTGGACCGAACACGGCCTGGCACACGCCCGTGTCCAGGGACGTGTGCCTCATCCACCGTCAAAATCGGCTTGCCTGGAACCTCACACGGGTATCGAACATGCCTGTGTTCGAGCTGACATGCCCGTGTACCATGTGACATGGCCGTGTGGCCGGCCGTGTACCCCTATCATTTTTCCCCAAAATCAACCCGAGCACTGCACGGGTTCTAGGACACGCCCGTGTCCTTACCCGTGTCACCTCAGCACACCTGGACCCCAGGCCGTGTACACGGTCTTGACACTCGACACTTCGTCGAGTGAAGATCGTCGACCTGATGACACGGCCTTGGACACGCCCGTGTCCTAGGCCGTGTGCCTTGTCTCGACACAATGTTGAGACCAAAGTGTCGACTTTCCGGGACGAGTGTCGACACGGGTTGACACGCCCTGTGTCATGCCCGTGTCGCAGTCCGTGTGCCATGTCTCGACACTTCGTCGAACGCAGAGTGTCGACTTCGCAGCTAAGTGTCGACACGGGTCGACACGCCCTGCGACACGCCCGTGTCGCAGGCCGTGTGCCCAGTCTCGACACAATGTTGAGATCAAAGTGTCGACTTCCCGGCTTAGTGTCGACACAGGCTTGACATGCCCTGGGACACTCCCGTGTCCCAGGCCGTGTGCCTGCATCCAGAACCTAAAACTGGCCCAAAACGTCCCTCGTCGCTCCTCTGAGTTTCGGGGTGTTACAGCAAGTCTGGCATTGGCTCAAGTATAAATCTAGATACTACTTCATTCCAAACCACCAGAAGGATTTCTTCAAATCCAAGTATATCTTCATATTGCTTGGATGAATGGAGTGCTTCGTAAAGTGCACCTTGAACATCAAATCCTCATGAATCTTGTCGAATTGCAGTACGACCACCCTTCCATTCTTCTTCAATATTCTAACGATATTGTTGAAGGCATTGCCTTCACCTTGTTGAGCTTCCTCCACTAATGGTTGGAACTCTGCATCTTCTCTGGTAGCCTCCTGAATACGATCAACCAAGTCATACTGTAACTCTATCCAATTCAACTGAGACACGCTGAACTCGCCTTTAGCCACACAAACAATGCTAAGAGACTCCAAGTCTAGCACCAACTACTCATCATACACTTCAATCCAGTTACCTTTGCGCAAATATTTTCTACTCAAAGCATTAACCACCACATTATCCTTGCTTGATGTGTACTGAATCATTATGTCGACATACCTAAGGAACTCGAAAAACCTATGCTGTCGCATATTCAAATCTTTTTGATCCAAGAGATACTTCCAGATTTTATAATCTGTGAAGATCACCACACTTGCATTGTACACGTAATGCCGCCACAACTTTAACCCAAAAATTTCCTCTACCAACTCTAAGTCATGGATGAGGTAATTCCACTCTTAAGGATTCAGTTGTCTATACCCTTAAGCTATCATGTTGTCATGCTGTACCAGTACATAACCCAACCCATATCCTGATGCGTCACTGAAAATCTGAAATCCCTCAGTCTCACTAGGAAGACTTAGTATCGGAGTATACTTTAACCATTCCTTCAAGGTTGTGAATGCTCAGACACACTCTGACGTCCACGCAAACTTCTGATCCTTGCGAGGAAGAGATGTGGGTGGAACTGCTATTCGTGAAATGTTCTCTACAAACCTCGTATAGTTACTAGATAGTCCAAGGAAGCTTATTACCTCCGCCACAGTTATCAAAATAGGCCAATCTCTAATGGATTTAAACTTTACTAGATCCACGACCATCCCATCACCACTAATCACATGACCCAAGAACGGCGCCCTCTTTAAGATGAACTCGCACTTTGAAAATTTAACACAAAGCTGGTTTTCCCTTAGAATCTGCAAGATCACTCTCAAGTGAGTTGTGTGGAAAATTATGAAGTGAAAGTGGTTGATGGAGCAGACCGAGCGAACTGGGTGGTCTGAGTTCGCGACCTTGGTGAACTGTGGTTGCTGTCTGGTAGGTCAGTGGCTCGGGAGGACTTGGTGGCTTGGGTGTTGTTGGAGAGCCTAGGAGTCCTGTCTTTGGCGGACTGATGGAGGTGCTCAGCTCAGTCTACGGTTATGTAGTTAGCCTATCCTTAAAGTAAATGGGCGGACTGGCAGTTAGTCCGCGGGTATGTGGAGGACTCAGTTGGAGTCCGCGGAGTCTACTGTGGCGGAGTGGTCGGCATTTGTCCTTGCTGAGTTCTCTGGTGTTGCAGTGGATGATTGTTGTATTCATGATGGCGGACTATCGATGGAGTTGGCGGTCTTGGTTCATGTCCGCCGAGCTCGCGTCAGTACTTTGATGGGTTGCTGGACTTTGTTACACTTTATGACAAGTCTAGAGTGTTCGCATGTGTTCGCAAAGTCCTTTGTTGACCAGGCGATTTGCCTGTTGGTCGTGGACTTGAGCGGTGGGGTGATGCATTGTCCACAGAGTCCACTGTTGACCGGGCGATCGTCCTGTTGGTCGTGGACTCATGGGGGCGGGCTGAAACATTGTTGCGAGCTGTGTGAGCTTGCGCCTTGTGCACTTATAGCGTGCGGACTGATGCAGTAAGTGGGATGATGATGTGTCTGCATGCTGCAATGTATACGGACTGGTGTGATGTCTGCCTAATGGTGGACTGGTCTCCATACTTGGCGTCTGGCTGTTGGTTCTCCAGTCTAGTCCTTGCGGACTCGGCGGACTAGGTTTGTGCTAGCTGCGAGCTTCGGTGGTGACTCTATTCACTAGAGCGGTGACCACATTCCTCACCACGCCTATAAATATACCCCCTGGCACATCTATAATAACGGAGTGAATAGTAAGTTGAGCGCAGATAAATTATTGCGGACTCAGTTTTCCAGGTCGCATGGTTTGAGATTTAGCTGGTTGCTGCTTGCAGGTAGTACGGCTAGCACTACGATGCCAAACGTCTGGTTCTGATCAAGGTCAGGGAGCAGTGAAGCTTGCGGTTTACAATCAGCGGTTACAGCAGGTCGCACATGGCGGCCAACCAGTTTTCTCTTCAGTAGTTGGTCTAGTTCAATAACCAGGTCGCCGGTCTTGGCGGACTTGGCGGTCTGTTCACTCAGTTCGGCGGCAGCTTGTAGAGTAGTCGTCAGCAGAATATCGAGTAGTCCGCAGGTTGTGCGGACTCCGTAGATCAGAGTAGCAGCAGCGGCTTGGCGGTCTCTACGGACATGGCGGACTCGGCGGTCTCCGATGTAGTCCGCCCGACTTGAAGATTCCTTTTCTTATTGATCCTCATTATACTTGGTGAAATCATGTCTCGCCTTGTATACCTTGCTTTGTAAAGTTGATAGTGAATTAATGCAAGATCTGTCTTTGCTCCTCATTGTCTCTGATACATAGCTCAGTTTACGGTTGGAGTGTTCCAGCGCCTAGTTCTTGCTTTCCGCTTGATCAAGAGATCAGCTTGATAGCTCTAGAAGTGTTTACTTGATACCAGAACTACCAGTTGATTTGCTTGATTAGCAATTTCAACATGTTATTAGAGGGAACAATGGATTGAGCAGTGAGCGGTGATCAACCTCAGATTGTGCTTTGCGCTTCTGGAAGTTGTGTGATCAGTGGTGATTTTCAATGGAGGGACCTTACGGGAGAGGTCTTGGAATTGAGCTTCTTACAGCGACCAACTTCAAGAAGTGGAAGTCCTATATGAAGAGATATCTCTTGGGTGAGGAGGTATGGGAGGTCGTCGGTGGTGACGACAAGCAAGAGGTTACTGCTGCTACTGGATCAGCTGATGAAGTGAGAGTTTGGATAAGAACTAATGCTAAGGCAAAGTTTGCTATCAAACAAGCTGTCTCACATGAGCTCTTCGATCACATCTTAGGATGTAAGTCTGCTGCGGATATTTGGACAACCATTGATGGGTTATTTAATAAGAAGAATGTTGCTAGGCTGCAGTTCCTGGAGAATGAGTTGGCCAAGACAACTCAAGGTGATCTCTCCATCTCGAAGTTATTTCTGAAGATGAAGAACCTGTGCGATGAAATATCAGCATTAGACCCTGATGAGCCCATCTCTGAAGCAAAGTTGAAGAGGTACATAGTCCACAAGATATGGAAGGAATATGTGGCCTTTGTGACTTTCGTGCAAGGGTGGGCAACTCAACCGTCTCTGCCGGAGCAGGAAAACTTGCTAACATCACAGGAGAGCTTGGCCAGGAAGATGGTCGGGGTGACTATCTCTAAAGGAGGTAGTGAAGCTCTCTTCTCTGAGAAGAAGAAGAAGAAGATATGGGAGAAGAAGAAGAAGCCTGCTGTTGAAGAAGGGTCTTCAACCTCTTATCAGCAAGAGAGGAGATATGCTCCTAAAAATAATTGGAAGAAAGAGTTGAAGTGCTACAGGTGCAACCAAGCAGGCCACTTCAAGAGCGACTGCAAGGTCAAGTTGCAACCTGGGCATGGTGCAGGCAAGGAGGGAGCTTGTTCCAGTTCTAAGGAAGCCGGGTGGGTAGGAGCCTTCTTAACAAGCACTTGTGTTCGTGCTCTTGCCACTGTTGACTACCAAGATGACTGGATAGTCAACTCGGGGTATGGTCATCACCTCACTGGATACGAGTCGACGTTCTCATCTCTGCAACCGTTCTCAGGTAATGAAGCAATTATTACAGCTGATGATTCTATTCATTCTGTAGAGAAGGAGTGCGTTGTTTCTTTGGATAACGCACATGGTCAACTTACACTAAGGAGTGTGTATCATGTTCCCGGCATGAAGAAGAACCTCTTCTCGGTGACCAACGCAGTCAACGCGGACTATCATGTTCAGTTTGGCCCAACAGAAGTTTAGTTTCTCCGCAATGTATCAGCGGTTAAGGCTAATGTTGCTCATGTAGGGAGAAGGTTAAGAGATTTGTTTGTCTTATCAACAAGATCTTATGTTGATCGGATGAGGGACAATGATAGCACGACTTTCTGGAATGAGATACTAGGGCATGTGGGGATGGACAAGCTCAAAGCTATGTCGTTGAGGAGCCTAGTGAACAGCTTACCTAAGTTATCCTCCTATTGGGATGGCCAAGTTTGTGCAGGGTGTCAGTACGGCAAGGCACATCGCCTTCCATTTGATAAGTCTCAAACGAGAAGCAAGGCACTATTAGAATGTATCTATGGTGACTTTATGGGGCCAACAGTGACTGCTAGTCTTGGAGGCAGCAAATATATGCTTGTATTGATTGGTGATTACTCAAGATACAATTGGGTGTATTTTATGAAGGAAAAGTCGGCAGCTTTCTAGTTGTTTGTGGAGTTCAAGGAGCTAGTGGACGGCCGACTTGGGCTGCGGATCAAGAAGTTTAGATCAGACAATGGTGGTGATTTTGCCTCTTCTGAATTTTCTAACTTCTGTAGGAAGCACAGGATCCAGAGAGAACTTACTTGTGCTCACACTCCACAACAAAATGTAGTAGCGGAGAGGAAGATCCGTCACTTGACGGAAACTTGCAAGTGTTGTCTTCATGCAAAGTGTCACAACCCGCATTTCCTCAACGAGCATATCGTATCAGAGCAAGAGGAACTACGGGTTATGATGCCACGTCGTGCAGGGGATAACTGCACACGCTCAGGCAACTCTTGACGCTGACTTTACAAGTTGAAAGTCAATAGTTACATGCAGGAAAACGTTTGGATTAAATGGCCATATCCCTCGGCCTTAGATAGTAAAATTGTCTTTGTACGCGGCGGAAATACTTTGTTTATTTATGATGAGCTCCTATATGCAGTCTAGAGTGATACTACTATAAGAACTCCTCTTTGTTTACGTCATTTGAAAAGTATGTGTTAGTTAAACAAAACATGTATGCATGATATACAATAGTACATATCATTAGTCAAAATAGCTAATGCAACCTACTAGAAAACCATCCCAAAAGCAGGTACATATCATTCCATCCAAATGAGTTACATTAGCAGTCTAGTTCATAGTTACACAAAAGAAAACCACCAATGGGCGCCAACAAGCTGACACGAACCCATTGGGGCACATGTATGTCTGTACAACAAAAAGAAGAATTACCTCGCTATGAATGCTCGGCTAGTTCCCAGGAAACGCCACCAACCAACCTAGCCGCTCAACCGGCTACAACCTGCACCTGAGGCATTCAAGAAAGAATACCTCAGCAATCATCCAAACTATACAAAAGAGAGCATAAAGTTCATAATGGATCAAGAAGGGGCTTACCGACCCCACAGAGATGTTTCATCAAGTCACATGAGTGAACAAAACAAGTGGAAAACGCACCACAATCCATGCCAAACGCACCAAGTGCGTACAAGTTCATCATGTCCTGCTCAAACCGCAGGAGCAAAAGGCAAAACACATGCCCATTCCATCATTCATAAGCCAAGAAATTACGATACTAGTGAAGCATAAGCAGCGGTTAAGTTCAATTTCGCAAGGGTCTTACCGGTGGCGGCCCTAAAGTGGAACGCACCAAACAAAACCAGCCCAAATCGGGGCCAAAGTGGTCTCTCTAAACACAAAAAACAAAACTCGGTGGCCACAGGCTGAAACCACACCACCCCTTACAAAATTCTCACACAAACGCTCCTGCCATGGTTCACAAATTCGCCTCGCAAAACGCCCCATAACCCAAGGTAACACGTTCCTTTCATCGTCCTCACACATGACGGCCAATTGCCAACGTATAGTATGATGAACTTCATCACATAACACGCTTTGTATCAAAATAGAATCACATGATAGGATTTGATTAACATGAGTACATAATCCATTTGGAACACAATCATATGATTTTGAAAGGAAAAATCACCTCTCTTGATCGGTTACATGAATATGACAAAGTAGCTACATGAATTAAGCTAGCATAGGGCAAATTGAAAATAGCATAAGGAATTTTAGCATAGTGAAGTAGCTAATTCGAATTTAGCCTAGGGAATTTAGCATAGAACAAACAAGAGGATGCATCATACTTTGAATCAAGAAGAACAAACGAAGCATAGGAAATTAGCATAACACAAGAGTATTGATCATGGGAAAACAAGAGTCTTGATCATAATTTGAAGCAAGAAGAACAAACTAAGGGGAATTGCAAGACTAAGGCTAATAAAGAAAAATTCAACACAAGATCTCAAGCTAGAAAAATGGAAAATTGAATCAAGTACGAAGATTGGCAAGGGTGGAGAACACCGCTTGCCTGAACCGAGACGATGCCGCGACGGCTGCTCTCCTCTTCCCTTGCCTTGCTTGCTCCCTTGCTCTCTTGATTTCCCTTTGGGAATGAAGAAGAAGATGAAGAGAAGAACATGAGAAATCCAATTAGCTGTTTCAGACTTATGCCATCCAGAACAGAGCTGAACCGTTCGATGCAGGATCAAGGAAACGAACGGCATAAAAAAACTGGAAAAAGTCGATTTTCGGGCCGGTCACGCCCTGTGTCACGCCCGTGACACAGGGCGTGTACCATAAGCGGCGCCGAAAGGCGGCAATTCCACGTTTATCCACACGGTACACGGCCGGGTACACGCCCGTGATGGGTCGGTCACGCCCGTGACCTAGGGCGTGTAACCCGTGTCTCGACACCTCGTCGACAAAAAGTGTCGACACTCGACCCAGCCTGACACGCCCTGTGACACGCCCGTGTCACAGGCCGTGTCCCCTCTCTCGACGACTCGACAATCGATACTCGACGCTCGATACTCGACGATCGACACTCGACACTCGACGAAGCGGGACACGGCCCGTGACACGCCCGTGTCACGGGGGCGTGTACGCCAGTCATCGAGCTCAACTCGACGCAAGAAAAATCGTCGAGTCAAGGAGGTCACGCCTAGGTCACGGCCTGGGTCACGCCCGTGTCAAGGGGCGTGTCTAGCACAAAAACGACCATTTTTCCCTTTTGTGAAAAATGTTTCTGAGACGTCCTAGACCATTTTTGCCTCAAGCACTTTTTACCCTTTTTTTGTTTCCTGAACCAGCAACTTATTTTGAGCTACATTACCCGGGCGCGAAAAAGTGCAAGCATTCCCTAAGAGGCCTCACCGATTCTCTCATATGGACTCCGGTTTGCTGGGGAAACGTGCAACTCGGCAAACAAAAACAGCCACTCGCAAGCCCGCGGGAAAAACCATGCTCAAACTACAGTCAAAGCCAACGTAACGCCCATCATGCGTACGTAATCAAAAATCCGGGGCATTACAATCACTCCCCCTAACAAAAAGTTTCGCCTCGAAACTTTTCACAAAAACAAACGCATAAGCAAACCAAAACATGCATACACCAAGTCACATACCATCTTATCTACGGGAATAAAAGAGGATGAGCCGCCCTCATTGTTGATTCGAGTTCCCACGTCGCGCTTTCCACATCCTGATTTTTCCATAGCACCTTTACCATAGGAATCTTCTTTTTCCGCAACACGCGATCTTGGGAGTCCAATATCCGGATGGGCATCTCCTCATAAGAAAGGTTGGGCGCTAATTGCGGCACAACGTCCAACACTTGCTTGTCATTCCGCACACACTTGCGAAGTTGGCTAACATGAAACACATTGTGAACACCAGGAAAGTTCACGGGTAATTCCAGTTTGTAGGCGGATGCTCCAACTCGCGCAAGAATCGTGAAGGGACCCACAAATCTTGGGTCTAATTTGCGCTCTTTCCCAAACCGTTTAATCCCAATCATTGGGGAGACTTTCAAGAAAACAGAATCCCCCACCGCAAACGCTAATTCCGACCTTCGTCGGTTGGCATACTTTTCATATCGCTCTTGGGCGATTTGGAGCTTCTCCCGAATAAGTCGTACTGCACCTTCCATATCCTCGAGCGCCTCTGGACCCAACAAAGGCCGCTCGCCATCCTCAGTCCAAAAGAGTGGGGTCCGACATCGTCGCCCATATAACGCTTCGAACGGAGCCATTTGCAAGCTTTCTTGATAGCTATTATTATACGCGAATTCCATAAGCCGCAAACGTTCATCCCATGCTCCGCCATACTCCAGAATGTAACATCGAATCATATCTTCTACAATTTGATTTACTCTTTCGGTTTGGCCATTCGTCTGAGGATGATAAGCCGTGGAATATCGCAAATCTGTCCCCAACCCCTCTTGTAAACTACGCCAAAAACGAGAGGTAAAGCGGGAATCTCGGTCTGAAATGATATTCATAGGAACCCCATGCAGTCGGATGATCTCGTTCAAATAGAGCTCCGCTATGGTCTTCATCGGGTAGTTGACCTTAAAGGGTATGAAATGAGCACACTTGGTCAACCTATCCACGATCACCCACACGGAGTCATGTCCTCGTGGAGATCTTGGTAAACCGGTAATAAAATCCATTGAGATACTTTCCCACTTCCAGGTTGGAATCTCCAATGGTGTCAACTTGCCACCAGGCTTCCCATGATCAGCTTTCATCCGCTTGCACGTATGACATTCCGAGACAAATTGTGCTATATCTCTTTTCATTCCATACCACCAAACAATTTGTTTCAAATCACGGTACATTTTGGTTGAGCCTGGATGGTAGGCCATACTTGCGCCGTGTGCTTCCTTACACACCATCTCGCGAATATCCCCAACCGCGGGAATACAAAATCGTCCACGATACTTTAACGTGCCTGCACCATCAATCACAAAATCTGGTAATTCATCCTTTTCAGTCCGAAGAAATAAATGTAAAAGATCAGGATCATCTTTTTGATGTTGTCTTGCAAGCACCAGCCATGACGGTTCTTCTATTGCCGAATGACTTTGCGGATCATATTTGCCCACCGCAATATCCATCAATAGAAATTCCTCCACAAGACGGTCGACGGAAAGATGAAATATTTTCCCCGTCTTCCGACTCAACGCATCGGCTACAACATTCGCTTTCCCCGGATGATACTGAATGTCCACATCATAATCCGCGACATACTCAAGCCATCGCCGTTGGCGCAAATTAAGTTCTTTCTGCGTGAAGACATACTTCAAGCTTTTATGATCTGTAAAGATTTTACACTGTGCACCATATAGCAAGTGTCTCCACAACTTCAATGCAAATATCACCGCTGCAAACTCCAAATCATGCGTTGGGTAATTCTTTTCATGAATTTTCAACTGCCGAGACCCATACGCAATCACCTTTTTGTCTTGCATTAACACACATCCAAGTCCAACGTGCGACGCATCCACGAACACTTCATAATCCTTTCCTTCTGTTGGCAAGATTAACACAGGAGCGGTACATAATCTGTTCTTGAGTTCCCGGAATGAGGTCTCACACTTGTCATTCCACTCAAACGCCACATTATTCTGGGTTAATCGAGTCAAAGGTGCGGCCAACGTCACAAAACCTTCGACAAATCTGCGATAATAGCCGGCTAAGCCCAAGAAGCTTCGAATCTCCTTGGGTGTTTCCGGTCTTCTCCATTCCATGACCGCAGAAATCTTTTCGGGATCCACTGAAATACCATGGTGATTAATGACATGACCCAGAAAAGCAACTTGCGGCAACCAAAACTCGCATTTGCTTAGCTTGGCGAATAACCGTTGATCTCGCAAAGTGGCCAATACTAATCGCAGATGCTGTTCATGCTCCGCCGCACTGCGGGAGTAGACAAGAACATCATCAATAAAAACCACCACAAATTTATCCAAATAGTCCTTGAACACCCTGTTCATCATATCCATGAAGGCTGATGGCGCGTTGGTCAAACCAAACGACATCACCAGAAATTCAAAATGACCATGCCGTGAGCGAAATGCAGTCCGCGGAATATCCGAATCCCGGACCTTGAGCTGATGATAGCCCGAGCGGAGATCAATCTTCGAAAATACAGAACTGCCACGCAGTTGATCAAACAAATCATCGATTCTTGGCAGTGGGTACTTATTTTTAATTGTCACCTTGTTCAACTCCCGGTAATCGATGCAAAGGCGCATCGACCCGTCTTTCTTCTTCACAAATAACACCGGTGCACCCCAAGGTGATGAACTCGGCCGGATAAACCCTTTTGCCAATAAGTCATCCAACTGTGTACGCAACTCTGCTAGCTCACGCGGGGCCATCCTGTACGGCGCTTTCGCAATCGGTCGCGTACCCGGCTCCAAATCAATAACAAACTCGACATCACGATTAGGGGGTAGACCAGGAAGGTCAGTAGGAAAAACATCTAGAAATTCACGCACAACAGGAATCTCCTCTAAACGCGGCAAAACAGCACTAGTCCCCACAACGGAGACAAAACAGGCAAAACAGTCGGAAACAAACAACGTCCGAACACATACCGCCGAAATCCCTGGAGAATCCTGACAAGAATCACCATACACACTTCCTGGCTGACCATCATCCTTAATGAAATCCAAGCGCTTTCCTCTGCACTGGATGACGGCATCATAACGGGGTAACCAGTCCATGCCCAGAATGACGTCAAAATCGTCCAAATCGATCACCTTGCAATCAACTCTTGCTATGAAATCCCCCAACAAAATGGGACAATCAAAAAGACCCCAGTCAGCCACCACAGAAGCGCCGGAAGGAAATTTCACCAAAAACGCATTCCCCACTCGCTCTGGTGTCAAATGATATCGATCCAGAAAGGTTCGAGCCACAAATGAATGGGTCGCGCCAGAATCAAAGAGAACACGCGCCCAACGGTTCTTTACCTTAAAGTTTCCTATAAGGTATATATGCTATGCTAAGAACTACACATAAGAGGCATACACAAAACGAGAACCAGAGGACTAAATCGAACCTGAGATAACCTGCGGTGACATCTGCGCTTCCTATGAAGAGACCACATTCAACTTCCCTTTGCCTTTGTCCAAGCGCGGAGGCGGAGGCAAAGCCTGGAGTGGTGCGGGTTGCAACACAGCTTGCACCTGTGGGCACCTTGCGCGAAGATGTCCTGGTCTGCCACACTGGAAGCATACCTTGTCTTTGGCCCAGCAGCGGCTCACATCATGACCTCTTCTCCCACAAAATGTACACTCCAAGTCTCTGGTTGGTGCACCCTGAATGGCGTGCACCTGCTCCTTCTTTTGCATTCCCAACCGCTTGAAACATTTTTCAAACTGGTGACCGGCTCGGCCACAGAAGCTACATAGTTCCTTCTTCTTCTTTATGTCTGACTCGTGGGATATTTTCTCTCCCACCAGCTGTCTCTTGCCCTGCCTCATCTGCTGCCCTCTTTGTTTGGCATTTTCGATAGCTTCTACCTTCAACGCCGCCTCAACCACCATCGTGTAACTTGTCGCTCCATAAGCACTTGTGAACTGCTGAACGTCGCTACGGAGTCCGCCAAGAAATCTCTTTACTCGGTCAGCTTCTGTCGTCACCAAGCTCGGAGCGAACCGACTTAACTTGCTAAACTCGATTTCATACTCACTCACTGTGAGTTTCCTCTGCTTCAAGTACAAGAAGTCATTCATCAGGCGGTCCCGTTCCACTGCCGGTAGAAACTTGCGCCGTACCAGTTCCTTAAACACTTCCCACGAACAGCCCGCCCCTAGGCCTTCCTTTTCTCGTAACCACCAACCTTTCGCCAACCCTTTAAGTTGATAGGTAGCAAGCATCACCTTCTGGTCCTCAGTCACACCAGCATACACAAACATTTCTTCCAACGTAATCACCCAATCATCCAAGATCACGAAGTCTGCTTTTCCATCATACGTCGGTGGTCCAAGTCGCTGAAACTGCGAGATGAAAGTCATCGCAGGAGGAACCACAACTGGGGGTGTTGCTGCCACTGAAGGAGTCGAACTAGTGGGGCCTCTAATCGTCTCTTGTCCTCTTGGTGCCAGCCCAGACATCGCAGATGACATAGCTTGGAGCTGGGACTGTACCTCCTGTACCTGCCTCGTCAAAGCCTCATTACTTTGGCGAAGACTATCCATCAGCGCATTATTCTGCGCTCCCGAAGACTCGCCCTCGGATTGGGGAGTTTGCCTTGTCACTAGACGCTTCGACATCCTATAACACGTTCACTCTTATCAAGCTCAAACCCAACAAAACACAAAACGGCTATGTACAGACCATACATAAAGAAATATGAACATCAACTGCTAACTTGCTTTGGGAGTTTGAGAATGATGGTATGCCTAACCTAAAGATGACTCACCGTCATCCCACTAACTTGTGCCTAAACCATGAATGCATGACTTTCTTTGACCCAAAACTATGTGTGTACAGGTGTCATCATGTACGTCTTAGCTTGGCACGTTGTGCTCATGCAATGTTATGTTATGCGTGCTGTGCTATGCAATCTAAAAACAAAGCCTTAATGCATGCCATGAGCGGTCGTATGCATCACAATGCTATGCATCCCATACTACATAGCATTGCATGCAACGAATCAAAGAAAAAGTGCTAGTCGCATCCATGTGGTGAGGTTATGCATCCCATACTACATAACCCTCACATGTTGCCCCTATGGTGGATCCATATACAACCACATATTATGCATCCCATACTACATAATATGCCCCGTATACTTCTGTTCATGCCATGAGTGTAGTGTACGTGCTTCGGCCAAGACATACTGATGGCACCTCGGTGTGTGTATGAGATGATGCTTCCAACCAAAACAGAAAGTTTGCCCGACCAATTGTCAAGCAAACCTCGCTCTGATACCAACTGTCACAACCCGCATTTCCTCAACGAGCATATCGTATCAGAGCAAGAGGAACTACGGGTTTTGATGCCACGTCGTGCAGGGGATAACTGCACACGCTCAGGCAACTCTTGATGCTGACTTTACAAGTTGAAAGTCAATAGTTACATGCAGGAAAACGTTTGGATTAAATGGCCGTATCCCTCGGCCTTAGATAGTAAAATTGTCTTTGTACACGCCGGAAATACTTTGTTTATTTATGATGAGCTCCTATATGCAGTCTAGAGTGATACTACTATAAGAACTCCTCTTTGTTTACGTCATTTGAAAAGTACATGTTAGTTAAACAAAACATGTATGCATGATATACAATAGTACATATCATTAGTCAAAATAGCTAATGCAACCTACTAGAAAACCATCCCAAAAGCAGGTACATATCATTCCATCCAAATGAGTTACATTAGCAGTCTAGTTCATAGTTACACAAAAGAAAACCACCAATAGGCGCCAACAAGCTAACACGAACCCATTGGGGAACATGTATGTCTGTACAACAAAAAGAAGAACTACCTCGCTATGAATGCTCGGCTAGTTCCCAGGAAACGCCACCAACCAACCTAGCCGCTCAACCGGCTACAACCTGCACCTGAGGCATTCAAGAAAGAATACCTCAGCAATCATCCAAACTATACAAAAGAGAGCATAAAGTTCATAATGGATCAAGAAGGGGCTTACCGACCCCACAGAGATGTTTCATCAAGTCACATGAGTGAACAAAACAAGTGGAAAACGCACCATAATCCATGCCAAACGCACCAAGTGCGTGCAAGTTCATCATGTCCTGCTCAAACCGCAGGAGCAAAAGGCAAAACACATGCCCATTACATCATTCATAAGCCAAGAAATTACGATACTAGTGAAGCATAAGCAGCGGTTAAGTTCAATTTCGCAAGGGTCTTACCGGTGGCGGCCCTAAAGTGGAACGCACCAAACAAAACCAGCCCAAATCAGGGCCAAAGTGGTCTCTCTAACCACAAAAAACAAAACTCGGTGGCCACAGGCTGAAACCACACCACCCCTTGCAAAATTCTCACACAAACGCTCCTGCCATGGTTCACAAATTCGCCTCGCAAAACGCCCCATAACCCAAGGTAACACGTTCCTTTCATCGTCCTCACACATGACGGCCAATTGCCAACGTATAGTATGATGAACTTCATCACATAACACGCTTTGTATCAAAATAGAATCACATGATAGGATTTGATTAACATGAGTACATAATCCATTTGGAACACAATCATATGATTTTGAAAGGAAAAATCACCTCTCTTGATCGGTTACATGAATATGACAAAGTAGCTACATGAATTAAGCTAGCATAGGGCAAATTGAAAATAGCATAAGGAATTTTAGCATAGTGAAGTAGCTAATTCGAATTTAGCCTAGGGAATTTAGCATAGAACAAACAAGAGGATGCATCATACTTTGAATCAAGAAGAACAAACGAAGCATAGGAAATTAGCATAACACAAGAGTATTGATCATGGGAAAACAAGAGTCTTGATCATAATTTGAAGCAAGAAAAACAAACTAAGGGGAATTGCAAGACTAAGGCTAATAAAGAAAAATTCAACACAAGATCTCAAGCTAGAAAAATGGAAAATTGAATCAAGTACGAAGATTGGCAAGGGTGGAGAACACCGCTTGCCTGAACCGAGACGATGTCGCGACGGCTGCTCTCCTCTTCCCTTGCCTTGCTTGCTCCCTTGCTCTCTTGATTTCCCTTTGGGAATGAAGAAGAAGATGAAGAGAAGAACATGAGAAATCCAATTAGCTGTTTTAGACTTATGCCATCCAGAACAGAGCTGAACCGTTCGATGCAGGATCAATGAAACGAACGGCACAAAAAAACTGAAAAAAGTCGATTTTCGGGCCGGTCACGCCCTGTGTCACGCCCGTGACACAGGGCGTGTACCATAAGCGGCGCCGAAAGGCGGCAATTCCACGTTTATCCACACGGTACACGACCGGGTACACGCCCGTGACGGGTCGGTCACGCCCGTGACCTAGGGCGTGTAACCCGTGTCTCGACACCTCGTCGACAAAAAGTGTCGACACTCGACCCAGCCTGACACGCCCTGTGACACGCCCGTGTCACAGGCCGTGTCCCCTCTCTCGACGACTCGACACTCGATACTCGACGCTCGATACTCGACGATCGACACTCGACACTCGACGAAGCGGGACACGGCTCGTGACACGCCCGTGTCACGGGGGCGTGTACCCCAGTCGTCGAGCTCAACTCGACGCAAGAAAAATCGTCGAGTCAAGGAGTTCACGCCCAGGTCACGGCCTGGGTCACGCCCGTGTCAAGGGGCGTGTCTAGCATAAAAACGACCATTTTTCCCTTTTGTGAAAAATGTTTCTGAGACGTCCTAGACCATTTTTGCCTCAAGCACTTTTTACCCTTTCTTGTTTCCTGAACCAGCAACTTATTTTGAGCTACATTACCCGGGCGCGAAAAAGTGCAAGCATTCCCTAAGCGGCCTCACCGAGTCCCTCATATGGACTCCGGTTTGCTGGGGAAACGTGCAACTCGGCAAACAAAAACAGCCACCCGCAAGCCCGCGGGAAAAACCATGCTCAAACTACAGTCAAAGCCAACGTAACGCCCATCATGCGTACGTAATCAAAAATCCGGGGCGTTACAAAAAGGGCATTCCCAGGTCCTTTTGGGAGGAAGGTATGACCTAAGCTACTTATTTCATCAATCGGATGCCTCTAAGTCCGATCAACATGAAGTATCCCATGGAGATGATGTTCAAGGAGAAACCTAGTGTGGAACACCTTCGGGTGTTCGGATCAACCTTCTATGTTCATATCCCGGATTCTCAGAGTACCAAGCTTGATGCAAAGGCGAGGAAGCTCATTTTTGTAGGATATGATGAGCAGAAGAAAGGGTGGAACTGCATGCATCCTGCGATAAAGAAGTTCTTTGTGTCAAGGGATGTAGTCTTTGATGAGATGACATCATATGGAGGAGGCACTGTTGAACTGCAGGAAAGCAAGGTTGATGATGGGCTGAAGGTTGCTGCTGAAGAACATCAGGTGGAGCTGCCTGTGTCACTAGGAGCTCCTATGGTATCAAGCTTTAGGGCTGAAGCTTCTAGTTCAGGAAGCAGTGGGAGCGTTGCTCCTAGTGTTCCCGGGAACAGAGTTGAAGCTGAAGAACCAGCGAAGGTGGTAAGCAAGGAGCAGCCTCTTCGGAGATCAAAGAGGGCAATCAAGCCTCCTGCTTGCTATTGTGAAGGAAACACGGTGAGCTTCGTCTCTTATTTCTTCTCAGGCCCCTTGGATGAGCGCGAGCCTTTAAAGTTTGAAGATGCCACTGGAGTAAAGGAGTGGGATAATGCCATGGACGAGGATATGGCTGCTCTCAGGAGGAATGAAACTTGGGACTTGTTGCCTAAGGTGGATGGCGTTACTCTTGTTACTTGCATGTTGGTTTACAAGCTGAAGTAGAAGGTGGATGGAAGCATCGAGCAGTACAAGGCCCGCCTTGTTGCTCGAGGTTTCTCATAATAGTATGGCGAGGACTATGAGGAGCCGTTTAGTCCTGTGGTGAAGATGAGTTCAGTATGAGTGGTGATAGCTTTGGTGGCTTGCCAGGGCTGGAAGATATGACGTAAAGAATGCCTTTCTTTACGGGGAGATTGACAAAGACATCTTCATGGATCAGCCGCTCGGGTATGTTTCTAAAGAACATCTGGAGTACGTCTGCAAGCTCCAGAAGGCCCTTTATGATTTCAAGCAGGCTCCTCCAGCC
The DNA here is from genome assembly GCA_039583875.1 of Platanthera guangdongensis. Classification (NCBI taxonomy): domain Eukaryota; kingdom Viridiplantae; phylum Streptophyta; class Magnoliopsida; order Asparagales; family Orchidaceae; genus Platanthera; species Platanthera guangdongensis. The sequence continues at coordinate 46,103,024 of CM077167.1, read as the reverse complement.
TGGTATGGGAAGATAGCAGAATACCTCCAATTCTGCAGTTACTTGGCTTCCAACTTTGACACCAGCTTGTTCGTGAAGAAGAAGGGGGAGCTTTTAGTCCTGGTGCTATTGTACGTGGATGATATGATCATCACGGGGAATTCCAAGGAGGAAGTAGCTAGGCTCACGACAGAGCTAGCTATCAGGTTCGAGACGAAGGACCTGGGAGAACTCCACCATTTCTTGGGACTTGAGGTGGATATGTGGGAGAGCGGGATACTCGTTTTCCAGAAGGGTTATGCAGAGCGGATTGTTCAGTGATTCGACATGTAGGAGGGGAAGAGTAGCTCTACTCCATTTTATTCAGGCATCAAGCTTCGGCGTGACAAGGGGAGGATTCTTCCGCATCATTTGGTGTTTTGAGCTCTGGTTGGGAGTCTTATTTACCTGACCATTATGAGGCCAGACATTGCTTATGCAGTTGGCCGGGTAAGTTGGTACATGGCAGAACCCAGGAAGCATCATCAAATGGCAGCTTGAAACATCTTGAAGTACGTGAAGGCCACTTCTGACACGGGTCTCCTGTATAGGAGAGGCACATAGTTTGTTCTTTAAGGTTACTCAGATGCTAATTACGGGGGAGATTCAGACGATCGGAAGTCAACATCTGGTTACGTCTTCACTTGTGGGTCAGGGAGTATATCTTAGTGCAACAAGAAACAAGACTCGATGTCTGTCTCTACTACGGAAGTGGAATACAAGGCTTCGGACTTGGCAGCTCAGGAAGCCATCTGGCTCAGGATATTAGTAGAGGACTTCGATGAAGAAGTGTGTGGTCCTAATCTGCTATGCAGTGACAATCAAAGTTCCCTGAAGCTGGTGAATAATCCAGTTTGTCACGCATGGACCAAGCACATCGAGATTGAGCACCACTTCATTCAGGAGAAGGTGTTGGAGGGATCTCTGATGGTGGAGCATGTGCGGAGTGAGGATAATATCGCGAACATCTTCACGAAGCCATTGCCGAATGTACCTTTTACAAGGTTACGAGGACTGTTGGGCTTGATCACCACTTCTCACTTCAAGGGGGAGTGTTGAAAATTATGAAATGAAAGTGGTTGATGGAGCAGACAGGGCGTACTGGGCGGTCTGAGTTTGCAGCCTGGAAGGACTGTGGTTGCGGTCTGGGAGGTTAGTGGCCAGGGAGGACTTAGTGGCTTGGGTACTGTTGGAGCAGCCTAGGCGGCCTGTCTTTGGATGACGGATGGCGGTGCTCAGCTCAGTCTGTGGTTCTGTAGTTAGCCTGTCCTTACAGTAATAAGGCGGACTGGCACTGAGTCCGCGGGTATGTGGATGACTCAGTTGGAGTCCGCAGAGTTTGCTGTGGCGGACTGGTCGGCATTGGTCTGTGTGGAGTTCTCTAGTGTCGCAGTGGATGATTGTTGCATTCAGGATGGCAGACTGTCCATAGAGTTGGCAGTCTTGGTTCATGTCTGCCGAGCTCGCGTCAGTACTTTGGTGTGTTGCTGGACTTGGTTACACTTTGTGACAAGTCCAGAGTGTTCGCATGTGTCCGTAGAGTCCGCTGTTGACCAGGAGATCTGCCGGTTGGTCGTGGACTTGAGTGGCGGGCTGATGTAGTGTCCGCAGAGTCCGCTGTTGACCAGGCGATCTTCCTATTGGTCGTGGACTCATGGGGTTGGCTGAACCATTGTTGCATGCTGTGCAATCTAGCACCTTGTCCGCTTGTAGCGTGCGGACTGACACAGTAAGTGGGATGATGATGTGTCCGCATTTTGTAATATATGAGGACTGGTGTGGTGTCCTCCTGATGCCGGACTGGTCTCCTGACTTGGCGCTTGGCTGTTGGTTGTCTGGCCTAGTCCTTGCGGACTCGGCGGACTGGGTTTGTACTAGCTGCGAGCTGGGGTGGTGACTCTATACACTAGGGCAGTGACCACACTCCTCACCATGCCTATAAATAGACCCCCTTGGCACATCTATAGTAACGGAGTGAACATTAAGTTGAGCGCAGATCAATTATTGCGGACTCAGTTTTCCAGGTCGTGCAGTTTGAGATTTAACTGGTTGCTGCTTGCAGGTTGTGCGGCTAGCACTGCGAAGCCAGGAATCTGGTTCTGATCAATGTCAGGGAGTAGTGAAGCTTGAGGTTTATAATCAGCGGTTACAGCAGGTCGCACTTGGCGGCCAACCAGTTTTCTCTCCAGCAGTTGGTATTGTTCAATAACCAGGTCGCCGGTCTTGGCGGACTTGGCGATCTTTTCACTCAGTTCCGTGGTAGCTTGTAGAGCAGGCGTCAGAAGAATAACGGGTAGTCCGCAGGTTATGCGGACTCCATAGATCAGAGTAGCAGCAACGGCTTGGCGGTATAGGCGGAATTGGCGGACTCGAAGGTCTTCGAGGCAGTACGCCCGACTTGAAGATTCCTTTGCTTATTGCTTCTCACTATACTTCGCGAAATCATGCCTCGCCTTATATACCTTGCTTTGTAAAGTTGATAGTGAATTAATGCAAGAACTGTGTTTGCTCCTCATTGTCTCTGATACATAGCTCAGTTTACGGTTGGAGTGTTCCTGCGCCTAGTTCTCGCTTTCCGCTTGATCAAGAGATCAGCTTGATAGCTCTGGAAGTGTTTACTTGATACTAGAACTACCAGTTGATTTGCTTGATTAGAAATTTCAACAAGTCCCTTGCTCCGGCTACGATCTCGAATACACTAGGATGTCATCTAATGAATACCACCATGAACGAATCTATGTTTAGCCGAAAAACTTTATTCATCAAATCCATGAAAACCGATGGCAAATTCGTCAAACCGAATGACATCACCGAGAACTCCATGTGACCATACCTCATCCCAAACACTACTTTGGGAATGCCCACTTCTTAAATATGCAACTCGTAATACCCTGACTTCAGTTACTACTTGGTGTACACCACTGAACCTACCGAATGGTCGAACAAATCATCTATCTGCAGAATTGGATACTTATTCTTTACGGTCAAGTTATTTAGCTCATGATAGTTTATACACAACCGTATACCACCATCTATCTTTTTCACAAATAGTACCGGCGCACTCCATGACAAAGAGCTAGGCCTAATGTCCCCTTCACTCTAAGAACTATTGCAACTAAACTTTGAGCTCAACTAACTCCTTTGGTGCCATCTTAAATAGAGGATGCAACAATGGCCTTACTCCTAGCACATACTCGGTCATGAAGTCGATCTATCACTGAGGAGGTACCCCCAAAAGCTCCTCTATTAACACATCCTTAAACTCTGCCACCACAAACACATCTCATATTGCCTATTTTGTGGAGTGAATTTACAACAATTCTAAAAACACTACCCTCCCTGGTTCACCACACATATTATCTGCATGGCTGAAATCAGGGAGCAGGTCACTCCACTAAGTCTCTTAAACTTGACTTCCACTTTTCCCTTGCTCATGAGGGTCACCACCTTCAACATGCAGTTAATAATGGACCACTTCTCATCAAGCAAATACATCCCTAAGATCATGTCAAACAATGCTTGTGGGAGAACTACAGCTACCAACTAAAAGTTAACTTCGTAAATTCTCAAACCAATGATCCCTTTCTTATAGGAGGCCACAAAAGACACATTAGGCATGCGCACCAAATGCTCTGTATCTGCCATGATGGGCTCAGAACCAATCCTCCAGATGAAGCTTTTCGTGAGAAAGGAGTGTGACTCTCCTATACTGAACATCACTATGGTGGGGTAACCAAAAACTAGCATGAAGCCTAACATACATGCAAAAAACATGAAAGATCACAAAATAATCTAATGAAACGAACTTAAACCTATTGTACCTGTTACAGCATTAGGTTGATGAATCACTATTGGGTCCATTGATCACAATGTCCCAGATTTGAGGAAGGTCTAAAGTATAATGGTTTACACATGCTTGTATCTGATGCATGTTATAAGTTCTATATATGCCGGGGGATCTATGTTACTTTAATTAGACAGGTTATCCAAGTGACAATGATAGGAGGACAAAGAACAGAATGCTGACAAGGCTGAAATTTTTTTAAGTACAGATGCGCTGAGTGAAGGCATATCAGTCAATGCCAGGTGACCTTAAGCGTTGAGTAAAGACTAGATAGTCAAAGCCTCAGCATTGCCAAGGAAGAAATCTGGTTAAGTCTAGAAGCATTGAGTGAAGGTAGTTCACTCAACGCACAGAGCCAGAAGTGTTGAGTAAATCTCAACCAGTTAAAGCCGCAGAGAATCTACTAAGAAATCTGGTTATGTCTAGAAGCAATGAGTGAATGCAGTTCACACAACGTCATGCAAAGAAAGCGTTGACAGAACATAATTCAGTCAAAGCTTTAGTAATGGTTGATACACAATTCTATTTAAGCACAGAATCGTTGAGTGATGTTACCTCACTCAATTCCTATTCAATCGAAAATCAATCTAAGGACAGAAGCATTGAGTGAAGGGAGTTAACGCCTCTTCAATAAAATAAGCAAAGGAAGAAAGAGTTGAGTGAAACCAACTCACTCAACGCCTTCATAAAGAGATTATCGACTAAGTCCAGATGTGTTGAGTGATGAAGACTCACTAAATGCCTATTAGGTTATACTACAAATGTATATATTCGCTGAGTGATGACTGATCACTCAACGCCTGAAGATGCAGAAATCTACCCTATTGTTTTGGCGTTGAGTGACAAGGACTCAACGCCTATGCAGAATTGGGAATTTGGCTAAGTACACAGGTGTTGTGTCATGATGACATCAACAGAAATTCAAATTATTACGGGAATGGAACAAAAGATGACAAATGGCTCCGCTTTCCTGTCGTACATCATTTAACACAAAAGAAAAGTTGAAGCTACGAACTCCTTGTGGTCGCACTGCTCAAAGATCCATTGGACGGCGGGGTTGAAAAGATGAGATAAAGGAAGAAGAAATCAACGTGTGGATAAGAGACTTTTTGGAAATCGCAGAGCTTTATCTTCTTCCTCTCGACCTAGTTGTAGAGCTGAAGAACTTGCTCCTTTTGTTTAAATAAGAAGTTCAAGAAAGTTAGTTGTTGACATTCTCATCTTCAATAGCAAGTTCAGAGAGTTATCTTTCTAAGGTAGAAGAAGAAATAGAGCAATCCATTACTGCAGTTACTTCACAGCTCAATTAGAACTAATCTTGAAGATCCATTCATGGAGTTGTGAAGAAGAAAAGATGGAATCATTTTAGTCCAGGAAAAGGCAAAATTAGAGATTGTTTCTCTGTAGTCATTCATCAACACCAACCAACTTTTCATTTGTAGGATCATTACTGATCTGAGTGTAAGCATGATCTATAAAGGCTGTGGTAGGATATTTCTATAGATATGAGTTGTAGGGCCTTTGGGCCTGAGTTGTAGTATTCTACTTGGAAATTCTAGTGGTAGGATCCTTGTGTGGATATGAGGTAATGCTAACTGCCTGAGCTATAGGATAATTAATCTCTGATGTAGCATCCATTGTTGGATCTAAGTATAGTGCTTTCCTCCGAGCCTAAGTGTTGGACTTTGGCTAAAATTTGAGGTAGGTAGTCTGGTGTAGATCACTGAGTTGTAGGAGATTACATCTCTGAGTGTAGGACCTTGGGCCTGAGGTAGGACTTGGAGGAGTCTAAGAGATCCTAAGGGATTTGTGTTGTAAGCTCTTGGAGCCGAATTTGGAGGAGTTGGCATTGTCTAACAAACTGTTAGAAAGATGGGCGGGATAGTGGATGTACCCGTACTCTGGGGAACCACCATAAACCACTTGTGTGCTGATTGTAAGTTCTTGAAAGAAAACCTAAACTAATCACAACTCACCAAAGTTAAAAGAAATCACTAAAAGGAAGAAAAACCTATTCACCCCCCTCTAGGTGTTTAGCTACTCTTGAATCTAAAGACTTTCAATCACTTCCTATTGCCCAAGACTATACGCTTTAGTATGCATTAGAGGGAAGAGTGAAGCACTTAACTCCACCACCTCCCCCTTCTCTACATAACTAGGACCAGAAAACACTACATGATCATGCCTCTTCTTTCACCCAACACCACCCTTGGTACACTCTCAAGCCTTGTGGACCGAATTGCCAAACTTGTAGCACGTTAGTGGCCCTCTAAAATAGAACTCTCTATAAGTTGGGCCAATTTTTGATTAAACTTGAAAAGATGGGGATTCTTCTTCGACCTGTTGAATTCTGTGAAGTGAAAGTGGGTGAATGGAAGGCTTGGGAAACCTATCCGCGCGGACTACGCGGACTGGGTTGGCGGACTGCTAGGTCGGCAGGGATGTTGCAGGCGGTTTGCTCTGTGGCGGCCTGGGCGGTCTGTTCGCGCGGACTGCGCGGACAGCAGCGGCGGTCTGACAGGCCAGTGTATGCTCAGCAGGCGGTTGACTCCCAGGAAGTAACCGGGCGGATAGGAATGTTATCCGCGGAGTCCGGCATGAAGCGGACTGAAGAACTGGAGCTCGGCAGACCGGTTTGGCAGTTGCCTTGGTCTTGCTCTAGTGAAGCGGCAAGTGGAAGCCGCAGAGACCGCCGGTCAGCGCGGATAGGAATTGGAGGTCGCCCGGTATGGCGGGCTAGATCCAGTGTCCGCCAGTAAGTGCGGACTGGCCCTTGTGGCCAGCGGACTGGACTTGGTGGGAATTGAACCAAGTCCAGGATGGCTCAGTCCGGGGAGATCGCGCAGTGGAGCGCGGGCTGGTTTCTCAGTTCGCCAAGCGTAGTAGAAGTGCAGTTGCCTTGTTTGCTAGCTTGGGGAAATGCGGACTGGAGAATTGCTTGTGCAGGAGCGTGCGGACTGGAGCCGGAGTCCGCTGAGTCCGGTTTAGCCTTGTGACGAGGTAATGGACTCAGGAGTTGCGGACTGGAGTCTGCTGTTAGCGGACTGGATTGGCGTGTCCGCTAAGTCCGGAGGTGCCTTGGCAATAAGGCAATGGACTTGGGATATGCGGACGGAAGCCGGGTGTCCGCTGAGTCCGGCAGGTGCCTTGATGGCGAGGATGTGGGCTCGGGTTTTGCGGGCTGATGCCTTGTCCGCAGAATGGCGGACACGGCTGTTGTGGAGTCCGGCTGTGGTGGTCCTGGCTTGGTCTCTGGCGGCAAGGCGGGCTGGATATTGGAGTCCGGCCTTGGAGAAGCTGGGGCGGACTGGCTATCTGCATAGGAGTGGCGAACTGGAATGTGTGTCCGCGGGCTGGCGGACACACTTGTTCTAGCTGCGGGTTGTGGCGGTGATCCTATCGGCTAGGGCGGTGACCATACTCATCGTCGTGCCTATAAATAGGACCCATGTCACATCAGGAAAAAAAGGAACCTAGACCGAAGTAAGTGAACAGTAATTGAGCTCGCGTAAGTTGCTGCGGTCTGGACCTTGTGTCCGCACGGATTGAGAGTTGACCCGGTTGTGCTGTGCAGGTTGTGCGGATAGCGCTGGAAAGCCAGGACTTGGCTCTGATTGCGGTCAGGGACAGTGCGGACTCTGCGGTTAAGCAACAGGCGGTAAACAGCAGGTCGCGGATAGCGACCAGGCGATCTTCTCTTTGGCGACTTGGTTCGGGGTTCAGGAAGTCGCCTGCTTCAGGCGGACTGTTCCATTCGGTGACGCAGCTTGTGCGGTCTGGCGGCGTGCAGACCGACGGTGAAGAGCTAAGCATTGGAATAGAGGTGAGTCCGCGCGGCTTGGGTTGCGGTCTGGCGACCTGGCGGACTGAGCGGACTCCACGGCAGTAGGTCGGCGGCTTGTTGATTGAGTCCGCGCGGCTTGTTTTTTGTTCTTGTCTTTGTAACTGTGTCTGCTCTCCCGGTGTTGGTTTTTGGTGAAGCATGTCTCGCCATGTATGTCTCGCCTTGTAAAGAAGTTTGCTCTTGATCAATAAAGAAGCTTGTGTTGCATGTGTTGCTGGTTGTTACTGCTTTGTTGAGATAACCCCTGCTAACTCCACGATCCGGGAAAACTTTCAAAATTATAAGTGGGCGTTTTCTCCTTCGGTTTGTTGAGTTTTCAACAGGGTATCCAAGGGGGCGTCTGCGGTTTGTTGAATTTTAACATGGTATCAGAGGGAGGTTGTTGGAGTGGTCAAGCAGTGCTCAATGGAAGTAGTTGCTCGTATGTAGAGGAAACCAGTGGTAGAACCATGGCAGTGGAGGATGCAAGTTGTCTTGGTATTGATCGCCTTACAGAGACGAACTGTGAATGGTGGAAGTCCTGTATGAAGAGCTTTCTTCTTGGCGAGGACCTTTGGGAGGTTGTATGCGGAGCAGGAAGACAAGAGGATACTGCTGGCAATGCTGAGGCGATGAGAGCTTGGAAGGAGGCAAATGCGAAAGCGGAGTCTATTCTCAAGCAGGTGATCTCATCGGAGCTCTTGGACCACATCAGTGGATGTCGGTCAGCTGCGGAGGTTTGGACTTCCCTTGATGGGTTGTTCAGGAAGGAGGTGAATGTTGCTGCGGAAGATGGTCCCTCTACTTCATATCAGGAAGAAAGGAGTGTTTCTCCTAGGCGTGATACGAAGAGGAAGGAAGGACCAAGGTGCTATAAATGCAAGCAGCAAGGTCATCTTCGGAAGGAGTGCAAGGTTGTCTTGCTCTCGGCGAACGTTGCTCAGGTAGGGAGGAAGGAGAAGAACGTAGTTGGGATTTCAACTAGTTCTGGAGTTGATCGGAGGAATGCCAGTGATAGTGCAGCTATCTGGCATGAAAGACTGGGGCATGTAGGGATGGACAAGCTGAAAGCAATGGCGGAAAGAAGACTCGTAAGAGGCTTGCCTATATTGTCATCCTATGGCGATGGTCGGGGGTGTGCGGGATGTCAGGAAAGTGGAGCCTATCGCTTCATGGTTGACAAAGCACAATCCAGGAGTAATGCACCATTGGCGGTTGTCCATTATGCTCTGGTGGGACCGACCGTCACGGCCAGTCTTGGAGGCAGCAGGTTCATGCTAATATTGGTTGATGACTATTCTGGGTATACTTGGGTATACTTTATGAAGAGGAAGTCCAACATGGTACGCTTGTTTGTGGAGTTCAAGAAGCTTGTGGAAGGCCAGCTTGGCCGGAGGATCATGGTGTTGAGGACAAGTATCGGTGGTGAGTTTGCCTCAACCGAGTTCTCACGCTTTTGCAGGAAGCAAGGGATCCAGATGGAGCTTTCTTGTGGACATACTTCACAACAGGGTAGTATTGCAGCTCGGATGATCCGTTGGTTAACGGAGACCTGCAAGTGTTGGCTTCAGAGTAAAGGCGTTCCGAAGGCTCTTGGGCAGAGGGAATAGCCTGTGCTGCTCATGTCATCAACCGGATGCCTCTTAGTCCGATCATAATGAAGACTCCTTATGAGCTGATGTTCGGAGTGAAGCCCTCAGTGATGCACCTTCGGGTGTTTGGATCTACCTGCTATATACACTCTCCGGGTGCTCTCAAGACAAAGCTAGTCTTTGTTGAGTATGATGAGCAAAGAAGAAGATGGAGGTGTATGGATCCTGCGACGAAGAAACTCATAGTGTCGAGAGACATTGTTTTTGATGAGTTGACGCCGTATTGGGGTAGCTCTAATGTGGAGCTAGAGATAAGCAGGTCAGATGATGGGCTGAAGGAGGCTGCTGCTAAGGAAGTGGAGTTGCCTGAGTCACGAGGTGCTCCAGGTTGTTCTAGCTCCGGGGCAAAGGCGTCAGAGTTGGGAAGAAGGGGGAGTGATGCTCCAGGATCTTCTGGCTCGAAGGCGGAGGCTTCCGGTTCAGGAAGCAAGGGGAGCGATGTTCCAGGCAGTTCTTGTTCAAGAGTGGAGTCTTCTGGTTCAGGTAGCAGGGGGAGCGTTGCTCCAGGTGCTCTTGGTTCCAGTAAGGAGGCGTCTTGTTCAGGGAGCAAAGGGAGCATTGTTCCGAGTTTGCCCGGGAACGGAGCTGGTTCAAAAGCAGCGGAGGTGGTTAGCCATGATCAGGTTCTTCGGAGATCGAAGAGGATCAGTAAGCCACCAGCTCGATATTTTGAAGGGAACACGGCGGACTTGGTCCCGTGTTTCCTTGTTAGCCCTCAGGTCGAGCAAGGGACTTCTAGTTGTGATGACCCCACTAGAATCAAGGAGGTGGTTGACACCAAGGCTGAAGAGGTGACTTCTCTCAGAGTTAACAAGGCTTGAGCTTCTGTGTCCAAGGAAGTTGGTGATACTCCTGTGATGCATGAGTGGAGGTTGAAGCTGAAGAAGGCAGAGGGAAGCATGGATCCTTTTGGGTGATGCTGGAGGGCTCCCTCATGGTCCATGATATGCGGGACGAGGACTATGTCTTGGACATCTCTTCGTAGATGCTATCGGAAGGACCAGGTGCAAGGTTACGGGAGCTGCTGGAGTTATTCACCACTTCTCACTTCAAGGGGGAGTGTTGAATTCTGTGAAGTGAAAGTGGGTGAATGGAAGGCTTGGGAAACCTATCCGTGCGGACTACGCGGACTGGGTTGGCGGACTGCTAGGTCGGCAGGGATGTTGCAGGCAGTTTGCTCTGTGGCGGCCTGGGCGGTCTGTTCGCGCGGACTGCGCGGACAGCAGCGGCGGTCTGACAGGCCAGTGTATGCTCAGCAGGCGGTTGACTCCCAGGAAGTAACCGGGCGGATAGGAATGTTATTCGCGGAGTCCGGCTTGAAGCGGACTGAAGAACTGGAGCTCGGCAGACCGGTTTGGCAGTTGCCTTGGTCTTGCTCTAGTGAAGCGGCAAGTGGAAGCCGCGGAGACCGCCGGTCAGCGCGGACAGGAACTGGAGGTCGCCCGGTATGGCGGGCTAGATCCAGTGTCCTCCAGTAAGTGCGGACTGGCCCTTGTGGCCAGCGGACTGGACTTGGTGGGAATTGAACCAAGTCCAGGATGGCTCAGTCCGGGGAGATCGCGCAGTGGAGCGCGGGCTGGTTTCTCAGTTCGCCAAGCGTAGTAGAAGTGCAGTTGCCTTGTTTGCTAGCTTAGGGAAATGCGGACTGGAGAATTGCTTGTGCAGGAGCGTGCGGACTGGAGCCGGAGTCCGCTGAGTCCGGTTTAGCCTTGTGACGAGGTAATGGACTCAGGAGTTGCGGACTGGAGTCTGCTGTTAGCGGACTGGATTGGCGTGTCTGCTAAGTCCGGAGGTGCCTTGGCAATAAGGCAATGGACTTGGGATATGCGGACGGAAGCCGGGTGTCCGCTGAGTCCGGCAGGTGCCTTGATGGCGAGGCTGCGGGCTCGGGTTTTGCGGGCTGATGCCTTGTCCGCAGAATGGCGGACACGGCTGTTGTGGAGTCCGGCTGTGGTGGTCCTGGCTTGGTCTCTGGCGGCAAGGCGGGCTGGATATTGGAGTCCGGCCTTGGAGAAGCTAGGGCGGACTGGCTATCTGCACAGGAGCGGCGAACTGGAATGTGTGTCCGCGGGCTGGCGGACACACTTGTTCTAGCTGCGGGTTGTGGCGGTGATCCTATCGGCTAGGGCGGTGACCATACTCATCGTCGTGCCTATAAATAGGACCCATGTCACATCAGGAAAAAAGGAACCTAGACCGAAGTAAGTGAACAGTAATTGAGCTCGCGTAAGTTGCTGCGGTCTGGACCTTGTGTCCGCGCGGATTGAGAGTTGACCCGGTTGTGCTGTGCAGGTTGTGCGGATAGCGCTGGAAAGCCAGGACTTGGCTCTGATTGCGGTCAGGGACAGTGCGGACTCTGCGGTTAAGCAACAGGCGGTAAACAGCAGGTCGCGGATAGCGACCAGGCGGTCTTCTCTTTGGCGACTTGGTTCGGGGTTCAGGAAGTCGCCTGCTTCAGGCGGACTGTTCCATTCGGTGACGCAGCTTGTGCGGTCTGGCGGCGTGCAGACCGGCGGTGAAGAGCTAACCATTGGAATAGAGGTGAGTCCGCGCGGCTTGGGTTGCAGTCTGGCGACCTGGCGGACTGAGCGGACTCCACAGCAGTAGGTCGGCGGCTTGTTGATTGAGTCCGCGCGGCTTGTTTTTTGTTCTTGTCTTTGTAACTGTGTCTGCTCTCCCGGTGTTGGTTTTTGGTGAAGCATGTCTCGCCATGTATGTCTCGCCTTGTAAAGAAGTTTGCTCTTGATCAATAAAGAATCTTGTGCTGCATGTGTTGCTGGTTGTTACTGCTTTGTTGAGATAACCACTGCTAACTCCACGATCCGGGAAAACTTTCAACATTATAAGTGGGCGTTTTCTCCTTCGGTTTGTTGAGTTTTCAACAGGGTATCCAAGGGGGCGTCTGCGGTTTGTTGAATTTTAACACGACCAACTTCCTTTCGACTTCTGTTGCGGTTAAGAAGACTTGTCTTCTCACTACTTTACTGCAAGACCCTTATGGAGCATATGTCTGATCGAAGTCGATCCCTTCTTATTGTTTGTACCCTTTGGCGACAGTCTGGCTTTTTTCTTGATTATTATTCTATCTTCGTCCATCTTGTTTCGGTAGACCCACTTTGTTCCAATCACATTCTTTCCTTTGGGTCTTGGCACAAGCTTCCAGACTCGACAACATTTGAATTGATTTAGTTCTTATTCCATTGTCATTACCCAGGATGCATCCTTGTTTGAATCCTCAAACTTCTTTGGTTCAACCTGCAAGAGAAAACTTAAATACAAATTCTCATTAGATGTACCTCTACAAGTTATGACACCATCACGAGGGTCTCCTATGATTTGATCAATTAGGTGATCCTTCAAGTGTCTGAGCTCCAAAGTCCTTACATCTGGAGCTTCCTCTACCACTGGAGTGACTTCAACAGCCCGAATGACATCTTCATCATGGTGATCAACCTCTTCAATTGGGGTTGGAGTGGTGATCTTGATGAACTTTTGAACTTTCTCTTTAACTTGCTTATCCAAGCTTAATTCCTTTAGTCTTGAACCTACGTCTTCAATAAGCACACTAGGAGTGTTGCTATACAGCAAGCTCATCTCATCGAATACAATATTAATATATTCTTCTACGACTGGGGTTTTCTTGTTAAAAATCCTATGTCTTACAATGACTACTATATCCTACGAAAATACCTTCAAAACTTTTTTCACTGAATTTAGTTATGTGATACTTCCCATTGTTAAGTACAAAGTATTTACTGCCAAAGATTTTAAAATATGAAATAGTTGGTTTCCTACCATTTAGTAGTTCGTAAGGTGTTTTATCACGGTTCTTATTTATGAGTACTTTATTTTTCATGTGACATACAGTGTTGACGGCTTCAGACCAGAAGTATTCTGGTAGTGAGGCATCACTCAACATGGTTCTGCAGGTCTGTATGAGTGTTATGTTCCTTATTTCAGCGACTTCGTTCATTTGAGGAGTACGAGGAGAGGAAAACTCATGAAAGATAGCTACGCTTTCACAGAATTCTGTCATGGACCCAGATTTAAAGTTTGTTCCATTATCACTTCTGATTTGACAACCGAACAGTTGTATTCATTTTGGATCTGCCTGACAAAATTAGTGAAAATATCAAAAGTATCTGACTTGTGTTTTAGAAAGAACACCCTTGCAAAACGAGAGTAGTCATCTACAATAACCAGTGTATAATCCTTACCTCCCAAACTTCTAATTTGCAGGGGACTAGACAAGTCCATATGAAGTTTGTGCAAACATCTATTAGAATCTTTGCCAATAATACTTTTAAAGGTATCCCTTGTTTGCTTGCCTTTTACGCATGTGTGACAAGGCTTATATTTAACGCACTTAAGGTTGGGTGCATCACATGCTAAATTAAGGGAAAATAATTTATTAATACTTTTGTAATTTATATGTGATATTATCTTGTGTCATTGATCACCATAAGACGCACCATCTTTTGCCAAAAAGCACATTGGTGTAGAAGAGTCCATGCAAATAAAATTTAAACAAAATATGTTTCTACTACGAGTTCCTGATAGAATAATTTCTAAGATATCTACCGATTTTATCAAGAAATTGTCTGCATAAAATTCCACTATGTATCCTTTATCACAGAGCTGACTTATACTTATAAGATTATGTTCTAATCCTTCAACATAAGCCACATCTGAGAAGTATACACTACCATTAGTGATCATACCATAGCCTTTTGTGATTCCCTTATCAGAACCTCCGAAGATAACCTTTGGCCCGTTCACAACTGGAGTACTTTTGAAGAAGGCTTCTAGTCTCGGTCTTGTGTCGAGAGCATCTGCTGTCCAAATTCCAGATAGGAATTTTTTAGGCCTTTGGACATACCTGCAAAAGTTGAATCAGTTTACCTTAGGAACCGAAACACTTTTGGGTCCTTGGTTATTTGTCAGTCGGCTCCCCTTAGGAGTGTTAACATTACGAGTGGTATGCCTCGCATGATAAACTAGAGGAGTTTTAAAACTTCTGGGATTAAACCATCAATCTACGAAAAAGTGACCAACTATACCGCAACACCAACAGCCAAACCTGTTGTACCTTTTCCAAGTCTCCTGCTTGACCTTTTGAATGTGTGGTCTTGCAGAGGCGGCTGATCTGGAGGTAGAAGTCTCATGATGATGGCATTCATAAGCCTTTTTCACCTCCTTTTCCTTGGGTACAACTGGCTTGTCCTTAGGTTCCTTCTTCATATTACGGCCATGAACGTATGAATGATAGTATTTCATTTGTATTTCCTCATAAGGTTCCTTGAAGACATTTCACCAAAGTTTCGGGGACGGGTCCATCCTTGGTATCGTGAATTAGGCTCTACATAGGTAGGCCTGGCAAAATGACTGTAGCATGAATCAAAATCGAACTTGTTTGTTGGGAAGATGACCTTCTTAAATGACATTTGAACTGGAGGAGCCTTCCCCTTTTCCTTGGCTAAAGCTTTCTTGGCAGTCTTATTCTTTCTTTGAGCTTTATTCCTCCTAGAAGATTTACTAGGAGCCGCCTGATGGCGTAAGCCAGCTCCTTTGGCCTGAGTGGAGAATTTAGCAACAAATGGAAGGAATGTCTTGGGCTTGGAGAAACATTGAACCAGTTTCTTTTCTGTGGCAGGTTGTTCTTCCAATTCCTTGATGATTTTCTCTTTTAGGTTAAGGTGCTCGAGAGCTTTATTGTATTCTTTGATAACAACATGGAATTCCTCTCTAAATGAGTATGTCTTTGCGGCTTCCTCTCTCAGAGTGCTCTCCTCAGCCTTGAGAGATTTGATATCCTTGGCCTGAGTTCTAGCGACTCTTCGACATTTGTCTTAAGCCTTGATTAATTCCATGTATTGAGTCATGAGTTCAGACTCAACATCAAAAGAGCAGTCCTCATGATCATGGTCTGAAGCATCAGATTCTGAGAGAGGGGTGTGAGAGTTTACTTTACCAGTGTATTGGGATTCTTCGTCCTTATCTGTCTATGCCATCAGCCCAAATTAGGCTTCCGCTTCCTCACTTGACTCCGATGAGTCAGAGTCACTGAGAGTCCTGGCCTTCTTGGCTACAAGGCTTCTTTCAGATTTCTTTTTACTATACGAGGACTTCTTTTTTTCTCTTCTTCCACCCTCTTTCTTCTTGTGCGGGCAATCAACAATTACGTGTCTGGCTTATTACAATAATAACAAATGATGTCAGATGGAAAATGTTTGTTCGTTTTTGAGTTATGCATGTCATGGCTACTTGTGCCTTCCTTATGATGATCACCATCGTGACGTGATCTTCTGGATGAAAAGTCTTTGCCTTTCCATTTCTTCTTCTTACTTAGGAACTTTTTGAACTGTCTAGAGAGTAGGGAGAACTCTCCATCTGATAGTTCTGAGCTCGAGGTGCTCGGCTCCGAGTGTTTTTCTTCACTTTATTCTTGTGCAGGAGTAGGATATGCAACTTTAAACTTCCTTGAGTTGTCTGCCATTAGTGCGACAGAGTTCTCCTTCGATGAGGATCTGCTTCCCTCTTCTTCAGCTATTCTTGTTTTTATTTGAAGCTCATTTGGCATCAACTTCACGAAGAGGTTCTGAGGATCAGTCTCAGCTAGCTTTCCAAACTCCCTTATGGCACATATTTTGTTGTCCCATTTCTTTGTTAAGGATCTTAGGAGCTTATCGTTTAATTCTTCATTGGTGAAGACTCGGCCAATGTTCCTCAGCCCGTTGACGATCTTGAAGAAATTTTCATAAGTATCTACTATGGTGTCATTGGGGCCTTGCCTGAATGCCCCATACTTCTGGTTCAAAAGGGATCTTCTTTCATCCCTCATTTCTTCGCTGCCTTCCATCAACACAATTAATGACTACCACATTTCTTTTGCAGACTGGCAGTGAATGAGATTTTGTAGCATAGGTTCATCGACTGCACTTGCGATAATATTTTTAGCCTTCTTGTCAAGAGAGACAAATACAATCTCATCCTTATCTAGATCCATCAGCTTCTTTGGACCTTACTTTGTGGAATCAATAGTGGAGGCCATCATAGCAATGCAGGGGCCTTCTTCCACTATTATGAAGATCCTTGGATCCACTGCTTCCATAAGGAACTTCACACTTTCTTTCCACATGGGGAAGTTTGCCTTAGTGCATACATGAAGCTTAGCAAAAACCTTGACTCTATCCATGCTTGTATACTCTTAAGATAACCAGGGAAAGATCTGTTCAAGGTGTTAACCTTTTGATGAATAACCTCCCTCTGATACTAATTGAAAATATTTTTTTGTCAACCTAAATCACCTAGAGGGGGGTGAATAGGCGAGTTCTGCGTCTTTTTGCGGAATAAATATTATACGAGAGATGCACAGAAAATAAACAAGCAAATCACAGATGACAACAAAAATTATCGTGGTTCCCCAACCTCGGGCACATCCACTCTCCACTTCACCGATCTAGCAACACACTGGACTCAATTACTTCACTATTCTCTCGGATTGAAAACAATCATACAACTCGGAACAAAGTTCCTACAACTCAGAGTAAAACCACTCCTACAACAACTTGGAGAATAACTCCTACAACTCAGAGAATAACTACTACAATCTTGGGGAATAACTCCTACAGGAATAAATTGAATTTAAATTGAAATACACAAACTTGTCTTCACAGATCTGATTGATTCTTGGCTTCTTCCTTCTTGAATAATTATAAAGCTCTGTTAGAAAAAGTTGATGAAGAAATCGGAGAACTCTTCGACCTGACAACGTTAGAATCGCCACCATCTAGGAGAAGATTTGCAGTATGTCAAAAAGCTTGATCGATTGAATCCTTCCTGTCTAAATCACTGGATCGAGAAGTCTGACGAAGAAGAAAGTGTCTAGTCGGCAGCGGCGGTGCTTCCCGATTTAGAATATTGAAAATGATTCAGCATACTTTAAAATTCTTCTTCTTTTAGGGTTTGTCAATTCTAACATGACCTAAAATAGGTCTAACATAATGGTCCAAATACATTAATTACAATCCACGCGTACCAATCTGGAGATAATTAAATTTGAAATCAAAACGCGTCAAACACTTAAAGAAATTCAGAGACAGAACATCATTTCTCAAGAGAGATAATAACTACTCGTGTACAAGTTTTGTTTCTCGAGAAAGGATGTAAGGTTTTCGAGAAGAATCGCTTAAGGAAAATGTGAAAGATAAATTCTGGTTTCTCAAGAATGAATATACTAACTCGAGAAAAATAGATTTCTGTTACTCCGGAAAAATTCTTCAGTTACTCGAAAACAAGAATGCATCTTGAGAAAAGATTTCTATTTCTCGAGAAAGAACATCTGGTTCTCGAGAACTATTCTTTGCCTTCTCGAGATATATCTTCGGCTTTCTCGAGAAAAAGCATAGAAAAATTCCGAGTTTAATTTTAAGGTTACTTGAGAAAGAGTCAAGACCTACTCGAGTACTGTATGGCTTTCTCGAGAACTACACTTGGATTTCTCGAGAACAGCTTCTGCTACTCCAGTATCTGGCTAGGCTATCTCAAATAAAAACCTTAATCTAACTCGAGTAATAACTGATGTTTCATGAGAAAAAGACTTAGAAAAAAAAATTTTGTTTGCTGAAAAAGTGATTTTTTGCTATGAAACCAGCAACCAGCCTTTCTCTCATGAATTTAGTACTTGAAAAAGCGTGTGTCCCAATAGAGAGGTTACACATGAGTCAACACCATGGATCACACAATGAGAGATTACATTGTATGGTCCTGTGTTTGGTGACCCATTGTAAACTAACATTGGTATACACTTGACAATTATAACCTGTAAGCACTCAACTTGAAAAGGCATCAAATACAAACTTAATTCATCTTAGTTCAAGAGTGACTTCATACAAATCTAGGTTATTGTGGATACAATACCCAACAACGTGGTCTTTTCATCTCTTTTTTCTCTTCTCTTCTATCGCGGGTTGTTTTCTCTACTCGTGCGGTCTCTCCTCTTTCTACGACTTGTATTTCCGACTACTTACTCAACTATGTGGTTTGAGTATCTGTCGGTCTACTTTTCTTAGTCGTGGTCTTTCTGTGACCTATTTGCCGATCTGTTTGTCGGCCTATTCTCTTTCATCTTGTACAATTTTTTATTTGCACGATCTCTTTTTGCTCTTTTGTTGGCTTATGTCATACTATGTATTTAGTCTCTTTTCTTTCCAGTTTCTTTCTCCATGAGGTCAGTTTCTCTTATCTCCATTATAGCTCGTGCTGTTTTGCCCTCTTCTGATAAGTGACTTATTGACTCTGGTGTCACTTGTCACATGACCGACAATTCTCATTTGTTCTAATGCTTGAACAATAAGAAATGGGTATCTCCTATCGTTATTGTCGATAAGACTTCTGCTCCTGTTCACGGTGTACACACTACACACATCACTCCATCTTTGCAACTTGAGGACACTCTCTATGTTACCACTTTTCCGTTCAATTTATTGTTTGTTCATGCACTCTGCACATATTTGCACTGCACTGTTACTTTTACAGCAACTACTTGTTCTTTCTGGGATTCTGCCTCTAAGTCTACGATTGCTACTGGGACTGCGAGTGGTGGCCTCTTCTTTCTTGATAATGATGTTGCTCTTTCTGCTTCTTCTTCCTTTCCGCAATGGCATTGTCGTCTTGGTCAACCTCCTTCTCGCCTCATCCATCAACTTCTCCCAAATCTTCCTCAAGAGGATTCCCCTTTGAATTATGAAGCATGTCCGCTTGGTAAACATAATCGCTCTTCTTTCCTAGCATGAACGGGACGTAGTTCTTCGCGTCTTTTTGAACTAGTGAACTTTGACATTTGAGGTCCCGCTCTTACTGCCACTGTTGGTAGAGGTAGCTTGTACTTTGTCACTTTCATTAATGACTTCTCCAAGTGTACTTGGCTATATCTCTTGAAAGATTATTCTGAACATAATTTACACTGTGTTTACCACCTTTTATAATGACATCTTGACAGAGTTTAATATGCATATTCAAGTTCTTTGTACTGATAATGTAAGGAATATGTCAGCCATCAATTTTTTGTTTTTATGCGAGCCATGGTTTGATTCATTAAACTTCTTGCCCATATACCTCTCAACAGAACGATATTGTTGAATGCAAGAATCGTCATCTCTCGGATGTTGCTCGCTGCCTTCTGTTACAAATGAATGTTTCTCGGTCTTATTGGGGTCATGCTATCCTTCACTCATGCTATCTCATTAATCTAATTACCTCATCTATTCTTCAAGGCAAGACTCCATTTTCCCTTTTGTATCACGAGGATGAGCCGTTTCCTTTACCTCATTGGGTTTTTGGATGTATGACGTTTGTTTACATACCTTCTCTTGCCCGTGACAAATTTTCTCTCCATTCTATTAAATGCTTATTCCTTGGTTATTGTACGACTTAAAAGGGATATCGCTGTCTTGATCCTCTTCTCGGTAAACAGTATGTCTCTGCTGATGTCACCATCTTTGAGGATACACCGTATTTTTCTATTGCTTCTTCTGTCTTGCCCTCTAATACTTCCTCTTCAATTCATATTGTCTAGGCACCTATGCTAGACCTAGTTCCTTGAACCACTGTTCCTATTATACCATCTCTTTCTCTCGAGACTGAATCTTTGCCCTTGGAGACTTCTGTGCCTGTTCCTAGGCCTCTTCGCTCTTTTGACAATGGATCTGCTCCTACGGACCAAAGTGATGTTGATCTTCCTATTGCCTTATGGAAGGGTGTCCCCCAATGGACTAAGCATTTATTGAAGATGTCATCTCATATGCTCGGCTTTCTCTAATTTCCAAGTGTTTTGCTCTTGCTATATCATCTACTGTCATCCTGACTATATATCCAGAAGCTCTTGCTATTCTGCAGTAGAAGGCCGCTACGGATGAAGAAATGAAAACCATAACTGGGAGAGGTGCTTGGACACTTGTTCCCACACCTCTGGGCACAGATGTGGTTGGTTGTCGATGGGTTTTTGTTTTCAAGTATCTTCCAGATGGTTCTGTTGACCGCTATAAGGTGATGCTTGTTACCAAAGGATTTACTCAAACGTATAGTGTTGACTTCTTTGATACCTTTTCTCTTATTGCTTGCATCAACACTATATATGTTCTTTTCTCTGTCGTGGATAATAGATACTCGAAAATGTCTCAGTTAGATGTGAAGAATGTCATCCTCTATGGTGATTTGCAAGAGATGGTTTATATGGAGTAACCTCCTAAGTATGTTGCCCAGGAGGAGTCTCAGGTATGCAAGCTTCAGAAGGCGATTTATGATTTAAAGTAGTGTCCACTAGCTTGGTTTGACAAGTTTAGTGGGGTTGTTTCTCTTATTGGGTTCAATCATAGTTCTGTTGATCATTCTCTATTTATACACAAGACTACTAAAGACATTGTGGTTCTTGTTGTCTATGTTGATGATATACTTCTTACTGGTGATGATAAAGAAGGCATTGATCTAGTAAAACGACATCTTCGACAACATTTTGTTACTTAGGGTATTGGAACTCTGAAGTATTTTCTGGGAATTGAGATTTCACGAAAGTGAAACTCTGTGGTTCTTTCGCAGCGGAAGTATGCATTAGATCTCTTAAAGGAAAAACAGTATTCTTGGCACAAGACCTACTCGCTGCCCCATGACTGTTTGGGATGATAACAGGTGGATAGAAGATTCTCCTCTTCTCCCTGATTGTACTGTGTACATGCGACCTGTAGGAAAACTCATCAATCTTACTGTTACAAAACCATATATCTATTATGTTGTTTGGAAGATCAGTTAGTTTATGCACTCCTAGAGAGTCTCATGTGTGTTCTGCTATGAAAATTCTGGAGTATGTGAAAGGTTCTCCACGAAAGTGCATGTTGTTTCAGAAACATGATCATTTGAAGATTGAATCGTATTCTGATGCCAGCTATACTGATAACATAGAAGATAGAAATTATACATCAGGTTTTTGCACCTTTATAGGAGGAAATCTAATTAGCTAGAAAAGTAAGAAGTAGATAGTGGTTTCAAGGTCAAGTTCTGAAGCTGATTATAGGAGCATGGCTTCAACAACTTGTAAATTGAAGTGGTTACGAGAACTTATACTTGACCTAGGAGAAGTCTAAGATCATCCTTTCCCTTTGTTCTACAATAACAAAGCTGTTATTTTTATTTCGAAGACACCTGTTTTCCATGAGAGAACAAAGCACATTGAAGTCGATGGTCATTTCATTAGAGAAGAGGTGTTAAAGAACAAGATCTGCACTCCGTTTGTAACTTTTGATAAAGAACTGGAAGACATCTTCTCAAAACCAATTCTCGCTTCCCTTTCGGATGTTTGGGATTAGTTGGGCATGGTAGATATATATGCTCCAGCTTGAGGGGGGAGTGTTGAAGCTTGAGGAGACTAGGAGGGTTAATATCTAGCTGCAGCGGTGAGCTTGTCTCCCCGGTCTGGTGGTTTGGCTCAGTGGTCTGATAGTTAGTTGCACTGGTTATGTCTGGAGTCTATCTTGGCAGGAATGGCGGTCTGACTGTTTAGCAGTGTTGGAGTTTGGTTGTCGGCTTCCCACAGAGCTTTCCAATCTTGGAGGTCTTCTCGCAGCTGCAGTCCTGAGGCTAGCTGTAGTTGCGGTCTAGAGGTTAGCCCTGACAGTAGTTTGGAGACTTGCAACAGCTGCTGCTTGATGGTTAGCCGTAGCAGCGGCCTGGAGACTAGACGTCGCAGTGGCCTGGAGGCTAACCGCAGCAGCAGTTATGGGAGTCCGCAACTACAGTCTAGTGGCGTTCCGTAGTTGCGGTCCGGCGGCTACTAGCGTCGGTCTAGCGGTCTTCAGTGGCAGTTTGGCAGCTTTTCTTTGTTGCCGCTAGTGATCAACAACTTTGTATAGTGTTGCAGTTTGATAGTGTTAAACTGCATTAGCCGCACGGATTGTATTTAGTCTCACATCTCTTGTTGTATTCTCGCATCTACCTCATTTTTTATGAAAAAGGGGGCATACCTATGTATTGTTTATCTTTTTGGAGCAATAAAATTTGTCTTTATTTTGTTTTTTTCACAAGAAACTTTAACCATCTCCCAAGTGCATGGAAGAGAATTCAGCAACCACAATATATTTAACTCATCCTCAAATGTCACCTTCATAACAGTGAGTTGATCAATAATACCTTGGAACTCATTTACATAATCCAAGATAGGTGAGCCATCTCTATGCCAGAACTATCCAAGCTTCTTCTGTCAATATAGCTTGTTGATATCAGTACTCTTGGCATATAATGATGTTTTTAGTTGTCTACCTAAATCACCTAGAGGGGGGTGAATAGGTGAAGTCTGTGTCTTTTTGTAGAATAAAAACTTGGAACGATGGAGCCCATAAAATAAACAAGCAAGCCATAGAAAACACAATATTTATAGTGGTTCCCCAACCTTGGGTACATCCACTCTCCACCTTACCGATCTAGCAATGCGCTAGACTCGACTACTTCACTATTCTCTCGGATTGTAAACAATCCTACAACTCGGAGCAACGCCCCTACAACTCGGAGTCAAACCACTCCTACAAAAATCTCGGAGAACAAAGCTCGTACAACTCAGAGACGAATCTCCTACAAGAATAAAATGTTTTACAGAAAATATACACAGAAATATTTCAGATTTGAAACTTCAGTCCTTCTTCCTTCTTAAAACATGAAGCTCTATTAGAAACGGATCGAAGAAGACAAGGAGAAATCACTAGATCTGAAAACTTTAGGATCAACACGATCAAGGAATAGATCTGTCGATGTTAAAAGTCTTGATCTATTGAAACCTCTTGTTCTGAATCTCTTGGATCGGAGAAGGTCAGCGGTGAAGAAGACGATGAACAACGACCACACTTCCGCATTTAGAATAAAAAATGTGCGATTCAGAATGCTTACATTTCTTGTTAGGGTTATTCTATTATGATAAGACCTTTTATAGGACTTGCCTAACAGTCATAATCATTAATGACAGAACACGCGGACAAATAAGAAAAGAGACCAATTTGAAATTACTTCCATCAGGACTTAACGAAAAATTCAGAGAATTGAACTTCATTTTTTGAGTGAAGGATAGACTTCTCGAGTACAACTTCTGTTTCTCAAGAAGTGCTATAAGGTTTTCGAGAAGATGGACTTAAGGAAAACACAGAAATTGAGTTCTGGCTTCTCGAGAAAGAAAGGATTAATACTCGAGAAATAATATTTGTTACTCAAGAAGTGGGTAATGACTTCTCGAGAGCTAACTGGACATCTCGAGAACAATTTGGACTTCTCGAAAAATAACTTCGGCTTTCTCGAGACAAAGCTTGGCCTTATCGAGTACTAGACTTCAGCATCTCGTGTACTAGACTACTGCTTACTCAAGAACAACACTTAGAAGAATTCTGAGATATACGTAAGACTTCTTTAGAAGGACATGGCTTTCTCGAGAACACCTCTTGGGCTTCTCGAGAAATACTTAGGCTTCTCGAGAATAGTAACTTTACTTCTAGAGAATTTTACATAGAGAAATTTCTTAACAAAATTTTTAATTCTTCTTCTTGGAGATCAGCAACCCATACTTTCTTCCATATCTTTAGTACTTGAAAAATAAGTCTGTCCCAATAGAGAGTCTATATATGAGTCAACATTATGGATCACACAATGATGAATTATATTGTATGGTGTTTTGTTTGGTGACTCATTGTAGACTGACATTGGTCTACACTTGGCAATTATATCTTGCAAACACTCAACTTGAAAATAGTATCAAATACAAACTTAATTCATCTTAGTTCAAGGGTGACTTCATATAAATCTGGGTTATTGTGGATGCAATACCCAACATTCTCCCCCATTTGTAGAAAGCAAAACCCTCTACACTAAGGTGAATTACATCAAGATAAACAAATAAAGTAACTAGCAAACAAAGTAATAATGAGGAATGCAATGTTATAGAAAAATCAGACCATCAAAATTAAAAGATTTGTATTTATAGATATTGTCCAAGAAAATTAAATTCCACAGGATCTCAAAAATGAAATTTCTGATCATCTTCAATTTCTACTAGCTCTGCTGTTGTTGCTGCCTCTCATTCTTCTCTTGTTGCCTCTTCTGATAACTGTATGGTTTAGGATAGTACTTGGTAGGTTTGGGAGAAGCCTTGAGGTTATTCTATCCATACTCTATGCCATATATTCTCCTTTTGGTAAGAGATTTCTTATACAGATCCCATTCATAGGAACTATAATGATCATTTCTATCCTCTTTGAAATACACAACAAGTTTTAGAGTTTCAAGAATTAGGGATTTGGAGGTTGGGCTCCATACTTCGGCAAATCTTGAGCTCTTCCCCTTTCATCTTCTAGATTAGGAGTGGACCGGCTAGCAGAAGCGCCGTCACCATATTTTCTTTTCTTATGAGCTGGAATTTTTGGAGGAGGAATTTGAGGCATATCTTGTTCTGACCAAACTTGAGAATATTCAGCATGAGGAGCTATAAAATATTCAGGTCTTGGAGAAAATGTAAGACCCTCTTTTTTTGTTTTTAAAACCACCGAGTATTAGGCCCAGAACCGCCGCTTTGTGGTGACACCTCCACACCCAGAAAGGTCCTCACTACAAAACAAAGATCCTACCAGCCATATCGATCACAGAAAAGTAGCAAGAGAGTAAGTGAAATAAAAACTCTAACACATGTCCACAGAGATCACATATATATAAATAATCTCCATGAAGGGAGAGTCCATAGAAATAATAATAAAAGTACTGAAAATGGGCTCATGCCCAGTACATCAATATCCTCACTACATATCACTCAACGCGGAAGCAAAAACTAAACATTTACTAACGATCGGGACTCACAGTCCCAGCTGTCTGAACTCCGATGCTAGACTGTCCCATCTCCAAGCATGCCGACCTCCAGGGATGCTCCTCCATGTTGGGCTCCACGGTCCCCTAAAATGATGTGGTTTGAAAACTATTAGTCTAAAAGACTAAGTCCTATCATCCCCTACCCCTCCCCCTATGGCTCCTAGGTACCTGGCGGAGAGGAGGAAAGGGAAGCTCTGAAAGTGGAGAATGAACAAAGAGCAAGTGACATCAAAACTAATCTAGCAGATCTATAAGTGTAAGTGGCAGTAATAAAAGCATGAAATGCTGAACAAGTAAAATGTAACCCTAACTTATATGAAACCACAAAATCTAAGTGATCTTCTGCAAGGCTCCTATTTGTTGATCCGCGAAAATGGCACCGGGCAGCTAACACGGAGGGAGTGTTCGATCTCACAAGCTAGGAGAGGAAGAGGATGAAGGTTGTGGGGGAAGAGGAAAGAAGGAAGCTTCTGAGTGCTCGAGAGTGGAGCAAACGCTTGTCAAAGGTGTTGCGGGGATAGAGGAGAGGAGGCTTAGAGCAACCGGGAAGGTTGATGGGAAAAGAGGAGGTTCATCAGGAGCTGCCGAGCAGACGGGTACTTGGACGGTTGTGATTGCAGGTTGGTGCCGAGAGGAAGCTAAGCTGAGCTGGGAAAAAGAGAGAAGGGCCGCTAGCAGCGGCAACAATAGGCTTCGCCCGCCGCAGCTTAAATGCCACTCTTGCGACGGGCTTTACTTTTATTAATGGCGAGAGAAATAACTTGCTAATACACCTTTACAAGAAAGCAATAAAGGTTATAAGAAGGAAGCTAGCGGCTAAGGAAGAAGTGCTAGAAGAGGTCGCGCGGACTGAAGAGCGTCGCCAGCAGGCCACGCGGTTAAGGTCAACGGGAGACTGCTCGGACTGTAGAACCAGAGGCCGGCAGGCCGCACAACTCAAGGCGAAGAGGGGGATACGGACTGATAAACAGAGTCCGCAGGAGAGCTGGCTGGCTGACTTCGGGCGTGAGCACCTTGGCGATCCTCCACTTCGCGGTCCCCCCCAAATGTGAGAGGCATGGGGGTCTATTTATAGTCCCGAGGAGGTAATGGCTTGAGGTGAAGTTACTCCCGGTGAGATGGTAACTTGAGCGAGATGGAGACAGAGTCCGCCGATCCCGCAGTAGGTCGCGCGGACTGGGACTTTTTACTGAAGCCGATGCTGCTCATGGTAGAATGGGAGACTTAGTGGCAGACTGCGGTGCGGGTTCGCGGAGTCTGTCACTGCTGAGCTGGGACTGTACGCCTGCTATTAGGGTGGCAGATGCTGGAAGCCAAGCGGCGGACTGCAAGGAGAATCCGCTGAGTCCGCCGCTACTGTATTGAGCGAGCTGTAAGGGGAGCGAGCAGGAGAGTGCCCGCAGAGTCTGCCGAGTCCACACGAGGCAATGCGGACTAGGACTGTCTTGGAGGATTTGCTACCTGGCGGGCTGGAAGGAGCCTGCCACTATTGACTGAGTCAGCGCCAAGACTGCGGACTGAGGGAGAAGTCTGCTACTACTGGTTGAGCTCTCGACAGTCCTGCGAACTGAGGAGTAATCTGGTACTACTGCTGCCGAGAAGTTGGTGCTTGGCAAAGGAAAGGCAGACTATAAAGAGAGTCCGCCAAGTCTGCGGCTGCTGCGAAGCTGAGTCCGCTTGCGTTGGAGATGGATCCTGGCTGTTGCTGTTGGTGTTCAGCGGTGAAGGCAGACTGGAAATCTCGACCACACTTTGAGTCCGCCGAGCTTGCGATGAACAGGACGCAGCTGGTCTTGGCGGGTAGTCGGAGCTGGAATCCGTGCTCTGTAGGAGGGATGGATGAGTCGGCTGCCCGTGTTGTTGGGTGAAGGGATATGCGACCTCTTGCCGGCCTGGGAGGATAGGTAGTTGAGTCCGGCAGAGAGAATCCTGCGGAGACAACCTTGCAGTTAAGCTAAAAGGGGAGCGGCCTGCAGAGGCAGACTGCAGGAGTAGTCTACGGCCCCTGCGGACCAAGAGAAGGTGGGCGGCCTTGTCGGTCAGATCGCTATGACCGGTCAAGCCGCACGGCCTGAGCGGACAGAGAATTCTGTCCGCCCTCCCTAGATCATCACGGCCTCCAAGAGGAACCCGGGGCAGGCCGTGACGAGCGAGCTGGCTTCCTTGGGAAGGATCGCCGATTTCGGGGTTAACATAATCCGCACACTTTTTAAGTTCCTAAATGAACTTCGAAAAAGTTAGAGACCCGCGAAAATCGTGATCCACCCCAAAGGAAAGAGAAGGGGTAAGGAGAGAGAGAACCTGAAGCCTCTCCTTAGGAGTTTGGTGATGCCTGTCTATTTTCCTGCAAGAGGAAAATTTACTGTAGGCATGTATGGGTGGTACATCTTGTGCGTACCTGAGTCTGCCTTTGCAAAAATGAAGAGGATGTGTCTTCCACTAAGTTCTGCAAAATGAAAGTGAGAGGAAAACACATAAGCATAATAACTTGCAAGTACCTGATGGAGGCTTGCAAGCACCAATTATCCTCTGCAAAAAAGGAAGGATTAAGAGTATACAAGAAGGAAAAATGGGCTGCAAGTACCTGGAAGGGACTTGTAAGTCTTTGCTGCTTTCTGCAAAAGTGAGGTTTTTGAAAAAATTCAGGAGTAGAGAAAGCTACAAATACCTGAAGACAACTTGCAGGTATCTACTGGTTTCTGCAAAAAAAAGAGTTAAAATTAGGCACAGTATATGAAAGTAACTTGCAAGTACCTGTGAAGACACTTGCAACGGTCTGCTGAACTCTGCAAAGTGAGAGTTAGAAGCAGGTATTGCATATAAAGAATAAGATGCAAGTACCTGAATGAGACTAGTAGGTGTCTGCTAATCACTGCAAAGAAAATAGTGAGCAACAGACAATATATGAAAGAAGCTTGCAAGTACCTGAGAGAAGGCTTGCAAGTGTCTACTAGTCTCTACAAGAAAAGAGTTAGGAGCAGACATATATATGAGAGGAGCTTGCAAGTACCTGAGAGAAGGCTTACAAGTGTCTGCTTGTCTCTACAAGAAAAGAGTTAGGAGCAGACATATATATGAAAGGAGCTTGCAAGTACCTGTGAAGAAGGCTTTGCAAGTGTTTGCTAATCTCTGCAAGGAGAAGAGTTAGAGGCAAACATGTATATGAGAGAAGCTTGCAAGTACCTTTGGAGAAGGCTTGCAAGTGTTTGCTGCTCTCTGCAAGAAGAAGAGTTAGAAGAAAACATATATATGAAAGGAGCTTACAAGTACCTTTGAAGAAGGCTTTCAAGTGTCTGCTAATCACTACAAAGAAAAGAGTTAGAAACAGACAATATATGAAAGAAGCTTGCAAGTACATGGGAGAAGGCTTGCAAGTGTCTCCTAATCACTGCAAAGAAAAGAGTGAGCAACAGACAATATATGAAAGAAGCTTGCAAGTACCTGGGAGAAGGCTTGCAAGTGTCTGCTAATCACTGAAAAGAAAAGAGTGAGTAACAGACAATATATGAAATAAGCTTGCAAGTACCTGGGAGAAGGCTTGCAAGTGTCTGCTAATCACTGCAAAGAAAAGAGTGAGCAATAGACAATATATGAAAGAAGCTTGCAAGTACCTGGGAGAAGGCTTGCAAGTGTCTGCTAATCACTACAAAGAAAAGAGTGAGCAACAGACATATATATGAAAGGAGCTTGCAAGTACCTGAGAGAAGACTTGCAAGTGTTAACCAAATAATAGGTGAAATGTCTGACGAACTCTGCTGACAATTAAATGAAGATAAAACCAGAATAGCAATCTTCTTGTTATATTATAGATGTCACGAAGTCAAGATCAATGAGTCGAGCGCTGACTGTTGATAGATATGATCATATTGGTAGAGAAAAGGTTTGACGAATTCTGCCAATCTTAACTAAATTGCAATAGCATGGCTTGATGATCAAGGAGAGTGAGATTCTTTGATCAATGTTTGATGCCATTAGATCTTGATAAGAGTAACGAATAGCTCTGTGAACCATCATCTGATAGAGCTTGAGCATGCAATGTATATGAAACGGGTATAAGCAAAATGATTGCTGGAAATCCTTTTGGTAGGTTGAATTAACCTGTTCACCTGTGAAAGAAGGCAGTTGACAAAAAGAGGACTATACTTGGAAGTGACTAAAGAAGGTTGGATGCTGCCATAGGTGTTCCCCGTGGGCCTTATGCATCACTTGCCTGAGAATGGTCATCCCGAGTATAGTCCTACTCGAAGCGGGCTGGCCGCGCATCGTCTAGGAGGGCACAAAGGAGAAAAGTAAGGGAAATCCTGAGAAGGACAGCAAGATACACTGCTCTCCTGCCTTGGGTTACAACATCGTTGATCAATGAGACTAGTTGCGCTAAGTGGCCTATTGGTTGTCTGTGGATTGATCAGTGGAGTTGTGCGATCCCGCGAAGGCATGGCTTGAGAGTACCAGAGAGTGTTCGGCCATCACAGTTGTGAGATGATCAAAGAGACAAGGCTATGATTGATCGTCATTGCTTGTCAAGAAAAGATCACTGTAACTGTAATGTATCCTTTGCGAAGCACAGCAGAGCTAATACATGGGGCTCCCCTAACACACACTCTATGTCAGATGCCTGCTAGGATCCAAAGTCTGAAGCCCAACATCGTAGATTGAACGGCTCCCACTACACATATGGGTATACTCTCGCCATATGTGGTCGAAGCGGTCATGCCAGAGAACAATCTACGGATGGAGCATTTCGGACTTGTCGATATCTCACGGGTGTAGTGATCTCTTTGGCAAAGAGAAAAGTGGTGGAAGAAGAATCACAAGAAGGGAATTGTGTCAGTATAAGATCCCAGATAAAAGCTTTGTTGAAAAAACAGTGATGAACACTTAGAAGTGTTTTGAAATGAAAATGTCTGAAAAGAGTAGGAGTAGAGATAACCCATCATGGTTGTGGGAGAATTTGGGGGACTGTGAAGTCCTTTGCTGGCTTAGAATAGCCTTCCAAGCACACCCTCGTCGTCGGCATCGAAGCATTCGACATTTTTGTTAACACCGAGGAGAGGGGGTTCTTCGATTAGGTTCACTCCTTTTGAGGTGCAAGGAACATCTGCAACTTCCTTGCCCTTTGAGGTTGCTGGATCAGGGCAATCGTCTTTGGGAAGCAGGTCATGCATCTTACCCTGCCGAAGCATCCTTTGTACAAGCTGGCGGAGTGCTTGGCAGTTCTCAGTCAGGTGACCTGGCTCTTTGTGAAATTCACAGTATGTTTCAGAGTCTTTAGACCTTTGATCGGTTGGTCGTTAGGGCTTCTTGTATCTAGCCCTATCTTTCATAATCTGGATTACTTCTTGCATGGCCTTGTCGAGATCAGACTCATGCAAGCCATTGTCTTGCTACTAATGAACTGCTGTTGTTTGAGAAGACGGAGCTAGTGGAAGTAATGGGTCTTGAGCACGATCACGGCTCGGGAAGGAGTATCGATGGCGTTGAAACCTTCTCTCCTTTCTTGAGTTAGTTGGGAAACGATTGTGAGGAGACCTTGGAGGATGCTTGTGAGAGAGTTCTTCCTCGGATGTAAGCTTGGAGACGAAGATTGGGTTGCTCTTTTCTCCTCGAATGTATGAGTTGGCCAAGGCAATAAACTCTTGGTATGTTCTCGGCGCTCGGACATTGGCCTCAAATTTGAGAGGCCCTTCACGAAGACCGTGAATAAGAGCTACTCTGTTCATTTCTTGATCATCAATCTCGATGTCCAAAATCTCTCTTTGGAATCGATCAACAAACTGAGACCAAGTTTCATTCCCGCACTGCTTGATCTCAAAGAGGTCTTCAGGACTACCCTTTCTATTGGTTGAGGTAGAGGACCTGAGCAAGAACTCCCTTCGCAGATCAACGAAGGAAATGATGGAGTGAGGGCGAAGACCATAGAACCAGTCCCTCACTTGCCCATCAAAAGTAATGACAAGGAGCTTGCACTTAGTCGCATCTGAATGGGTTTTGAGAGCAACGACTGACTCAAAAGATTGAAGTTGCTTCACCTGATCAGTCTCTCTAGTGTAGATTGGCAATCGCGGCTCTCTAAAGTTAGCTGGTGTTGGCTCATGGCGAACATTCTCTGTGAATGGTGAAGGTTCTTCTTGTTCCCCTACAGCATAAGAAAAAATGGGGGCATAAGATGCAGCTGCAAAAGAAGCAAGAGGATAAAAAGGAAAAGTTGCTGCAGGAGGAGCAGAGGCAGGAGCTGAAGGGTAGGGATGACTTCCCTGAAAATTGAGAAATCTAGCAGGAGTTCCCCGGGCTGCTTCCCGGAAGAAGTTTTGGCGAGCAGCAAACTCTTCTTCTTGAGGTCGTATGGGGGCTGCTGGACCTTGCAGGAAGGTTGATGTACAACCTTGGGCTCACAAGAGGTGGCCCAACGAGCGAGAAGGGGAGGCTAGCGAGATGGTAGGTGAGTTAGACCAGGGGGCCCACCTGCAGGAGGCAGGATGGGGGATTCTCTGAGGTAGGCGAGACCTCCTAGGGGGCGGGATCTTTCTAGGAGGTTAGATGGCCTACAGGGCGAGAGGCCGGCGAGACGGACATGGCGGTCGTCTCGCCCGTCAGTACCTTCCCCACTCGCCGCATGGGAGAACAGATGTCTTTACCTTTTTTACCCCCAAGGGGGATTTTATCTTTTTGACCCAGTTAATTTTACACTTCTGCCCCTGGAGGTCTGCGTATAGCCCTCTAGAACAGCGGAGTTTGGCTGTTGACAGACCCAGCGCAGGGTGTTTTTGTCATTTCAGGTTAGTTCAAGAGTGATATTGGCAGATCAGATTTAGAGGCCTATAAATAGACCGATAAGGTGCCTGAAAGGGTTGTTGAACCTTTCCACTGTCTCCCTCATAGGCACCTAGCTCAGCATTGGCTAGGGAGGGGAAGATCTTTAGTTCTTTCGGGAAAGAGGTGGGACCTCCGAGCTGAGACCCCTCAGTATGTTTTCATATCTCGTACTCCCATCAGGAGGATAGCTCAGGAAGAGTGCGTATGGGCTGCATCCTGTTTCGAACTTTAGGAGGAATCAAAAAGCTGGTTCCAACATTTTTTGGTGCGGTGAGCGTGGAACGCAGCCCTCAGAGAAGAACCTTGGGCAACCACATGGTGGGAGATCACAGAGAAGGAGAAGGAGATGGGTCGGATAACCCGGGAGGATTTGTCGGAAGAGAGGAGTTTATGGCTTCAATCAAGGGGATCATGGACTTACTGCAAGGGATCTCGCGATAGGGAGATTGTTCAAGCCCACTTCCTCAAGTGCCTGCTCTCACGCCGCAAGAAGAGCTTATCTCGGCGCGAGTGGGAGAAGATGCCCCGGGGAGGAGACTTGGGAAGGAGGTGATGGAGGAAGGAAGTGGGGGGACATGGTAGGAAGGGAGTTGTTCACAAGCCCGGCGAGTACCATCTCGCCAGGAGAGGTCGTCGCACGAGTAGGGGCGGCGAGACCGGTGGCGAGAGGGTCGCCTTTTTGTGAGCTGATCCTGTCAGCTCTCGTCCCGAAAGGGTTCCTTGAACCCGAAATGAACTACTATGTGGGGAAAGATGATCCCCATCATTACTTGCAATGGTTCGAGGACGCGGTTTCGATCAGGCCCATGATGGATGCGTTTAAATGTCGTCTCTTTGCCATTACTCTAAATGATAAAGCTAGAGAATGGTTTCATCAGCTCCCGACAGGCTCGATATACTGCTTCGAGGACCTAAGTAGGAGATTCCAGTTACGGTTCTCCACTTCTAAGAAGAGAAAGAGGAACCCGGAGTCGATCTTTTTGATTAAGCAGAGGGCAGATGAATCACTGGCTCAGTACGTGGATAGGTTCCAAGATGAGATCTTGGATATACAGGAGGTGTCGGGGTTTGCCCTCTAGATGGCCTTTAGCGTGGGACTACGGGAAGGTTTCTTCAAAATGAACCTCACCCGGAAGGCACCTCTGTCTTTTGAAGGCTTGATGGAGAAGGTGGTAAAGGAAATAGCGATGGAGGCAGCAAATCCCGCTTTTGCAAAAAAGTTGGCATGGCTTACAGAGGTGGAGTCGAGGGAGTCCGGGGGGAGATAACAAGAATCAAGGAGAAGAGAAGAACCGAGGGCATCGGCATATCAAGAGCTGGGATGGAGGCAATAGGGGGGCCCAGCCCCCGGACAAGGTAGAGGATTTCCCCAAGGGGGGAGGAACCAACAAGGAGGACCGGGAAGATTTCACCAGTAAGGGTGGGGGTATGGTCATAGACCACCCCTGCCCCATCTGAAGCAGGCTTTGTCTATCGATCGAGGCAGAGGTAGAGGCCGAGAGAGATGAAGAGGAGCAGGAACTGGGAGAAGGAGAAACCCTCAGGAAGGAAGGCAGGGGGGAGGTGGCGTTGCCATATTGTGACTTCCATGACGAGGAAGGTCACGCAACAGCTACCTGCCCGGATTTCCTGGAAATGAGAAGAACTAAAGGAGCAGGAGAGCAACAGAGACTGGTGCGGATAGTGGAAGTGACAGGTACAGGAGAGGAGGATCGATGTGTAGATCGAACGGATGTAGGAGATCGCGGAGGAATTGGAGTAATCCATGGAGGAGTATGGATAGAGGCAGCCCGAAAGGCGAGCCTTCACACTATGTACCGCCGAAGCATAGCCTTGACGTCGCAATCCCCTCCCCCAGATGAAAAGTTCACCTTTTCAAGGAAGGACATGTTAGATCATGAACACCCTTTCTGTGACGCGCTGGTGATACGAACCGTCATCGAAAACTTTACGGTGTCACGGATCCTAGCAGACAATGGGAGCTCAATGAACGTGATTTTCAAAAAGGCATTCAATGAGATGAGGGTGGAGGCCCGGAGGGTGCTAGCGGCGGATGGGCCATTATTCCGGTTCTCAGGAGAAAGGAAAGAAGTCGAGGGGGGAGTGGGACTCCAAGTAACCCAGGGGGGCTATCCCGAAACTGCCGCTTCGTCATAGTGGATGCCCCAAGTAGTTACAACGCCTTTTTTGGGCCCCCCTGATCAGCGCTTTCAGATGCGTTCCCTCATCATTTCACTAGTGCTTGAAACTGAAATCATGAGGTACCCAAATCAGGGTGCGGGGGGATCCAAAGGCTGCAAGGGAATGCTACGTAACGGCTGTGAATACCGTCTCCTAGCAGGGAGATGCTGAAGAGATGGAGAAGAGGATGGAGCAATTGCAACAGGAACTGGGCGGGTGAAGTAGAAGAAAGGGAGGAGGAAGATGCTGGAGGAGAAGGAGAAGAAGTGATGGTTGGGGGCATTGCGGGGGAGCCAGAAATGGCGGGAGAGAAGTGCGGAGAGATGGGGATAGTAGAAGAAAGAGAGGAGGAAGATGCTGGAGGAGAAGGAGAAGTAGTGATGGTTGGAGGCATTGCAGGGGAGCTAGAAATGGCTGTAAAGGAGGAGGGAGAGATGGAGGCAGAAGAGGAAGGGGAGCCGAAAGAAGATGAAGGGAGAAAAGAGAAGAGGAAGATGGAGGAAGCGGGAGGGTCTCCCTAGAGGGGGACCTGGCTGGAAAAAAGAAGAGCCTCACTGCAGGAAGCAGAGGGCGCAAGCAAGTGGGAGATGGAAAAGCTTGGGGAAGAAATGATGGTGGCTGTCGCAGAAGATGAAGTCAGGGAACAGGACACGCTGGAAGAGCAGAAAGGAGAGGAAGAGCCATCAAGGCTGAAGGCGATCGTGGAGATACTCGAGGTAGAGATCCGCACCAAGGAAGGCAGAAAGGAGAAGGTAAAGATCAGCGGCGAACTCAGCCTGGAAGACCGAGAGAAGATCATGGCCTGCATGCAAAAAAATATTGACATCTTTGCGTGGAGCGCCGCATACATGCCCGGGGTCGATGCGGACGTCGCTTGTCACCACCTCAATCTCAATCCCAACACTCGCCCCATACAGCAGAAGAAGAGGGTCATCAACTCCAAGATGGTCGAGCCTATTAGAGAAGAGGTAGAGAAGCTACTTAAGGCAGGGTTTGTGTCCGCCTGTAAGTATCTGGGATGGGTAAGTAATGTTGTAATGGTTAAAAAGGGGGAGGGTAGATGGAGAATGTGTGTGGATTTCTCTCTTTTAAATAAAGCGTGCCCTAAGGATTGTTACGCGCTGCACCGAATAGACGTGCTTGTTGGCTCAGCCATCGGTTTTTTTTTTATGAGTTTCTTGGATGTGTTTTTTCTGGATATCACCAAATATGCATGCACCCTCCGGACATTAAGGACGTCACCTTCATCACGGAGGATGGGTGCTTCTGTTTTAATATGATGCCTTTCGGGTTGAAAAATACGGGAGCAACCTACCAAAGAATGATGGATCGGATCTTCTGAAAATAGAGAGGGAGGAACCTCGAGGTGTACGTGGATGACTTGATGGTCAAAAGCATGGACCTCGAAGCTCATATCCTAGATCTTGAGGAGACCTTTGAAAACCTGAGGAAATATAAAATGAGACTCAACCCCATGAAATGTGTTTTCGGAGCCAATAGGGGAAAGTTCCTCGGACATATTCTCACTCCATCAGGAGTGGAGCCCAACCCTGAGAAAGTAAAAGCAATCCTAGAGTTGGAGTCCCCTAGATATGCTAAGGAGGTTCAGCGTCTCACCGGCAAGTTGGCCGGGCTAAGCAAG
Source organism: Platanthera guangdongensis (assembly GCA_039583875.1). Classification (NCBI taxonomy): domain Eukaryota; kingdom Viridiplantae; phylum Streptophyta; class Magnoliopsida; order Asparagales; family Orchidaceae; genus Platanthera; species Platanthera guangdongensis. Next base: position 46,067,166 of record CM077167.1, on the reverse strand, counting down.
TTTCTCTCCCGAGCCGGAGAGAGATGCTTGCCTTTCTTTCGGACACTGCGGGGTGGCAAGAAGTTCGAATGGACCCCAGAATTTGAGAAGGATTTCTAGTCTCTAAAGCAACAGCTCACCCAGACGCCTTTACTCCAGGGACCGAGGGAAGGAGAGGTCCTGTTTTTGTACTTAGGGGTAGGGACTGGTGCTGCGAGCTCGGTTCTTGTGCGAAAAGAAGGGAAGAAGAAATTTCCGATCTACTACGTGAGCAGGGTCTTAAATAAAGCGGAGCTCGGGCATCTCATCCTCGAAAAGTTAGTGTTTGCCCGCATCGTCTCGGCCCGAAAGCTCAGACCGTATTTTCAGGCTCATTCTATTCAGGTGGTAACGGATCACCCACTCTGTCGCATCTTGGAAGGGGTAGAACACTCCGGGAGGCTGGCCAAGTGGTCAATAGAGCTTAGTGAACTCGACCTCGCTTCCATTCCTCGGCATGCCATTAAGGCACAAGCGGTGGCCGATTTCCTGGTGGACTACGTAGTTGAGGTACAGGAGATGGAAGTGTCCCCTCGAGCATCCTGGAAGATGTTAGTAGTTGGAGCGTCGGGAAGAAATTCCTTCGGAGGGGGAATGGTCTTGGTAAGTCCGGAGGGGACTAGGATTGATCATGCCTTGAAGATTCATTTCACGATCACCAACAACCAAGCGGAATATGAGGCGATCATCGCGGGACTCAGGTTAGCCCGGGAGTTGGGCATACAAGACATCGAGGCCTCGACCGACTCCATGGTGGTGGCAGGCCAGATCAAAGGGGAGTTCGAGATAAGGGAGCCTAATCTCCAGTTGTATCTAGGGAAGGTCAAGGGCATCATCGGACAGTTCCAAAGCTTTTCAATTCAGCACGTCCCGAGGGGGGAGAGTACTCAGGCTGACCAACTCGCCAAGTATGGCCCTCGAGCCGGGGGAACAATGATGGAGCTCTTCAGGCCGTTTATAGAAGAAGGGGAGCTCATGGAAATATGCTAGCAAAGGTATTGGATGGGCACCTTCATCACCTTTCTGGCATCAGGGCAGTTACCCGCAAAAGAACTCGACAAGAAGCATACCATATACAAATCGGCGCACTAGCTGCTGAAAGATGGGGTTTTATATCGCAAGACGCTGTCAGGTTTGTTGGCCTGATGTATGTCAGAGGAAGAGGTTCCAAAGGTTCTGCAAGACATTCACTCGGGAGAATGCGGGAGTCACTCGGGGAGCCGGACATTAGAAGGGAGGGTGCAGAGACAGGGGTACTTTTGGCCCACCCTCAGGAAAGATGCGGAGGAATTCGCGAAAAGGTGTCAAAATGACAGGAGTTCGCCCCCCTCCAGCTCCTTCCGGCGCAGAGGTTACGGACAATCACAGCTCCCTGGCCTTTCGCCATATGGAGACTAGATCTGGTGGGTCCTTTTCCCCAAGCGAGTGGCCAGAGGAAATTCCTGGTATTCATGGTGGACTACTTTTCAAAATGGCTGGAGGTGAAGGCGCTGGCTAAGGTAACATCGCAGGTGGTCAAGAATTTCGTATGGGGGGAAATCATCTACTGGCATGGGTTACCTCTAACCATTGTAACAGATAACGGACCATAATTTGCAAGTAGAGAGTTCGTTGACTTCTGCATCCGTTTGGGAATAGATCTCCGCTTTGCCTCTGTTCATCATCCACGCAGGTGGAAGCAGCCAATAAGGTCATTGTCAATCTATTGAAGAAGAAAGTGGAGAATTTGAGGGGAAGCTGGGTTGAGCAGCTACCTTCAGTCCTATGGGCCTTGTGAACCACACCAAACACCGCCACGGGAGAAACCCCGTTTAAGCTCTCTCATGGCTCAGAGGCTATCATACCTATCGAGTTCGAAGTCACATCACCAAGAGTAGCAGTTGGAAGGGAAGGAGGCGAAGGATGGAGATTGGAGAATGAGGAAGAGCAGAGACTCTCTCTAGATCTCGTGGAGGAGCTCAGGGATTTGGCGATGATCCGGCAGGAGGAGGTCAAGCGCCGGATGGCAATGTACTTCGACAAGTATATAAGGGTCAGACAGTTCAATAAAGGAGATTTGGTCCTAAAAAAAGGAAGATGCAGTAGGTAGAGTAGCCTCCGTAGGGAAGCTCAATCCCAATTGGGAGGGTCCTTTTGTAGTAAAAGAGGTCTTGAAGTCAGGAGGGTACCACCTCCAGGATGTGGATGGGGTATCCCTCGGTCGCGCTCGAAGTGGTGATGATTTAAAGAGATTTTACCCGTAGCACTTTTCACGCTCAATACATTTTGTTGGGTACATTGGTCAAATGTACCTGATTTGAAGAAGCCTCACCCAACTCAATGATATACATCATAATGTATTTGATGTATGTTGAGTTTACTTGTGCAGGTTATGTAATCACTGGACTGAAGCAAAAAGTTTCTAAGTCCATGTGTCGACACCAAGAGGGAAAGTGTCGACACTTAAGAAAGCTTGTGTCGACACCCAGACAAGCAGTGTCGACACTTGGAGTCATTGTGTCGACACCTGGGATGCAGAGTCGACACCAGACAGAAAGTGTCGACACTTGGAGCTGTGTCGACACTCAGTGAAGAAAAGTGCAGACAGAAAGCGTCGACACAAGGAGCTGTGTCGACACCCAGTGAAGCTGTGTCTACACCAGAAAGTGTCGACACTTGGAGCTGTGTCGACACTCAGCAAAAGTCAGCAGAGACTAAGTTAAAGTGTCGACACCCAGAACAATGTGTCGACACAACAAGAAGAGTCAGCACTTGAAGAAAGTGTCGACACCAAAAACAAAGTGTCGACACTCAACAAAAGAGTCAACACATGAAGTAAGTGTCGACACCTAGAACAATGTGTCGACACTCAGCTGAAGACTCTACACTTGAAGAAAGTGTCGACACAAGGAGTTGTGTCGACACTTAGCAAAGATCAGAAAGATCAACAAAATTATTCTAAGTACAAGTGTCGACACTAAGGGAATGTGTCGACACTCAGCTGAAGTCTCAACAAGAAGAAGGTGTGTCGACACAAGGAGCTGTGTCGACACTCAGCAAGTATCAACATAGAAGACTATGTGTCGACACCAAGAAGTAGTGTCGACACTTGACAGATTCAACACCAAGAAGATGTGTCGACACAAAGGTGATGTGTCGACACTTAGAAGAATTCAGCAAAAGCTAGAAGATCAAGTACTTGTGTCGACACTCAATTTCAGTGTCGACACCTGAAGAAGAATCTGTGTCGAGACATACAAGGAGTTGTGTCGACACCTTGTAGACTTGTGTCGACACTTACACAGCATGTGTCGACACTTGGTCTATAAGTGTCGACACTTAAAGACAAAAAGTCTCGACACTTTCAGACAGTTAGAGATTTTCAAGAAATGACTGGATGACTTGACAGCTGCCGTTCCAGCCGGTCTACAGCACCTGTCAGAGATATCAGAAGTCAGTTATGGACCGGACCAGCCGGTTACCATGAAGAAGAAATATAAATAGGTACCTACAGTTTACAGAAATGAAAGTGAAAGAGTGGTTCAGATTGATCACATTATTGAAGAACAAGTTATCAAAGTGGTACCAAGAGTATCAACACAAGAAGATCTTGCAGTCCAAGTGCAGATCTAAGAAGTTGGAGAGAGAGGGCTCCATCCAAGAAATCAGCCTCTGGAACTAGGCTGAGAAGAAGGATTCAGATACATTCTGGATCTTAAGTGGCAGAGGTCAAGGAACGACTGCAGGAGGATTCAGTCTTATTCAGTTCTACTCAAGAAGCTTTGAAGAAAGCTAAGTCAGATTGAATCCAGCTGAGTTCTTCCAAGAACTCATCAAGAAACTCTCAACTCCCCTCTTTTATTTCTGAGTTGTTGAGTTAATATTTGTAATACATTTTAAACTTGTAGGATCCTTTGGATCTGAGTGAATTGTAAGCCTATAATTATAAAGGCTGAGGGTAGGGCTAGAGAGCCTGAGTGTAGAAGATTGAGATCTCTGAGTGTAGGCCTTGGTTGGCTGAGTGTAGGCCTTGGTTGGCTGAGTGTAGGCCTTGATTGGCTGAGTGTAGGCTTTGGGATAAAGCTGAGTTGTAAGGCTTTGGGCCTGAGGTGTAGGAACCAATTTGGGTTCTGAGACAGTGGAGGAGTTTGGCCGAATCTAGTACACTGCTAGATAGGCGAAGGGGGAAAGTGGATGTACCCATATCTTGGGGAACCACTATAAACCACTGTGTATATTGTGCTGTGCTGTGATTGTTGCTGTGCATGCTGTGTGTTTGCTGTGATAAAATAGTTAGTATTCTGTGATATAACTGATTGCTGCCATTTAAGTTTAAAATGGATTAGGTCACCTATTCACCCCCCCCTCTAGGTGTTTAGGTACCATATCTTTCACATTTTTTGCAATTTTGATGTGCTCTTTTGATGTGATGGGAGTGTGGGTGACCTTTTTTATGGCACCAAGGATGAGATGGTTTGGAGAAGAGACCCCGAGCAGACCCGCTGACCAGGCTCTCATCTAGCTGGCAGGGTTGTAGGCTCACTCGGTGGTTGGAGATGGTTTGGAGAGGAGACCCCGAGCAGACCCGCTGATCAGGCTCTCATCTTGTTGGCAGGGCTGTAGGCTCACTCGATGGTTGGAGATGGTTTGGAGGGGAGACCCCGAGCAGACCCGCTGACCAGGCTCTCATCTAGCTGGCAGGGCTGTAGGCTCACTCGGTGGTTCGAGATGGTTTGGAGAGGAGACACCGAGCAGACCCGCTGACCAGGCTCTCATCTAGCTGGCAGGGCTGTAGGCTCACTCGATGGTTGGAGATGGTTTGGAGAGGAGACCCTGAGAAAACCCGCTGACCAGGCTCTCATCTAGCTAGCAGGGTTGTAGGCTCACTCAGTGGTTGGAGATGGTTTGGAGAGGAGACCCCGAGCAGACCCGCTGACTAGGCTCTCATCTAGCTGGCAGGGTTGTAGGCTCACTTGGTGGTTTGAGATGGTTTAAAGAGGAGACGCCGAGCAGACCTACTGACCAGTCTCTCATCTAGCTGGCAGGGTTGTAGGCTCACTCGGTGGTTGGAGGTGGTTTGGAGAGGAGACCCCGAGCAGACCCGCTGACCAGGCTCTCATCTAGCTGGCAGGGTTGTAGGCTCACTTAGTAGTTGGAGATGGTTTGGAGAGGAGACCCCGAGCAGACCCGCTGACCAGGCTCTCAACTAGCTGGCAGGGCTGTAGGCTCACTCGGTGGTTGGAGATGGTTTGGAGAGGAGAACCCGAGCAGACCCGCTGACCAGGATCTCATCTAGCTGGCAGGGTTGTAGGCTCACTCAGTGGTTGGAGATGGTTTGGAAAGGAGACCCCGAGCAGACCCGCTGACCAGTCTCTCATCTAGCTAGCAAGGTTGTAGGCTCACTCGGTGGTTGGAGATGGTTTGGAGAGGAGACCCCGAGCAGACCTGCTGACCACGCTCTCATCTAGCAGGCAGAGCTGTAGGCTCACTCGGTGGTTGGAGGTGGTTTGGAGAGGAGACCCCGTGCAGACTCGCGGACCAGGCTCTCATCTAGCTGGCAGGGCTGTAGGCTCACTCGGTGGTTGGAGATGGTTTGGAGAGGAGACCGCGAGCAGAACCACTGACTAGGCTCTCATCTAGCTGGCAGGGTTGTAGGCTCACTCGGTGGTTGGAGATGATTTGGAGAGGAGACCCCGAGCAGACCCGCTGACCAGGCTCTCATCTAGCAGGCAGGGCTGTAGGCTCACTTGGTGGTTGGAGATGGTTTGGAGAGGAGACCCCGAGTAGACTCGCTGACCAGGCTCTCATCTAGCTGGCAGGGCTGTAGGCTCACTCGAGGGCAAGTCTAGTGGTGAGAGTTCACAGGGAGAATTGTCCATATTTATCAGGAGATTGGTGGAAAATCCATAGAAAAAGGAAGGATTGGGGATTAGGCCAGGAAGGAGGATCTCTAGCCGACACTCGGCATGGACGGTCTCGCCCATAGATAGTGGGCCTTCCTTGTCCAAGGCACAAGCCTGACGAAAAAAGGTGGGTCCTGTCAAGTGGGGATTCCGGTCTCCATGGTCTTTAGCGCTTGTTTATCTTACAGCGAGACGAGCACTAAGGGACAGAAGATCTCGTGGGTGGTAAAGGAGAAGAGAGGCCCAAGGTCTAGCGTTTTTGGGCTAGCTATTAAGCGAAACAGTGGAAGGTAAAAATACAATAATAACATGTAAAAAGTTAATAATATATTCCATTTGATCATCACGAAAGAGAGTACCTCGCTATTTCCAAGGAAGTGTCTATCAAGATTACAAGTACCAGACAAGATAAAAAAGAAAAAGAAGGGGGGGGGGGAGAAGTCACTAGTGCTGGTGTTTCCCTACTCCTCGTGCCGGAAGATGAGCTGTCGTCCGTCTCACCAAATAAGCGGGGGACCAGGTCGCGGGCAGTAACTGTCTCGGCATCATCGCGCACCACCCCCAACTCCTTCATCATTTCGAGAACAAGCTTCGTTGTCTTAATATTGGAATCCCGGTAGAGGGCATCCACCTCGTCCACATTGTAGCGAGAGGGAACGGGAAATTGGTCTGAGGGGGGTGTCGCGCTATTCTGAAGGCGGATATTTTCAGCTTTTAATTTCTTGTTCTCTCCCTCCAACTCCTCAATACGCGAGCGTATCCGGTCGGCAGTCTCGCCATCCTGCAAGAAGATTTAATGAATGAAGGACCATAGTGAGCGGCGAGTAGGGCTAGCAAAGAGGCGGTAAGAAAACTTACCACACTGCCCTGATTCTGCGCGAGGAGGTTGTCGGCAACGACCAACCGCTTATCTAGGTCGTTGGACTTCTCCCGTTCCGCGGCGAGACCGGCCTCCGCTTCCTTCCATTTCCTATTATTGAAGACCAGGAGGCGCGAGACTAGGTGTGCAAGTTCCAGGGAGATAAATTGAGAGTGGGCGCTATTCAGAATGAGATCTCGCGACGCCTCATTGTCTGCGGGCTCAGAGCCAAGGAAACGATATAGCCCAAACCATAAGGAGAAGGAGTGATTGGTGGGGGGGTCCTGCTCTTTCCAGGATGGAAGGAGAGTGGACACCGACACGTGATTACCGTCCTTGTCCCATAGGAGTATCGGCTCGCCGGCAGCATCATCTGTCACAGGCCCCATGTTATAATTGGGGTGCGATGCGGGAGCCGGGCGGCTAGAGGAGGCAGCCTCGCCGGAAGGGAACTTAGCAGGCTGAACATTGGCGGTGGCAGCTGGCTCTGACAAGACCGTCTCGCGGGTAGGCGAGACAGGTAGTTGGGGAGGTGAGGGAGACCCTAAAGAGATGTGGGACAGTGATTCCGATGGCTCTTTCCTTTATTTGGCAGACTTTTTCTCCTTTTTAAAAGACATCGATTTCTTCACCTTATTCTTTGGGCTGTGTCGAGAAGTGCCCTTGTCCCCGGGCCTTTTCTTTATGGTGGGGGTCAGCGTGTCCTTCGCGGCCTCTGCCGCCATACTCACTAAGGCGAGACCCCTGTTACTCTGGTAAGGAGGATGAACAGGGATGGTTCTCTGTCCTAGATAGGTTGACAGTCAGTAGAGAACAAAAATTTGCAATGCTAAGGTAGGGAACAGGAGTATACCTTCCCCGGGCAAGATAGCTGGAAGCGAGTCGAGGTCTCGCTTGAGGTAATTGACCTCGAAATGTTTCCCTGCGAAGAAGTCACAGAGATCCTTCTTGGCACACCCAACCTTGGGGGTTTCATAGTAGCATTCAGCAGGAGACACTGGGGCGAGAGGGATGCCTCCCAAATCCCCACGAATGAAGATGAAGCGAGTCAGCCAGTGATGATTTTTGTTCGTTGTCTCGCACACCTTTATGCCTTGGCCAGTGAAGTAGGAAATGCCATCATCCTTCGCGTGATAGACGAACAGCTTGCGGAAGGCGGTCCAGATGAATTCGATGCGCTCTCGCCACAGGTAACAGGCGAAAGCAACCAGCATAGAGATAGCGTTGGGGTTGAATTGGGCGGGAACAACCTCGAAGTACTTAAAGACTAGTTTGACCTCTATCCAGAGGGGAAGTCGCAGCCCCGCCTCAAAGTGCGAGACGGGGAAAGCCAGTTCGTTGGGGTAGAAAGTATTGATGCACTCGCCAACTTTGGGTGGGCGAGACAAGTATCCGTCAGCATGGAACTCGCTGGCAAAGAGAGTATATTTTTCCTCTGGTAGTCTGCCGAGAGGAAAATCATGATCCACAAATCGCTTTCTGCAGCAGTTGCGGCCCTCACCTTCTTCCACCTTCTTCTTTCCCATAGCAGGCGAGAAGGCAGCAAAGGGGAAAAGAACGACTTAGAAGGAGAGCAGGACGCGAGATGTGTGTAGAGGAAGAGAGGTAGGCGGAAGCTCTAACCGCAAAAACAGCCAAGATTAGTAACAAAAGTATGGGAATATCCGAATCCGAGAGATATTTATAACAGATGAAGAGAGAGGGGATCGAGCGGGAAAATCAAGGGGCGGGAAATGAAGAGACAGCCCGATGCTTCATCTCTCCCCCTCTCTCTCGCTCACTCTCTCTCTCTCTCTGGAACCCAAGGGGCGAAAACGCTGCAGCGATGTTTTCGAAGTCAAAGACATCATTACGAACAAATTAATTGAAAAAAGAAGCTAAGCACAGTTATGATGAAAAACCTAGCACGACATGACAGGCACAGCACCATAATGATGAAATATTTCATCCCGCGGGGTGGGGGGGGGGGGGGCTGGGTGGGGGAACATCCCATCCAGAGAAGTTTTATACAACACATCAATAATTAAACATAATTAAATTGGCGATAATAATACAAGAGGGCCTCGAGAGGGCGAGACGGGACCGCGGTTGCTTAGTTCCTGACCCATTTCCAGCAGCCATCCTGACCTCCCGTGAATGGAGGGCGGCCAGGGATATGAAAAGTACGAGCGGCGACCACGCCGCAGCGCGCGAGACGGAGGTGTTCGTCCGTCTCATTTAGGATGGCTTGGGGGTCAGTCCCATCCATTGCGCTGTCGGCTTCCATCTCGGCAGAAAGGCAGTGGCACTCTATTTCTAGCCAGTCCATGCACCGATCAGAGGCCTGCTTCTCCAGCTCCATCTCGCGGATTATATGCATGTATTTGCGGAACATCCTAGTCGTCCTCCGCTTCAGCTCCAGGGTATCCATGGGATCACCCAAGTAGTCCTCGATCTCGTCAGGATGTGGAAGAGGTGAGAGGGGACGAGACGCGGGAGCGTCCTCAGTGTCAGAATCAAATTGGATGCCTACACAAAGAGCGAGAAATCATAAATAAGGATGAGCTCGCATGGGTTAGGAAAAAGAAGGCGAATTGGAGGAAAAGCGAGAAGGGTAAGTTCTTACTAGGGATGCGAGGGTTCCCCACAACCCGCGAGAGGTTTTCTTTCTGAGAGAGGGGTGGGGAGGACGCCTCAAGCGAGTCGGTACGCTGATGAGCTTGGTTGATATTGTCAGGAGGGTTGGTGGGCATAGGGGAATCAGCAAAGTTTCCCTGAAAAAACGTGATCAATAGGCCCGACGAAAGAAGTGAGAGAAGAATGAGGAGTTACCCGTCTCTCCCCGGGAGATGCGGGAAGATTATCTGTTGTCAAAAGGGCGGAGGAGGTCATGCCCGCCGAGAGGGGAGGGCAGGCGGCCTTCATCTTCTTCAGGCACGAGGACGGAGGGGCTGAGGGAGGAGTACGCCACAGATCCGGGAACAGGGCAGCCATGTTGGCTTTATTTCGCTTTCGCACCATCGCGAGGCGCTCACGAAAACTCTGGCTATGATACATGTTGAAGGACGAGGAAATGAAGGAAGACAAAAAGGGACCCTAATGAAAGCTGGGATCTCATATTTATAGGCCCCATGGGGGAGGGGCCCACCGAAGATTCTCATTAGTGAATCCCAATGTCGCGAGCCTCGGTTGGACTTATCTTTTTGAGGTTAGGGCAACCTCGAAAAGAGCGGGGACTGTGTACAACCTTGGGCTCGCGAGAGGTGGCCCAATGAGCGAGAAGGGGAGGCTGGCGAGATGGTAGGTGAGTGAGACCAGGGGGCCCACCTGCAGGAGGCAGGACGGGGGATTCTCTGAGGTAGGCGAGACCTCCTAGGGGCGGGATCTTTCTAGGATGCTAGATGGCCTACAGGGCGAGAGGCCGGCGAGACGGACAGGGCGGTCATCTCGCCCGTCAGTACCTTCCCCACTCGCCGCATGGGAGAACAGATGTCTTTACCTTTTTTACCCCCAAGGGGGATTTTACCTTTTTTCCCCATGTAATTTTACACTTCTTCCCCTGGAGGTCTATGTATAGCCCTCCAGAACAGTGGAGTTTGGATGTTGACAGACCCAGCCCAGTGTGTTTTGGTCATTTCAGGTTAGTTCAGGAGTGATATTGGCAGATCAGATTCAGAGCCCTATAAATAGACCGATAAGGTGCCTGAGAGGGTTGTTGAACCTTTCCACTGTCTCCCTCACAGGCACCTAGCTCATCATTGGCTAGGGAGGGGAAGATCTTTAGTTCTTCCGGGAAAAAGGTGGGACCTCCGAGATGAGACCCCTCGGTCTGTTTTCAGGTCTCCGACTCTCATCAGGAGGATAGCTCAGGAAGAGTATGTGTGGGCTGCATCCTATTTCGAACTCTAGGAGGAATCAGAAAGCTGGTTCCAACATTTGCTATGTAAGGAGGATAGACCGACGGGCAAGCTAGAGGACAAGCTTGTTGGCGATCCAAAGTTGGCGCTGGATTGATCGGAGTAGCTGGAGCAGCTGGGGTTGTTGCTTGTTGAGAGTCTAATCACTGCGTGATCATAGCGAGCATTTGGTTGATTGCTTGGAATAGCTGAGCATTCTCATGGCGCGATTGTTCAAAGGCCTCCCAGAGAGGATCATCTCTGGGACTTAACTGAGCAAGGTTCTCGACTGAATGACAATCTAACATGGTTAACTGTCGCTGTTTACCATCTGTTCGGATCTGAAGGTCGCGTGTTAACTGTTGATGCGCGAAAATGGCACCGGGCAGCTAACACGGAGGGAGTGTTCGATCTCACAAGCTAGGATAGGAAGAGGATGAAGGTTGCAGTGGAAGAGGAAAGAAGTAAGCTTCTAAGTGCTCGAGAGTGGAGCAAACGCTTGTCAAAGGGGTTGCGGGGATAGAGGATAGGATTCTGAGAGCAATCGGGAAGGCTGATGGGAAAAGAGGTGGTTGATCAGGAGCTGCCGAGCAGACGGGTACTTGGACGGTTGTGCTTGCAGGTTGGTGCCGAGAGGAAGCTGAGCTGAGCTGGGAAGAGAGAGAAGGGCCGCTAGAAGCGGCAACAACAAACTTCTCCCGCTGTGGCTTAAATTCCACTCTTGCGACAGGCTTTCCTTTTATTAATGGCGAGAGTTACCACTTGCTAATACACCTTTACAAGAAAGCAATAAAGGGTACAAGAAGGAAGTTGGTGGCTAAGGAAGAAGTGCTAGAAGAGGCCGCGCGGACTGAAGAGCGTAGCCGGCAGGCCGTACGGTTAAGGTCAACGGGAGACCGCACGTACTGCAGAACCAGAGGTCGGTAGGCTGCGCGACTCAAGGCACAGAGGGGGATGCAGACTGAGAAACGGAGTATGCAGGAGGGCTGGCTAGCTGACTTCGGGCGTGAGCACCTTGGCAATCCTCCACTTCGTGAACCCCCACCCCCAAAATGTAAGAGGCATGGGGGTCTATTTATAGGCCCGAGGAGGTAAAGGCTTGCGGTGACGTTACCCCCGGTGAGACGGTAACTTGAGCTAGATGGAGACGGAGTCCGCCGAGTCCGTAGCAGGCCGCGCGGGCTGGGACTTGGTACTGAAGCCGGTTCTGCTGAAGGTAGAATGGGAGACTTAGTGGCGTACTGCGGTGTGGGTTCGCAGAGTCCATCACTACTGAGCTAGGACTGTCTGCCTGCTGCTGGGGTGGCGGATGCTGGAAGCCAAGTGGCGGACTGCAAGGAGAATCTGCTGAGTCCGCCGCTACTGCACTGAGCGAGCTGTAAGGGGCACGAGCAGGAGAGTTCCTGCGGAGTCCGCAGAGTCCACATGAGGCAATTCAGACTGGGACTGTCTTGGAGGATCTGCTGCCTAGCAGGCTGGAAGGAGTCATGTTGGGTACATTGGAAAATGTCTACCAGATTTGAAGAAGCCTCACCTTACTCAATGATATGAATCAAGGTGTATTTGATGTTTTTTTGAGTTTATATGTGCAGGTTAAGAAAATGCAGGAATGCAGGAAAAAGTTTCTAAGTCCATGAGTCGACACCAGAAGAAGCTGTGTCGACACTTATGAAGGCTTGTGTCGACACTGGAGAAAAGCTGTATCGACTCTTGGAGTTAATTGTGTCGACACTTGGAAAGGCTGTGTCGACACTTGGAGTTAATTGTGTCGACACTTGGAAAGGCTGTGTCGACACCAGAGGAAATTGTCTCGACATACAGAGGTAGTGTCGACACACACAGAAGACTTTATCGACATCAACTGTGTCGACACACAGGACTTCTGTCGACACACAGCAAAGTTTCAACAATGTTAATATTTCTGTAAAGAGAAGAAGTGTTTGTGTCGACACACAGAATTAGTGTCGACACATTCTACAGAAGCTGTGTCGAGAAGTAGTATCAACAACAAAGGAGATGTATCTACACCACCAAGGCTTGTGTCGACACTTAGTCTACTTGTGTCGACACTTAGTCTACTTGTGTCGACACATGATGAAGTTCAGTATCGACACTTTGCTGACAGAGACAGAGTTTCAAGAAGTGACTGGATGTCTTGACAGCTGCAATTACCAATCGGTCTACTGTAATTGTCTGAGCTGTCAGAAGTTTGTTAGAAACTGGATCAGCTGGTTACCATGGAGGAAGTCTATATAAAGGCATTCTCCATCAACAGAATAAACTGATACTGAATACATGAAAAAGAAGAAATTGGAGAGAGAGACCTCCATCTATTAAAGCAAAGAAAGGGACTTATATCAACAAGTCCCTCATGTGCAGATTCTGAACCAGTCTGCCAAGATGGATTCAGATTGAGATCTGAATTTCAAGAAATAAGCTGATTGAAGATCAACTTCAAAGGTGTTAAACCCTACTGAGTTCAGATTCAAGAAGCTTTGAAGAAAGCTAAGAGTGGTTGTTCTCTGCCACCAGATTCTTCCAAGAACTGATCAAGAAACCTTCCATCCTTTCTCCCTCTACCAGGGTGGTGGTATATTACAAACTTAAATCTATTTTCTGTAGGATCTTTATAAGATCTGAGTTGTAAGCCTGTTTTTATAAAGGCTGAGTTGTAGGAGATTATTTTCTCTGAGTGGTAGGCCTTGTTGAAGGCTGAGGTAGGGCTGTGAGCCTGAGTTGTAGGAGATTATTATCTCTGAGTTGTAGGACTTGTTGAAGGCTGAGGTAGGGCAGATTGCCTGAGCTGTAGGAGTGTGGACTCACTCTGAGTTGTAGGAGCCTTGTTTGGGTTCTAAGCTATAAGATCTGCGGATCTGAGGTGAAGAGAAGAAGTTAGGCCGAATATAGCACACTCCTAGATTGGTGAAGGGGGAAAGTGGATGTACCCGGACCTTGGGGAACCACTATAAAACTGTGTGTATTTCTGTGAATTCTGTGATTGTGATAGCTGTAGAACTGGCAGATTAATTTGATTATCTGAATAAATATTCTGCCTTAGTGTAAAAAGGAATTGGACCTATTCACCCCCCCCCCCACTGTAGGTATTTAGGAACCAATTCTTTCAAGTTCGCCACTATTGACTGAGTCTGCTCCAAGACCGCGGACTGAGGGAGAAGTCTGCTACTACTGGCTGAGCTCTCGACAGGCCTTCAGATTGAGTAGTAATTTGGTACTATTGCTGCCGAGAAGCTGGCGCTTGGCAAAGGAAAGGCGGACTGCAAAGAGAGTCCGCCAAGTCCGCGACTGCTGCGAAGCTGAGTCCACTTGCATTGGAGATGGAGCCTGGCTGTTGCTATTAGTGTTCAGTGGTGAAGGTGGACTGGAAGTCTCGACCACACTTCGAGTCTGCCAAGCTCGCGATGAATGGGATGCTACTGGTCTTATCTGGTAGTCGGAGCTGGAATCCGCGCTTTGTAGGCGGTCTGGAGGAGTCGGCTGCCCGTGTTGATGGGTGAAGGGATATGCGACCTGTTGCCGGCCTAGGAGGATAGGTAGTTGAGTCCGGCAGAGAGAGTCCTGCGGAGACAACCTTGCGATTAAGCTAAAAGGGGAGCGGCCTGCAGAGGCGGACTGCAGGAGAAGTCCGTGGCCCCTGCGGACGAAGAGAAGGCACGCGGCCTGGTCGGTCAGATCGCTAAGACCGGTCAAGCCGCGCGGCCTGAGCGGACAGAGAATTCTGTCCGCCCTCCCTAGAGCATCACGGCCTCCAGGAGGAACCCGGGGCAGGCCGCGACGAGCGAGCTGGCTGCCTTGGGAATGATCACCGATTTCGGGGTTAACACTATTATATAAAGAGTCTCATACTAGTTTATACGATAGGGTGCCGGTTTTCTTGCAAGCATGTCTATATCTACAGAATAAAACCTAGACTTATAAATGTGCTCGTGCGAGCTTATAAACCAAGGGGTCGTTTTGCAGGGCCAATTGTATAAGGCGTCCCATACCACTTTATACAATAGGTGTCAGGGTTAAATATAATGGTTATGCTATGACATGCAAGTATGTTATGATGTGAATATGCAAGTGCAACACAGCCACATGACTCTGTGCACACAGACCTTTAGTTCCCCATTTCTGGAGCCTAACCTCCCAGGATACCTCGGTAGTGGCGGACGGAAGCGGTGGGCTGGGCCTCGACCACCTCTAAACCGATAATTGCACTACCAGTCAGACCTATCGTACGCCTCGACGCTAGTGCACTAAGCGGAGCTCTTGCGTACTCTTTCCCGGCAAGTCCAGCGGACTTAACTCGGCGAACTGCAAACCACACTTGCCGATTCAACGTATCGGCGTCAGTGCATCGACCCTCCATTACCGAAGTCCCACCACCTTATACTTTATGCGCATGCAACCTTATGTATCAGCTACAGAGCCAAAGCTCCCCGGACCATCCCGCCTGTCACAATCAACAACCGAGCCTAAGCTCCCCAGACTATCCTGTCCGTCACAGTCAACAACCGAGCCTATGCTCCCTGGGCCAACCTGCCCAAAATCAAAACCACCGAGCCTACTGCCGAGTGACCCAACCTAACATCCCGAGACATCGAGGTGAGTGAAAGTGAATTCTTATTTATACTAGTTACTCTTGCAGTTTACTTTTGCCTACAATTTAGGTTAGCCCAGGAATGCCCAAGGCATACCCCGTGAAGGGTTCTTGAGGGCACTAGGAACTAAGATGTCATGAAGCCTAAAGCTACCTTTCGCAATGCACTTACTGTTATTGGTTATTACCTAATTCCTGATCCCTTTTAATATTATTCTGGATCTACCCTAGTGTTTTTTGACCCTGTCTCTCCCTTCAGAGGAAAGACGATCTTTTGTCGATCACGAGCACCACCTAATCTTAGACAGCTTTACATCCTACTCATCCCAAACTTCCAATGGTAACTCCAATCCACTTTACTAAAATCAGTAAACCATAATTCCATCTCCCTACGTCCATTGCCCAAGTTAACATGATTTCCGCAGTTTTACTAAACGCAGAACACCTTATGCTATATGACGTTCATGATAGGAGGTACTCTAAATCCTCATCCAAACACCCTAAGATAATTAATGGAGGCCTATAATGACATTTATAGACTAAATCCAGAAACTTGGAATTTCCCTAATTTATCTGACATTTTATTTATTTTTCCTAAAAATCCAAATGCCCCAGGTTGAACATGAAGTGGCCCTTACCGCCATGCAAAATGCTCAATAAAATTAAAAAAAATACTAAGCAGCTAATTAACAAAAAATTCAAGTCTCCCAAATTTTTTGTAAGGCTTAAGCCTCTGATCCATAATTTTAAATATAATCACTTAATTAATAGCTAATGAAGCAAGTGCTATAAATATGCTTCCAAAAATTATAAGAAAATTCAAGCAAAACTATAAAGTCCTAAAAATACTTCTGACCAAGTTTCCAAATTTTTCAGTGAATAATAAACTCTAATTTTTTGTTTAGAATGATAATCCACTTTCATAATTCAATGAAACATCTACTGAAAATATTCATCTAAAAATTATAATAAAAATTGCTTATGAGCTTGCTACCCTAATATCACTACTAAACAAGCTTCATAATTTTCTAGCAAACATTGAGCTCTGAATCTAATATTGAACAAATTTGCATATTTAAAAGCTTGTGAAGTAAGTACTGAAAATATGCATCTAAAAATTATAATAAAAATCAGGTATGATTATAATGACCTAATACTTCCTCTGCCAATTTTTACATTTTCCTAATGAACAGTGAGATCATAATAAATAAAAGACAATCAATGGAAAATTCATATAATACAAAGGAGGTACCAAATTTATTGTTCCAATATTCCCAATAAAATCACCAGTGGCTCATATTAACCCCATGAAAATTCTACCCAAGTTCTATAGCTCTTTATTAAGTTTTGATTGTCTATCCTACATGAATAAGGGTTATGCCCTAAACTAGGGTTAGGATTTTGGGGAGTCTAACAGCCTCTAAATCTCACAATATTTTTACGAGTGGACTTTGATAACCCTAAAGTTTTCTCCACCAAATTTCAAGACATTTCAAGTTAATTTGACCCCTTGACCTTCAAACCCTAGGTTTGCATACATAAGACCTACCCTAGTGTCCTAGGGCTCCACCCTTCAACTTCCTTCCAATAACAGTGGAGGGCGGTGTTTTGTATGCTAATATAGTCGTGTGCTAAGATCCATCACCCTTGGGTGAGGTGGGCCAACTCAAGAGAACGTAGGGCACTTAGCCTTAATTTGACCTAAAAGGGCCAACCCTTGGCTACACAAATACCCGATCAAAACAAACCCAAAAGTGATAAAATTTTTACCAGAGCCTAATAATACTCCCCAAGATCTCCCTGTAAAATTTGAGGGTTTTTTGAGGTGTTTAAGATACCTAATTAAATTATAAATGACTTATTAAATTTTTCCAGAAACTATAGAAAACGTATCTCCAAAAATTCCCATTTTTGGACATGACAAGGTATAGGTTATGGTGGCTCCTTGTCCAAATGTCAGGTCATTTGGACTAGGGATGAAGTGGGAGCACTCATTTTAGTCTCTGACTAACCCTTGGTATAGACCCCACCAAAATAGTGCCCTGGTCAAACCAAGCACCAAAAATGGTTCAAATTAATTTTAAAATAAAGTAGACTCATATAGCTACAATTTTGATATTAATCATTTTCTCTGAAACAACACCTAAGTATTTTTAAATTAAATACCAATGTAACTGATAATGTGTGACAAAATATTCATTTAATACAATTAAATAAGTTTGGATCTGCACAGATCTTGAAGCAGATCGGGCGGATGCTGGACTTCTTCCTCCTCCAGCCAACGGCCTAGATTTACCCGACCTAGAGCAGGTTCCAGCCGCCATAGCCGGCAACCCGGCCACCTCCCTGGCCGGCCACCGACACCACCACCTCCGTCGAGGTTGTGGCCATTTATGGGAGGCGTCACGGCCGCCGGAGGGGCCAATTCCGGCAATCCCAACAATCTCATTTTTTCCCAAAAACCAGGAAAAACGAAAGGTTGATCGGGCTCAATTGAGCCCGATTATCAATCTAAATGAAACCTATGATCTACCTATTGAAGAAGGAACAAGGGAGGACCTTATTGGTGGTCTGGAGTCGAGCCGATCTTCGGGTTGCCATGGTGGTGGTGCTGTCGGCCAAATTTCTGCAATAGTGCAGTCAAGTGGCTCGAAATCTTCAGGTAAATGGTTGGAAGGGCTCCTCTCATGTCACTGATGGTGTTTAAAACACCAGTTGGTGGATGGGAGAGGCCAAACCATCAATGACCATTAATGGCCATTGAAAGCATGGCTCGGCCATGGTGGTGAGGAGGTGAATCTAGCTTGAGGTAGCCAGGAAAATACTGGAAACTCCTCCCATTCTCCATGGGAGTTGAATCATGCCATCAAAGGTGGCTCTTGGCCTCCCTAAGCCATGAATGGCTTCTTCCTCCCTCTTTCTCTCTCCCCATTAAGGGCGAGGTGGAGCTCTCCCTCTCTATCTCCTAGTCACCAAGGCTGACTTGGTTATCCCCCTATGATATTTGCAACCCAATAATTCCTGATATTTAATGATTAAGAGGTGGCTACCCCAAGTGAATAGGGCTTGAGCTTGGGTTAGCCCATTTGGGCTAAGTTGACCTAAACAAGGCTAGAGTTGACCTTGGTCATTTTGACCTTTTGGGTTGACCGCAATGGGTCCTTGGTGACCCATTGGCCTCCCCTAGGGTCTAGGTTGGGCTGGGTAGGGTTGTCTTGGCACTTTGGGGGTCACTTGACCCTTAGGAAGGGCACTTTGACCACTTTAGGGCTAGGGTTGACTTTGGTCAATATGACCATTTGGGTTGACTCCAAGGGTCCTTGGTGACCCCTTGGCTTCCCCTAAGGTCTAGGAAGTGTTGGGTAGGGCTAACTTTGTACCTTGAAGGTCACTTGCCCCTTAGTTTAGGCACTTTGAACACTTTAGGGCTAGTGTTGACTTGGGTAACCTTAAGCTCTAGAGTTGACCCCAATGGATCTTTGGTGACCCATTAACCCCACTTTAGTTCTAGGAAGACCTTGGTAGGGTTGGTTGGGCTCAATAGGGGCACCATGCCCTTAATTAGGGTACCTTGCCCTGATTAGGACTAGGAAGACCCTAGGTCAACTTGGCCACCCTAGGTTGACTCCAATGTCCCCTTAGTGCTCTAGGGGATGTTCCAATAGATTGGTGAGGTTATGGTGGGGTCTTGGAGTCCTGGTGAACTCCCTTTATCATCCCAACCTAGTATTTAAAAATTTACTATTTGTAGACCATAGTGATTTCACCTATATTCCCAGGTCCACATGGTCTTCTTGGGTTTCCTAGTGTTTTGTCATGACCTAGTCATGACAAAATAACTCCAATGGGGTCTAGTTTCCTAAGGGATGTTACAAATCACAATATATAACAAAAAATTTCGTCCTTAAAATTCAAGTTAGGCCTACGGGGTTTCAAGTATAAAAAGTAAATTGTAACATTCCGAGAGGTTGTGAGGGATACCTGACTGAAAAGCTCTGGGTACTTTTGTTGCATCATATCCTACAGCTCCCAGGTGTGCTCCTCCTGACCGTGATTCCTCCACAGGACCTTGACCAACGGAACCTTCTTGCAGCGCAAGAATCATGTCCCCTTGTCATCAATCCGGACCGGCTCATGGTGAACTAACTGATCAGATGCTACCGGCCCATCCATGGTCGTAATCTGCTGCTTTGGGTGTAGTATAGCCCTCTTAAAGAATTGGTTTCAATATGTACTAAACACCTATAGGGGGGTGAATAGGTTTAATTCTTTTTCTGACTTAGGCAGATAATTCTATCTGATTTAGCAATTTATTCAGAAGAAAATATAACACAGCATTCACATACACACAACATTCACAGATTGCACACCAGTTTTATAGTGGTTCCCTAAATGATGGGTACATCCACTTTTCCCCTTCGCCTATCTAGCAATGTACAAGATTCGGCCTAACTTCCTTCCTTCTTCTCAGATCCGCAGATCTTATAGCTCAGAACCAATACTGGTTCCTACAACTCAGAGTGAATCCACACTCCTACAACTCAGGCACAAGCCCTACCTCAGCCTCTTTCACAGGCCTACAACTCAGAGTGACACCCCACTCCTATAACTTAGGAAAAAGCCCTACCTCAGCCTCTTTCATAGGCCTACAACTCAGGGAACAGATTCCCCTACCTCAGGCACTCAGCCCTACCTAAACCTCTATAATTTAGGCTTACAACTCAGAGAAGTAAATCTCCTACACTCAGATCTATTACAGATCCTACAAAAATTATTGATGAAATGATAATGATATCATCAACCAGATGGAGAGAGAATTGATTGAAGGCTTCTTGATCAGTTCTTGATAGAACTGATTACTTAAGGATCAACCTCTCTTAGCTTTCTTCAAAGCTTCTTGAATCTAAACAAAGTAGGGTTGATCTTCTTTATGTTGGAGTTGATCTTCAATCAGCTTCCTTCAGAAATTAATCTGAATTCTTCTTCAGACTTGATCTGAATTCTTCAGGCTGACTGTTTAGAATCTGCCTTCACTGGATGAGAACTTCTCTCCTTCTTATTTTTCTCACTGTACAATCTGTTTACTGTTTCTTCTTTTTCTTCTTCTGGATTCTCAATCCTTCAGAGATTATAATTGATTAGCTTGATTAACTTTTCTCTGTTCTGTGTGTGTTATGTGTTCTTTGATTGTTGAGAGAGCATATCTATATATAAGCTTCATCCATGGTAACCAGCTGTTATGGTTTCAAACAGTCTTTTGACACCTATGACAGATGTGACAACAATGTCAGTAATGACAGCTGTCAAGTCTCCAGTTGCATTACTTCAGCATTCATTTGACTTTAACTCAGCAACAGAGAATGTTGAGTGAATACTTTACATGTGTCGACACATATAGTCCATGTGTCGACACAAGTCTTGATGATGTCGACACAGCTTCACTTTTACTTCTCGACACAGCCTCTGTGGAATATATCGACACAAGTCCTATGTGTCGACACAAACACTCCTTGTCTTGACAAAGTTGGTGTCTACAGAATTCTGGTGTGTGTCGACACAAGTTTTGTGTGTCGACACAGTCGTTGTCGACAGAATTCTGGAATGTGTCGACAGCTTCTCTGTGTGTCGACACAACTTCTGATAATGTCGACACAATCTGGCCCTTGGTGTCGATATAGCGTTGTTGACAGGTTTTCTGTGTGTCGACATAAATTCTGGGTGTCCACACAATCTGGCCCTTGGTGTCGACAAGCCATTCCCAAGTGTCGACAGTTGTACTTAGAGAATTTTCCTTTCCATTTACTTAACCTGCACATGATAACTCTACACAACATCAAATACAACTTGATGCATATCATTGAGATAGGTAAGGCTTCTCTAAATCGGGTACACATTTTCCAATGTACCCAACAATCTCCCCCTATTTGGAGAAGTAATAACCCTTAGTCAATGATATACATCACTTATAATAAAATTAACAATATGATGTATAAAACATTCAATGACAGGGAATCATATAAATAAAACAAGTAAATAATATCATCACAGAATATGATATAAACATAACAAGCATGAATCATTGTTTTGTTTAAACTTCACAAAAGTTTGTTGACAACAGATTACATGGAGTTTAAAACTGAAGATTACAATGTTATAAAAATCTATTCAAGTTATCCTACGGCTGATCAGGATCCTTGATCACTATGCCTTTTCCAAACTGGACCCTTGCTTGTACTGGAGCTTCAGTATCTTCAGCTGGCTTCTTGCCTTTGAGATCCTTCTTCTTAAGTTTTTCAGCCTTAACTTTTTGCCTTTCAAAATAGTGATAAGGCTTGGGAAAGTATTTTCTGGGCTCTACAGCTGTAGCAGGTATTTTCCCAGCCTTGTGATCCCTTCTGAACTGATGTATCACATCTTGTCTTTGCAGATATTTTTTCCACTCAACTTCAGAATACCACTTGCCTCTATCATGCATTTTGTCTTTGACAGCTTGCCAGGTAGTGAGTATTATATTTGTTGAGGTTGGACTCCATCTTTCAAAATCAGGCCTTAGTTCATCCTACTCTCTAAACCTTTTCTTTGAGAGTTGAGCTGCTTGCTCTTTATTCAGTGCTGCCTCTGACATTTCCACTTTCTCAAATATAACATTCTTAGTAGCCTCTGGAGAGCTATACATCTGTTGAATAAGTTGTTGAATTCCTTCAAAATTAGAAGGGTGTATATGATTTGAGCTACCTCCTGCGGACCCCCTTCAATTCCTGCAGCTTGTATACCTGACTCAGCTGTATTATCATCATCACATAGGGGTGGATATCCTAGAGTTGCTCTAACAGCATTTGTTATCCATTTAGCCTACTCTGAGCTAGCATTGACTATAACCCTCTCCCCCTTTATGACTTCTCTCTCAATATGATCTCTTAAGTCATCTTTTTGGAACCTAATCTGATTAACTTGATAATTGGTTCCTTCTGTATAATAAGCTTTAAACTTCTATCGCTGAGCAGATATGATCTTCTGAGATGCTTGAATGGCTGATTGAAAAGTGGCTAAATCTTCTTGAAGTTTCTTATCAAACTCTGACTTCTCTTTAGCCCTTTCCTCAGTTAATGCAGTTGCATTATTCTTTAACTCAGTAATTATCACATTATGTGATTCAGTAAGATTAACATTCATCCTAATTTGATTTTCTAGGATATATCCTTACTTGACCATTATATCATCAATCTGTGTCCTTGCCTCTTGTTGCTGTTTTGCCAGATAAACTACAACATTACCTCCTTTATGGAAGCAATCGGGCATCTCCTTATTATAGTTTACTTCAAATCTGATTGATTTTATATCTTGAGCCAGAGTGAATTGAAGTTCCTTATGGCTTTCATCCATATATTTCTCCATGGATGCTCTTTGCTCATCCATTTTAATTTGCAGAGCAACCAACAGTGAACTTAAATCAACTGTTGGAGCTGAGGGTTGTGAGGAAGTCTATAAAGCTTTCTTATAATTTGAGCTTTTCTTCCTGTAAACCATTAGTTTTCTCTTCTTTGCTCTTAGTGCTTCTCCATCATCAGATTCAGAAGAACTTTCATGGTTCGCTGTGTCCTTTGGACTTGAGGCCAGCTCGTTGTCAATTCTTGGCAACTCCCCCTAAGTCTCTTGCTCCTCCACCTCAGTTCTTGGCACTACTTCCTCAGTTCTTACTTCATGTAAGTCAGGAAACAATTCCTCAAGAGTTAATTCTTATTGCATTTGAACTGGAGGAACATCTGTATCTTGTACATTTAATGGAGCATCATCTAATGTAGATGTATCATCCATTAATACATCCTGTGCAGGGATGTTGTGTAACGCCCTGAAACTCAAAATAGCAACGACGGACGTTTTGGGCCAGTTTTTGGTTCTGGCAGGAGGCACACGGCCTGGGACACGGGCATGTCCCAGGGCGTGTCAGGCTTGTGTCGACACTCAGCCGGCGAAGTCGACATTTTGCGCTTGACATTGTGTCGAGACTGGGCACACGGCCTGCGATACGGGCGTGTCGCAGGGCGTGTCGACCCTTGTCGACACTCAGCCCGCGAAGTCGAAACTCTGCGCTCGACAAAGTGTTGAGACATGGCACACGGCCTACGACGCGAGCGTGTCGCAGGGTGTGTCGACCCGTGTCAACACTCGTCCTGGAGAGTCGGCGAATTTTGCTCGACGATGAGTCAAGACAAGGCACACTGCCTAGGACACGGGCGTGTCCAAGGCCGTGTCGTGAGGTCGACGAACTTTGCTCGACGAAGTGTTGAGTGTCGAGACCGTGTACACGGCCTGGAGCCCAGGCGTGTTTGAGTGGACACGGGTTAGGACACGGGCGTGTCCTAGAACCCGTGTAGTTCTCGGGTTGTTTCCGGGATAAATCGATGGTGGTAGACGTCCAGCCACACGGCCGTGTCGGGTGGAACACGGGCGTGTCAGGTCGAACACGGGCATGTTCCATGCCCGTGTGTTATTCCAGGCGCGTCGATTTTGACGAGGAAAGAGGCACACGGCCCTAGACACGGGCTTGTGCCAGGCCATGTTCGGTCCAGATTGGACATTGTAGTCCTGAATCAAAGCCGTTCATTTCTTTAATTGGTGATCCAACGGCTGGGGTTGTTCCTGATGGGATATACCCGGGATTGGGCCTTAGAAACCCTCACTTTTACTTGAGTGGTTATCTTTCTAAAACTTGGAGAGAGAGGAGAGCCAAGGAAGGAAGAAGAAGCTAGATCCGGCCATTGGAGGAGCTTCGAAGCTCCAAATCGCGAGCCGACTCCAGATCCACGAACGCGAAACGAGTGCGGTGCTTTTCATTCGCTTACTTTTCCATGGCGCCAAAGAAGAACGCTAGGGTAACGATTCTCTTCTTGAGCACGTGTAGCTCTCCTTCTTTGCATAGGAAGTCCGCTCTCGTAAGTTTGCGGTGAGTTGGAGGCGTTCCTTCGGGTAGATATCGAAAGTCCCCTATGTGTAGAGTCCATAAGCGAGAATGGACATAAGCATGATGTGTGAAGCCTATCCGGACATGTTGGTCTGGATCGGTGATGTTGCATTGCATAATGCCGGAGAAGACTCCATGCTATTGGTTATTTTTTGGGTTTTCTACACGCTAGATTGCATCAGGGAGCCTTGGGGATTAACCCAAAGGTGCACCCGGAAAACTGGGCGGATGCGTGATCTTGCCAACTTGGCGGCCTGAGAGCCAACTTGAACATAACCGAGTTATGAGAATTGTGATGGAAACGGGACTCGGGAGAAGTTTGACCTGCGCATATGGTTTAAATTACCATTGCGGGAGCATATGGTTTAAATTACCGTTGCGTTGTGAGCACGGGATAGACGGAACCGTACCCGTTCTATATCGTTTGGATTAGAGCCGTTGGCATAGATGAGGGTCTTCGGCGGTCTATGGTTTTAATTACCGTGACCCATGCCGGGAAGACAAACTGCTCATTGATTGGCCGTCCAAATGGATGGTGGTGAGTCAGCAGACTTAGACTGTGTTCACCGAGAATGTGCCCTGAGTGCACGGGGTGTGTGGCCGTATGAGCCTACGCTTGTGATGAAATGAATATTGATTTATTGTACGCTTATGCTAATGAAATGCAGGGAAGGAGCATCGCCTCCCCGAGTTGGGGGCGGGATAGTTATAATTTGGTCAGCATTGCTGACCGTTGCCTTGTTTTGCCACCGTGTGGTGGTTTATTGCTTGCAGGTGCTGCTGGACCAAGCGGTCAATAGTGGGGTAATGCCCAATTTGCGAAGCCGGCCCTCGAAGGCCTAATTGGAGTGTTTACTGCTTTATTCATGTATGACCGGCCTGCGTGCCGTGGTTTGTAAATCATGTAATATCAAGTGAACCATTTTGTAAGGCCTTAAGGATTGTACTTGTGTATGTACAACATTCCTATTTGGTATTAGTGGACATTCATGCTTTAGTGTTGGGTTCTTTAATGCAACTTATTAAATTGCTTCCGCTAGAATGCTCTGTGTAGGACGTTATGATTGGTTGGATGGTTTCCATGAGTAACCACCCAGTCTGTCTGTGGTATATGGCGTCGGGCACCGGCCGGACCTACAGCTATATGCTATGCAGCGGATAGGGGTGTTACATTTTGGTATCAGCCTACTGGTTTTGGTCGGGCTTAAACTGAATTCATGGCCGAATTCTTTTTAAGGGGTGGTGAGCACTTGTGTGTGTGTCATCGTTATAACAGTAAAAGAACCCATGAATGTCCACTTAGGAATGAAAAAACACGTGTTTGAGGAACCTGCGTGTTCCGATAATTGCTGTTTGCAATTTTATTTGGTCGCTTAACGGTGTTTTGTACCACTATAGGTGACCAGAAGTGGTGTTGGGTCATTGGAACGTCAAGTTTCTGAGGCTAGCAGTGCACCTAATGAAGCTCCTGCAATACCTCTATCGGCTGAGACCATACGATTGGTGGCCGAAGCAGTGTTGGCCATGATTAATGCGCAGCCTACAAGGAAAACGCAGCAGCCCGCTCCTGCGATGGAGCAGGTACCACTGCAAGAGGCTGAGTCGAGGAGAGTGGAACAAGTGGTAGTGGAACCGTTGGTGCCAAGGAGGGCAACCGAGAGGCAGCTTAAGCATGTAATGAGCTTTAACCCTCCAGTATTCTTGGGGTTGGGAACCCCATCTCAAGCTGAAGACTGGCTCTCCAGGGTGAAGAGAGTCATGACAGCAACGGAGACGGAGGAGTGGCAAATGACCACCATCGCTACGTTCCTTCGGGACGGTGAAGCGCGAATGTGGTGGGAAGGATTGGAGCTGCATTTATTGAGAGGTAGGCAACTTGTTGATGTCTCGATGGAGGAGTTCTCGAGATTGTTCTTGGCTCGATACCTCCCTTCGGCGCAGAGGATAGCGTTGGAGGACGAGTTCCTGAAGTTTGTTCAGGGTGAGAAGAGCGTGGATGAATATCTCCATGAGTTTACTAGTTTGAGTCGATATGATTGCTCCACCATCGCGGATGAGGATCGCAAGATGAATCGATTCTACGAAGGCTTGAGAGATGAGTTGAGGTTACTACTCTCGGGGCCGATGACGCATGGTTTCTTGACCTTGGTCAACACGGCCCGGTCCTTGGAAAAAGACATGAAGAACGTTCAAGCGAAGAGGAACGTTGGTGAGAAGAAATCTAGGTTCAAAGTGCCGACTACTTCAAAGTCTGGCTATCAAAGATTCTTCAAGAAGCATAAGACTTCGGGTCCAGCTCCTTCTGGTGCTTCTGGGGCGACTACGAGTCGTACCCCGGGGGCATGTTTTACTTTTGGAAAGACGAGGCACTTTGCCCGCGATTGTTGGAGCGGACGTCCCAAGTCCGAAAGAAAGCCGGGAGCTACTTATGAAGAGAAGGGCAAGGCGGTGGAGTCAACCGCGTCCCACTATGCTCCGGCCCAACCAAGGGTATATAATCTTGGCCAACAGGAGGCCATCAAACAGGCTGATGTGGTGACAGGTACGGTTTAATTTATAGCAAGTCAATTTATTTAAATACTTGTTATGCACATGTTACTTTACCACTGCTTGTTTAGGATTTGTTTTGATTTGTGAAAATCCGGCTAGAGCACTTTTCGATACGGGAGCTTCACACTCCTTCTTGTCCGAAGGATTTATATCACACATCGGAGTCCCTTCTTCGATGGCGAAGGATAAGTTGGATGTGTTGTTGCCCAACGGGTGTTCGATGTACGCGGATAGGATCTGCGATGTAAAGATTCGTATTGGGAATCAGGAGTTCGATCTGCAGGCGTCGTTACTTCTGTTGGTGGAGTTTGACATTATATTTGGCATGGACTGGCTCTCGGAGCAGCAAGCCTATATCGACTTCGATCGCAAGGAAGTCAAGCTGGGAGCAAGTCGTGAAATGACTTTTACGGGCTTAAAGGGGTCGAGCAAGACGTTGATGTCTGCTCTTCAGGTGGTGAAGGGGGTTCGTGCTGGTGCAGAACTGTTCTTTACACTAGTGGAGCTTGCGAAGCCGAAGCCTGCGTTGGATTGTATTTCAGTGGTATCGGAATACCCTGATGTGTTCCCCGCAGATCTTCCTGGAGACCCGCCTCAGGGGAGATAGATTTCACGATTGAGCTAGTGCCAGGTG
Organism: Platanthera guangdongensis; assembly: GCA_039583875.1. Classification (NCBI taxonomy): domain Eukaryota; kingdom Viridiplantae; phylum Streptophyta; class Magnoliopsida; order Asparagales; family Orchidaceae; genus Platanthera; species Platanthera guangdongensis. The sequence continues at coordinate 46,039,783 of CM077167.1, read as the reverse complement.
CAAAGCCTGTATCACGATCTCCTTATCGGCTAGCGCCTAAGGAAATGGCAGAGCTGAAAGTTCAACTGCTAGAGTTGTTGGATCAAGGGTATGTGCGCCCAAGTTTTTCGCCTTGGAGCGCACCGGTCCTCTTTGCTAAGAAGAAGGACGGAAGCTTGAGGCTATGTATTGATTATCGGGAGCTCAACAAGTTGACGGAGAAGAACAAGTACCCGATCCCCCGGATCGATGATCTTTTTGATCAGTTGGTCGGGTCAACGGTGTACTCGAAGTGGGATCTCAAGGCTGGGTTCTATCAGCTGCGAATAAGGGAGTGTGATATCCCGAAGACACCATTTAGTATGAGATACGAACATTATGTGTTTATGGTCATGCCGTTTGGGCTGACTAATGCGCCGTCAGTGTTCATGAATTTGATGAACAGGACTTTCAGGGAGTACTTGGACCATTTTGTGATTGTCTTCATCGACGATATTTTGGTGTACTCACAAAGTGAGGAAGATCACTTCAAGCATCTTCATTTAGTTTTGGAGACACTAAGGAGGAATCAACTGTATGCCAAGTTCTCGAAGTACGAGTTTTGGTTATCCTCGGTGGCGTTCCTCGGCCATATATGTTGGGTTTCTCTATGGGGTTGGCACAACGCTTGTGCACGCAGCGGAAAAATAAAACATCAAGAAAAACCCAAAGAGATGTGGATCGGGCCATGAACAGTTGAATCAAGAAGTTAACAAAACTAGGCAAAAATTACCTCGGTGGCGTCGAGTCACAACTCAACGGAGGAGCTCCAAACTTTGATTGCTTGCTAGTGGCGAGTTCTACGTGGAATATTATCCACGTTTCTACAGAAGTCCACACGAGCGGGAGAACGCTGAGCTTTCTGTCGCACGGAAGATCGGGAAGGAGAAGACCGCACCTCGGCTAATCCACGGACTGCTAGGTCCGCGCCAGGAAGAGCAGCACCAGCGACAGTCGCCGGAGAAGAGGTGGCAGCGGAGCGAACGCGGCGGTGGAACACTTTACGGCGGCGGGATCGGGATCGGGATCGGCGGAACGATCGAGCGGAACCTTTCCGTCGGGGTCGATTCGCACAGTAGCCAAAAGGATCTATACCGATAAAACCTAAGTGTTCTATTTATACAAGAGGTATAAATAAACCCAGGAAAATCGCTATCCGCAGACCACCCAGAACTAGGGTTCAGAATCGGCGAGTATGAATCGGTGAGAATCGGCGACAATCGGCGAGAATCACTGAGCAGGTTCGGTGAGAATCATTCGACGAGTATCACATTGGATCGGCGAGAATCAGAGTACAATACTCGACGATTCTCGCCGATCGTCGAGCCACGCTCGACGACACATAATGATACTCGACGATCGTCGAGCCGCGGTCGACGACAATCATCGAAGTAGTCGATCGTCGAGAATCAATCATTGATTCTCGACGATTCTCGTCGATCGGCGAGAATCAGGGAGACGATTCTCGCCGATCGGCGGGAATCTGAAGACTATTCTCGACTAATGTCTTTGACCCTCGGACGACGAACCTAACCAGCCCTTCAAGGCAACCTTTGCCCAACCCGATGATCCTATGAGGCAACAATTTGCCCATAACCCTATTCAGGTCGGTGATTGGTAACTTTTACCAACACAGTCAGCCATCCAATTTCTCCTCATCTCTTATGTGCGACCCTGCAGGCTCATATTGCGTTGGCAGTGAGATTACATGTTTGACCACTTCCAGATCATCATGGTAACTCCAACAGACTCCCACTTGATCTCGAAAGTATCAAACCAAAAACCTCACAAACAATGAGCGGCATCTAGCAATGCATCATTGCTCCCCAAGCAATAAGAGTTAATAACTCATAAGCCTTTATGACCAATGTATCAGCGTTGTCTTTGTCCCTTTGTCCCTTACATCCGGAAGGAACTAGAGGCATGGACCGTGTCACCCTCGTAATAGCTCAATCCAAGTTTTCTTGATCCAGGACGGACTTCCAGAGAATGGTGAGTCCAATATCACATATTGACTCAACCAAGCATGGCTATGCATTTCTCAGTCCAGTTCCATCAAGGGGCCCATGGATGCAACTCCTGTCATACAGGAGGACAAATTCCATATCTGCTCACACACAAACACCCAAATGATTCGTAACATGCCCAACAACCACCCTTATCATCAACCTTTCTCAAAGAAGACTTTAGATGGAATCAAAGCACGCTCTTCCTCACTTGATGAATGCTGTGACTTCAGTTTAATGACCACAACACCATTGTCAATTGAGACCTACTCGTGACACTATTGGATGACAATCCACAGAGTAGTCTCAGGTTGGGTCTATCCAGTACAACTTGTTCACTAACAAGTACCCACGTGATGACTTGATATCACAATATCATGACCTGTGAGAACCAGTCATCAGTCAACACACGTGATAGCCTTCATGTATCATCATCACCCTTAGCTTCTATGATGATACTTGACCAGGGACCTTTAAGAATGAAGCTTCAAATAAATCATAGGCTCTCACATTCAAGTCACGTACTTGATGTCCTATGGAAGCGAACATTCTAAGGGTATCTATTATGTTAACATTTAACTATCATATATAGAAAAACTCACAATAAAAGAATTTGCCATTAATTACAAAAGAAAAACTAGGTACACAGTTCATCATATGAACAAACAGCCAACAAAATACATATTTACATGCAATCCACAAGATCCTCACTAGAGTTGATCGTTTAGGTATCGCATACCCATCGATCTAGTATGACCATCATGCTTTCTCTGTGCGAGAGGCTTTGTCAGCGGATCCACAATATTTTCCTCAGTCGGCACTCTGCAAATATTTACATCTCCTCGTTCGACAATCTCACGAATAAGATGAAACCGCCGAAGTATGTGCTTGGAGCGCTGATGAGATCTAGGTTCCTTAGATTGTGCAATTGCACCATTATTATCACAGTAGAGAACTACGGGACCAACAATGCTAGGAACTACATCAAGCTCGCCGATGAATTTCCTAATCCATACAGCCTCCTTCGCTGCATTAGCTACTGCGATATACTCGGCCTCTGTCGTAGAATCAGCAACTGTCTCTTGCTTGGAACTCTTCCAGCTCACAGCTCCTCCATTCAGGCAAAACACAAAACCTGACTGAGACTTGGAGTCGTCTCTATCAGTTTTGAAGCTAGCATCCGTGTAACCGCTTACAACGAGCTCTTCCTCTCCACCATACACCAAGAACACGTCCTTAGTCCTTCTCAAGTACTTCAGGACATTCTTGACTGTAATCCAGTGACACTCACCGGGGTCTGACTGATACCTGCTAGTCATGCTCAAAGCAAAGGAGACATCGGGTCGAGTATATAACATCGCGTACATGATTGATCCAATTGCCGAAGCATATGGAATCAACTTCATGCGGTCCTTGTCTTCAAAAGACTTTGGACATTGGTCCTTAGAGAGATTCACACCATGAGACATGGGCAAAAATCCTTTCTTGGACTCAAGCATGTTGAACCGCTTCAACACCTTTTCGATGTACGTACTCTGGGTCAAACCCAGCAACTTCTTCGATCTATCTCTATAGATCTTGATACCAAGTATATAAGTCGCTTCACCCAAATCCTTCATTGAAAAGCAGTTCCCTAGGTTGTTCTTAACAACTTTCAGGGTAGGAATGTCATTCCCAATCAACAGTATGTCATCTACATACAATATCAGGAAGACAACAATGCTCCCACTGATTCGCTTGTAAACACAAGGCTCATCTTCATTCTTGATGAAACCAAACTCTTTGATTTTCTCATCAAAACGAAGATTCCAACTTCGAGAGGCCTGTTTCAGTCCATAAATGGACTTATTCAGCTTGCATATTTTAGTTGCTTCATCTAGGGATACAAAACCCTCGGGTTGTGTCATATACACTTCCTCAAGGAGGTTTCCATTAAGGAAAGCCGTTTTGACATCCATCTGCCAGATCTCGTAGTCATAATACGCAGCAATAGCAAGCAATATCCTAATGGACTTTACCATGGCAACAGGGGAAAAGGTCTCATCATAGTCAATACCATGAATTTGCTTGAAACCCTTAGCCACCAGTCGCCCTTTGAATGTCTGTACATTCCCATCCATGTCGGTCTTCTTCTTGAAGACCCACTTGCACCCTATGGGTCGTACCCCTTCAGGTGGTTCCACCAAGTTCCAAACTTGGTTTGCATACATGGAGTCCATTTCGGATTTCATAGCCTCAAGCCATTTGTCGGAGTCCGGTCCATTCATAGCATCTTGGTAGGTTGCTGGTTCATCATCATGATCCATAAGCAACACATTACCTATTTGAGACACGAGAAATCCATATCTCTCAGGCTCAAACCTCGGTCTACCAGATCTACGTAGGACTTGTGTTCCCTGAGCAGGTTCTCCAGCTACAACATCTTGTAGTCCTATCTCAGAATCCAATTCCGGTTCATTCACTACATGTGGCTCTTGAACTTCTTCAAGCTCTACCTTTTCAGTCTTTCTTGATAAGAACTCTTTCTCCAAGAAGACACCAGTCCTTGCGACAAACACTTTGCCCTCGGATGGTAGGTAAAAGTAATACCCTTTCGTTTCCTTAGGATATCCCACCAGATAACATTTATCCGATTTGGGTTCCAGCTTGTCAGGCATTTGACGTCTCACGTATGCCTCACAGCACCAAATTTTAATGAACGACATACTAGGACGCTTCCCAGTCCATATCTCATATGGTGTCTTCAGAACCGTTTTCGTTGGAGCGCGATTCAATGTCATTGCAGCAGTCTCTAAAGAAAAACCCCAAAAGGAAACAGGCAAGTCTGCAAGACTCATCATCGAACGTACCATGTCTAACAGAGTACGATTTCTCCTCTCAGACACACCATTATGTTGTGGTATTCTAGGTGGAGTGAGCTGTGATACAATACCACACTCTTTCAGATGATCACGGAACTCATGACTCAGGTATTCGCCACCTCGATCAGATCGGAGTGCTTTAACCCTTTTACCCAACTGGTTTTCTACTTCATTTTTGAACTCTTTGAACTTTTCAAAGGTCTCGGATTTGCACTTCATAAGATACACATATCCGTATCTACTGAAATCATCAGTAAATGTAACAAAGTACAAATACCCTCCTCTAGCCATGGTACTCATGGGTCCGCATACATCACTATGTACAACACCCAAGAGATCCTCAGCCCTCTCAGTATAACCAGTGAAAGGAGCTTTAGTCATTTTGCCTAACAAACAAGATTCGCATCGCTCAAATGATTCATAATCAAATGAGTCCAAAAGTGCATCTCTATGGAGCTTGGATATGCGCTTCTCGTTGATATGACCCAAACGACAATGCCAGAGAAACGTAGGGTTCGAATCATTTGTTCTTAGTCTTTTATTATTTTCTACATTATAGATCAGATGGTCCAAGTTCAAAACGTAAAGACCATTGAACAATTGGGCTACAGCATAACAAACATCATTCTTAAATATTGAACAACAATTGTTCTTAATTATAAAAGAAAATCCAATCATGTCCAAACATGAAATAGATATAATGTTTCTAGTTATCGCCGGAACAAAATAACAGTTATCTAGTTCTATTACAAGCCCACTTGGCAAAGAAAGACAGTAAACTCCTACGGCTACAGCAGCAACTCTTGCTGCATTGCCGACGCGGAGGTCCACCTCCCCTTTACTCAGCAATCTTCTCCTTCCCAGTTCCTGCACATTTGTACAAATGTGAGAACCACATCCGGTATCCAATACCCAAGATGAAGGAGCAGAAAGGTTTATCTCTATAACGTAAACATTAGAAGCGGAAGTCATACCTCCCCTCAATTTCTGCAGACCCTCAATGTACGAAGGACTGTTCCTCCGCCAATGACCAGCCTTGCCACAGTGGTGGCATTTCCCTTCCTTCACCGTGCTCTTCTTCTTGATCAGTGCTGAAGACTTGGGCTCAAGATATGACTTAGGTCCTACCTTCGTCTTCTTAGAGCCCTTGGCTTTGCCCTTGCCCTTATGCACCATCAGTATGGGGCTGGCAGGCTTGGCCTTCTTCATGTTGATCTCGGCAGTTCTTAACATGCCTAGGAGTTCGGGCAGTGTCTTGTCTATCTCATTCATATTGTAGTTCAAGACAAACTGCTCATAACTGTCCGGCAACGATTGCAGGATCAGATCCGTGGCCAACTCTTGACCAAGAGGAAAACCCAACCTTTCAAGGTTCTCTATATACCCAATCATCTTGAGTACGTGAGTCCCTACTGAGTCTCGAACTCCCATCTTGCACTGAAACAACGCTTTAGTGATGTCGAACCTCTCTTGACGAGCCTGCCCTTGAAACATTTTCTTGAGGTGCTCGTCAATCTCCTTGCACCCCATGTTCTCATGTTGCTTCTGAAGCTCAGAGTTCATGGTGGCAAGCATAAGGCACTCGACATCCAAAGCATCGTCAGTATTCTTCTTATAAGTATCCTTCTCAGCACGGGAAGAGTTCCCGGTCGGCACCTCGGGGGCTTCTTCTTCCAAGACATAGAGCTTTCGCTCTTGCCTGAGAACAATTCTCAGGTTCCTATACCAGTCCATATAATTTGTCCCACTGAGCTTATCCTTCTCAAGGATGGCTCTTAGAGACAACGTGGAGTGCGCAACGCTTGCCATGGAATTCTACAAGAATTTATGCAGAATAAAATCACTAACAATTCGGAGAGTTCATGCGAGCTACTCTCTTAGTGGACAAGATCCGTATTTCACCAACACTATGAGTCCGCTTTGGCGTTCCTCTCACGATGTGGTTATTTAGGTAGGCAACGCTTGCCAATTGCATCCTCATGCAATTCTTGTATGGTTGGTGAATAACTCCTTATTCGCATCCATCATATGGTGCATGCCAACCCTATGCCTCTAGGCACTCAACCTTTGAGGTCACCTAGTTAAGCTGGACCCGATGTCGACAGTGGGATAACACAATTATCCGCTCGCACCCTTACCAAGATAGATTAATGCACCTTGCTTTGGCAAGCCCACATTTCATCGATCGAGGCAGGAAGAGTGTCATCCATCGGAAGGCATCCGAACACTTAATATTTGATGAAGGGATTTCAAATATAGGTTAACAATTAACCATGATCAACATTTGATCGACGTGCACATCTAAAGAAAAACAATTTTTCTAAAACCACATGCATCCCTTATGTGCACATCCTGACACCATCAACATTTGATAGAAGGAAGGGCTAAATCTGAATATCCGGAAATTTCCAAATCCTCAGATTTACATGCATTGGACAGAAGGCAAAGACAACTCAACTTAAGCAGTAGACAAGCTCATCTCTCTTTGTTGGATTCAAAATCCAAAACAAAATCGAGGGATGGTTACTGCTAAGGAGATCACTATTTCTAACACTTAGAAATCCACCGAAATTCCAATCGCTCTTGGCGAGGTACCAAGACTAAATCTAGACATTTAGAACACTTCTAAATCCCTAGGTTTACACGCACTGGAATAACAAACTTCCAAAACAACGATCATGGCCGAACCTGGCTCTGATACCACTGTTGGGTTTCTCTATGGGGTTGGCATAACGCTTGTGCACGCAGCGGAAAAATAAAACATCAAGAAAAACCCAAAGAGATGTGGATCGGGCCATGAACAGTTGAATCAAGAAGTTAACAAAACTAGGCAAAAATTACCTCGGTGGCGTCGAGTCACAACTCAACGTAGGAGCTCCAAACTTTGATTGCTTGCTGGTGGCGAGTTCTACGTGGAATATTATCCACGTTTCTACAGAAGTCCACACGAGCGGGAGAACGCCGAGCTTTCCGTCGCACGGAAGATCGGGAAGGAGAAGACCGCACCTCGGCTAATCCACGGACTGCTAGGTCCGCGCCAGGAAGAGCAGCACCAGCGACAGTCGCCGGAGAAGAGGTGCCAGCGGAGCGAACGCGGCGGCGGAACACTTTCCGGCGGCAGGATCGGGATCGGGATCGGCGGAACGATCGAGCGGAACCTTTTCGTCGGGGTCGATTCGCACAGTAGCCAAAAGGATCTATACCGATAAAACCTAAGTGTTCTATTTATACTAGAGGTATAAATAAACCCAGGAAAATCGCTATCCGCAGACCACCCAGAACTAGGGTTCAGAATCGGCGAGAATCACTGAGCAGGTTCGGTGAGAATCATTCGACGAGTATCACATTGGATCGGCGAGAATCAGAGTACAATACTCGACGATTCTCGCCGATCGTCGAGCCACGCTCGACGACACATAATGATACTCGACGATCGTCGAGCCGCGGTCGACGACAATCGTCGAAGTAGTCGATCGTCGAGAATCAATCATTGATTCTCGACGATTCTCGTCGATCGGCGAGAATCAGGGAGACGATTCTCGCCGATCGGTGGGAATCTGAAGACTATTCTCGACTAATGTCTTTGACCCTCGGACGACGAACCTAACCAGCCCTTCAAGGCAACCTTTGCCCAACCCGATGATCCTATAAGGCAACAATTTGCCCATAACCCTATTCAGGTCGGTGATTGGTAACTTTTACCAACACAGTCAGCCATCCAATTTCTCCACATCTCTTATGTGCGACCCTGCAGGCTCATATTGCGTTGGCAGTGAGATTACATGTTTGACCACTTCCAGATCATCATGGTAACTCCAAAGATATAGTGACTGGAGAGGGTATTGTTGTGGATCCGGCGAAGATTGTTGCGATACGGGAGTGGCCTGAGCTTGCTACGGTAGCGAAAGTCCGGAGCTTTCTGTGGCTTGCCGGCTATTATAGGCGCTTCGTAGAGAACTTCTCGCGGATAGCGTTACCTCTCACTACTTTGACGAGGAAGGAGCAGAAGTTCGTTTGGACGCCGGAGTGCGCGCGAGCCTTTGAGGAGTTGAAGTGTCGGTTGACCACGGCACCTGTGCTGAGTTCGCCATGTGGGACGGAAGGCTATGAGATTTATAGCGATGCTTCGGGCAGCGGTTTGGGTTTCGTTCTACTGCAACACGGAAGTGTAATAGCTTATGGCTCGAGACAGCTAAAAGTGCATGAAAGGAATTAGCTGGTCCATGAATTGGAGTTAGCGGCCGTGATTTTTGCCTTAAAGCTGTGGAGACACTATTTGTACGGTGTGAAGATTGATATCTACACCGATCATAAGAGCCTGGAGTATCTGATTGATCAGAAGGATCTGAATATGTGGCAGCGTAGATGGATGGAGTTCTTGGGAGACTATACATTCAAGATCCACTACGTGCCTGGTAAAGGGAATGCGGTTGCGGACGCGTTGTGTCGTCGAGCCCCAGCTCAAGCCAATTGGCTATCGGTGCATGATGAGCGGTTGGTGCGGGAGTTGGAGGCATTGGAGATTATTTGTGTGGATAGACAATCAAGTGCTGAAGCAGTTCTGAATTGGACTGAAGTCCAATATGACCTGGCTGATCGGATTCGGCAGGCTTTGGATATGGATGTTCATATGTAGCAGTTCATGGTAGAGGCTCTGGATGGGTCAAATTCTCAATTCGTTGTGGAGGATGGATTGCTTTAGAAAGATGGTCGTCTGTGCGACCCAAGTGTGGGCGATTTGGGGGTGGAATTGTTGTACGAGTCACACCACACTAAGTACTCAATTCACCCGGGGAGCACGAAGATGTACCGTGATGTCAAGAAACTGTTTTGGTGGCCGAGTTTGAAGAAGGATGTGGCGCTCTACGTAGCGAAGTGTAACATCCCATTTCCAACTAGACCCCTAAGAGTCGTTTTGGCCATGACTAGGTCATGACAAAACCCTAGGAAGCCAGAAATGGGCAAAGAGATAGGGGACAAAATGTGGAAGATCATCATGGTCTGCAAATAGTAGAACTCTGAGCAATGGTTTAGGATGACCATGGGCTACACCCTAACCCCAAGACCCTACCACAACACCCCTAATACCTTGGGAGGCCCATTAGAGCCATAAGGACCCATTAGGGTCAACCTAAGAGGCTCAGTTGACCAAGGTCAACCCTAGCCCTAAATGGGTCAAACTAGCCTACTTAGGGTCAATTGACCTGCTCCTATCCTAGAGGACCCCACCTATGCCATACTAACCCTAAAGTGAGGTCAAAGGGTCACTAAGGACACATTGGGGCCAGCCCTAGAGGCCAGGTTGACCTAGGTCAACACAAGCTCCTAATTTGGTCAAGGTACCCTTACTAAGGGTATGTGACCTCCAAGTGCAGGGTAACCCTACATAACCCTACCTAGACCTTAGGGGAAGCCAATGGGTCACTAAGGACCCATAGGGGTCAACCCAATTGGTCATGTTGACCCAAGTCAACTCTAGCCCTAAAATGGTCAAAGTGCCCTTGCCAAGGGACATGTGACCCCCAAGATGCCCAACCAACCCTATTCAAGTAATCCTAGACCTTGAGGGAGTCCAATGGGCCACTAAAAACCCAATGGGGTCAACTCCGATGGTCAAATTGGCCCAGGTCAACCCTCATTTAGGTCAAGTCAAACCTAGCCCAAAAGGGCTAACCCAAGCCCAAGCCACTTCTTCCTTAGGCTAACCTCATTGCCATGACAATCATAACCAAGTGGGCTGCATTTAGCTTGTGGGGTTGACCAGTCAACCAGAGGTGACTAGGAGAGAGAAAGGAGCTTCCCTCCATGATAATGGAAGAGAGAGAAGATGAGGAAGAGGAAGGGGAGAGTGGAAAACCGGCCAAGGAGATCAACAGCCACCATTTATGGCTGCAATCAACTCCTCTAGGGAAGAGGAGTTGATTCCAGTCGTTTCCCGGCCACCAAGATGAAGGTTCAGTCCCCCCCCCCCCACTCAACCCGAGCCAAGCCTTCAAAGGCATTAATGGCCATTGGTGTTTGGCCTCTCCCCTCCCCCAACTAATGATATATACACCTTCAGTGGCGTGAGAGGATCCCTTACCATCGTTTACCTTATGAATTCAGGCGACTTGACTGCACAGTTGCAGAAATCTGGCCGGCGGCAACACCACCATGGCAACCCGAAGATCGACTCGCATTTAGGCCGCCAGGAAGGTCCTCCTCCACTCCTTCTCTCATGGATAGTTCTTAGCAATCACTAGGTTCAAGGTTCGGGCTCAATTGAGCCCGAATCCATTTCAAATTTTCATGATTTTTCCATGAAAATCCTCCTCTCGGGATCGCCGGAAAAAGGGCTTCCGGCGGCCAAGCCGCCGCCTGGCGACGGCCACCACCTCAACGGAGGTGGTGGTGGCGCTGGCCGGCCGGGGAGGCGGCCGGATCGCCGGCGGTGGCATTTGGAAGTTTCTCCAGGCGGGATCAATCGGGACCGTCGGCTGGAGGAAGGAGATGACTGGATGTCGTTAATCCCTGCGCCAAGATTCGTGCAAGGGATGCATTAAACTATAGGCTTCATATATTCTCATTTGATTTCTGTCACACCTTATATAATTAATGTTTTAATTATTTAAAAATAGTTAGAAGCTATGTATGAGAAAATGATCAACACATTATTTGTAGCCCTTTCAGTCTATTGTATTTTAAAATTGGTTTGAACCAATTTGGGCTCCTAGTTTGACCAGGGCACCCATTTTGGTGGGGCCTACTCATAGGGCTAGGCAGAAATTCAATTGAGTGCCCACACTTTATCATTGATCCAAATGAGCTGTAATTTTGGAAGATAGTCAACCTAGACCATATCTAGCAGTACACCAAAAATGGGAATTTTTGGGGGCACGTTTTCTATAGTTTTGGAAATTATTTAATTTATCTGTGATAATTTAATTAGGTGGTCTAATGACCTCCAAACCCTCCCAAATTTTGGTGAGTGGTCCCTGGACTCATGTTATGTATCTGTATAAAGTTTCACCTAATTTGGGTGTGTTTTGAATAGGTATTGACCCAACCCTAACCTTACCTTAATAAGGGTATTTTGGTCAAAAAGTGCACTTTTGATTTTGAGTGACCAAATCACCTCAACAGAGGCTGATTTTTGGACCACTGACTGGTTATGGCACTTAGCACCTCCCCATGGAATGTGGGGTAGTGTGGAATTGATTTGCCCTAAGTTCCTAGGCCAAACCCTAAGAAGGGACCTTTTTGCCTTGTGAAGGGCATGAGTCCTAAACACCTTGGATGAACATCAAATTTTGCAAGGAGGTTCCTAGGATATATAAAACACTCTGCTAAAAATATTAACTAATTTTGAAAAGGTTAGGGTCCCCAAAACCCTAACCCTAGCTTAGGACCTAAAACATGTAGTGTTAGTTTAGGTTAGCTAAACATCTTGAAACTTAACCAAATTTGGGTAGTGAGGGAATAAGGATATTTTGAGCCTCTGGTAATTTACTTGGGAAGTTTTGATCAATATTTGTAGCACTTCATTTGTAACTAATAGGATTGCCCTAATTAATAATTTGGCTATTATGGTCTCACTGCCCATTGAAAGGGCATGAAACATTGGCAGAGGTAGTTTTAGACCTTACTGATCATGTATGATTTTTGATAGAATTTTTGGACACCTAGTTAGGAAATCTACTTCACAAGTGCATTACTTGGGTTACATACTAAATAATTCTTGCAAGAGCCCAATACTTATTGCAAAATTATGAAACTTGATACATAGTGTTTCTAGCTCAATACTATTATGTGGAAACTTTTTCTAGGGTATTTGTAGGCCATTATAATCATCCCTGAATTTTCTCTGAATTTGTGGAGGTATTATTACTCAAAAATCTTTTAAAATGACTTTTTATGAGATATCTTTGAAATTAAATTTAAGGGCCTAAACCTTGCTGAAAAATTTAAAGACTTAGGCTTTAGAGTTGATTTTGCATTTTGTAATTATCATAAATTTATTGGAATATTATCTTGTCTGAAATTGCTACTTCATGTTTCAAACTTGTGCTTTTTGGATACTAGAATAAATAAATTAATTATCATACAAATTAGGAAAATTATGTATTTCTGGATTTATGCTTCAAATGTCATTTTAGCCCTCTAATAATTATCATATGGGTACTGGATGAGTATTTCATGTACTTCCCTTTTTACGGGTCATGTAGCTTAAGTGGTCTGCATATAGCAAAACTGCAGGAAATCATTTTGGATATGAATTAGAGCACGTGTGATGGTTCTTGATGGATTGCTGGAAGGATAAGTAGAATGGGTTGCATCTATGGAAGATGAGTGAGTAGAGTGTGGTTTTTGTCTAGGGTTTAGAGGCGTTCGGGTCCGACGAAAGATCGTCCTACCCAAGGAGAGAGTTGGAGTCAAATCACCCTAGGATTAGCATATCGGAATATGAGAAAACAAAGGGTAAGGGAATCAACCAATAACAAAATAAGTACCTTGCGAAAGGGAACGCTGGGCGTAATCCCAACACAGTTCCTAGTGCCCCTTGAGAGCCCTTCACAGGGAATACCGGGGGCAGTCCTGGGTTAACGTAAAATGTTTAACAAGCTGAAAAGAGTAACTTAGTAATTAGGGTTGCACATTTCACAAACACTTATGGCACCGGAAGTTAGCTGGGAGCTTCAGCTCGGATGGTTAAAAGACGGACTTTGGGTCCGGGGAGCTTCGGCTCGATTGTTTGAGACGAACGTGTTTGTCCGGGGAGCTTCGGCTCGGGTTTGAATACGCTAAATTTGCATGTGCATAAAAGGAAGGAAAAGTTAAGGTGGTGGGTCTTCGGTATTGGAGGGTCGATGCACCGACGCCAGTACGTTGACTCGGCAAGTGTGGTTAGCGCTTCGCCTACAGAAGTCCGGTGCGCCAGCCGACAAGAGTACACAGGAGTCCGCTTCGTGCACCAAGCATTGAGGAGTACGATAGGTCTGACCGGTAGTGCTTTACTGGTTTAGAGGTGGGCGAGGCCAAACCCACCGCTTCCGTCTGCCACTACGGAGGTATCCAGGGAGGTTACGACTCCAGAAAGGGGGAACTAAAGGTATGTGTGCACAGAGTCGGGTGTGTGTGTTGCAATTGCATGATCCATCATACCCACTTGCATGTCATAGCATAATTGATTCATTTAACCCTGACACCTAAAGTATAAGTGGAATGGGACGCTTATACTTTAGGATCTGCAAAACGACCCCTTGGTCTATAAGCTTGTGTGGGCAAGTTTATAAATTAAGGTTAATTTTTGACATATATATTTACTGCTATGTGATAACCGACACCCCAACGTATAAATTGGTATGGGACTTTTAATACGTTGGGAGCCTTGCAGAAGACCCCTTGGCTTATGTGTTCTCACATAAGTGAAGGTTACTTTTCATATTTCAGCTTATAGTCTATACATATTATAGAATTTGCTAGTATAGGTCCGCTGTCATCTGTTTTTGATTTTCTCCACCTTTAAGTCCTCCCCTTTCTTCCTCTCCGCTCGGTGCCTAGGAGCCGTGGGGGAAGGGGCGGGGGATGATAGGACTTAGTCTTTTAGACTAACAGTTTTCGAACCGCATCATTTAGGGGATCGTGGAGACCAGCATAGAGGAGCAGCCCCAGAGACCGGTGCGCTTGGAGGTGGGGCAGTCTAGCTCCGGAGTTCATACAGCCGGGACCGTGAGTCTCGACCTTGAGTAGTTTTTCTGCTTCCGCATGAGTGATTTTTGTAGTGAGGATATGATGTACCGGGCATAAGCCCGTATTTTGTTACTCTGATGTTTTATTCTGTGGACACTCCCTTCGTGGAGTTATATTGATTATGACATGTGATTCTCTGTGGACTGCATTTTGCATTTACATTATTGTGCTACTTTTCTGCGATCGAATTGGCCGGCAGAATCGACGCTTTGTGGTGATGACCCTTCAGGGCGTGAAGGAGTCACCGCAAAACGGCGGTTCTGGGCCTAAGACCCCGATGTCGATAAAGAAAAAAAAAGGGGGTCTTACAAGTGGTATCAAAGCAGACCTCGATCGAAAATTAGCAGTCCACAACCCTGGGTCACCCCCGTGCGAGTTTAGTTTGGGGACAAACTAAGCAGCGGAAGCAGTGGTGTGCCCATATGGGGGATCACATGTAAATTGTCCACTTTTATTAGGTGTTGAGTCGATTACCTACTAATGTAGTTCGTTTTGCAGCCCCCAGCTCAGCCCACTCCACAAGGTGGAGCTCAGCAGACCCCAGATATTGCACCACCTCCCATGGTCCCCACACCTTTCCTTCAGTCAGACATGGGGCAGACTGTTATAGCTATCCTTGAGGCCTTCCGGGCTCAGCAGGCTCCGGCCCAGCAGCCAAACCCAGGGGCCAACTGGATGAGCACCTTCCGAGGACTCTCTCCCCCATCATACTTGGGGACAGAGTCGGTAGTGCAGACAGAGGAGTGGCTGGATGTTATGTACGAGATGCTGACTGGGATACGATGCCCTTGGGAGGAGAGGGTGGCCCTGGTGATATCTTGCTTGGAGTCCCATGCTAAGAGGTGGTGGAAGACGCTGTTGGATACGACATTTGCTGATAGGGAGATTGCAGAAATCACTTGGGAGGAATTCAGGGAAACGCTGCTGGAGCACTTTATTCTGCAGTCGGCCAGGGACGAGTTGGAGGAGCGGTTCATGCAGCTAAGGCAGGGCACCAGGACGGTGGTGGAGTACCACCGAGAGTTCGATCATTTGGCCCAATATGCGGGCTCTTACCAGCTGGACGAAGCAGGTTACGTCAAGAGATTTTATAAGGGCCTAAAAGAAGGAGTTGAGGGAGGCCTTGCTGTTTGTATCTGACGGGCCTATCTCCCGGATTTTGGAGATGGCGAAGAGGATTGAGGCCGATTGGCACACCACTCGGGGCCGAAAGCGGCAAGCGGAGGATCAGGGCCGGAGGGCCCAAAATGATCAGCGGCGAGGCACCATACCAGATGGGAGAAGGATAGAGGAGCAGCCTCGTCAGGAGGTGAGGCGGGAGCCGAGAGAGCAGGTGGTTTTGGCCCCTCAACCTCTCCGGATACAGGAGATGCCGAGACCCGGGGGTATGGCGTATCCCCCGCCGGAGTGCTTCCATTGTCATCAGGTGGGACACCTCCAGAGAAACTGCCCCATGAGGGGGGCACCACCCCCAGCACCACAGGGTGGCCCACCTGCCCAGCATTTCGGAGGCCGAGGACGCGGCCGAGGACATGGTTATCAGGGAGGAGACCAAGGACAGGAAAGGGAGCAGGTATATGCCTTGGACCTGACACAGCCTCGAAACCCAGAGCGGGTCATCACAGGTAAGCTAAGATGTTAAGTTGTGTAAATTTAATTTCCGTTCTCAATTTCCTAACATATAAGTACTGCCCTAGGTAAAATAAATAGGAAAGAAAATGTGTTATAAAATACTAAGACCTTTAATCATCACATGTATAGACTTCATCAGCGGCAAACCCGCCTATACTCTGTTCGACACGGGTGCCTCGCACTCGTTTGTGTCGGAGGCCTTTCTGGAAGGGCTGGAAGGAGTGGAACGGTTCACAGGCCGGATGAGTAGGGTGCGTCTACCCGACGGATCAGAGATACTCACCTCAGCCCACTGCAGTATGGAGGCAGAGATTTGTGGAAAGTTGTTCGAAGTTTCGGCAATGGTCCTGAGGATGCCAGTATTCGAGCTGATCCTGGGCATGATTTGGCTACAGTGGAACCATGCCCAGATCGATTGTCAAGCGAAGAGGATCACCGTGAGGCACGAGGACTCTACTATCATCATCGAAGGTATAAGACCTACCTCACGTATACCCTTATCTTCAGTACAGGCCGTCAAGGCCTATTTACAGGGGGAGGAGGTCTACGAGGTGCTGTTTGAGATGGCGGAGGTCACGAGTTCTATATCGAATATCCCGGTGGTGCGGGAGTTTGAGGACGTCTTTCCGGAGAAGTTACCCGGATTACCCCCGCGCAGGGAGCAGGACTTCCAGATACAGCTTGTGCCGGGGGCCAAGCCAGCGTCCAAGGCACCCTACCGGATGGCCCCAAAGGAGTTGACGGAGTTCCGGAGCTAGCTTCAGGAGTTATTGGAAGCCGGATTTGTCCGGCCAAGCTCTTCACCTTGGGGAGCCCCGGTATTGTTCGTCAAGAAGAAAGACGGGACCCTCAGATTGTGCATCGACTATCGAGCACTAAATCGGCTGACGATCCGGAACACCTATCCACTGCCAAGGATAGATGAGCTGTTCGACCAGCTGCAGGGAGCGCAGTTCTTTTCGAAATTAGATTTGAGGTCGGGTTACTACCAGCTTCGGATTCGGGAGGAGGACATTCAGAAGACTGCTTTTAGTAGCAGATATGGTTTATACAAGTTTACGGTGATGCCCTTCAGACTCACCAACGCACCATCAGCGGTCATGACCCTCATGAACCAAGTCTTCAAGGAATATCTGGATGTGTTTGTCATTGTGTTCATCGATGACATCCTCATTTACTCGAGGACGGAGGAGGAGCACACCCGCCATCTGACACTGACCCTGCAGAGACTGCGGGAGAATCATCTATATGCGAAGTTTAGTAAATGTCAGTTCTGGCTGAAGGAGGTGGGCTTCTTAGGCCACATCATCAGTGGAGCCGGATTGGCAGTGGATCCGGCAAAGATTCAGGCTATTCGGGATTGGCCGCAGCTGAAGACAGCCACCGACGTACGGAGTTTTCTAGGACTTGCCGGTTACTACCGGAAGTTCGTGGAGGGATTCTCTCGAATCGCCCTCCCGCTCACCTCCTTGACGAAGAAGGAGGTACCGTTCGTGTGGACCCCGCAGTGCCAGACAGCTTTCCAGGAGCTGAAGGATCGGCTAACCTCGGCTCCCATTCTTACTCTCCCCTCGGGGAGGGAAGGATTTCAGGTCTACACTGATGCTTCCTACCAGGGTATGGGAGCTGTACTGATGCAGAAGGGCCATGTGATTGCATATGCATCTCGCCAGTTGAAGAAGCACGAAAAGAACTATCCGGTGCATGACCTTGAGATGGGGGCGGTTGTTTTTGCTTTGAAGGTCTGGCGCCATTACCTTTACGGAGTCCACTGCGATATCTATTCCGACCACAAGAACCTGAAATACGTGGACACGCAGAAGGAACTGAACATCAGGCAGAGGCGCTGGGTGGAGTTCCTTGCAGATTATCAGTATGAGATGCACTACCATCCAGGGAAGGCAAACGTGGTGGCGGACGCATTGAGTCGGAGAGCTGCCACTTCCGCAGTCGGGACTTAGGTTATGTCTATGGAATTGGCGAGGAGATTGGAGGATATGCACATCGCACTGGTGTCATCCGAGGACCCCGAGCTTTATACGGAGTATTTAGCAGCGGTGAGTGCTACAGATGATATCCGGGACAGAGTCAGAGAGGGACAGAGGCGAGATGTCGATCTGGAGCCGATATTCTGGTCCTTGGAGAACGGTACAGCAGGAGATTATACGATGAGGGACGGCGTGGTATGCTTCAGAGGCCGGACTTACATACAGAGAGGAGGCCAGGTCCGGGAGGATATCATGGCGGAAGCCCACCACAACAGATACTCGGTGCACCCGGGCATTACGAAGATGACTGCGGATTTGAAGAAGACTATGTACTGGCCTGACATGAAGAAGGATATTACTCGGTTTGTGACCCACTGCGAAGCTTGTCAGCTAGTGAAGGCAGAGTGCAAAAACCCTGCGGGGTTGTTGCAACCACTCCCGGTACCGGAGTGGAAGTTCGAAGACATCGCGATGGATTTTATTCACAAACTTCCCCGATCACGAACAGGGAATGACTCGATTTGGGTCATCGTCGATCGGTTGACTAAGGTAGCCAGGTTCATTCCGATCAGGAAGGACGACGCTGTGGGAGTTTTAGTACGGAGATTTGTGGAGCAGTTCATTCAATATCACGGGGTGCCCAAGACGATAGTGTCGGATCGGGATGGCCGGTTCACCTCCAGGGAGTGGAGATCCGTGCAAGCTTACTTAGGCACGCGATTGACCTTCAGCACTGCATTTCATCCCCAGACGGACGGGCAGACAGAACGCACCAACCGGACGCTGGAAGACCTTTTGAGGCTATGCATTTTGGACCGCGGGGAACCGTGGGAGAAACTCTTACCCCGGGTCGAGTTCTCCTATAACAACAGCTACCAGTCCAGCATCAGGATGGCGCCTTATGAAGCCTTGTACGGGAGGAGATGCCGGACCCCGCTTTCTTGGGTTCAGGACGAAGATCCGAAGGTGTTGGGATCAGAGTTTGTTGAAGACACCGAGGCTCAGGTGAGGCTGATCAGAGACAGGATGCTAGAGGCGCAGAGCAGACAGGCTAAGTACTATGACGCCCGGCATCGGCAGGTGGAGTTCCAGGTGGGAGACCGTGTGTTTCTGAAAATCCGGCCCATGCATGGAGTCTCGCGGGTGCGTGGTCGGACGAAGAAGCTCAGCCCTAGGTACATGGGCCCTTACAGGATCCTGGAGCGGATCGGACGCCTAGCCTACATGCTGGAGTTACCACCAGAGCTAGAAGCGCTGCACGACATCTTCCATATTTCTTCGCTGAGGAGGGCTCTGCTACGCCCGGAGCAGCAGATTTTGACCACCGAAGGGCATGTAGATTCAGACCGGTCAGTTCGTTTGGAGCCGGTTAGGATCGATGACCGAGGAGTACGGGTCTTGCGACGCAAGAAGGTCCCACTAGTCAAGGTTCTGTGGAGGAACCACGGTCAGGAGGAGCATACCTGGGAGCCGCAGGACCTGATGCGACAAAGATACCCAGAGCTGTTCAGTCAGGTATACCTCACAAACCCCTCAAGATGTTTAATTTTGTTTTCCTGCTTTAAACTACTAAGGGCTGCTCTAGGCAGATAGAGGCTTATCTTTTGTTTATTGGGGGCTTATCTTTGTTTATTGGGATCTTGGTTTGCCAACTGGGCGAAATGGCCATAGATCTAGGTTTCCCTTTAAACCTAATTTTGCAAACATGGCGTCATGATGGGATGTTACAAGTTTCCTTTCTTCGGTAGTGAGTCCCGTAGGCTCAACCTTGATTTCGGGGACGAAATCTTTGTTTTGTTTATTGGGATTTGTAACATCTCATTTCCAACTAGACCCCTAAGAGTGGTTTTGGCCATGACTAGGTCATGACAAAACCCTAGGAAGCCAGAAATGGGCCAAGAGATAGGGGACAAAATGTGGAAGATCATCATGGTCTGCAAATAGTAGAACTCTGAGCAATGATTTAGGATGACCATGGGCTACACCCTAACCCCAATACCCTACCACAACACCCCTAATACCTTGGGAGGCCCATTAGAGCCATAAGGACCCATTAGGGTCAACCTAAGAGGCTCAGTTGACCAAGGTCAACCCTAGCCCTAAATGGGTCAAACTAGCCTACTTAGGGTCAATTGACCTGCTCCTATCCTAGAGGACCCCACCTATGCCCTCCTAACCCTAAAGTGAGGTCAAAGGGTCACTAAGGACACATTGGGGCCAGCCCTAGAGGCCAGGTTGACCCAGGTCAACTCAAGCTCCTAATTTGGTCAAGGTACCCTTACTAAGGGTATGTGACCTCCAAGTGCAGGGTAACCCTACATAACCCTACCTAGACCTTAGGGGAAGCCAATTGGTCACTAAGGACCCAAATAGGGGTCAACCCAATTGGTCATGTTGACCGAAGTCAACTCTAGCCCTAAAATGGTCAAAGTGCCCTTGCCAAGGGACATTGACCCCCAAGATGCCCAAACAACCCTATTCAAGTAATCCTAGACCTTGAGGGAGTCCAATGGGCCACTAAAAACCCAAGTGGGGTCAACCCCGATGGTCAAATTGGCACAGGTCAACCCTCATTTAGGTCAAGTCAAACCTAGCCCAAAAGAGCTAACCCAAGCCCAAGCCACTTCTTCCTTAGGCTAACCACATTTCCATGACAATCATAACCAAGTGGGCTGCATTTAGCTTGTGGGGTTGACCAGTCAACCAGAGGTGACTAG
Organism: Platanthera guangdongensis; assembly: GCA_039583875.1. Lineage (NCBI taxonomy): Eukaryota > Viridiplantae > Streptophyta > Magnoliopsida > Asparagales > Orchidaceae > Platanthera > Platanthera guangdongensis. Next base: position 46,018,832 of record CM077167.1, on the reverse strand, counting down.
GAGAGAGAAAGGAGCTTCCCTCCATGATAATGGAGGAGAGAGAAGATGAGGAAGAGGAAGGGGAGAGTGGAAAACCGGCCAAGGAGATCAACAGCCACAATTTATGGCTGCAATCAACTCCTCTAGGGAAGAGGAGTTGATTCCAGCCGTTTCCCGGCCACCAAGAGGAAGGTTCAGTCCCCCCCCCCCCACTCAACCCGAGCCAAGCCTTCAAAGGCATTAATGGCCATTGGTGTTTGGCCTCTCCCCTCCCCCAACTAATGATATATACACCTTCAGTGGCGTGAGAGGATCCCTTCCCATCATTTACCTTAGGAATTCAGGCGACTTGACTGCACAGTTGCAGAAATCCGGCCGGCGGCACCACCACCATGGCAACCCGAAGATCGACTCGCATTCAGGCCGCCAGGAAAGTCCTCCTCCACTCCTTCTCTCATGGATAGTTCTTAGCAATCACTAGGTTCAAGGTTCGGGCTGAATTGAGCCCGAATCCATTACAAATTTTCATGATTTTTCCATGAAAATCCTCCTCTTGGGATCGCCGGAAAAAGGGCTTCCAACGGCCAAGACGCCGCCTGGCGACGACCACCACCTCAACGGAGGTGGTGGTGGCGGTGGCCGGCCGGGGAGGCGGCCGGATCGCCGACGGTGGAGTTTGGAAGTTGCTCCAGGCGGGATCAATCGGGACCGTCGGCTGGAGGAAGGAGATGACTGGATGCCGTTAATCCCTGCGCCAAGATTCGTGCAAGGGATGCATTAAACTATAGGCTTCATATATTCTCATTTGATTTCTGTCACACCTTATATAATTAATGTTTTAATTATTTAAAAATAGTTAGATGCTCTGTATGAGCAAATGAACAACACATGATTTGTAGCCCTTTCAGTCTATTGTACTTTAAAATTAGTTTGAACCAGTTTGGGTTCCTGGTTTGACCAGGGCACCCATTTTGGTGGGGCCTACTCATAGGGCTAGACAGAAATTCAATTGAGTGCCCACACTTTATCATTGATCCAAATGAGCTGTAATTTTGGAAGCTAGTCAACCTAGACCATATCTAGCAGTAGACCAAAAATGGGAATTTTTGGGGCCACGTTCCCTATAGTTTTGGAAATTAATTAATTTATCTATGATAATTTAATTAGGTGGTCTAATAACCTCCAAACCCTCCCAAATTTTGGTGAGTGGTCCCTGGACTCATGTTATGTATCTGTATAAAGTTTCACCTAATTTGGGTGTGTTTTGAATAGGTTTTGACCCAACCCTAACCTTACCTTAATAAGGGTATTTTGGTCAAAAAGTGCACTTTTGATTTTGAGTGACCAAATCACCTCAACAGAGGCTGATTTTTGGACCACTGACTGGTTATGGCACTTAGAACCTCCCCATGGAATGTGGGGTAGTGTGGAATTGATTTGCCCTAAGTTCCTAGGTCAAACCCTAAGAAGGGACATTTTTGCCTTGTGAAGGGCATGAGTCCTAAACACCTTGGATGAACATCAAATTTTGCAAGGAGGTTCCTAGGATATATAAAACCCTCTGCTAAAAATATTAACTAATTTTGAAAAGGTTAGGGTCCGCAAAACCCTAACCCTAGCTTAGGACATAAAAATTGTAGTGTTAGTTTAGGTTAGCTAAACATCTTGAAACTTAACCAAATTTGGGTAGTGAGGGAATAAGGATATTTGGAGCCTCTGGTAATTTACTTGGGAAGTTTTGATCAATATTTGTAGCACTTCATTTGTAACCAATAGGATTGCCCTAATTAATAATTTGGCTATTGTGGTCACACTGCCCATTGAAAGGGCGTGAAACATTGGAAGAGGTAGTTTTAGACCTTACTGATCATGTATGATTTTTGATAGAATTTTTGGACACCTAGTTAGGGTATCTACTTCACAAGTGCATTACTTGGGTTACATACTAAATAATTCTTGCAAGAGCCCAATACTTATTGAAAAATTATGAAACTTCATACATAGTGTTTCTAGCTCAATACTATCATGTGGAAATGTTTGTGGAAATGTTTGATGGTTAATTAGTATACTTTGTTCATTAACCCAAAAACTTGAAATTTCATGAGAAAATCAAGTATAGCCTTATTTTTACATGATAAATTATTAAACGTTTTCTAGGGTATTGGTAGGCCATCATAATCATCCCTGAATATTCTCTGAATTTTTGGAGGTATTATTACTGAAAAATCTTTTAAAATGACTTTTTATGAGATATCTTTGAAATTAAGTTTAAGGTCCTAAACCTTGCTGAAAAATTTGAGGACTTAGGCTTTAGAGTTGATTTTGCATTTTGTAATTATCATAAATTTATTGGAATATTATCTTGTCTGAAATTGCTACTTCATGTTTCAAACTTGGGCTTTTTGGATACTAAAATAAATAAATTAATTATCAGACAAATTAGGAAAATTATGGATTTCTGGATTTATGCTTCAAATGGCATTTTAGCCCTCTAATAATTATCATAGGGGTACTGGATGAGTATTTCATGTACTTCCCTTTTTACGGGTCATGTAGCTTAAGTGGTCTGCATATAGCAAAACTGCTGGAAATCATTTTGGATATGAATTAGAGCACGTGTGATGGGTCTTGATGGATTGCTGGAAGGATAAGTAGAATGGGTTGCATCTATGGAAGATGAGTGAGTAGAGTGTGGTTTTTGTCTTGGGTTTAGAGGCGTTCGGCTCCGACGAAAGATCGTCCTACCCAAGGAGAGAGTTGGAGTCAAATCACCCTATGATTAGCATATCGGAACATGAGAAAGCAAAGGGTGAGGGAATCAACCAATAATAAAATAAGTACCTTGCGAAAGGGAACGCTGGGCGTAATCCCAACACAGTTCCTAGTGCCCCTTGAGAGCCATTCACAGGGAATACCGAGGGTAGTCCTGGGTTAACGTAAACTATTTAACAAGCTGAAAAGAGTAACTTAGTAATTAGGGTTGCACATTTCACAAACACTGATGGCACCGGAAGTTAGCTGGGAGCTTCGGCTCGGATGGTTAAAAGACGGACTTTGGGTCCGGGGAGCTTCGGCTCGATTGTTTGAGACAGACGTGTTTGTCCGGGGAGCTTCGGCTCGGGTTTGAATACGCTAAATTTGCATGTGCATAAAAGGAAGGAAAAATTAAGGTGGTGGGTCTTCGATATTGGAGGGTCGATGCACCGACGCCAGTACGTTGACTCGGCAAGTGTGGTTAGCGCTTCGCCAACAGAAGTCCGGTACGCCAGCCGACAAGAGTACGCAGGAGACCGCTTCGTGCACCAAGCGTTGAGGCGTATGATAGTTCTGACCGGTAGTGCTTTACTGGTTTAGAGGTGCGTGAGGCCCAACCCACCGCTTCCGTCTGCCACTACGGAGGTATCCTGGGAGGTTACGGCTCTAGAAAGGGGGAACTAAAGGTCTGTGTGCACAGAGTCGGGTGTGTGTGTTGCACTTGCATGATCCATCATACCCACTTGCATGTCATAGCATAATCGATTCATTTAACCCTGACACCTAAAGTATAAGTGGAATGAGATGCTTATACTTTAGGACCTGCAAAACGACCCCTTGGTTTATAAGCTTGTGTGGTCAAGTTTATAAATTAAGGTTAATTTTTGACATATATATTTACTGCTATGTGATAACCGACACCCCAACGTATAAATTGGTATGGGACTTTTTATACGATGGGAGCCTTGCAGAAGACCCCTTGGCTTATGTGTTCTCACATAAGTGAAGTTTACTTTTCATATTTCAGCTTATTGTCTATACATATTATAGAATTTGCTAGTATAGGTCCGCTGCCATCTGCTTTTGATTTTCTCCACCTTCAAGTCCTCCCCTTTCTTCCCGTCCGCTCGGTGCCTAGGAGTCATGGGGGAAGGGGCGGGGGATGATAGGACTTAGTCTTTTAGACTAACGGTTTTCGAACTGCATCATTTAGGGGATCGTGGAGACCAGCATGGAGGAGCAGCCCCAGAGACCGGTGCGCTTGGAGGTGGGGCAGTCTAGCTCCGGAGTTCATACAGCCGGGACCGTGAGTCTCGACCTTGAGTAGTTTTTCTGCTTCCGCATGAGTGATTTTTGTAGTGAGGATATGATGTACCGGGCATAAGCTCGTATTTTGTTACTCTGATGTTTTATTCTGTGGACACTCCCTTCGTGGAGTGATATTGATTATGACATGTGATTCTCTGTGTACTGCATTTTGCATTTACATTATTGTGCTACTTTTCTGCGATCAAATTGGCCGGCAGAATCGGCGCTTTGCGGTGATGACCCTTCAGGGCGTGAAGGAGTCACCGCAAAACGACGGTTCTGGGCCTAAGACCCCGGTGTCGATAAAGAAAAAAAAGGGGGTCTTACACGAAGTGCCAAAATTGCGCCTTGGTGAAGGCGGTGTGCCAAAAGCCGGGAGGATTTCTGAAATCCTTGCCTATTCCGGAGTGGAAATTTGACGACATCTCTATGGACTTTATGCACGGTTTGCCAAGGTCGCAAAGGGGAACGACGTCATTTGGGTGGTTGTTGATCGGCTAACGAAGGTGTCACATTTTATTCCGCATAGGAAGGATGATCCGGTGGAGAAGTTGGCAAAGCTGTATGTGGATAACATTGTACGGATTCAAGGTGTGCCTCGCAGCATCGTGAGTGACCGAGATGGGCGGTTCACGTCCAATGATTGGAGGCTAGTGCAACAAATGTTGGGGACAAAGTTGAAATTCAGCACAGCCTTCCATCCGCAAACGGATGGGCAGACCAAGAGGGTTAATAGAACTATGGAAGACATGCTTCGCATGTGTGTCTTGGATTTTGGAAAGCAATGGGAAGACCATCTTTATTTGGTGGAGTTCGCGTACAATAATAGCTACCATGCGAGTGTTCAAATGGCGCCCTTCGAGGCCCTATATGGTAGAAAATGTCGCACGCCGTTGTCTTGACTAGAAATGGGTGAGTCAAAGTTGTATAAGCGTTTAGAAGTGGAGGATGCTACTTCTTTGGTGAGAACCATTCGGGAGAGGTTGCTTATCGCTCAGGACCGGCATGCGAAGTACTATAATGCCAAGCACAGGAACGTGGAGTTCACTGTGGGCGACTATGTGTACTTAAAGATCACGCCGTTCAAGGGTGTCTCGTGGGTGCGGTAATTGAAAAAGCTAAGCCCGAGGTACCTTGGGTCGTGTGAGGTTCTGGAGCGAGTTGGTGAAGCAGCCTATCGGTTGAAGCTTTCAGTGGAGCTTGGTGGATTACATGATGTATTCCATATTTCGGTGCTTCGGAAGGCGGTGCAAGAGCCTATGCAAGTGATCGCGGTTGATCAAGTGTCGTTGGATAGTGGGCTGACGACAAAAGTCAAGCTCATGCAGATTGAGGACTCAGAGGTCAAGCGGCTACGCAATAAAGAGATCAGGATGGTCAAAGTCCGATGGGACAATTGCGGTCGTGAGGAGCTCTTTTGGGAGCAAGAGCAGACTATGCTTGACGAGTATCCGGAGTTATTCCACTCAGGTACAAATTTTGGTTTTGTACATGTCTTTCCTTTATATAATTTCGAGGACGAAATTCTTTTAAGAGGGGGAGAGTTGTAACGCCCCGAAACTCAAAATAGCGACGGGGGACGTTTTGGGCCAGTTTTGGGTTCTGGCAGGAGGCACACGGCGTGGGACACGGGCGTGTCCCAGGGCGTGTCAGGCTTGTGTCGACACTCGGCCGGCGAAGTCGACATTTTGCGCTCGACATTGTGTCGAGACTAGGCACACGGCCTATGACACGGGTGTGTCGCAGGGCGTGTCGACCCGTGTCGACACTCAGCCCGCGAAGTCGACACTCTGCACTCGACGAAGTGTCGAGACATGGCACATGGCCTGCAACACGGGCGTGTCGCAGGGCGTGTCGACCCGTATCAACACTCGTCCTGGGGAGTCGACGAATTTTGCTCGACGATGTGTCGAGACAAGGCACACGTCCTAGGACACGGGCGTGTCCAAGGTCGTGTCGTGAGGTCGACGAACTTCGCTCGACGAAGTGTCGAGTGTCGAGACCGTGTACAGGGCTTGGAGGCCAGGCATGTTTGAGTGGACACGGGTTAGGACATGGGCGTGTCCTAGAACCCGTGTAGTTCTCGAGTTGTTTCCGGGATAAATTGATGGGGGTACACGGCCGGCCACACGACCGTGTCAGGCGGAACACGGGCATGTCAGGTCGAACACGGGCATGTTCGCTGCCCGTGTGTTGTTCCAGGCACGTCGATTTTGACGGCGAATGAGGCACACGGCCCTGGACACGGGCGTGTGCTAGGCCGTGTTCGGTCTAGATTGGACATTTCAGTCCTGAATCAAAGCCGTTCATTTCTTTAATTGGTGATCCAACGGTTGGGTGTTGTTCCTGATGGGATATACCCGGGATTGGGCCTTAGAAACCCTCACTTTTACTTGAGTGGTTATCTTTCTAGAGCTTAGAGAGAGAGAGGAGAGCCAAGGAAGGAAAAAGAAGCTAGATCCGGTCATTGGAGGAGCTTCGAAGCTCCAAATCGCGAGCCGACTCCGGATCCACGGAGGCAAAGAGAGTGCGGTGCTTTTAATCCGCTTACTTTTCCATGGCGCCAAAGAAGAATGCTAGGGTAACGATTCTCTTCTTGAGCACGTGTAGCTCTCCTTCTTTGCATATGAAGCCCGCTCTCGTGAGTTTGCGGTGAGTTGGAGGCGTTCCTTCGGGTAGATATGTAAAGTCCCTGTTGTGTAGAGTCCGTAAGCGAGAACGGACATAGGCATCATGTGTGAAGCCTATCCGGACATGTTGGTCTGGATCGGTGATGTTGCATTGCATAATGCCGGAGAAGACTCCGTGTTATTGGTTGTTTTTCGGGTTTTCTACACGCTAGATTGCATCAGGGAGCCTTGGGGATTAACCCAAAGGTGCACCTGGAAAACTGGGCGGATGCGTGATCTTGCCAACTTGGTGGCCTGAGAGCCAACTTGAACATAACCGAGTTATGTGAATTGTGATGGAAACGCGACTCGGGAGAAGTTTGACCTGCGCATATGGTTTAAATTACCATTGCGGGCGCATATGGTTTAAATTATCGTTGCGTTGTGAGCACGGGTTAGATGGAACCGTACGCGTTCTATGTCGTTCGGATTAGAGTCGTTGGCATAGATGAGGGTCTTCGGCGGTCTATGCTTTTAATTACCGTGACCCATGCCGGGAAGATAAACTGCTCATTGATTGGTCGTCCAAAGGGATGGTGGTGAGTCGGCAGATTTAGACTGTGTTCACCAAGAATGTGCCCTGAGTGCACAGGGTGTGTGGCCGTATGAGCCTATGCCTGTGATTAAATGTATATTGATTTATTGCTCGCTTATGCTAATGAAATGCAGGGAAGGAGCATCGCCGCCCCGAGATGGGGGCGGGATCGTTATAATTTGGTCAGCATTGCTGACCGTTGCCTTGTTTTGCCACTGTGCGGTGGTTTGTTGCTTGCAGGTGCTGCTGGACCAAGCGGTCAATAGCGGCTAAAGCCCAATTTGCGAAGCCGGCCCTCGAAGGCCTAATTGGAGTGTTTACTGCTTTATTCATGTATGACCGGCCTGCGTGCCGTGGTTTGTAAATCATATAATATCAAGTGAACCATTTTGTAAGGCCTTAAGGCTTGTACTTGTGTATGTACAACATTCCTATTTGGTATTAGTGGACATTCATGCTTTAGTGTTGGGTTCTTTAATGCAACTATTTAAATTACTTCCGCTAGAATGCTCTGTGTAGGTCGTTATGATTGGTTGGATGGTTTCCATGAGTAACCACCCGGTCTGTCTGTGGTATATGGCGTCGGGCCCCGGCCGGACCTACTACTATATGTTATGCGACGGATAGGGGGTGTTACATGTTGTCATGGTCTGTCTGTTCAACATCAGTTAGAAGCACAATCAGTGTATCTGGCTCAGTAGCTAGTGTAGTTTAATTAATATCATTTATTACCTCAAGAATAGTTTGAGTGGCTATTTTACTCTCTAATGCAGCTTGCTCTTTCTCAGGAGCACTTTCTGGAGGCAAGATCTCTTGTTGAGCTGGTGAAAACTCATTGGATCCCCCTAGAGGAGGCATATCCTGAACTTGATCCCCCTACATCTAACTATCATCTACATTCTTAGTGGTAGATGATTTCCTTGTAGATTCTTGTTGTTCTTCATTTGAACTAAAGATTACTTGTTCTTCTGAATCACTAGAAGATTCAGGCTTCCTGAGGGTTGTCTTTTTCTTTTGCAGTTGTGGTTGTTTCTGTGGTGTAGAACCATCTTTTGTCAAAACTCATTCCCACCTGGATAGTATTTTCATATCCATCCTTCTCATGTGATTTATTCTAGATCCAGTTGTGTGGTTTAGCACTTCAGGAATATTTGTTGGTAGATACAGACTTAGTATTCTACCTAGATTAGGATTCTTTAGGCTTTCCTTGATCTTGTCAAAAATCACTGCAGACTAGTTAGTTTTTATTCTGAAAAATAACTCTGGTCATCAAGCTGAACATATATGCTGAGATTCTATCACATCCTCCTGGTTTGCAGAGAATTACTATTCCCATAATCTCTGAGAGAAACATTCCTTGTGAGTTCATCCCCTTCCTCTGCATTGATGATTAAATCTTAGTGGTGGGATCCAGGCCACACTGTTGGATCCCTAGTTGATTTGGGCTAGGTTCACTAGCTTAGGATGTGACCCAACATGTATAGCCACGGTCACGTTTGTGTCCTAGAGTCTAGGCCAAGTCCTTAGAGTCAACATCAGATGGACCAGCTATCAACAAGACGTTTAGAGAGTCAAGACTTAGAAGATTTCAAGACTAAGTAAAAAGAGTTCGACGTTCATCGAACTCAGCTCGACGAAAGATGTTCTGAGCTCGACGATCTTGAGACATTTCTTTGTGCTGAGCTCCACGATCCTTGTTCTCTGTTCGATGAAGGCTGAGATTCTTCAACAAGCTAAAGTCAGGATAACTCCAGATTTTTCTAAGTCCAATTTCAAGCTTTGGTCAACGAACATGATTCTGAGCTCGACGAACTTGGACCTCAAGTTCACAACTTCTCAGGTCGACGAAGTCAACTTCTCAGGTCGACGAACTAAGCACTCTACTCAACGATTCCTGAATTCAGAGGATTTGTGTCGACACTTAGGGCATGTGTTGACACCAGCTTATGTCGACACCAAAAGATTTGTGTCGACACCAAGATCAATCAGTCGACACCAACTTATGTCAACACAGAATATCAGTCATACAGAATATTTTGACTAAGTCTAGAACTGTTCTTTACTCGACGTTTTGTGGTCTACGATTTGAATCCTTCTCAGTCAGAGACTTCTCAGATTCTAACTCCACAATCATTCTTCAGTCGACGAATTTGGATCTCTGTTCGATGAATAAAAATTGACAGTGTTGATTATCTGTTCGACGAACTCTGGATCTCTGGTCAACGAATGAAGATTGTCAGTTCGACGAAGACTGTTGCAGAATTGATTCCCTTGAAGACAATTTATTATTGTTTGGTTGACAAACTCATCAGCTCACCTTGATGAACTGTAAACTCAGCTTGACAATTCTTGTTCTTCGTTCAACGATTCCAGACTAGGTCTTCTCCAGTTTTCCGTCCCATTTCTTGACGATGACTCCTGAGTAATTAATGCTCAATCTTCTCGGAATGTTACAGTTGGAACGAGCATTGATCATGGATTATTTCTTGCCGTTTTCCATGGGACAGTTAGGGAATTCATTATTTGTCACTTCCTTCCCAGGCCGACTGCAATTACTGCTCAAACATTCAAATTTCGAATGTTCTTTAGTCAGTCTTAAGTCAAAAAAGAAAAGATTGAACCAGTACTACAACACAAGCAGTGACAGACAGTGATAGAAGTTGAAGAACAGTCTTACAGAAATTAAAAGTTCTACTGCAATCAGCCTAAACCAGAGAACAACTTCATCAAGAAGAAGAAGAACATTCAATCCCTATCAAGAGTCTTCTTCCTTCAATTCTCAGGATAACTTCAGAAGGACAACAAAATCTCTATCTGTCAAAGAAGTTCCTGAAGAAATCTCTAGTCCAGGCACTCATGCTTTTGAAGACCTGTCACCCTAAAGTAGTGCTCCAGAATTCCTGATCCCTTCAAGATCTCAGGGGGAGCAATCTGCTGAAATCAATCCACAAGTCTTCTCAGTTGTTATTGAGAAAGAGAAGACAATATCACCCCTTTTCCATCCTATGTACAGGGTTTTAATTCCCTTCAAAATTATTCCTAGTTGCAAGTCTCCTACCAAAAGACTTAAGGTTTTGGTTTTTGAGCATCTGAACAAAAGCTCATTGGTGTCACACACCTGATCAAAAACCTGAGTGGATTCCTACCAGGGTGGTAGAAGAGTGGATGTACCCATGTTGGGGAACCACTATAAATTTCTTGTGTTGTCTGGTTGCCCCTTTTCTTTTATTTTAACTGTGTTGCTCTGTGATTTATTAGGTTGTTGTGCTTATCTTATTATTTGCTAAACTATTCACCTAGGATTACAGCAAAAGCTGTATAAAGTTTTTTAGTGAGCACAATACTCTATTCACCCCCCCCCCACCCTCTAGAGTATTTCAGATCTAGCCTGCACTTTCAATTAGTATCAGAGCAAGGTTGATTAAACTCCACACCTTACCAGGTTGGTTAAACTCCACACCTTAAGAGGTTAATTGGTTGTACAGGCTAACACCTGAACCATAAAGATCCCTCTTGTTAGATCTAATTGTTTTGTTTTTGTTATTAGATTTATTTCTTCACAGACATGGCTCAAAACAAAGATTATACAAGCATCAGACCTCCAGTACACAATCTTAACAGATTTGTCATCTGGAAGGCAAGAATCAAACTGTACATGAATTTTATTGATGAGGATATTTTTTCTTCCATCTTGACAGGAGTACCTTCAGCACCTGCAGCTTCTACAAGCACCTCTACCAACATGACTGCAGTACCCCCTCCAGAGAACAATGATGCCTACAAGAAAGCCAAAATTGCAGATGCAAAGGCAATGAACATCTTGGCTCAGACTATGTCAGATGACATATTTCAAAAGGTGGTTGCGTGCACCTCAGCCAAGGCCATTTCGGACTCCCTCAACCAAATGGTAGTTCGCTCAGCAGATGAAAGGAAAGACAGCAGATCAAACCTCATATCCCTGTATGAGAATTTCAAGAAGGATGAGGCTGAATCAGTGGCTGAAATATACAACAGGTTGAGCTCAATCATCAATGAGCTTAAAACATTGGGTAAAGACATCACCCTTACAGAGGTGAATGATAAGATTTTGATGTGCTTCCCTAGCTCTTGGGATTCAAAAATCTGGCCTATCAAAGAAGCCAGAATCCTAAATGAGATATCAACTGAATCTCTGCTAGGCAAATTAAAGTCTTATGAGCAGCTGATAAAATCAAGAGAAGCAGCTGAACAGAAGTAAACAACTCCAGTGAGAAAGGATCACAACATAGCCTTCAAAGAATCTGAGGAAAGTGAGACCTCAACATCCAATGAGGAACTCATGAGCCTTTTTGCAAAAAGATTCTATAAGATGGCTAGAAAGGATTTCAGAAGGAAATTATCCAGGCAGGATGATAAGCCCAGATTTGATAAGACACCAACCAAGGAGGTTGTGTGCTTTGGATGCAGAAAGCCTGGACATTACATCTCAGAATGCCCAGAAAACCAGAAGAAGGAGAAAAGAAAAGAAAAAGACTCCAGAAGAAAACACAGCAGCAGACCCTCCTCAAGCAAGTACAAAAAGAAAGGCAAGGGCTTCGTTGCTGAGACATGGAGTGATACTGAAGAAGAATCATCCTCTTCCAGCTCAAGTAAAGAAGAGGAAGAGGAAAGATCCAAGGAGGTTTGCCTTATGGCAATTGATGCCTCCAGGAGCAATTCAGGATCAGAAGGAGAATCTGAAGATGAGGCAGCCTTAGACTCAGAGGCAGATCAGGTTCTTTCAAGCTTTAATTTTAATTCTGATTTATTTAAAATTGAATTCAAAACTATGTGCTTAGATTTAATTAGTTCAAAAAAGGAAATAAAAATCCTAGGGAAAGACTAGGAAATCTTGAATCTGTTAACTCAGAAAATATTAAACTAAAAGATCAACTAACCTTAGCAAATGAACAAATAATTAAATTAAAATCTGATTTATGTGAGGCTAAACAACTTAAGCAATCTCTCAATGGGAGAAGTCTCAAGCTGATGGACATAACAAGCACAGTAAATGCCAGATTAAATGGCAAGCTGGGCTTGGGTGCATCATCAGGTTTACCCCCCATAATTAAGAAAAATATTCTTACAATGCCCATTAAATTTGTTTCTGCCAAGGGAAAAGAAAAGATAATAGACAAACCAATGTCAGAAAACAACCCCAAACCTATAGACAAGAGAAATAAAAATCAGAAAACAACAAATAAAAACAAGGTTCAGCAGCATTCGTCGAACTCAGATCGACGAAATGTGGCCCGTTCGTCGAACCCAGATCGACGAACGCTGAACGCAAACTTCATTAATAACAATTCGTCTAACTGCGATCGACGAACTTGGTATGGTTCGTCGAGCAGAGGTCGATGAACTTGGGGCACAGAAAATGACTACTGTCATTCTCTGAGTAGAGATCGACAATCTCAGCCCTATTCGTCGAACTCTGGTCGATGAACTTACTGAAACTCGCCGAACCCAGAAGGACCAAACTTAAATCATTTCTCTTATAGAAATTCTAAGCCAACTAATAAACCATTTAATCCAGTAGCTGATTGGGTCATTCCATCTAGGAGATATCACCCCTTAGGGTACAAATCTCAACCTACTTTATCAGTTATATCCAGTTTTTCTTTTCAATCAAATAAAGGACCCAAGGTACCCTGGGTCAAGAACAATTGATTTTTGTTTTTCCTTATAGGTATAGGTGAAGAGCTGTCCAAGGGTGAGTTAGACCTGGTACTTGGACAGTGGTTGCTCCAAGCATATGACAGGCACCAAGGCCAATCTATCCAATTACAAGTCCAAGCTAGAACCAAAGGTGATTTTTGGTGATTCAAACATTGGCCAGTCTGAAGGATATGAAGCAGTAAAGATTGGAACAGTTACCTTCAAGACAGTAACATATGTAAGAGGACTCAAACATAACCTAATATCCTTAAGCCAATTATGTGATGAAGTTTATCAGGTACACTTTAAGTCTACCTCTTATTCTACTATTAATAATGAAAACCAAACTGTTTTAATTGGAATTAGACAAGGTAACATATATCTAGTAGATTTTATTTCTGCCAAAACTGACGTTTGTTTACTGAATATCACTAGTAACCAAAATGAGTTGTAGCATAAAAGATTAGGTCATGTAAACATTAAGAATATAGCTAGGTTATCTAAATACAACCTTGTTAGAGGCTTACCTTCTGGCCCCTACAAGAAGGAAAACCTATGCAGGGCTTGTCAATTAGGCAAGCAAACTAAAACTAGTTTCAAATCCATTAATAAAAGTGATTCACCTAGGATTTTGTATTTGCTTCATGTGGATCTATTTGGACCCATTGCAGTACAAAGCCTAGGAGGGAAGTCTTACACTTTAGTGATTGTTGATGACTTCTTTAGATTCAGTTGGGTAGCCTTTTTGAGAGCTTATTCAGATACATTCAAGGTTCTTACAGATTTTCTCAGGACCATACAGATTGAGTTCTCTACTCATGTTGCATTGATCAGAAGTGATAATGGCACAGAGTTTGAGTCTCTTTTTATGCATGAGTTCTGTGAGATGGAAGGTATCAGGCAGTGCTTCTCAGCTCCTAGAACTCCCCAACAAAATGGGGTAGATGAAAGGAAAAATAGGACACTCATTGAATCTGCATGCACATTATTCGCAGATGCTTACATGCCTCTCTACTTTTGGGTAGAAGCTGTAAACATTGCTAAATATGTCCTGAATAGAAGCCTTATACATAAGCTGAAAAATAAGACCCCCTATGAATTACTTAAAGGGAAGAAACCTAAAATCACATACTTTAAAGATTTTGGTTGTATATGTTACATTCACACAAATAACAAAAAATACATTAGAAAGTTTGAAGCCAAGGCTGAAGAAGGGATTTTTCTAGGATACTCTCAAGTAAGCAAGGCCTATAGGGTTTTTAATAAATCCACTCTTAAAATTGAAGAGTCAGTCCATGTATCTTTTGATGAAGCTAACATGTCTTATAAGCACAAAGAGATTTCTACAAATAGCTTTTTGCAGGTTCCACAACTGTGTGAGTCTATGGATGGACTAAACCTTACCCAAGACGTATCAACCCATCCTTCTCCACAGGTTGCTGAAGATAGTGAAGAAGAGATTCAAGTGGAAGTGACTGAACTTCCATCAACAACTAATAACATTACTCAAGAGGAATTAATTACAGAAACTGTTGCTGAACAAACTCCACCAACTGATCTTCTCACACTTAGAGATCACCCCAGATCTCAAGTGATTGAAGACATTTCAGCAGGTGTATAGATAAGGCATCAACTCAACGAAGACTTGATGCATGCCTATTTTATCTCTCAGACTGAACCTCTCTCCATTCATGAAGCTGAGCAAGATCCCCACTGGATCATTGCAATACAAGAGAAACTAAATCAGTTTGAGAGATGTAGAGTTTGGGATTTGGTTCCAAGACAATATAACTACCCAGTTATTGGAACCAAATGGGTCTACAGAAACAAGCTAGATGCTCAAGGGAACATAGTGAGAAACAAGGCTAAGCTTGTTGCTCAAGGCTACAGACAAGAAGACGGAATTTACTATGACCAAACCTTTGCCCCTGTTGTAAGGTTAGAGGCCATAAAAATATTCCTTGACTATGCAGCTCACAGGAGATTCAAAGTTTTCCAAATGGATGTCAAGAGTGCATTTTTGAATAGAGTGCTTCAAGAAGAGGTCTATGTGTAACAACCTCCAGGTTTTATCTCTCTAACTCAACCCACTTTTGTATTTAAATTGCATAAAGCTCTCTATGGTTTAAAATAAGCTCCAAGAGCTTGTTATGAGACCTTAGCAAGCTTTCTTTTAGAGCATAAATTTACAAGAGGAACCATAGATAAAACTCTTTCCACTAGACATCATAAGGACCAAATATTGTTTGTACAAATATATGTGGATGACATCATTTTTGGGTCTACTGATCCCAAATTATGCAAAAGGTTTGCTGACCTCATGCATTCCAAATTTGAGATGAGTAGCATGGGTGAGCTTTCCTACTTCCTTGGTCTCCAAGTGAAGCAGCTCCCTGATGGTATCTTAATCTCCCAATCTAAGTATGCTAAAGAGCTTATTAAGAAGTTTGGTATGGGTGATGCTTCAGGAATGAAAACACCTACGGCTACCAATGCTGTTGTGGATTCTGATGCTGCATGGAAACCTATAGATCAGAAAAATTATAGGGCAATTGTTGGATCCCTATTATACCTAACATCTAGCAGGCCTGATATCATGTTTGCCACATGCCTTTGTGCTAGGTTCCAAGTGAACACTAAAGAATCTCACCTTATTTTCTTAAAAAGATTTTTGAGATATATAAAGAGTTGTCCTAATCAAGGACTCTGGTATCCTGCAGAGTCAGAGTTTGAGTTAACTGGATACTGAGATGCTGACTATGCAGGATGTAGAGTGGACAGGTAAAGTACCTGTGGAACTTGCCAGTTCCTGGGTATGAGACTTGATTGTCTCTTAGATATCTGCAAGGAGAAAATAACCAAACTAACAATTCAACATGGAAAGTATACCTATCGAAATGCAGCTAGGGGACACAAGTGTCGTATTAAAATCCGGGAACAGTTGAGTAAGCTTACTCACACGAAATCTATTATTTTATCGACGGAAAAATTAGGTTTTTTAGAAGAAAGCTAAACGTACTAAAGGAAGAGAACTACTTCTAATAAAAGAGATCTACTTGCATGAAAAGATAAAGAGAGCTAAAAGAGCGATTAACTTAAGCTTAATAACGATGAGGGGAAAATGCACTCGATCAGAAATCACCTCGGCAAGAGTGGTTAGAAAAATACGATAAATAAACCTAAGATAACTAGGGTAAAGGTCCTTGACCGTGGAGGTTCCATGAATATTGACACGCTTCTCTAGAAGGCCGTGCCTAACTGAGTTTAGGAAGGTCCGACCGACTCTTGCCTAAATCGGAGGCCTAAAACTCGCTTTACGCGGTGAACCCCGCTATTGGATTTTACTCCAATCCGGGAGATTTGAACGTCTGCCTCTCTCGAGGGGTGCGAACAACTCCCTTTACTCTTGAGTGCTCATTTCAAACTTTCGGCCTCTCGGCTAGCCCATAATGAAAGCAAAGGTGGAGAGTATATATCGATGATATACCTCCAACCCGTGATAAATCAAGAGTAATTCAAAGCTAAACCCTAAAAAGAAAAGGTAAGATTCAAAGCATCATAACCTAATCACTCGAACCTCGGATCATCAAGATCGAGTATATGGAGGATTAGTTAATCATGGTGAGGTGGAAGAGGGGGGATGAGTAGAAGAAGAATAATGAAAACAAAGCAGAAACGAAAAAGAAAACAACACTTTTTATTAATGGAAACAAGGATCTTACAGCTTGAAAACCAGAGATTACAAGTGCATGGAAAGGTAAACTACACTATCATTAACATTATACTATAGAACAAAGCTAGGAACTAATACAGGGAAAGCATAAAGCTAGAGCTAAGAACTAAAAATGGAAAGACATGCTTAAAAAAGTTCAAAAATACAAAGGACAGAACCTCCCCTCTCTCTCCGAAAAGTGTCCCTGAACCCTTAGAGTTGGGCTCTATTTATAGAATTTTTCGGGTCGGGTCACGCCCCCCTGTCACGCCCTGGTCGGGCGTGACCCTGGGGCATGACACATTCGACGCGACTTTTTCGGGCTGGAATTTAATTCTGACGAAGTAGTTGAGGTACACGCCCACAAGTCACGCATTGGTGGGGCGTGTACCTGGGGCGTGTTCTTTGCGGCGTGACTTTGTTGAGCTGAAATTGAATGCTGGAGGTGACGGGCGGAATTTCTGAAGTACACGCCCATATGTCACGCCCGGGTCAGGCGTGACCCTGGGGCGTGACACTTTCGGTGCGACGGTGGTGCGGGAAAAACGAGCGCGCTGCGGCGATTCCTCGGAACCTGGGGACACGCCTCTAGAACACGCCCGTGTCGGATGTGAAACGGGCGTGACCAAGGGCGTGTACACTAAGTTTCCACGGAATGCAGTTTCGGACCAATTGCTTCATTCCTCTGGGTTACACGCCCTAGGTACACGCCCTGGTAGGGCGTGACCTTGGGGTGTGTCACAGCAAAATTCGGCTGAAAGCCGTGAAAACCTGCAAAAAGCAGAAAAAATGCATTAGCGACAAAAATATATACAAAGGGGAATCAAAATAAGTACTTTACAAGATATGATTTGCTTTAAAACCCCGAAACTATCCTAATATAATTGACTGCAAACCGTATTATCAAATTCCCCCAAGCTTAAGTTTTGCTTGTCCCCAAGCAAAGATATAAAGACTAGCTAATCATAAAAAGTGACTAATTCAATAAGTTTTAATCATACTTATACAAGTACTATGCGAAATTCTAGGTAGGGAGAATGTAAAACGTAAATCTAAAATAATTATTTTGGTATGGTTTAACTTTTTATAAACTTTACTTAATAAAAATAAATCATCAAGAATTTTGACGAAATTCTTTAAATAGATTTAAGCAATACAATGAAAATGAAAAGAACGTATTGAGTTATTACTAGATCCAAGCAACGCATTATAATTATATCAATTAGATAACAAAAATGTATGTTTAAATCCAAAACTAAAACTGATTTACTTTTCTTCTTTTCGTAGTTGTTAAATAAAATTAAAAAAAAAGCGTGAATCAAAAAAAAGAGTGGAATTCAAATATAAACATGGAGTCTTAAAAATCACACTAAACCAAAACAACGTGTTTCAAAAAAAATAAATTTATTTTAAACAAAATATGTATAAATAAATTTATTTATTTTTTCTTTATGATTATTTATCTCTCTTTTTTTATTTTTATTATTTTCATTCATTTTTTCTCTTTTTTTCAATACATTGCTTTTGAGTACACTTTTTTCAACAATTTCTCCAAAGATAACACAACATTTCCTATCAAAAAAAATTAGCGTGATTAGATAGGTAGGAATTTGGGCTTTGGTGAAAATGAAATGCTGTGTGGAGTTATCAAATGAATTTGGAAAAAAGGCTCAAAAGCGGCTAACTAGTGGTAAAAGATTTTAGGTTGGCAGGAAAGCTCAAACGTAAACAAAAATGGCCTAAATCATTTTCACGCTTTTTTTTTAATTTATTTAAAACATAGAGTCGATAAATTTCAAAAAGCAAGTTCGAGATAATAAAAGAAGATTGATGAAATTATCTTGAAAATAAAAATAATATGTGACTCGGATCGTTCATATCTACTACGTTATTCAAAATTTGTTCTTACAAAAATTATCTAAAGACGAAAAGGAAAATAGTGGATGATAAATTTTTAGAGAAAGTAAAGAAAATAAAGAACGGAAAACCATAATAGAAATGCACGTTTTAGAGAAATATTTTACCTTAACATGCTACCGTGAATTAGAAACACAGCATGACCAACATTTTACTTGTGAGATATGATTAAAAAAATGATTAGAAAAATTATAATTAACTACGTTGTTTATAAAGAAGTTTGAGAAAAACAAAACATAAACATGGGGTACTTATTGAAATACCAAAATGCAGCTATATATATATATATTTTTTTTGTTTTGAATTTTTTGGATTTTTTGGATATTTACAAAAAGCAAAAAGGAGGAACTCATCCCCCAAGCTTAAAATCTACATTGTCCTCAATGGAGAAGGAGGTCGGAGAACGAGATAAAAGTAAAGTACAGAAATGAAAGACAGAATTGAAAAACAGGTACTTCCCCGGTTTTATGTTGCAGGGAAAGCTGAGTGATGCCGCTCCTCCATGCCTGTACGGTGGATCTTCATGAAACATCGTCCGGTGGACTTTGTCAGGGAATCAGAATCGTTGGAGCAGGCGATCGCAGAAGTTTCAGCTTGCCGGAGCCATTCGGGGCAAAAATTATAAAATAAAGAAAACAGAAAAAGATAACTTGGGTTGCCTCCCAAGAGCGCCCTTTGTTTAAAGCGTCGTTTGAGCTCGACGCATCAAAATAAGATTGTCCCAAATATTGTTTAAAAATAAAGTTCGAATAAAGTTCAAAGTTGATGAGAAAAATAAAGTTCAGATTAATCAAATGTCAGGACCGGAAAGATAGAGTTAACAGGGTTGAGACTGACATCATCACAGAAATACAGTTTAAGACGCTGACCATTCACTTTGAAAGTACCCTTATTAGGGTGGGAAATTAAAACAGTACCATAAGGAAAGACTTCTAAAACAGTAAAAGGCCCCGACCAATGTGATTTTAATTTACCCGGGAATAAACGTAAACGAGAATTATAAAAGAAGCACTTGGTCACCCGGCTTAAAGATTTTTGGGTGCCTAAGATGTCGATCGTGTAAACGCTTCGTCCGCTCTTTATAAAGTCTGTTATTTTCATATGCGTAAGAGCGCCACTCGTCGAGTTCGTTAAGTTGAAATTTTCTAAAATCGTCGACAGAGTGGGGATCGAAGTTTAAAAATCGTAAGGCCCAAAAGGCGCGGTGCTCTAACTCTACGGGTAAATGACACGATTTTCCAAAAACCAACCGATATGGCGTACATCTGAGGGCGGTTTTGTACGCTGTTCGGTATGCCCATAGAGCATCGTCTAATTTGGCTGATCTGTCTTTTCTAGATGTTGAAACAGTCTTTTCTAAAAAAATTTTTATTTCTCTATTCACTACTTCGACTTGTCCGTTAGTTTGGGGGTGGTAGGCAGTGGAAAGCTTATGAGTAACGCCATATTTAGTTCGGATTTTTGAAAATTGCGCGTTATAGAAATGGGAACCCCTATCACTAACGATAGCGCGCGGCGTGCCGAATCGAGAAAATAATTTTTTTAGGAAATTAACTACGACTCGGGCGTCATTCGTAGGAAGAGCTTGGGCTTCGGCCCAACGCGAAACATAATCAACGGCAAATAAAATGTACTTATTCCCGAAGATAGAAGGAAAAGGGCCGACAAAATCAATCCCCCAGAGGTCGAAAACTTCGCACTCTAGGAAATAATTTTGTGGCATTTCATTTTTATGCGAAATATTCCCCGACCGTTGGCAACTATCACACCTACTCACAAAGGCATGAGTGTCTTTAAACAGGGTGGGCCAGTAAAAACCCGCGCTTAACACTTTGTGAGCGGTGCGAGCAGCTTGATAGTGCCCACCTATCGGTCCTTCATGCAAGTGTTTAATAATATCTAATCCTTCATCAAAAGAAACACACCTCCTGATCACTTGGTCGGCACAAATTCTGAAAAGATGCGGGTCCTCCCAAAAATAGTTTTTCAGCTCAGAAAAGAATTTCTTCTTTTGCTGAGATGAAAACTCTTTTGGGAGCACACGAGCCACTAGATAGTTGGCGATGCGGGCAAACCAAGGAGAAGTAGATGTGTTAATTATGAATAGCTTCTCATCAGGGAAATAGTAATGAAAAGAATTTTCGTCTAATTGTTCTATAAACGGGTTGTCTAGGCGCGAAAGGTGGTCGGCGGCCAAGTTCTCGGCACCTCGCTTATCACGGATCTCTAAGTCAAACTCCTGGAGGAGTAAGACCCAGCGAATCAAGCGAGGCTTGGCATCCATTTTAGAGAGAAGATATTTGAGGGCCGAGTGGTCGGTAAAAACAATAATTTTCGAAAGAGTAATATAAGGGCGAAATTTGTCAAAAGCGAATACTACAGCTAAGAGCCCCTTCTCGGTTGTGGTGTAATTTTCTTGTGCAGATGTGAGTGTTTTACTAGCGTAATAAATGGGGTGGAAGTTTTTGGAAATACGTTGACCTAGTACGGCTCCCATCGCATAACTACTCGCATCACACATTATCTCAAATGGAAGATCCCACACCGGAGCTATCATGATTGGGGTATTAACTAATTTTTCTTTTATTAAATTGAAGGCAGCTAGACAGAGTTCATCAAAGATGAATGGGGCGTCTTTTTCTAAGAGATGGGTAAGGGGCTTGGTGATTTTGGAAAAGTCCTTTATGAAGCGGCGGTAGAAACCCGCATGACCCAGGAAACTTCTTATAGCTTTTATGTTCGTAGGTGGCGGCAGCTTCTCGATAACTTCTATTTTCGCAACGTCTACTTCAATACCCCTTTCAGAAATTTTATGTCCCAAAACTAACCCTTCCCTTACCATAAAATGACATTTTTCCCAATTTAAGGCGAGGTTAGTTTCTTCGCATCGCTCTAAGACTTTTTCAAGGTTCTCTAAGCAACAATCGAAGGAATTCCCGAACACGGAGAAATCATCCATGAAAACTTCCATAATGCTTTCTATGTACTTGTCAAAGATGGCGAGCATACATCGTTGGAATGTAGCCGGCGCATTGCACAATCCAAACGACATTCTTCGGTAGGCGAAGGTGCCGAAGGGACAAGTAAACGTAGTTTTCTCCTGGTCCTCGGTAGAGATGGGCATTTGAAGATACCCCGAGAGGCCATCGAAAAAACAATAAAAGCTATGTCCGAAAAGTCGTTCTAAAAGTTGATCAATGAACGGCAAGGGAAAGTGATCCTTGCGGGTGGCGTCATTCAACTTACGGTAATCTATACACATTCGCCATCCGGTCACCGTCCGAGTCAGGATTAATTCATTATTTTCATTACTTACGACCGTTATCCCTCCCTTCTTTGGTACTAACTGTACTGGGCTAACCCACTTACTGTCGGATATAGGATAGATAATTCCTGCGTCTAACAATTTCATAACCTCGCCCTTAACTACGTCTTTCATGTTTGGGTTTATACGGCGCTGAGGTTGTATAGAGTTACGTGAATTATCTTCCATTAAGATTTTATGAGTGCAGAAAGATGGGCTTATGCCCTTGATATCAGATATCTGCCAAGCAATAGCTTGGCGATGCTTTTGTAAAATTGAAAGAAGTTTATCCTTTTGTGCATCCGTGAGGTAGGCCGAAATTATGACAGACAGCTTGGAGTTCTTTTCTAAGAAAGCGTATCGAAGGTGCTCTGGTAGTTCTTTCAGTTCCAAGGTAGGGGTGTCATCATACGAGGTTTTGGAAATTTGTTCTTTTTCAAAAACTATGTCCTCGTACACTTTTTTATATGTAAAATTAAAAGGGGTGTTGCTAGCGGCCATGGCGGCTTCGTGCAGCGATTCAGTTGGAAAAGTAGAAGAGGAACAGAAATCAAAAAATTCTTTTTCAAAATCAGAAAGGCGAGTGGAGGATTCTTCACTTAGGTGTAGAGATTCAGTTGGAGGAGTAGGAGAGGAACAAAAATTGGAAAATTCTTCTTCAAAATCAGAGGTGTGAGAGAAGGATTCTTCACTTACGGTATCCATGAAAAAACAGGAGTCATCATTAGCTAGTGTGTTCTTCATCGAGGGGGTGATAGAGAAAGTTACCTCATCGTCGCCCACTCGAAAGAAGAGCTTACCATTGCTTACGTCAATGATAGCTCGGGAGGTGGCAAGGAAGGGTCGGCCAAGGATCAGGGGAACCTCGACGTCTTCTTCGATGTCCAAAATGACAAAGTCCACCGGGAAGATGAACTTGTCAACTTTGACTAGGACGTCCTCCACTATTCCTAATGGGTATTTGACTGATCTGTCGGCGAGCTGGATACTCATGCGTGTGTGGTTGAGACTACCAATTCCTAACTTTTTAAACAACGAGAGGGGCATAAGATTAATACTCGCACCTAAGTCGGCTAAAGCGTGTTTGACAAAGAGATCACCAAAGACACACGGGATGGAGAAACTACCCAGGTCACTGATTTTCTTCGGTAATCCGTTTGTCAAAACCGCCGAGCACTCGGCATTTAACGTGACATGAGAAAGGTTCTCTAACTTCTTCTTGTTGGTTAGGAGGTCCTTAAGGTATTTTGCGTACTTAGGCATCTGGGATATGGCTTCGTGGAAAGGCAGATTTATGTGGATTTGTTTAAACATTTCTAAAAAACGGGTGTATTGATCATCCTGTCGTTGTTTATTAAGTTCGGAAGGGTATGGCAGGGATGGATTATTTTTAAAGGTGGGTGGTGGAGTGAGTTGTTTTCCTAAAATAGGAGTAATAATTTCTTCGGCAGAGGGTGAAATTTTTAAAACGGGAACGGAGCTTTGATTTTTTAAAGCGGAAGCGGAGATTGCCTCGGGCTCTTCACATATCGTACCGGGAACTTTCTTCCCACTCCGAAGAGTTATAGCTTTCGCTTGCTCTCTCGGGTTGGGCTCGGTATTGGAAGGAAGAGATCCTACAGGTCGCTCAGAAATCATTTTAGCGAGCTGTCCTACCTGATTTTCTAAATTTTTAACACTTCCAGTTAAGGTTCTAATCATAGCGTCATTAGCATTCATGTATTTTGAAAACATTTCCTCCAAATTTGGAGGTTTTGGAAAACTTTGAGGAGGTGGTGGTGGTGCAGAAAAATCACTTTGCGGTGGCGGGCGCACAGCATTCGATGGATTGCTCCACGAAAAATTCGGATGATTTCTTAACGCAGGATTATAACTATTCGGAAAATTAAAACCAGGAGGATGATAATTCGCAGCAGAAAAATTATTAAAAGCAGTTCTAGGCATATTATTTACATAATCCAAATGTTCGGCGGGAGGAGTTGCAGATTCCCATACCTGAGGGGCGGAGGCAGCAGTCATCTCTGTAATGTTTTTGCTTAATATTTCAACTTGCAGTGCGAGTTGGGAGACGTTGTCCACTTCAAAGAGACCTGCAGGTTTATTTGGGCGGATCCTAGGCACATTCCACTGGTAAGTGTTCATGGCCATGTCCTCAAACAGCTCAAGAGCTGCTTCCGGGGTCTTATGGTTTAAAGTACCGCCAGAAGCTACGTCTATCATTTGCTTTATGCTTTGATTTAGCCCATTATAGAACTTCTACACCTGCAACCATACAGGCAGAGCGTGATGTGGGCATTGTCTTAATAATTCTTTAAATCTTTCCCAGGTTTCGTAAAGGGTCTCAGAGTCTATTTGTCCAAAGGCAGAAATGTCATTCCTAAGTTTAGCAGTTTTAGCAGGCGGAAAGTACTTGGCCAAAAATTTTTCAGTTAATTGCGTCCAAGTAGTTATGCTATTTTTAGGAAGGGTGTTCAGCCACTGCTTAGCCTTAATTCTAAGAGAGAAAGGAAATAATCTTAGCCTAATAGCATCATTTGTGACACCATTTATCTTGAAGGTGTCACAAATTTCAAGAAAGCTGGCTATGTGTGCGTTCGGGTCTTCATCTTGAAGCCCGTCAAATTGCACATACTGCTGCACCATTTGAATTATGCTAGGCTTCAGTTCGAAATTATTATTATTTATAGCAGGGCGAACTATACTAGATTCTATACCCTCGAGATTCGGTCGTGCATAATAGGACATAGGCCTTTGCACGGCTTCCTCCACGTTGGGTTCTGCCATTCTTAAGGTAGAAAATGACTCGTAATCCTCAACCGGCACTTGGGTAGTAGGGCCTTGAAATCGCGATCTTCTCCGAAGAGTACGCTCAATTTCGTGGTCCAGGTCCAAAGTAACCGACGGACTTCCGTGGGTCATACACTAGAAGAAGAGAGGAGAAGAAAGACTAGAAAATAAAAGAGCTAATGAAGTTCGAAAATTTTTTTAAATAGATTTTTTATGTTTTAACTCCCGAACTTCCCAAGGGCTACCCGGTGAAGGGTTCGCAAGGTACTAGACAAGATAGTGGCATTTAGAGCCACTTTGCCCTTTTTGAGAGAGTTAGGTGGTGTAGAAAAATTTGTGATGTGGGTTTCTATTAAGTAGGCGGTAATTAAAATCCAGGCATTTAACTCCGAGCGAGTATGCGGAAAATAAAAGCTACACTCACGCACTCGACAGAAAATTAAAACACACCCAATCTACAGAAAGTAAACACACTCTACTGAAATAAAGTCTGTCAATTAACTCAAGTGAGTAGGCAGAAAAATAAAAGACGCACACTTGCTTGAATAAAATCCAGCCAATTAACTCAAGTGAGTTGGCGGAAAAATTTAAAATACACACACTTGCTTGAACACAATCCAGCCATTTAACTCAAGTGAGTAGGCGGAAAAATTTTAAGAAGGAGGGTGAGAAAGAGAAGTGATAAAATTAATATATTCGTGTTTTCAATATATCAACGAGCGTTGCCTCCCCGGCAACGGCGCCAAAAACTTGATTGTCTCTTAGATATCTGCAAGGTGAAAATAACCAAACTAACAATTCAACAAGACAAGTATACCTATCGAAATGCAGCTAGGGGACACAAGTGTCGTATTAAAATCCGGGAACAGTTGAGTAAGCTTACTCACACGAAATCTATTATTTTATCGACGGAAAAATTAGGTTTTTTAGAAGAAAGCTAAACGTACTAAAGGAAGAGAACTACTTGCAATGAAAGAGAGCTACTTGCATGAAAAGATAAAGAGAGCTAAAAGAGCGATTACCTTAAGCTTAATAACGATGAGGGGAAAATGCACTCGATCAGAAATCACCTCGGCAAGAGTGGTTAAAAAAATACGATAAATAAACCTAAGCTAATTAGGGTAAAGGTCCTTGACCGTGGAGGTTCCATGAATATTGACACGCTTCTCTCAAAGGTCGTGCCTAACTGAGTTTAGGAAGGTCCGACCGACTCTCGCCTAAATCGGAGGCCTAAAACTCGCTTTACGCGGTGAACCCCGCTATTGGATTTTACTCCAATCCGGGAGATTTGAACGTCTGCCTCTCTCGAGGGGTGCGAACAACTCCCTTTACTCTTGAGTGCTCATTTCAAACTTTCGTCCTCTCGGCTAGCCCAGAATGAAAGCAAAGGTGGAGAGTATATATCGATGATATACCTCCAACCCGTGATAAATCAAGAGTAATTCAAAGCTAAACTCTAAAAAGAAAAGGTAAGATTCAAAGCATCATAACCTAATCACTCGAACCTCGGATCATCAAGATAGAGTACATGGAGGATTAGTTAATCATGGTGAGGTGGAAGAGGGGGGATGAGTAGAAGAAGAATAATGAAAACAGAGCAGAAACGAAAAAGAAAACAACACTTTTTATTAATGGAAACAGGGATCTTACAGCTTGAAAACCAGAGATTACAAGTGCATGGAAAGGTAAACTACACTATCATTAATATTATACTACAGAACGAAACTAGGAACTAATACAGGGAAAGCATAAAGCTAGAGCTAAGAACTAAAAATGGAAAGACATGCTTAAAAAAGTTCAAAAATACAAAGGACAGAACCTCCCCTCTCTATCCGAAAAGTGTCCCTGAACCCTTAGAGTTGGGCTCTATTTATAGAATTTTTCGGGTCAGGTCACGCCCCCCTGTCATGCCCTGGTCGGGCGTGACCCTGGGGCGTGACACATTCGGCGCGACTTTTTCTGGCTGGAATTTAATTCTGACGAAGTAGTTGAGGTACACGCCCACAAGTCACACCCTGGTGGGGCGTGTACCTGGGGCGTGTTCTTTGCGGCGTGACTTTGTTGAGCTGAAATTGAATGCTGGAGGTGACGGGCGGAATTGTTGAAGTACATGCCCATATGTCACGCCCGTGTCAGGCGTGACCCTGGGGCGTGACACTTTCGGTACGACGGTGGAGCGGGAAAAACGAGCGCGCTGCGGCGATTCCTCGGAACTTGGGGACACGCCTCTAGAACATGCCCGTGTCGGATGTGACACGGGCGTGACCAAGGGCGTGTACACTAAGTTTCCACGGAATGCAGTTTCGGACCAATTGCTTCATTCCTCTAGGTTACACGCCCTAGGTACACGCCCTGGTAGGGCGTGACCTTGGGGCGTGTCACAGCAAAATTCGGCTGAAAGCCGTGAAAACCTGCAAAAAGCAGAAAAAATGCATTAGCGACAAAAATATATACAAAGGGGAATCAAAATAAGTACTTTACAAGACATGATTTGCTTTAAAACCCCGAAAATATCCTAATATAATTGACTGCAAACCGTATTATCAAGACTTGTCTCCTGGTTTTGTAAAAAGCAAACATCTGTGTCTACATCAATTGTAGAAGCAGAATACATAGCTGCTGGCAGCTGATGTACACAAATGTTATGGATACAAAACCAACTCCTAGACTATGGTGTCAACTTAAATAATTCAACATTATTTTGTGATCATACTATTGCTATTGTTTTAGCACAGAATCCAGTTCACCACAGTAGGACTAAACATATTGAAATAAGACATCATTTCATTAGAGATAATGTAGACAAAAAGAAAATTAACTTAATCCATATTCCTACTGATCTACAAAGAGCAGACATTTTCACCAAACCTTTGGATGAGAAAAATCATCTGTTCTTTATAAATCAACTGGAAATGATCAATGGAGAAGAGTTAAATTAGTTTCTGTCTGCATTCGACGAATTTTCCAGAGTTTGTCGAACGGAGTTCGACGAATTAGGGAAAGTTTGGGAGATGCTCGTCGAACGGAGATCGACGAATTCTCTGTATGTGGAAACAATTTTCGTCGACCGGAGATCGACGAACTTTGCTTTAGAAGATATTTCATCGAACGGAGTTCGACGAACTATGTTCATTTCTTCTGATGAAATCGACGAATTATTTGTCTATAATTTATTTCGTCGACCTCAGTTCGAAGAGCTGTCTTCTTTTTCGTGGAACGGAGATTGTCGATTCATATTCTGGAAAACTTATATCTAGGTTTTCTTCGGCCTCTATCCCGCTCTTTCAGTTCTCTTGCTCTTGATTGTCGTTTTCTCTGTCTATCTTGCAGGTCATCAAAGGCGATTCCAGCGAGCACCTTGGCTGCCATGAAATTCGACACAGGTTTTGAAATGGATTTTGATTCATTCCAACATTCTGACCCAATATTTCTCTACATTCTGGAACTACTAGAAGAACTTGGTCTCAAGGACTTTATGATCAGAAGGATTAAACTACATGCAACTGAGATTAGAGAATGGGTGTACACTTCTACTGTTTCTGAGGAAAATGTCTTGACAAGAAATATCGGGAGTAATGCTGTCTCTATCTCCAGCCGTTCTTTCTGAAATTTTTGGATTGGTAAATGGAGAAGACGATCTAGATGTTGATTGTAAAGAGTTTACTTCGATGCTGAATCTGATGTGTTTACTGGGATTAACCCTAACAAGTTGTTAAAGAAACAACTCTGTGCCGCCTACCAGTTCCTGGCGGACATTGTAGTAAAAGTGATGATGGGCAAGCACTTTGCGCACGATTACATCACAAGACACCAATTCCTTGTTATGTGCGCAGTGGTCAACAAGAGACATGTCGATTGGGGTATGATTTTCTTTGAATTGATAAAGAAGAAGAACAGTAAGAAAGAGTTCTGCTTTGGGAAGAATCTTGGGGATTTTTCTTCAAGAAAAAGCTGGTGAATTCATGGTCTCCCTGACCATCTTCATCAATGCCAGCAAGCACCTCACCTGCTCTTTGTTTGGCAGATCGGAGAGGACGATCTCCAAGCCATCCAAGGCTTCCTCCTCTTCCATCCCAAATTCTGAGAGCACCAGGGCTGTGAAGGCCACTCCCCACCCTGTAGAAGAGGCAGTTCCATCTCCACCATCTCTTCCAGCACCCCTTCCAGCACAACAATTCCCTTACTCTCCCATTCCTTCTTCAACACTTCAATCTCCACAGCATACTTCTGTGCCTACTCCACCTTCATCTCCACCACTTAATATCACTAACATTCCAACACCCCCTGCTTCACCTCATAACACATCTATTCCTACACCCACACAGTCTCCTCTTCCCCCACATTTATCCTCCATTCCATCATACACCCTACCCTCAGACACTGCCATAACAGATGCAATTCCACCTCTATCCCCTCCATCTGTTCCCCTCCCTTCCTCTACTTGTCTACCTTCAACAACTACCTTTCCATCATTGGCACCCTCCACTGTATCTACCATCATATCCCTGCTCACTCCCCTCATCAAATCCCTAATCACAGAGGTCATTACACCTCTTGTGAATTCTATCAACTCTTTATCTGCCCAAGTGTCTCTTCTATCTGCTGCCCCCTCTTCATTCAGGGGCCTGGCTCCAGGTTCTCCTGAACCCAGGCAGGGGGAGATGCTCAGTGATGAAGCAGCAGCAGCAGATGTAGATGCAGAAGCAGCAGCAGCAGATACAGCAGCAGTTCCTTCTACAGCAGATGCAGATGCAGATGCAGAAATTTTGCCAGAATTTGATTCTGAGTTGATTGAATTGATTCATTTTATGGATACTGACAGTGACTTAGATGAGTCAGTACTAGAGCAAATAAAATCTGTTGGTGATTTCTATTTAAATCACATAGTTAATTTGTCTGTTTTGTTAAGAAATTTTGATACTGTATATATGCAGTCTCTTCCAGAAGACTTTACTAAGCCATAGTTGGCTATTGTGCCCTATACTTCTCCAGTAAGTCCAGCAGTTGCCAAGCAACTCTGTGACAGTTTTGCTATTCCAGTTTTTGCTCCAACCTCTACAATTATTCCAGAAGCCATCTCAGCACCTATCTTTGTTATGGATGACTCACCAATGTCAGATCTGGATGAGTTAATCCTAGCTGATATTGAAGAGGAAAATAAGGAAGCAGCTAAAAGCTCTTTCCCAATTACTTCTGAGTCCTGTACAGTCTCTTCCCTAACTACTTTTGAAACTCCAGTTGTTGAAACTTCAACTTCTGCCCCTGCTATATCAAAAGCTATTATTGATGATAAAGCTTTAAAATCATTGGATGCTTTATATGATAACCCTCAGGGTTCTGATAATGATGATGATGATTCAGATGAATAAGCTTCCAAGAAAAAGAAAATGCTGTCAAAGAAAAGGAAGGCTCCACCTCCTCTAGCTCCTAAGCCTAATCCATCTGCTGACACTCCCTATTACATTTTACATAATGTTACTCCTTATAAGGGAATGCCTGCATGGATGTGGTTATCAAAGAACCAGCAAAAGGAAAGGAAAAGAAGTAGGAGATATTCTCCTCCTACAGTCCACATATATAGAAAGGATCCACCTCCTCCTCCTCCTCCAACAGCTGGTGCCACTGGATCTAGCTCTTAGAGATCTGCCCCCATGCAAATCTATCAAAGACATTCAGGGAGATCTTCTGGAAGCAGCCAGCAGAGGCAACCATCCTCAGGAAATCAACATCAACAGCAACAGCATCAGCAACAACAACAACAAATATCTGAAGATCAGAAAGCTGACTGTCCTAAAAGACCTTACTCTCCTCCTATTCCATTTGAAGATCCTGAAATAGCCAAAACTACAAGAATGGCTAGGTTCCAGGAACTTATTGGTCTTTCCCTGATCAATAAAGCCAAAGCTGAAGGTAAAGACATTTCAGGATTTATAACTATGTCAAAGTACAAAAAGGAAGAATTAAAAAGATTTGACAAAGGCAACAAACTCTTCAATGTTGATGATTATATGAAGCTCCATCCTGAAGCAGTTGTCCCCAGAGCTACATCACTGAAGATCATTGGGGCTGTTGACATGACTATGACTCAAGCACAGGATCTAGATCCAAACAAAGAATTTGTCTTCAAAAAGCCAGGAGAGAATACAACAGAAGACAAGTCTTTGCAGAAAAAGAAGAAGAAGTAATATTTATCTTGTTTTAATTTCTTTCTGCAATTTGTTTTTAAACTATGTTATTTGTTTAAACAAAGCCTGTATATATATATCTGATGCAGGTGTTAGTATTTCTCTGCCAGATATATTTCTTTTCTTGCTTTGTTTATCTGTTTTGAGTCTCTTAGTGACCTCACCCAAATAGGGGGACATTGTTGGATCCCTAGTTGATTTGAGCAAGGTTCACTAGCTTAGGATGTGACCCAACATGTATATCGAGGGTCAATTTTGTGTCCTAGAGTCTAGGCCAAGTCCTTAGAGTCAACATCAGATGGACCAGCTATCAACAAGACCTTCAGAGAGTCAAGACTTAGAAGATTTCAAGACTAAGTAAAATGAGTTCGACGTTCGTCGAACTCAGCTCGACGAAAGATGTTCTGAGCTCGACGATCTTGAGACATTTCTTTGTGCTGAGCTCGATAATCCTTGTTCTCTGTTTAATGAAGGCTGGGATTCTTCAACAACCTAAAGTCAGGATAACTCCTGATTTTTCTAAGTCCAATTTCAAGCTTTGGTCGACGAATAGGATTCTGAGCTCGACGAACTTGGACCTCAAGTTCACAACTTCTCAGGTCGACGAAGTCAACTTCTCAGGTCGTCGAACTCAGTACTCTACTCGACGATTCCTGAATTTAGAGGATTTGTGTCGACGCTTAGGGCATGTGTCGACACCAGCTTATGTCGACACCAGAAGATTTGTGTCGACACCAAGATCAATCAGTCGACACCAACTTATGTCGACACATAATATCAGTCATACAGAATATTTTGATTAAGTCCAGAACTGTTCTTTGCTCAACGTTTTGTGGTCTACGATTTGAATCCTTCTCAGTAAGAGACTTCTCATATTCTAAGTCCACAATCATTCTTCGGTCGACGAATTTGGATCTCTGTTCGACGAATAAAGATTGACAGTGTTGATTATTTGTTCGACGAACTCTGGATCTCTGGTCGACGAATGAAGATTGTTAGTTCGACGAAGACTGTTGCAGAATTGACAAGATTCCCTTGAAGATAAATTATTATTGTCTGGTCGACGAATTCATCAGCTTAGCTCAACGAACTGTAAACTCAGCTCGACGATTCCTGTTCTTTATCCGATGATTCCAGACTAGGTCTTCTCCAGTTTTCCGTGCCATTTCTTGGTGATGACTCCTGAGTAATTAAAGCTCAATCTTCTCTGAATGTTACCGTTGGAACGAGCATTGATCATGGATTATTTCTTGCCGTTTTTCCATGGGATAGTTAGGGAATTCATTGATTGTCGCTTCCTTCCCAGACCGACTGCAATTACTGCTCAAATATTCAAATTTCAAATGTTCTTCAGTCAGTCTTAAGTCAGAAAAGAAAAGATTGAACCAGTACTACAACACAAGCAGTGACCGACAGTGATAGCAGTTGAAGAACAGTCTTACAGAAATCAAAAGTTCTACTGCAATCAGCCTAAACCAGAGAACAACTTCATCAAGAAGAAGAAGAACATTTAATCCCTATCAAGAGTCTTCTTCCTTCAATTCTCAGGACAACGTCAGAAGGACAACAAAATCTCTATCTGTCAAAGAAGTTCCTGAAGCAATCTCTGATCCAGGAACTCAAGTTTTTGAAGACCTATCACCCTGAAGCAGTGCTCCAGAATTCCTGATCCCTTCAAGATCTCAGGGGAACAATCTGTTGAAATCAATCGACAAGTCTTCTCAGTTGTTATTGAGAAAGAGAAGACACTATCACCCTTTTTTCCATCCTCTGTACAGGGTTTTAATTCCCTTCAAAATTATTCCTGGTTGCAAGTCTCCTACCAAAAGACTTGAGGTTTTGGTTTTTGAGCATCTGAACAAAAGCTCATTGGTGTCAGGCACCTGATCAAAAACCTGAGTGGATTCCTACTAGGGTGGTAGAAGAGTGGATGTACCTGCGTTGGGGAACCACTAGAAATTTCTTGTGTCGTCTGGTTGCCCCTTTTCTTTTGTTTTGACTGTGTTGCTCTGTAATTTATTAGGTTGATGTGCTTATCTTATTATTTGCTAAACTGTTCACCTAGGATTACAACAAAAGCTGTACAAAGTTTTTTAGTGAGAACAATACTCTATTCACCCCCCCCTAGAGTATTTCAGATCTAACCTGCACTTTCACACACCATTGAAGAGCTTCTTTTGTCATTGAAGATGTAACTTCATCGTCTTTATGAGTCCTGGGCAATTGGAGTGTCTTCCGCAGACGCTTTTGGGTAAGTTTCACCTTGCTTCCTTGAATTGATGACCTAATCATCAATCCAGTTGAATCCAGGGTTGCTTTTGTATAGAATTCAAGAATCTCCATCTTTCAGATCTTGTAAGGTTCTGAAACTAGATATTCTAAACCATTTTCTTGGATTAGGGTTATCATATCTCTAATCTCAAACACTACACTCTCAAAAGCATTGTGAACTAACTCATAGCCTTCGTCGATGTTGTTCTCCAACTTTGTCACCATTGGTGACGAGAAATTTAAGGAGAAGAGAGATGAAGGTTTGTCGACTCAAAGATTTGGCCTCGAAAATGTTGAGAGCTTAGTCGATAATGTTGTTCTGTGACCTATTTATATGTTTGTCAACACAGAAGGTCAAAAGGCGGGGTAATAGATTCTTATTATGTCGACACTGTAGAGATTGTGTCGACACAGACTTCTAATGTCTCGACAGAGTCAGACAACACTATGTATCGACAGAGTTTGCGATGTGTCGACACAGACTTCTTAATAGTCGACTCTAATATATGTGTGTCTACACAGACTTCTGTATGTGTCGACACAACTATCTAAATGATAGAACTTCTATGTGTCGACACCAAACTCTGAGTGTCGACACCACTATCTCACCATTATTTTGTTGTGTCGACACAACTTACCTTAAGTGTCGACACAAACTACTATATGTCAACATTGAATTATTTAGCCAGATTTACTAAGTTACTATAGGTTTAACATGCCTAATTAAATTTTGAAATAATTGAATTTAGTTTCATCAAGTTGTTTAGTAAACATGTCAGCAATTTGATTATTTGTGGTGACAAATTTCAAACAAATATCTTATTTTTCAACATGCTCTCTAATGAAGTGAAATCTAATTTCTATATGCTTTGTTCTGCTATGTGATACAGGGTTTTTAGCAATAGAAATAGCACTTGTAGAATCACAAAATAGTGGAGTTCTACTTACCTTGAGACCATAGTCTTCAAGTTGATGTTGAATCCATAAAAGCTGAGCACAGCAGCTGCCTGCCGCAATATACTCTGACTCTGCAGCGGAAATTGCCACACTTTTCTGCTTCTTATTGCTCCATGATACCAATCTACCACCAAGAAACTGACATGTGCCAGTGATGCTTTTTCTATATTCTTTGCAACCTGCAAAGTCTACATCTGAAAAACCAGTCAGTAGAAAGTCTCTATTCTTAGGGTACCAAAGACCAAGATTAGGTGGGCCCTTAAGATATCTCAATATTCTTTTAATTGCAGTATAATGACATTCTTTAGGGCTTGCTTGGTACCTAGCACAGACACATGTCGCATACATAATGTCTGGTCTACTGGCAGTTAAGTATAGGAGGGAGCCAATTATCCCTCTATACAAAGACTCATCTACAGGTTTTCCTGCATCATCTTTGCCTAAAGGCATACTTGTCCCCATTGGAGTTCTCATGGTGGTGGATGACTCCATTCCATATTTCTTAATTAACTCCTTGATGAACTTAGACTGTGATATGGACAAGACATTATCAGTCTGTCTTACTTGGAGTCCCAAGAAGAATTTGAGCTAACCCATACTGCTCATTTCAAACTTCCCTTGCATAAGTTTTGCAAACTTCCTACAAAGGTTGTTTTATGTAGATCCAAAGATTATGTCATCAACATAAATCTGTAATAGGATCATCTTGCCCTTTGACTCCCTAAGGAATAGAGTCTTGTCTATTTTCCCCCTTTAAAATTTATTTTTAATGAGGAAAATAGACAATGTTTCATACCAAGCCCTAGGGGCTTGTTTCAAACCATATAAGACTTTCTTAAGTCTATAATCATAATCAGGATAAAGTGGATCAACAAAACCTGAGGGCTGATGAACATAGACTTCTTCTTTCAAATTACCATTTAGGAATGCTGACTTGACATCCATTTGGTATACTTTGAAACCTTGGAAAGCAGCAAGGGCAAGTAATAGCCTTATTGCTTCCAACCTTTCCACTGGGGCAAATGTCTGATCAAAGTCAATGCCATCTTCATGTCTATAACCTTTGGCAACCAGTCTTGCTTTGTTCTTCACTATGATGCTATTTTCATCTAGTTTGTTCCTGTAGATCCACTTTGTCTCAATAATGTTATGATCCTTTGGTTTTAGAACCAGCTCCCATACTTTACACCTTCTGAGTTGATTCAGCTCCTCCTGCATTGCATCAATCCAGTTGGAGTCTTGTATGGCTTCTTCAAATCTTTTTGGTTCCAACTGTGACAGGAAACTTGAACAAAGTACTTTGTTCATGTGTTTGCTTCTGGTTTGCACACCATGTCTGGTATCACCAATGATTTGGTGTGCTGGATGATCCTTTAGAATCCTTATTGCTAGAGCCATTCTATCAGTAATTTGAACTTCTTTAATTTCTTCACCATGTTGAACTTCATTGTCTTCAATGTCAGCTTGTGGACCTTGTACTCCCACTGGACAGCAACCATCATTTTCAACATCCTGCATGCAGTTTGGTCTTCACTAATGGTCAGCATGTCCAACTTTTCTTTTAAATCTATTGAGCTACAAGGATTGCTAGACAACTCACAGTTAAATAGCTCAGATTCATCAAACACTACATGAACAGTTTCTTCTACAACTTGTGTAGTCAAGTTGTAGACCCTATATGCCTTACTGTTATTGATGTACCCAAGAAATATCCCATCTTGGGATTTGGCAGCAAACTTAGTTAGGTCAGACTTGCCAGTGTTAAGCACATAACACCTGCTACCAAAGATCCTAAAGTAGGATATGTTTGGTTTTCTGCCCTTCATAATCTCATAGGGAGTCTTTTTGTGGTTCTTAGTTATAGATGCTCTATTGAGAACATGACAGGCAGTATTTACTGCCTCAGCCTAGAAATATTCTGGGAGTGAAGTGTCACTTAGTAGAGTTCTACCAGCCTCAATAAGAGTTCTATTCTTTCTTTCAGCAATTCCATTTTGCTAAGGTGTTCTAGGTGAGGAGAATTCCTGATGAATCCCTAGTTCTTCACAAAACCTTGTCATACACTCAGACTAAAATTCAGTTCCATGGTCACTTCTGATTTTGACCACTGAATTGTTAAATTCATTCTGTATTTATTTAACAAAGTTATGAAAGACAGTAGGGGTTTCAGATTTCTGCCTCAAAAAGAAAACCCATGTGAATCTAGAATAGTCATCTAGTACCACAAAAGTATAGACTTTCCTACCTAGACTATGAACTGGCATAGGACCAAATAGATCCATATGCAAGAGGTACAAACATCTCACAGAGTCTTTGGTATCAAGACTATGAAAAGAGGATTTGGTCAGCTTGCCTTTTTGACAAGCTGAACATATACCCTCTTTTATGCACTTAAATTAAGAACCATTTCTCACTAACTCTAAACTATAGAGCTGGCCTATAGTCTTATAATTCAGATGAGCTAGCCTCTTGTTCCATTGGACACACTAAGATGCTTTCTCATTTGCAACTAAACATAGAGGAGAGTTCATGTTTTCATAATCAAAATTTAAACAATAAACATTCCCTTTTCTATAACCAGACAAGATCACCTTCTGATCACTTGTCCTTTTGATCTGACACCCATTCTTAATAAATGAAATATCATACCAAAGATCACTCAGCTGACTTATGCTTATCAAGTTATGTTTCAAACCTTTTTCATAAGCCACTTGAGTGATTGTTATAGAACTAGTAGAAATGTTACCAAACCATTTCATGACCCCTTTTTTTGATCCACCAAAGATCACTTTGGGTCCACTCTCTATGGGAGTATAGTCCTTTAACATTCTTCTTTTTCCAGTCATGTGCCTAGAACATCCACTGTCCATGTACCATATAGGGGTGTGGCAACTTGGACCCATCTGCAGTAAATAAAATTAATTTACCTTAGAACCCCAATTTTTATTGGGTTCTAGGTTCAAGTTAGATTGAAACGTGATATTCTTACCAGCAGCCATCCTCACAGATAAGCTGGCATTCTTCCTGACACTGGTGTTGTGCCAGCAGTCCATGGCATAATGCCCTATCTTACCACAGCACCAACACTCATATGTATTATACCTCTTTTTAGGTACAGTTTTAACAGCATTGCTGTCAGTTGTTCTTAACACTATTGGTAGTGTGGTTCTTTGCTTGAGTGCTGGAGGTACACCCTTATCATTCAGAATATCAGGCTTACCATAACCATGTACGATATCATGATCATATCTATTAGTTGGATGCCACACTTTTCGGAAGGAAATGGGAGGTTTGAAGGCTTGAGGTTGTACTGGGGCATTGCCTTTTCTTTTAGAATTGGCAGCCCTTGCATTCCCCATAAAGCCCAATCCTGTCTTACACTTTTTGGGAATAAAATCATCAATTAAAGGTAAGACTGATTTTAGCTTAGAGAATTTGGCCACCAGATCATTTTCCTTCTGAAGTTTGACTTCCAGACTTTTGATTTGATCATTCTTGAATGTAATAGTACCCATCTGAATAACAGTTATGTTTTTCAGTTTGGCTACTTCATTCATCTTTAGATCCAGCATTTCTTTTGAATCTAATGCAGCCAGCTTAAGAGCAGCAATTTCCTTGCCCTGTGCTTTATGAAGGATTCTGCCTTCCTTAAGTGCTTGCAGCAGATCACCATATTCATCAATAAGTTGATGAACATCTCCTTCTGATTCAGATTCATCCACATCTCTTGATGCGGATGCTTCTGATTTTGAACCAGTATAGTAGTCAAAACTTATTGAAGAATTATTTACCTTACTAGGTCCAGGCCGATCCTGGCACTGATCTTCTTCTATCAAGGCCATCATCCCTTTACAACAATGTTCTTCAATTCCATTTACTGAGTCCAACAATTTCAAGAACTTAGCCTCTTCTGCATCTTCTTCAGTTGCCAACAGTCCTATGTATTCTTCAGCTTTAGCTTCAACCTCAGAATCTGATGATGAAGAATCTGACCAGCTTTTTTGCTTCTTTGTCACAAAGGATTTCTCCTTCTTGCCCTTGTTTTTTGTTTATTCTTATCATTAGATTCTTTCCTTTTTTCATAACAATCAGATACCACATGTCCAGGCCTATTGCAACAATAGCAAACAATCTTAGTTGAAGATAATTTACTAGGTTTAGAGCTATACATGTCCTTCCTAGAGGATTTCTTTTTAAGATAGTAATCGTCCTTGGTGACCCCTTGGATTACCCTAAGGTCTAGGAAGTGTTGGGTAGGGCTAACCTTTTTACCTTGAAGGTCACTTGCCCCTTAGTTAGGGCACTTTGACCACTTTAGGGCTAGGGTTTACTTGGGTAACCTTAGGCTCTAGAGTTGACCCCAATGGATCTTTGGTGACCCATTGACCCCACTTTAGGTCTAGGAAGACCTTGGTGTGGTTGGTTGTGCTCATTAGGGGCACCTTGCCCTTAGTTAAGGTACCTTGCTCT
Organism: Platanthera guangdongensis; assembly: GCA_039583875.1. Lineage (NCBI taxonomy): Eukaryota > Viridiplantae > Streptophyta > Magnoliopsida > Asparagales > Orchidaceae > Platanthera > Platanthera guangdongensis. Next base: position 45,980,308 of record CM077167.1, on the reverse strand, counting down.
GATTAGGACTAGGATGACCTTAGGTCAACTTGTCCACCCTGGGTTGACTCAATGTCCCCTTAGGGCTCTAAAGTACCTTCCAATGGATTGGTGAGGGTATGGTGGGGTCTTGGAGTCCTGGTGAACCCCCTTGATCATCCCAACCTAGTATTTAGAAATTTACTATTTGCAGTCCATAGTGATCCCACCTACATTCCTAGATCCACAGGGTCTTCTTGGGCTTCCTAGGGTTTTGTCATGACCTAGTAATGACAAAACAACTCCTATGGGGTCTAGTTGCCTAAGGTATGTTACAAATCACAATATATAAACAAAAACTTTTGTCCTTGAAATTATAGTTAGGCCTACGGGGTTTCAAGTATAAAAAGTAAATTGTAACATCCTGGGAGGTTGTGAGGGATACCTGACTGAAAAGCTCTGGGTACTTTTGTTGCATCAGATCCTGCGGCTCCCAGGTGTGCTCCTCCTGACCGTGATTCCTCCATAAGATCCTGACAAACGGAACCTTCTTGCAGTGCAAGAATCGTATCCCCTTATCATCAATCCGGACCGGCTCCAGATGAACTGATCGATCATATGCTACCGGCCCATCCGTGGTCGTAATCTGCTACTTTAAGCGTAGTAGAGCCCTCTGAAAGAATTAGTTTCAAGATGTCCTACACACCTAGAGGGGGGGGGGAAGTGAATAGGTTCAATTCATTTTCTGACTTAGGCAGATAATTCTATCTGATTTAGCAATTTATTTAGCAGAAAATATAACACAGCATTCACATACACATAGCATTCATAGATTGCACACCAGTTTTATAGGGGTTCCCCAAATGATGGGTACATCTGTTGGAACACTCTATTACTAATTTGGGTCAGGATCACTATGTCTCTAGGAAACCATTGTTTGACCTCCTGTATAGTCCTAAATGTCAATTAGAATTGAGTCTAAGGGTTAGAAGTCTAGGTTTGGAAGCTGCCCTCAAGACCAGGATTTTCTGTTTGGAGACTAAGTCATATCGTCGAGCTCATCATGACGATTCGTCGAACTCCGATCGACGATCGTCTAGCTCAACTTAGACAGATCGTCGAACTCCATTCGACGATCGCTGAGCTCAACTTCATCATATCATCGAACTCCATTCGACGATCGGTGAGCTCAGGTCGACGATCTTGACTCAGCTTTGGATCTTTATCTCTGAGCTCAGTTCGACGATCTTTGAGCTCAGATCGACGATATGTTTGCTGCTGTATTTGTCCATATCGCTGAGCTCAGTTCAACGATAGCAGAGCTCAGTTCGACGTTTTCAGATAACTTCAAGGATGTTTCTAGATTCAAATTCAAATCAGTTAAGGAGTTATTCTACAATTAATTCAGAGATTTCCTAGCCGTTTTCATTTATTTCTGGACCAAGTTTCAATGGATTTTTCAAGGAATATTTCTGTGGACTTTCCTCCAGAAGAGATTTTGCAATTAAGGATGCCATTAATGCAGGCCAACGACTATACTTGACAGAGAATGTTATTCTATTCCGTATCAGAGAATAAAAGAGAAGAATTTTGAATCTCACACACAGAGTACAAATTACAGAGATACACGGAGACACAGACAGACATCAAAAATCTTCAACAAAAAAATATTCTATCTCAAAGAATTCTCAAGAACACACATCCAAGGAGATCAATCTTCAGATCTCTCTAATTTTCAAGTGTTCAAGGCCAATATATTTCAAGACTCCAGACATCCAACATTTTAGTCATTGCTGAAATCATCTATTGCTGCAGTTCAACCTTTGAAGGCCTATCACCCTACAGCAAACCTTTTCTTCCTGAAGATCTCAAGGACTCAGGGGGAGCTTTGACACCATCAATCCACATAGTCTTCTTAGTTGATCTGAGAAAGAGAAGACTTCCATCACTCTCTCACCCCCTCTCTGTAAAGGGTTTCTCAAACTCCCTTCAAAAGTTTGAACTTGGTTTTTGAGCACCTTGTCAAAAGCTCATTGGTGGCAAGACACCTGATCAAAAAATCTGATTTGGTTTTTGAGCACCTTATCAAAAGCTCATTGGTGCCCAGGACACCTGATCAACTCATCCTGCAGTGGATTCCTACCTAGGGTGGTAGAAGAGTGGATGTACCCAAGTTTAGGGGAACCACTATATTTCCTTGTGTCTTCTGATTTTGCTTGTCTTTATTTTTGTTTCTGGCCTTGATTCTTCTGTGATTAGCTTTTGATTAATTTAGTTCTGTGATTAGATTTATTACTGCTTCCCTGATCACTCATATTACAACAATTGTTGTAAAAAGTTTTAAAGCACCATATACTCTATTCACCCCCCTCTAGAGTATATCAGATCTAGCTCCACTTTCAATTGTTATTAGAGGGAGGTTGGTTAAACATACCACACCTTGGTGGTTGCACAGGCTAACACCTGAACCCAAAGATCCCTAACCTAGATCTGTTTTCTTTTGTAGTTTATTATTAGATTTTGTTTTCACAAATCATGGCCCAAAACAATGATTATGGTAGCACCAGACCTCCAGTGTGCAATCTATCCAAGTTTGCACTTTGGAAAGCAAGGATCAGACTGTACATGAATTCTATTGACGAAGATATTTTTAACTCTGTTTTGACAGTATGTCCAAGACCTCCAAAGAACTCCAGTACAAATGTTGTTCCACCTCCATCAGGAACAGATGCTGACATCAAGAGATGGAAGGTAGCTGATGCCAAGGCAATGAACATCTTAGCCCAGACAATGTCAGATGACATATTCCAAAAGGTGGCTGAATGCAATTCAGCAAAGGAAATTTGGACAAACTCTCAGAAATAGTCTCAGGCTCAGCTGATGAGAGAAAGGATAGGAGATCCCACCTCATATCTCAATATGAGAATTTCAAGAAGGGAGAAACTAAGTCAGTGGGATACATGTACAACAGGCTCAGTCTAAGTGTCAGTGAACTCAGAACATTGGATAAAGAGATCTCACTAACGGAACTCAATGACAAGATCCTAATGTGCTTCCCTAGCACTTGGGATTCAAGAATCTGGCCAATTAAGGATGCCAGAAGTCTGAATGAGATCAGTACTGAAGCTCTATTGGGTAAGCTCAAATCCTATGAGCTACTCATCAAAAATAGAGAAGAAGAACAGAAGGCTGCCTCACCAGCCACAAGAAAAAAGAAGACCATAGCCTTCAAGGCAACTGAAGATCTGCCTGAAGACAAAGCCACAGGCAATGATGAACTGCTCAGTCTTCTGGCTAAAAGATTTTACAAGATGGCCAGAAAGGACTTCAGAAGGAGATCATACAAGGAACATGACAAGTCAAGGTATGACAAGTCCATTAATAATAATAATAAAGACATTATTTGCTTTGGTTGCAGGAAAGCAGGGCACATAGTTCCTGACTGTCCAGAAAACAAAAACAAGGACAGAAGGGACAGGAAAGAAAGAAGAAAGGAAAAAGACTCCAAAAGGAATGGCAATGGCAAACCCTCATCAAGCAAAAACAAACATACAAGAAAAGGGTTTGTTGCTGAATCCTGGAGTGAGACTGAAGAAGAGTCAGAAGCATCATCCAGCTCCAGTGATGATGAAGATGATGCAGAAGAGAAAGAGTTCTGCATGATGGCAATCAATGCCTCACAGCACAATTCAGAAGAAGAGGAGTCAGAGTAAGATTCAGAGACTCAACCTGAAGAAGATCAGGTAATCAGTTCTTTTGATTTTAATTCAGAGGACTTTAAATCTGAATTTAAAGCATTGTGTTTAGACCTGTTAAAGTCTGAGAAAGAAATTATCTCTCTCAGAAATCATCTATCTGAACATAATACTTTAAAATCAGAAAACCTCAAACTCTCTCAGGAGTTGGAGTGTTGTAGGGAACAGATAGCTTCACTGAAAAGTGAGCTGTCTGAGGCCAAGAAGCTTGAAGAATCCCTCAATGGGAGAAGCATCAAGCTGATGGACATCACAAGCATAGTGAACTCCAGATTCAATAGTACACTGGGCTTGGGTGCTTCATCCAGCCAACCCATAGTTCTGACAACTCCAATCAAATTCATTTCTGACAAAGGAAATGGAGTTGTAGAGGTTGCTAGGAAAAATTCTGATCTGCCCAAGAAAACCAAGTCCCAGCAGAAATCGTCGAACGGAGATCGACGATCGCCGAATGAAGATCGACGATTGCCGAAAGCAGATCGACGATCTCAGCCAAAATCGTCGAACGTAGGTCGACGATCTCAAGTACCTGAACTCAACCATAGACGACCGTCGAACGGAGCTCGACGATCTGATCCAAGATCGTCGAACGCAGCTCCAAGATCGTCGAACAGAGGTCAGAGCTCTGGAAAATTTTTCAAAGGCAAATCAAAATTCAATCCTAAGGGTCCTACATCCCAAATCTTTAACCCTTATACTGAATGGATTATACCTCTGAGGAGATATCATCCTGAAGGATATAAGAGTCAATCTGGGATGTCCTTTATTTCAGAATTTAAAGGTTATCAACCTAGGCTCAAGGTAAACTGGGTAAAAACAAATGAATTGTCTTATGTGCAGGTGAAGACCTATCCAACATCTAACCAGCAATGGTACTTGGATAGTGGGTGCTCTAAGCACATGACAGGGAACAAGGACAACCTCACTTCCTTTAGAGCAAAGCTTGGACCCAAAGTTATCTTCGGTGATTCAAACTTTGGACAGACTAAAGGATATGGTGTAGTCCAGATTGGATCAGTAACTTTCAAGAAGGTAGCTTATGTGGAAGGACTGAAGCACAACTTAATAAGCATCAGTCAGCTGTGTGATGAAGGCTACCAGGTGACCTTCAGCAAAGCCTTATGCAAAATCAAGTCAGAGGACAACACAACTGTGTTGACAGGTAAAAGGAAAGGTAACATCTATCTGGTAGATTTTCTTTCAACTGATGTAGACATGTGCCTGTTTAATTCTGTCTGTAGACCAAATATTTTATGGCATAAAAGACTAGGACACCTAAACCTTAGAACTATTGCTAGGCTATCCAAGGACAACCTTGTTAGAGGACTACCTTCTGGCCCCTACAAGAAGGAAGGACTCTACAGGGCTTGTCAATTAGGCAAGCAAACTAAAAATAGCTTTAAGTTACTTAATAAGAGCTATTCACCTAGGATATTGTATCTGTTACACATGGATCTTTTTGGACCCATCACAGTACAAAGCCTAGGAGGGAAATCTTACACTTTAGTAGTTGTAGATGACTTCTCTAGATTCACTTGGGTGTTCTTTCTAGGGAAGAAGTCTGATAACTTTAAGCGTCTGACAGAGTTTCTCAAATGTATACAGATTGAGTTCATACTCACATTGCCCTGATCAGAAGTGATCATGGGACAGAGTTTGATTCTCTTCTTATGCAAGAGTTCTGTCAGAGTGAAGGGATCAGGCATACTTTCTCAGCTCCTAGAACTCCTCAACAAAATGGGGTAGCTGAAAGGAAAAATAGAACCCTTATTGAATCTGCCACTACATTATTGTCAGATGCTCACCTTCCTCTATCCTTTTGGGCAGAGGCAGTGAACACCTCCAACTATGTGCTGAATAGAAGTTTGATACATAAACTAAAGGGAAAGTCTCCCTATGAATTACTCAAAGGGAAGAAACCTAAAGTTGATTATTTTAGAGTCTTTGGTTGTATTTGCTACATTCATAACAATGACAAGAAATATTTAGCAAAATTTCAAGCCAAAGCTGATGAAGGAGTGTTTCTGGGATACTCCATGATCAGCAAGGCTTATAGGGTCTATAATAAATCATCTTTAAAAATTGAGGAATCTGTTCACATTTCATTTGATGAATCTAACATGTCTTTCAAGGAGAAGATCTCTTCTACCGTAGAACCTTTGCAGGAACATTCTCTAGTTGAAGACTTGAACAAGTTACAGGTTACCCAAAGGGATGAAAGCAGTGAAGATGAAGGAAATGCTCAACATATTGAAGAACAACTTGAAGAGCCAGTTGTTGTACCACAAGAGGAAACAACAACACAGGTTGGTGAACAATCAACACCCCCTGTTGATTTAGTAACATCAAGAGACCATCCAATTTCCCAAATAATTGGAGAAATCTCAGCTGGTGTGCAAACCAGAAATCAGGTCAACCAAAACCTGTTGCACACTTGCTTCCTATCTCAAATTGAACCTCAGTCCATTCAAGATGCAGAGCAAGATCCACACTGGATCATTGCAATGCAAGAGGAGTTGCATCAATTTGAAAGGAACAAAGTATGGGAACTAGTGCCAAAGCCTAAGGATCACTCCATTGTTGGAACAAAGTGGGTATTCAGAAACAAACTGGATGATCAAGGAGTAATTGTAAGAAACAAGGCAAGACTAGTTGCTCAGGGATATTCTCAAGAAGAAGGAATAGACTATGACCAGACCTTTGCACCAGTTGCAAGATTGGAAGCCATCAGAATATTCTTAGCTTATGCAGCACATAAAGGCTTCAAGGTATATCAGATGGATGTCAAAAGTGCATTTCTAAATAGAGACATCAAATAGGAAGTATATGTCAGACAACCTCCAGGTTTTATTTCTCCAACTTATCCTGATTATGTTTTTAGATTGAACAAAGCATTATATGGTCTCAAGCAAGCTCCTAGAGCATGGTATGAGACCCTAGCATGCTTTCTTTTGGAAAATGGTTTTATAAGGGGTAGAGTAGACCAAACTCTTTTCATTAGAACCCATAAGTCCCATACCCTACTAGTACAGATTTATATAGACGATATTATTTTTGGCTCTCCTGACTCCAAACTGTGCAGAAGGTTTTCCAACCTAATGCATTCTAAATTTGAGATGAGTAGCATGGGTGAACTATCCTTTTTCCTAGGATTGCAAGTCAAGCAACATGCTGAAGGCATCTTTATTTCTCAAACCAAATATGCAAATGAACTGGTTAAGAAATTTGGTATGTCTGAAGCATCTTGTATGAAAACACCCATGCCTACTAATGCTGTACTGGATGCTGATGAACATGGGAAACCTGTTGATCAGACAACATATAGAGCAATGATTGGCTCTTTACTGTATCTTACAGCTAGTAGACTAGATATAATGTTTGCTACATGTATATGTGCTAGGTTCCAAGTAAGCCCTAGAGAGTCACACCTAACACTAGTAAAGAGGATTCTCAGGTTTGTTAAAAGTTGTCCAAATCTAGGTCTCTGGTATCCAAAAGATTCAGCATTTGACTTAATTGGATTTTCTGATGCTGATTATGCTGGATGCAGAATTGACAGGAAAAGCACCAGTGGAACTTGTCAGTTCCTTGGTGACAGACTTGTCTCTTGGTTTTGTAAGAAACAAACTTATGTGTCAACTTCAACTGCTGAAGCTGAATATATGGCTGCAGGCAGTTGTTGTTCACAAATCTTGTGGATTCAAAACCAACTCCTAGACTATGGCTACAACTTAGAGAAGTCTAAAATCTTTTGTGACAATACTAGTGCTATTTCTATAGCTCAAAATCCAGTCCTCCATAGTAGGACAAAACACATAGAGATTAGGCATCATTTCTTAAGGGATAATGTTGAAAATAATAAAATTGAACTACAATATATCCCAACTGATTTACAAAGGGGAGTTATTTTCACCAAGCCCTTGGATGAAAAGAAACACACCTTCTTCCTAAATCAGTTAGGAATGTTAGATGGAGGACGTCTCAAATAATATCCAAAATTTTGAAAGCTTAAAAATTGACCAAGACTAGGCAAACATCCTGATTTTTCTTAGTGTCTAGAGTTTTTCTGATCTCTGAACTGCGCTCGACGATTTTCCCCTAGATCGTCGAACGGAGATCGACGATCTCCAAAATCGTCGACCTGAGTTCAGCGTTTCTCAGATAGTATGAACTATCTCTTCCGGTCAACGATCGTCGAACGACGCTCGACGATTTTGTTCTCTGAACGATCGTCGAACAGAGCTCGACGCTCTCCAATATCGTCGAACGGATATCGATGATGTTGAAGACTCTTCAGATTCCTTTAGAAGCCTCGATCGTCGAACTGAGTTCAACGATCTTTCCAATTCTGTGTCGAACCCTAATATAAAATTCATTTTTCGCCGTCGTTCTCCTTTGCGCTTTCGATTTCTCTGCAAGAATTTTCTTTCCCTCCAAACAGTTCTGCACTTGGTCGTTTTGTTTGTTGAATTTTTGCAGGTACCCATGGTTGTGTCTGTTGCTGTTCTTGCCGCAATTAAGTTTGATGCTGGCTTCGACATCGACATGGAATCTTTCAGCACAACCGACCAGATCTTTCAAGATATTTTGGGGCTATTCAAAGAGCAGAACCTGACAGCAATTATGACCACAAGGATCAAGCTTGCATCTGATGAGATCAAAGAATGGGTCTACACTGCCCATAATCAAGACAACTCCACCATTGTTGGGTCAATATCTGGAACACAGGTACCTCTAACCCAGCAATTCTATCAGAGGTTTTTGAGTTGAGAAATGGTGGAGATACTGCTGACTTATCTGGAGAAGAGTATTCTCACCTGCTTGCCAGAATGGGTCACTCTGAGGCTAACCCTAGCAAGCTCTTGAAAAAGCACCTATCTGTGGAATACAGATTCATGGCAGATGTAGTTGGGAAAGTGCTACTGGCTAAGCACTCTGCCCATGATACAATCTCAAGGTATCAGCTCTGCCTCATGGGTGCTCTTGTAGACAGAAAAAATTTGAATTGGGGAGAAGTCTTCTTTGACCTTATCAAGAAGAAAATCAACAAAAGTTTTGTCAACTTTGGAAGGGTTATTGGGGTGTTTCTGCAGCACAGGTGCCCTGCTTTGCTGATCTCCTCTGGAATCCATATCAATGCTTCCAAGAGACTATCTTGTGCCCTCTTTGGAAAATGGGACAGACAAATCAGCAAGCCCAGCAGGCCCTCCTCCAGCACTGCTTCAGGCACAAGGACTCTCAGAGTCACTTCCCCACAGTTCTCTGCCCCTATAGATGACTTGCCTGCTGTTGTTGCCTCTCCTCCTCCTCCTCCAATTCCATCCCTTCCCAAACCATCTACCATTCCAACTCCATCCACCATCATCATCTCCAGCCCCTCTCCAACATCTACACCATCTCCAGTACCTACACTTCCAACATCATAAGAACAATTCCATCCCTTATTCTCCTACCCTCCACCAGATGTCACCTCATCACCCTCCATTCCATCCTTCACCCTCATTGACGATTCCTTTATGGATGATTCACCATCCTCTCCTCCTGAGCTACCCTCATCCTCCACTTCCTATCAATACCTTCTACAAGAAATTATTAACCAACCCACATTCACCCCATCTATCTCCATCCCACTGTCCTTCATATCCACCTTACCAACACCTCAGCCATCTCTTCCCCCATTCTCCAGCTCTCCACTATCATCACCAACAGCTGCTCCTCCATCTTCTACCTCTGCTCCAGTCACCCTTGAGCAAGTAGACCTCCCAGCCCTTGCTGACAGGTTGTATGAACTGCTAGCCCCCAGGCTATCTCTTCTTCTGGAGACCTCCTTGGCTCCATTACACCTGTAAGTGGCAGCTCTCTTTGCCAGGCTCTCATTCTATTCCCTCAGGCAGCCCCTACAGCAGTGTGCCTTGATCCAGCCTTGTCTGAATATAGGAAGGGGGAGATGCCCTATGAAGTGAGTCTTCCTGCTGCTGCTGTTGCTGCTGTTTCTATGAGCCTGTCTGCTGCTGCTACTGTTATTGCAGCTTCTTCAGCTCCTGTTCTTGCTGCTCCTGCTGCTGTGTCTCTAGCTTCAGATCAAACTCCTCCTGCTGCATTCCTTGCAATAGACCTCAGGTCTTTGCTATCAAACTCCTCCTGCTGCAGTCCTTGCAATAGACCTCAGGTCTTTGCTATCAAACTTTGATCAGTTTTATTTCAGCTGTCTGCTAGAGCCAGTTGCTGTCCAACCTCCAGAGGATCTATCCAAGGCACTTGTGACATTTTCTTGCTGTGACCCAAGCATCATCACCTCTTTTGTCAACTCAGTGTATGCTGCTGCTTCTTCTGATGAAAGCATTATTGTTGCTTCTGATATTGTTGCCTCTACTGCTGCTGAAAATGTTGATACTACTGCTGAAATTTCTATTATTGCTATTGAGCCAATTTCCAAGGAAATTCTTATGTCAGAGGCACCTGAGTATGAGCCTTCTACAGTTTCTGATGATTTATCCACTGTTGATGTTGCTGTTAGTGAGACTTTTGTTGCTACTATCACTTCTCCAGAGCCTATAGTTGTTGCTGCTATTGTTACTGCTTCTACTCCAATTGCAACACCTTCAATATTTGCTGCTGTCACTGTTGTTACTGCTTCAACATCTGCTGCTACACCATCTGTTGCCTCATCTGCTTCTGTACAGCTCAAGAAGGATCTGATGAAGAAAATTGATGCTCTTTATGATGACCAAAGTTCTGAAAGTGATGAGTTTAGAACAGACTCTGATGACTCTTCTGCTACCATTGCCAGGAAAAGAAAGGCAAGGAGCAAAGCCATGAAGAGAGTACCTCCTGCCAAGGTCAAAGATAACAATGATATTTCATACTACATTCTTCATGACTGTCCTATCACTGAGCACTGGATGCAATACTCTAAGAACCAACTGAAATCAATGAAAAAGAAGAGAAAATATGAAAAGGGTTCCTCACAATTCCAACACTCTCATCCTCCTCCACCACCTCCTCTTGATGCAGGTGCAGGTGGAAGCTCTGCAGCTCAACCCCCAGCCAGAAGTCAGGCCCCCTATCAGCCTCATGCTAGATCCTACAATAGGGGAAGCCAATCCAGGGGTCCTCAATCCAGGAGAGGAGGATACAGAGGAAATCAAAGAGATCTCCAAGTCTACTCCAACGGTTACTCAAGGCAACACCCATATTCCAGGGGAGGACAAATTTCTACTAACACCACATCTGGTCCTCTTCCCTATAAGCTGAAAGAAACTGTGTCATCCAGGCCTCCTCAAGACAATCCCTCTAACAGATATGAGCCCCCAGTACCTTTTGAGGACCCTGAGAACAATCCAGCTGCTTGAACTGCAAGATTAAAAGAACTAGCTGCACTGGATCAGATCAAAAAGGCTAGAGAGCAAGGAAAAGATTCCTCCAACATCTCAACAATGTCTGAACAGAGAAAGAAAGAGCTAGAAAGATATGCATCAAGCAAGTTCTTTAATTCTGACAGGTATATGGAATTGCATCCTGAAGCTGTAGTTCCCAGGCCTAAACAGCAAACATCTTTAGGTGCAGCAGATGATACCAGATCAAAGAAGGAAGCCCTCAATCCTAACAGAGAGATCAAACTTGTTAAGGGCAAGGAAAAGAAATGATAATGTAAGGTGACATTCTCTGTGATTTTTGTTTACTATCTGGGATGTTATATATCTCTGTGGTTCTGCAATGTCTAGCTTGTTGCTTTTCTATATTGCTGCTTGATTGTTGTTATTTTTTTTTTTTTTAAGTTTGTAAATAGTAATCCTAACCCAAATAGGGGGAGATTGTTGGAACACCCTATTACTAATTTGGGTCAGGATCACTATGTCTCTAGGAAACCATTGTTTGACCTCATGTATAGTCCTAAAGGTCAATTAGAATTGAGTCTAAGGGTTAGAAGTCTAGGTTTGGAAGCTGCCCTCAAGACCAGGATTTTCTGTTTGGAGACTAAGTCATAACGTCGAGCTCAGCACGACGATTCGTCGAACTCCGATCGACGATCGTCTAGCTCAACTTCGACAGATCGTCGAACTCCATTCGACGATCGCTGAGCTCAACTTCATCATATCATCGAACTCCATTCGATGATCGGTGAGCTCAGGTCGACGATCTTGACTCAGCTTTGGATCTTTATCTCTGAGCTCAGTTCGACGATCTTTGAGCTCAGATCGACGATATTTTTGCTGCTGTATTTGTCCATATCGCTGAGCTCAGTTCAACAATAGCAGAGCTCAGTTCGACGTTTTCAGATAACTTCAAGGATGTTTCTAGATTCAAATTCAAATCAGTTAAGGAGTTATTCTGCAATTAATTCAGAGATTTCCTAGCCGTTTTCATTTATTTCTGGACCAAGTTTCAAGGGATTTTTCAAGGAATATTTCTGTGGACTTTCCTCCAGAAGAGATTTTGCAATTAAGGATGCCATTAATGCAGGCCAATGGCTATACTTGACAGAGATTGTTATTCTATTCTGTATCAGAGAATAAAAGAGAAGAATTTTGAATCTCACACACAGAGTACAGATTACAGAGATACACAGAGACACAGACAGACATCAAAAATCTTCAACAAAAAAATATTCTGTCTCAAAGAATTCTCAAGAACACACATCCAAGGAGATCAATCTTCAGATCTCTCTAGTTTTCAAGTGTTCAAGGCCAACATATTTCAAGACTCCAGACATCCAACATTTCAGTCATTGCTGAAATCATCTATTGCTGGAGTTCAACCTTTGAAGGCCTATCACCCTACAACAAAGCTTTTCTTCCTGAAGATCTCAAGGACTCAGGGGGAGCTTTGACACCATCAATCCACATAGTCTTCTTATTTGATCTGAGAAAGAGAAGACTTCCATCACTCTCTCACCCCCTCTCTGTAAAGGGTTTCTCAAACTCCCTTCAAAAGTTTGAACTTGGTTTTTGAGCACCTTGTCAAAAGCTCATTGGTGGCAAGACAACTGATCAAAAAATCTGATTTGGTTTTTGAGCACCTTATCAAAAGCTCATTGGTGCCCAGGACACCTGATCAACTCATCCTGCAGTGGATTCCTACCTAGGGTGGTAGAAGAGTGGATGTACCCAAGTTTAGGGGAACCACTATATTTCCTTGTGTCTTTTGGTTTTGCTTGTCTTTATTTTTATTTCTGGCCTTGATTCTTCTGTGATTAGCTTTTGATTAATTTAGTTCTGTGATTAGATTTATTACTCTTCCCTGCTCACTCATATTACAACAATTGTTGTAAAAAGTTTTAAATCACCATATACTCTATTCACCCCCCTCTAGAATATATCAGATCTAGCTGCACTTTCAACATCTACTTTCCCCCTTCGCCTATCTAGCAGTGTACTAGATTCGACCTAACTTCCTTCCCTCTTCTCAGATCCGCAGATCTTACAGCTCAGAACCAAGATTGGTTCCTATAACTCAGAGTGAATCCACAGTCCTATAACTCAGGAACAAGCCCTACCTCAGCCTCTTCCACAGGCCTACAACTCAGAGTGACACCCCACTCCTACAACTCAGGCAAAAGCCCTACCTCAGCCTCTTTCACATGCCTACAATTCAGGGAATAGATTCCCCTACCTCAGGCACTCAACCCTACCTCAGCCTTTATAATTTAGGCTTACAACTCAGAGAAGTAAATCTCCTACACTCAGATCCATTACAGATCTAACAAATATTATTGATGAAAAGATAATGATATCTTCAACCAGATGAAGAGAGAATTGGTTGAAGGCTTCTTGATCAGTTCTTGATAGAACTGATTACTTAAGGATCAACTTGTCTTAGCCTTCTTCAAATCTTCTTGAATCTGAACAAAGTAAGGATGATATTCTTGATGTTGGAGTTGATCTTCAATCAGCTTCCTTCAGAAATTAATCTGAATTCTTCTTCAGACTTGATCTGAATTCTTCAGGCAGACTGTTCAGAATCTGCCTTCATTGGATGAGAACTTCTCTCCTTCTTGTTTTTCTCTCTCTATAATCTGTTGACTGTTTCTTCTTTTTCTTCTTCTAGATTCTCAATCCTTTAGAGATTATAATTGATTAGCTTGATTAACTTTTCTCTGTTCTGTGTGTGTTATGTGTTCTTTGATTGTTTGGAGAGCATATCTATATATAGGCTTCATTCATGATAACCGGTTGTTCCGGTTTCAAACTGTCTTCTGACACCTCTGACAAATGTGACAGCAATGTCAGTAATGACGGCTGTCAAGTCTCTAGTTGTATTACTTCAGCCTTCAATTGACTTTGACTCAGCAGAAAAGAATGTCGAGTGAATACTTTACATGTGTCGACACGCATAGTCCATATGTCGACACAAGTCTTGATGATGTCGATACATCTTCACTTTTACTTCTCGACACAACTTATGTGGAATGACTCGACACAAGTTCTGTGTGTCAATACAAACACTCCTTGTCTTGACAAAGTTGGTGTCGACAGAATTCTGGTGTGTGTCGACACAAGTTCTGTGTGTCGGCACAGCCATTATCGACAGAATTCTGGAATGTGTCAACAGCTTCTCTGTGTGTCGACACAACTCCTGATAATGTCGACACAATCTGGCCCTTGGTGTCGACATAGCGTTGTCGACAGATTTTCTGAGTGTCGACACAAATTCTGGGTGTCGACACAATCTGGCCGTTGGTGTCGATACAGCCATTCCCAAGTGTCGACACTTGTACTTAGAGAATTTTGCTTTCCATTTACTTAACCTGCACCTGATAACTCAACACAACATCAAATATACCTAGATGTATATCATTGAGTTAGGTGAGGCTTCTCCAAATCTAATACACATTTTCCAATGTACCCAACACCCTCCTAAGAGAGGATATGTGGAACACGTCGTGCAACCCCGCAAGCACCAGTGGCAGCTCCAGCCTGTATGTTAAAGGACCAATCTGCTCCAAGATCCTGTAAGGCCCCATATATCTCGGGCTGGGCTTCTTCTTCTGACCCCACACCTGTGAAAATCCATGCATCGGTCGGATCTTCAAGAATACTCGGTCCCCCACCTGAAACTCCACCTGACTATGCTGAGCGTCGTAATACTTAGCATGTCTTCTTTGAGCCTCTAACATCCCGTCCCGTATCAGACTCACCTGAGCCTCAGTGTCCTTAACAAACTTCAAGCACAAAGACTTTGGATCCTCATCATGTATCCATGACAGCAGTGTCCTACACCTTCGTCCGTATGGAGCCTCATAAGGAGCAATCCCTATGCTGGACTGGTAGCTGTTATTATATGAGAACTCGACCAGTGGAAACAGCTTCTCCTAAGGTGCTCGGCAATCCATAATGCATAGTCGCAGTAGGTCTTCAAAAGTCTGATTGGTGCGTTCCATCTGCCCGTCAGTCTGGGGAAGAAAATCTGTACTGAATGTCAGTCGTGTGCCCAAATAGGTCTGCACTGATCTCCACTCTCTGGACATAAACCATCCATCCTGATCCAACACGATCGTCCTGGTCACGCCATGATAACAAACAGACTACTCCACAAACTTCCGCACCAGAACACCAACCGAGTCATCCTTCCTGATCGGGATAAATCTGGCTACCTTTGTCAGTCGGTCGATGATTACCCAGATCGAATCGATCACCCCCCCCCCCCCCCCCGCAATCGGGGAAGCCCATGTATGAAGTCCATCGAGATATCATCGAACTTCCACTCCGACACCGGGAGTGGTTACAACAATCCTGCGTGGTTCCCGTATTCCGCTTTCAACAGCTGGTATGTCTCACAGTAGGTAACTAAGTAGGTGATATCCTTCTTCATGCCTAGCCAGTACATGGTCTTCTTCAGATCTGTAGTCATCTTCGTAACTCCCGGGTGTACTGAATACCGGCTACAGTGGGCCTCCCTCATGATATCCTCCCGAACCTGGCCTCCCTCTGCTATGTAAACCCGTCCGCTGAAGCATACCAGGTCATCCATCTGTGTGTAATCTCAAGCAATTCCTGCCTCCAAGGCCCGAAATATCGGCCTAGCTTGGCGTACTGCCTCTGCCCATCTCTGACTCGGCCTCAAATGTCACATATGGCGCTCATCGTAGCTAAACACTCCTCATAGAGCTCGGTGTCATCAGACGACACCAGCGTGATGTGCATATCTTCTAACCTCTGCACTAGCTCCATGGACATAATCTGGGGCTCCGCTCCGGAGGTGGCGGCCCTCCGACTCAGCGCATCGACTACCACGTTCGCCTTCCCTGGGTGGTAGTGCATCTCGAACTGGTAATCTGCTAGCAACTCCACCCATTGCCTTTAACTGATTTTCAGCTCCTTCTATGTGTCCACGTACTTCAAATTTTTGTGATCAGAGTATATGTTGCAGTGAACACCATAAAGTTAGTGCCTCCAGACCTTCAGAGAAAACACGATCGCTCCCATCTCCAAGTAATGAACATGGTAGTTCTTCTCATGCTTCTTTAGCTGGCGGGAAGCATAAGCAATCACATGGCCTTTATACATCAGCACTGCACCCATGCCCTGGTAGGAAGCGTCGGTGTAGACCTGGAATCCTTCTTTCCCCGAAGGAAGGGCAAGGATAGGAGCCGAGGTGAATCGATCCTTCAGCTCCTAGAAAGCCGTCTCGCACTGCGGGGTCCAAACAAAGGGCACATCCTTCCTCGTCAGGGACATAATTGGGAGGGAAATCTGAGACAATCCCTCCACGAACTTCCGGTATTAACCAACAAGTACTAGAAAACTTCGCATGTCTGTTGTCGTCTTCAGTGGAGGCCAATCCCGAACTGCCTGAATCTTAGCCGGGTCCACTACCAACCCGGCTCCGCTGATAATATGGCCTAGGAAGGCCACCTCCTTCAAATAGAACTAGTACTTGCTGAACTTCACAAAACGGTGGTGCTCCAGTAGTCTCTGTAGAGTCGGTGTCAGATGTCGTGTATGCCCCTCCTCTGTCCTCGAGTAGATGAGGATGTCGTCAATAAACACGATGATGAACACATCCAGATAAGCCTCAAACACCCGATTCATGTGGCTCATGAACATTGACGGCACATTCGTGAGCCCTAAGGGCATCACGGTAAACTCGAACAACCCATATCTGCTACTGAAGGCAGTCTTCAGAATGTCCTCCTCCTGGATGCACATCGGGTTGTAGCCCGACCTACATTCCAGTTTCGAATAGAAATGCGCCCCCTCCAGCTGGTCAAATAGCTCATCTATCCTCGTCATTGGATAGGTATTTCGAACTGTTAGTCTATTCAGTGCTCGGTAGTCGATGCACAATCTGAGTGTCCCATCCTTCTTCCTGACGAACAACACCGGGGCTCCTCATGGTGAAGAGCTCAGCCGGACAAATTCGGCTTCCACTAGCTCCTGCAGCTAGCTTCGAAACTCCGCCAACTCCTTCGGGGCAATCTGGTAAGTAGCTCTAGATGCCGGCTTAGCCCCCGGCACAAGCTATATCTGGAAGTCCTTCTCCAGTGCGGGGGTAGCCATTGCAGCTTCTCTGGAATATGTCAGCAAAATCTCGTATCACCGGGATACTAGAGATGGAATCCTTGGCCTCGGCCATCTCAGACATCACTTCATAGACCTCTTCTCCCACAGGTAGGCCTTGAAGGCCTACGCGGATGATAATAAGAGAAAGGGGATAGGTATAATACCTTCGATGACGACATAGGAATCCCCATGCCTCAAGGTGATCCTCTTTGCCAGGCAGTCGTTCTGGGCATGGTTCCAATGCAACCATGTCATGCCCAGGATCATATCGTAGGCTGACATCATTAGGATCATCGCTGGTTCTTCGAATGCCTCTCCGGTGATCTCCGCATCCATGTTGTAGTGGGCAGAGGTGAATAGCTCCTATCCCTCGGGGAGTCACACCCTCATCATCAAGCCTGGGTATCGCTCCAAACCTTCTAGTCCTTCCACAAAGGCTTCCGATACGAATGAGTGCGAAGCACCCGTATCGAATAGCGTATAAGCAGGCTAGACACTGATGAATACGATGCCTGGGGTGGTTAAATATGTTAGAGATCTAGTTATGGTTTTCCTTCCTAGTTCTAACAATTCTACATCTACGAGTCTAACTTCTTAGGAAAGAAAGAACTTAAAATTTACTGGCGTACCTGTTATCACCTGCTCCGGGTTCCGTGGTTGAGCCAAATATAGGGCATACACTTGCTCCCTCTCCTTCCTATGGTCTCCGCCCTAGTATCCACGTCCTCAGCCTCCAAACTGCTCTGCAGGCGGGGCAGCCGGTGGTGCTGGTAGAGGTGCCCCGCTCATGAGGCAGTTTCTCTGGATATGACCCACCTGATGATAGTAGTAGCACTAGGGTGGGGATAATGTCATACCCCCGGGTATCTGCGTCTCCCGCCTATGGAGAGGTTGAGGAGCCATAACTACCGGCTCCCTCGGATCCTGTCTTGCCTCCTGACGAGGTTGGTCCTCTGCCATTCTCCCATCTCTCCCATCAGCAATGCGGCCCCTTCGCTGTTCATTTCTGGCTCCCTGGGCCTGATCCTCCGTTGGATTCTTCCGACCTCGAGTCGTGTGCCAATCTGTCTCAATCCTCTTTGCCATTTCCAATATCCGAGGTATAGGTCCGTCGGATACAAACAACAGAGCCTCTCTCAGCTCCTCTCGCAGGCCCTTATAAGACCTCTTGGTGTATCCTGCCTCATCCAACTAATAAGAATCTCCAAACCAGGCTAGATGATTGAACTCCCGGTGGTACTCCACCACCATCTTGTTGTCTTGCCTCAACTGAAGAAATCTGTCTTCCAGCTCATCTCTGGCCGACTGCGGAACAAAGTGCTCCAACAATGCGGCCCTGAAGTCCTCCCAAGCAATCTCTGCAACCTCTCTATCAGCAAACATCATGTCCAGTAGTGTCTTCCACCATCTCTTTGCATGGGACTCCAAGCAAGAGACCACCAAAGGCACCCTCTCCTCCCATGGGCACCGTATCCCGGTCAACATTTCATTCATGATATCCAGCCACTCCTCCGCCCGCACATCTGACTCTGTCCCCAAGTAAGATGGGGGAGACAGTACTCGAAAGATGCTCAGTCAATTGGCCCCTAGGTTTGGGTGCGGAGCCGGAACCTGCTGGGCCCTAAAAGCCTCCAGTATGGTTGTTCCCCCATCTCCGACTGTAGAAACGGGGTGGGGTCCAGGGGAGGTGGTGCAACGTTTGGAGTCTGCTTGACTCCGCCCTGCGGTGTAGGCTGTGCCGGAGGGTGCGTAACAAAGATCATTTGTAAGTAATAGACTCAAACCTAATTTAAAGTGGACGATTTATATGTGATCCCCCATATGGGCACACCTCTGCTTCCGCTACTTAGTTTGTCCCCAAACTAAACTCGTACGGGGGTGACCCAGGGTTTGTGGATTGCCACCTTTTTGATCGAGGTATCCTCTGTTACCACTTGTAAGACCCCCTTTTTTATTTTTAAAATCTTGGGGTCTTAGGCCCATAACTGCCGTTTTGCAGTGACACCTTCACGCCCGGGAAGGTCGTCATTACAAAGCGCCGATTTTGCCGGCCAAAACGATCACAGAAAAGTAGCAAAAGAGTAAATGACATGTCCACAGAAATCACATATACAGTAAATAATCTCCACGAAGGGAAAGACCACAGAAATAATAATAAAGTATTGAAAATTGGCTCATGCCCGGTACATCAATAGCTTCACTACATGTCACTCAGCGCTGAAGCAAAAAACTAAACATCTACTAATGATCGGGACTCACAGTCCCAGCTGTCTGAACTCCGATGCTAGACTGTCCCATCTCCAAGCGTGCTGGCCTACGATGCTGCTCTACCATGCTGGGCTCTATGGTCTACTAAAATGATGTGGTTCGAAAACTATTAGTATAAAAGACTAAGTCATATCATCCCCTACCCCTCCCCCCATGGCTACTAGGCACCGGGCGGAGAGGAGGAAAGGGAAGCTCTGAAAGTGGAGAATGAACAAAGAGCAGGTGACAACAGAACTAATCTAGCAGATCTATAAGTGTAAGTGGCAGTAATAAAAGCATGAAATGTTGAACAAGTAAAATGTAACCCTAACTTATATGAAACCACAAAAGCTAAGGGATCTTATTCAAGGCTCCTATCGTATAAAGAGTCTCATACCAATTTATACGATAGGGAGTTGGTTTTCTAGCAAGCATGTCTATATCTACAGAATAAAACCTTGACTGATAAGTGCGCTCACACGAGCTTATAAACCAACGGGTCATTTTGTAGTGCCAATTGTATAAGGCGTCCCATACCACTTTATACTATAGGTGTCATGGTTAAATTCAATGGTTATGTTATGACATGAAAGTATGTTATGATGTGAACATGCAAGTGCAACACACCCACACTAATCTGTGCACACAGACCTTTAGTTCCACCTTTCTGGAGCCTAACCTCCTAGGATACCTCCGTAGTGGCAGACTAAAGCGGTGGATTGAGCCTCACCAACCTCTAAACCGATAATTGCACTACCAGTCAGACCTATCATACGCCTCGAAGCTGGTGCACTAAGCGGAGCTCCTGCGTACTCTTTGCCGGCAAGTCCACCGGACTTAACTTAGCGTAGTGCAAACCATACTTACCGAGTCAACGTATCAGCATCGGTGCATCGATCCTCCAATATCGAAGACTCACCACCCTATGCACATACAACCTTATGTATCAGCAACCGAGCCAAAGCTCCCCGCACCATCCTGTGTCACAATCAACAACCGAGCGTAAGCTCCCCGGACTATCCCGTTCGTCAAAGTCAACAATCGAGCCAAAGATCCCCGGGCGAACCTGCCCAAAATCAAAACCACCGAGCCTACTGCCCGAGTGACCCAACCTAACATCCCGAGACATCAAGGTGAGTGAAAGTGAATTACTATTTATACTATTTACTCTTCCAGTTTACTTTTGCCTACAGTTTTGGTTAGCCCAGGACTGCCCAAGGCATACCCCGTGAAGGGTTCACGAGGGCACTAGGAACTAAGATGGGTTGAAGCCCAAAGCTCCCTTTCGCAAGTCACTTACTATTATTGGTTATTACCTGATTCCTGATCTCTTTTAACATTATTCTGGATCTACCCTAGTGTGTTTTGACCCTGTCTCTCCCTCCACACGAAAGACAATCTTTCGTCGATCCTGAGCACAACCTAATCTTAGATAGCTCTACATCCTACTCATCCCAAACTTTCAATGGTAACTCTAATACACTTTACTACAATCAGTAAACCACAATCCCATCTCCCTACGACCATTGCCCAAGTTAACACGATTTCCACAGTTTTACTAAACGCAGACCACCTTATGCGATATGACGTGCATGATAGGAGGTACTCTAAATCCTCATCCAAACACCCTAAGATAATTAATGGAGGCCTATAATGACATTTATAGCCTAAATCCAGAAACTTGGAATTTCTCAAATTTATCAGACATTTTATTTATTTTTCCTAAAAATCCAAATGCCCCGGGTTGAACATGAAGTGGCCCTTACATTCATGCAAAATGCTCCATAAAATTAAGATAATACTTTGCAGATAATTAACAATAAATTCAAGTCTCCCAAAGCTTTTGCAAGTATTAAGCCTCTGATCCATAATTTTAAATATAATCACATAATTAACAGCTAAAGAAGCAAGTGCTGTAAATAAGCTTCGAAAAATTATAAGAAAATTCAAACATAACTATAAAGCCCTAAAAACACTTCTGACCAAAGTTTCCAAATTTTCCGGTGAATAATCAACTCTAACTTTTAATTTAGAATGATAATCCTCTTTCATAATTCAATGAAACATCTACTGAAAATATTCATAAAAAAATTATAATAAAATTTGCCTATGAGCATGCTGCCCTAATATCACTACTAAACAAGCTTCATAATTTTCTCGCCAACATTGAGCTCTGAATCTAATATTGAACAAATTTGCATTTTTAAATGCTTGTGAAGTAAGTACTGAAAATATCCATCTAAAAATTATAATAAAAATTAGGTATGATTAGAATGATCTAAAACTTCCTCTACCCATTTTTTATATTTTCCCAATGAACACTGAGATCACAATAAATAAAAGACTATCAAGGGCAAATCCATATAATACAAAGGAGGTACCAAATTTATTGTTCCAATATTCCCAATAAAACATCAGTGGCTCATATTAACCCCATGACCATTCTACCCATGTTTCATGGCTTTTCATTAAGTTTTGATGGCCTATCCTACATGAATAAGCGTTGTTCCCTAAACTAGGGTTAGGGTTTTGGGGAGTCTAATAGACTCTAAATCTCACAATATTTTTACCAGAGGTCTTTGATAACCCTAAAGTCCTCTCCACCCAATTTCAAGCCATTTCAAGGTCATTTGACCCCTTGACCTTCAAACCCTAGGTTTGCATACATAAGACCTACCGTAGTGTCCTAGGGCTCCACTCTTCAACTTCCACCCAATAATAGTGGAGGGGGTATTTTTTATGGTAATATAGCTGTGTGCCAAGATCCATCATCCTTGGGTGAGGTGGGCCAACTCAAGAATACATAGGGCACTTAGCCCTAATTTTACATAAAAGGGTCAACCCTTGGCTACACAAATACCCAATCAAAACAAGCCCAAAAGTGATGAAATTTTTACCAAAGCCTAATAATACTCTCCAAGATCTTCCTCCAAAATTTGAGGGGGTTTTGAGGTGTTTAAGACACCTAATTAAATTATACATGACTTATTAACTTTTTCCAAAAACTATAAAAAATTTATCTCCAAAAATTCCCATTTTTGGACAGGCCTAGGTATAGGTTAGAGTGTCTCCCTATCCAAATTTCAAGTCATTTGGACAAGGGATGAAGTGGGGGAAATCATTTAAATCTCTGACCCCACCAAAATGAGTGCCCTGGTCAAACCAGGAACCCTAAACACTAGACCCATATAACTACAATTTTTATATTGATCATTTTCTTTGAAACAGCCTATAAGTATTTTTTTAATTTAAATCCCAAATTAACTGATAATGTGTGACAAAATATTCATTAAATACAATTAAATAAGTTTGGATCTGCACAGATCTTGAAGCACATCGAACGGCTGCTAGCCTTCTTCCTCCTCCAGCCAACGACCTGGATTTACCCGACCTAGAGAAGGTTACAGCCGCCATAGCCGGCCAACCGGCCACCTCCCTGGCCGGCCACTGCCACCACCACCTCTGTCCAGGTGGTGGCCATCGCTGGGAGGTGGCACGGCTACCAGAGGGGCGAATTTCGGCGATTCCGACAATCTCATTTTTTCCCAAAAACCAGGGAAAACAAAAGCTTGATCGGGATCAATTGAGCCCGATTCTCAGTCTAAATGAAACCTATGACCTACCCATAGAAGAAGGAGCAAGGGAGGACCTTATTGGTGGTTTGGAGTGGAGCCGATCTTCGGGTTGCCATGTTGGTGGTGCCGCCGGCCGAATTTCTGCAACAGTGTAGTCAAGTGGCTCGAAATCTTTAGGTAAATGTTGGGAAGGGCTCCTCTCATGTCACTGATGATATTTAAAACACCAGTTACGGGAGGGGAGAGGCCAAACCATCAATGGACATTAATGGAAATTGAAGGCTTGGCTCGGCCATGGTTATCCCCTTAGGATATTTGTTAGGATATTTGTATCCTCATCTGAATCTGTATTAACTGGAGAGGGAACTGTTGTGACTGCTGCTGTTGTTGATGTATCTGCATCTGCTGCAACATCATCACAGTGCATCTCCCCCTGCCTGGGTTCAGGAATACCTGGAGCCAGGACCCTAGATGAAGAGGGGACAGTAGAGACAAGAGAGATCTGGGCAGATTAGGAGTTAATGGAGGTCACAAGAGGTGTAATGGCCTCTTGGATCAAAGATTGGATGAGAGGTGTGAGCAAAGAAATGAGGGTAGATGGATCAAATGTAGAAGGGGAAGGGGATGGAATGGGAGTAGGAATAACAGATGGAGTGGGGGGGCATCTTGCATGATTGTATCTGATGGTATATGATAAGATGGGATGGTGGATAAGTATGGGGGAAGAGGAGACTGTGGAGGTGTAGGAAGTATTGTCTCATGAGGGGAATCTGGAGTAGTGAGTTGTTGATGAACTTGCAGAGGGGAAGATGGATGTGGAGATTGAGTGATTGTCAGGTCAAGGGGTGGAGATGAAGGAGGGGTAGGTACATGAGGAGGCTTCTTTGGAGGAAGAGGTGCTGGAAGAGATGGTTGAGATGGAGGAACCTCTTCAGCAGGTTGGGGAGCGGCCTTTACAGCCCTTGTGCTCTCTGAAGTTTGGAGGGAGGAGGAAGAAGCCTTTAAGGGCTTGGAGATGGTCCTCTCCCACCTGCCAAACAGAGCGCAAGTGAGGCGCTTGCTGGCGTTGATGGAGATGGTCGGGGAGACCATACATTCAGCAGCCTTCTCCTTGAGAAATATTCCCAATATTCTGCCAAAGCAAACTTCCTTCTTAATGTTCTTCTTCCTTATCAATTCAAAGAAAACCTTACTCCAATCAACTTGTCGCTTATTCACTACTGCACACATTATCAGAAATTGGTGACGGGTAATATAGTTATGAGCAGAGTGCTTGTCCATCAGTATCTTTCCCGTAATATCTGCCAGAAATTGGTAGGCGGCGGATAGTTGATTTTTCAAAAACTTATTAGGGTTGTTACCAGAGAAACCCATCAGTTTCATCATATCACTAAATTCCTCAAAATCCATTTCCAGATTGTCTTCTCCGTTCACTAATCCAAATATCTTAGAGAGAACTTCGGGAGAGAGGGAAACAGCAGTGTTCCCTATATTGTCGGTCAAAACATCTTCTTCAGAAACTATAGATGTATATACCGACTCTCGTATTTCCGTTCCATGAAGTTTAATGCGCCTGGTCATGAAATCCTTTAAACTGAGTTCTTCCAGTAGTTACAGGATGTATAAAAAGATGGGGTCAGATTGTTGAAACGACTCAAAATCTATGTCGAAACCAGTGTCAAACTTCATTGCAACCAAAGCACCTGAGGGAATCGCCATTGATGTCCTGCAAGAAAAACACAGAGAGAAACGACGATCAAGAGCAAAGGAACTGAAAGCGCGGTACGGAGATCGAAAAAAACCTAGATATAAGATTTTCAGAATATGAATCGACAAACTCCGTTCCACGAAAAAGAAAAATTCTTCGAACTAAGCTCGATGAAATAAATTATAGACAGATAATTCGTCAATCTCATCCAGAAGAATCGAAAACAGTTCGTCGAACTCCGTTCGATGAAGAGTCTTCTGAAGCAAAGTTCGTCGATCTCCGGTCGACGAAGATTGTTTCCTAACACAGAGAATTCATCGATCTCTGTTCGACGAGAATCTCTCAAACTTTCCCTAATTCGTCGAACTCCGGTCGACGAACTCTGGAAAATTTGTCGAATGCCAGAGTAACTGATTGGTCCATGACATGACCAATACTATTGATTATATGGTCTAAGGCTTTCCCACCTATTTGGAACAGGTGTTTGAGAGAACCAAAATTATGTTGTATTTCAGCAAAGCCTCTGCTCATCTCTTTTTCTAGTGCAGTCATTTTGTCATTGACAACTTTAAGAGAGATGTCAAAGTATGTTCTTTGCTGGGAAAGCATAAACTCAATCTTACCTAGGAGAGTATCTGCAGTATTTGCTTCAGCTGGAGGAGGTGGAGGAGGTAGGATACGAGCAGTCCGGGGAACTATTTCTTCAATAATTGCTGAGCTTTGGCCTCTAATGGTGTGAATCATGACATCTCCTTCCTCACCAATAATAGTAGGGAGGTAGAAGTATAGGCTTCTGAGGGGTGGTTCAACTTCTTTATGAGATACTTCTTTATCATTATAAATAGAAACTATTTCTTCATTTTGTACATCCTCAATAGGAGATTGGGGGTGAGAAGGTTATAGTTCAGAAGAATGTTCTGGATGGGATGGTCCTAGTTGAGAGGAATTATCTTGCTGAGATTGATTGTCTTCAGGCACAGGTGATAGAGGTTCTTTGGAGGTGAGTTCCTCTATCATCTTGTTGATGTCATCTTCAATAGATAGCACTTTATCATGTACTTGGTCATCAGCAAGCATTTCTCCAGCAAGAGCGGAAACATCTGGAGATATAGCAGCAGGTGGTGTAATATCTGAAGGAAGGGTAGACTGACTTATCTCTGGGATTACAGGAGTAGGCTCCCCCTCAGCAACTGCACCAGATGTGCCAGCTACTTGATGTAAAGGGGAAGGTGGAGTCCTGTCCTCATCCACTTGTAGATCATGGTCTTCAGCAGCTTGTGCGGGTTTCAGAATCTTGAGTTGCCATCTCTGAATGGAAGAAATGGAGGCTTTCTTCATATGATGCAGAGAAATACATTTAGAAAGATCAAAAGTTTCTGGCTTAAGCTCATGAAGAAGAAGAGAAACTATTCTGCCAAAATTGGGTGCCCTGATACTGTCTTTGATTTTGTCAAAAATCATCATACCCCACTGAAAATTCTTCATGCAGATTATAGCAGTCATCATGTCAAAGGAGTCATTTGTGATGAAGCTGATTGAAATGGTGTGGCACAAATGGACTTTTCTGAGAATGACCACAAGCAACTTGATCTCTGCATTGAGATTAGGGTGGAGAATAGTGCTCACGACAATGGAGACACCACAGAATCTGTAGGAGCGATCATAATCTTCGATAATTAGGTCATCTTCCTCATAGATGATAGACAACCAAAGGAGCTTGGAGATGATTGGGGAGGTCAGCTTGATCTTGAGTCCGCGAACCTTGCTCTTGAGAATCTTCCCATTTCCCTTTATTTTGGCATTGTCAAAGAATTCCTCGACTTTAGGAAGTAGAATCTTGCACAAATGTTCCAAAAAGAAAGTCAATCTGGCGGCTTCTAGTAATAACATAACATTGCGGAAATCGTCAGAGAGTTTAGCAATCCTTGTGGAAACTAACTGACTGCCAATACCAACTTCCTACTGAGGAGCCATCGATCAAGATATATGAGCAGATGTCTTGCCTTCTGAGAGAAAAATAACTTAAATGGCAGCAAGAGAACAACAACGACAGGGAAGACGAAAGGTTTCTTGTTCTCGAGAAAAGTTTTGAGATTCGGGATTTGGGGCTTTTTCCGGACTTAATCTATTTATAAAACTCTTAAATTTTTATGATTAAGGAAATAATAATATTGCTCAAATACCTGAAATATGGCGGTAGGAGGTGTCTGTGTGCCAATATCAGAAATCTGAACTTGGAGGGAATTTTGGCATCTGAATCCTCGAGTGAGATATCATTTCTTGAGAATAGACTTACATGTTCTCGAGAAGAAGAAAGCTTGTTCTCGAGTAAAAGACATGTTGTTCTCGAGTAGAGATATCATTTCTCAAGAAGAGTTCTAATATTCTCGAGAATAGACTAAGTATTCGAGTAATATTTCTCGGGAATCTACCATGGTTCTCGAGTAGACATCTGAGTACGCGAGTAGACATCTGAGTACTCGAGTAGTAACCATTCATCTCAAGAAATGAAGTCCAGACTTTGAATTTTCTTGATTTTGAAGTGTATCCCAATCTTGAACTTTGCTTGAGACCTTTTTCTTCATTCTTTCTTGTTGAGCATGCCAAGTTCTGTTTTGAAGAGCGAGAAGTTGGCCTCGTCTAGTGTCTTAGTAAAAATGTCTGCAACCTTCTTGTCAGTTTGAACATATTGGAGATTGATGTCTCTATGCTCCACATGCTCCCTGATAAAATGGTACCACAACTATATGTGCTTTGTCCTGCTGTGAGAGACTGAGTTGTTTGTGATTGTAATTGCACTGGAGGAGTTGCAAAACATCGGAATGGTCTTGATCTTCATATTGTAGTCTTCAAATTGGTTCTTTATCCATAGCAATTGTGCACAACAACTGCCTGCAGAAATATATTCTGACTCGACTGTTGAAATTGCATCACAATTTTGCTTCTTGCTGCTCCATGAAATTAGTATTCTTCCTAGTATTTGACAAGTCCCGGAAGTGCTTTTCCTGTCATTTTTGCTACCTGCAAAATCTGCATCTGAAAAACCTATCAGTTCTCTATCACTACTTCTTGGGTATCATAAGCTAAGATTTGGTGTACCTTTAAGGTATCTCAAAATCCACTTTGCAGCTGCGTGGTGAGATTCCTTAGAGTTCACTTGAAATCTAGCACACACATATGTTGAAAATATTATGTCCAGTCTACTAGTAGTAAGATAGAGCAAGGATCCAATTATGCTTCTGTACTTGGTTTCATCAAAAGGTCTCCCTTTCTCGTCCCTGTCCAGAGTCATAACTGAACCCATTGGAGTCCTCATAGAGGTTAGGTTGTCCATTCCAAATTTCTTAATTAACTCCTTGGTGAATTTCGTTTGAGAGATGAATATTTCTTCTTCAGATTGTTTCACCTGAAGTCCTAAGAAATATTTCAGCTCTCCCATACTGCTAATTTTGAACTTCCCTTGCATAAGTTTGGAAAAATTCTTGTAAAGGTTGTCATCAGTAGAGCCAAGTATGATGTCATTGACATATATTTGTGCTAGCAAAATCTAGCCTTTTATTTCCCTAAGAAATAATGTCTTATCTCTCTTTCCTCTTATGAACTTGTTCTTAAGAAGAAAGTTAGACATCGTCTCATACCGAGCTCGAGGAGCTTGTTTCAAACCATATAAAGCTTTAAATAAGAGATAAATATTCTCAGGATGATTAGAATCAAGAAAACCTGGAGGTTGTTCCACATGCACTTCTTCCTTTATGTCATCATTAAGGAAGGCCGATTTCACGTCCATCTGATAGACAGTGAAACCCTTAAGTGTTGCATATGCTAGGAACAACCTGATTGCCTCCAGCATTGCCACTAGAGCATAGGTCTGATCGAAGTCGATTAGTTCTTCTTGTCTGTATCCCTTGGCAATGAGTCTGGCCTTGTTCTTGATAATTGTTCCATCTCCTTCCAACTTATTCTTGTAGACCCACTTTGTTCTGATAACGTTCTTACCTTTGGGTCTTGGAACAAGCTTCTATACTTGGCAATGCTTGAATTGATTCCATTCTTCTTCCATTGCCATTATCCAAGATGTGTCTGAGTTTACTTCATTAAACTTCTTTGGTTCAACCTGCGAGAGGAAACTTAAATATAGATTTTCATTAGTTGTACATCTGTGAGTTCTGACACCATCCCGGGGATCTCCCATAATTTGATCAATTGGGTGATCCTTCAAGTGTCTGGGCTCTAGGGCTCTTGCATCTGGAGCTTCCTCTATCACTAGAGTGACCTCATCAACCTGGATGACATCTTCATCATGGTGATCATCCTCCCTAATTGGATTTGGAGTGGTGATCTTGATGAACTTTTGAGCTTTTTCTTCAATTGGCTCACCCAAGTTCAATTCCTTCAGTCTTGAACCTGCATAATCAATAAACACACTAGTAGAGCTGTCATATAGCAAGCTCGTCTCATCAAATACAACATTAATAGATTCTTCTACAACCAGGGTTTTCTTATTAAAAATCATACATGTCTTACTATGACAACTATAACCTACGAAAATACCTTCAAATCTTTTTTCACTAAATTTAGTTATGTGATACTTCCCATTATTAAGGACGAAGCATTTACTACCAAAGATTCTAAAATATGAAAGAGTCAGTTTCTTGCCCTTTAGTAGTTTGTAAGGTGTCTTATTATGGTTTTTGTTTATGAGTGCTCGATTTTTCACGAGGCATGCAGTGTTGACGGATTCAGCACAGAAATATTCCGGTAGTGAAGAATCACTCAACATGGTTCTGCAGGCCTCGATGAGTGTTATATTCCTTCTCTCAGCAACTCTGTTCTGTTGAGGAGTATGAGAAGAGGAAAACTCATGAAAGATACCAAGCCTTTCATAGAATTCTGTCATGACCCAAGACTTGAACTTTATTTCATTGTCACTTCTGATTTTGACAAAGGAGCGGCTTTGTTCATTCTGAACTTTCCTGACAAAATTAGTTAGGATATCAAAAGTATCTGGCTTGTGTTTTAAAAAGAACACCCATGCAAAGCGAGAGTAATCATCAATAATAACCAATGTATAATCCTTACCTACCAAACTTATAATTTGCAGTGGACCTAACAAGTCCATATGAAGAATGTGTAAACACCTATTAGAGTCTTTGCCACTAATGCTTTTAAAAGTAACCCTTTATTGCTTGCCTTTTACACATGCGTGACAAGGTCTATTTTTAACGCACTTAACATTGGGGGCAGCACGTACTAAATTAAGAGAAAATAATTTATTAATAGTTTTATAATTTATATGTGCTAGTCTCTTGTGTCATTGGTCACCAAGAGACGCACTATCTTTTACCCAAAAGCACACTGGTGTAGAATAGTCTATAAAAATAAAATTTAAACAAAATATATTCCTAGTATGAGTGCCTGATAGAATCGTTTCTAAGTTATCGACCGATTTTATCACACTTGTCTGCATGAAATTCTACTATGAATCCTTTATCACAGAGCTGGCTTATGATTATAAGATTGTGTTCCAATCCTTCAACACAAGCCACATCTGAGAAGGATAGTCTACCATTAGTAATCATACCATAGCCTTTTGTAATCCCTCTATCAGAACCTCCAAAGATGACCTTTGGCTCGTTCATGACTGGAGAATAATTATGGAATAGTCTTCCAGTCTCGGTCATATGTCGAGAGCATCTATTGTCCAAATACAAGATAGGATTTTTTGTGTCCTTCGGACATTCCTGCAAAAGTAGAATCAATTTGCCTTAGGAACCCAAACCTATATGGTTCCATGGTCTCTAGTTAGCATACTCCCCCAACGTGTGTTAACATTGTGAGTGGTCTTTCTCAGATTATTAACTTGAGGAGTTACATAATATCTGGGGTTAAACCAGCAATCTATAGCAAAGTGACCAACATTGCCGCAACACCAACAGTCAAACTTGTTGTATCTTTGCCTAAAGTTCTCCTGCTTGACCTTTTGAGAGTGTGATCTAGCAGGGGCAGCAGACTTGGAGGTAGAAGTTTGATGGTGATAGCACTCACATGACTTCTTTTCCTCAAGAGGCTTTTCCACAACGGGTTTAACTTTTCGAGCTTTCTTGATGTTATGACAATGATTATAAGGGTCGTAGATCTGAAGAGTGATCTCCTTATAAGGTGCCTTGAATACACTTTCACCAAAGTTCCGAGGACGGGTCCATCCTTGGTACCGAGACTTGGGCTCTACATAAGTAGGTCTGTCAAAGTGACCGTACGATGAATCAAGATCAAATTCGTTTGTCGGAAAGATAACCTATTTGAACGAAGTTTGGCCTTGAGGAGCTTTCCCCTTCTCCTTGGCTAGAGCTTTCTTGGCAGCCTTATTTTTTTGTTGATCTTTATTTCTCCTAGAAGATTTACTGAGAGCAGCCCGATGGCCTAGGCCAGCATCTTTAGCCTGAGCGGAGAACTCAGCCATAAGTGGAAGGACTGTCTTGGGCTTAGAGAATCTTTCAACAAGTTTATTTTCAGCACGAATTTGTTCTTCAAACTTTTGAATGTTTTTCTCCTTCACGTTCAGGTGCTCGAGAGTTTTCTTATATTCCTCGATAGCTGCATGAAATTCCTCTCTGAGTGAGTCAGTCTTTGTGACTTCCTCTCTCAAAGTGCTCTCCTTAGCTTTGAGAGATTTAATTTCCTTGGCCTGAGTTTTAACAACTCTCCGACATTTGTCGTAGGCTTTGATTAACTCTTTGTATTGAGTCATGAGTTCAGATTCATCATCAGACGAACACTCCTCATGATCATGGTCACAAGCATCTGATTCCGAGAGAGGGGTGGAAGAGTTTACCTTCCCAGTGTACTGGGGCTCTTCTTCCTCGTCTGTCTGTGCCATCAGCCCAAAGTAGGCTTCCTCATCATCACTAGACTTAGATGAGTCTATGTCGCTGAGGGTGTTGGCCTTCTTGGCTATCAGGCTTCTTTTAATTTTCTTCTTATTATAAGAAGATTTCTTCTCCTCTCTTCTTCCACCCTCCTTCTTCTTGTGAGGGCAATCAGCTATGATGTGTCCTGGCTTATTACAACAATAACAAATAATATCGGAAGAAATATGTTTGTTCGGTTTTGAGTGATACTTGGCTTGGCTACTTGAGCCATTCTTGTGATGATCACCATCATAACGTGATCTTCTGGACGAGACATCTTTGCCTCTCCACTGTTTCTTCTTGTTCAAGAACTTCTTGAACTGCCTTGAAAGAAGATAAAACTCTTCTTCAGATCGCTTAGAGCCCGAGGTACATTGCTCTGAAGATTATTCTTCACTCTCTTCCCGTGCGGGGGCAGGATATGCAGCTTTTGACTTTCTCGAGATGTCTCCCTTTAGTGCGACAGACTTCACCTTGGATGAAGAACGTCTTTTCTCTTCTTCAGCTTTTATTGAGTTTATTTGAAGCTCATACGACATTAGCTTTCCAAAGAGATTCTGAGGGTTAGTCTCTGCCAGCTTACAAAACTCCCAGATTTCACAGACTGTGTTGTCCCATTCCTTAGTCAGGGATCTTAGAAATTTGTCATTCAGTTCTCCATTAGTGAAGACCCGGTCATAGACTCTTAGGCCATTGACAATCTTGAAGAAGCTTTCAAAAGTATCTGTAATAGAATCCGTAGGACCTTGTCTGAATGCTTCATATTTCTGATTCAGGATGGATCTTCTGTCATCCCTTATCTTTTTAGTACCTTGCATCAGGACGATGAGAGACTACCACATTTCCTAGGTGGATTGGCAGTGATTCAGATTCTATGACATAGAATCATCGACTGCACTTGCGATGATATTCTTGGCTTTCATGTCTAAAGAGACAAGTGCAATCTCATCTTTATCAAGATCCATAAGCTTCCTTGGAACTTGTTTTGTTGGGTCAATGGTGGAGACTGTCACTGGAACATGGGGTCCTTCCACTATCATAAAGATCCTTCGATCCACAACTTCCATGAATAATTTTATTCTTTGTTTCCACATGGGAAATTTAGTCTTTGTGCATAAGGGAAGCATAGTAAAATCCTTTGCTCTATCCATGCTTGTATACTCTTAAGACAAATAGGAGCAGATCTATTCAAGGTGTTAACCTTTTTGATGAACAACCTCCCTCTGATACCAATTGATGTTTTTAGTTGTCTACCTAAATCACCTAGAGGGGGTGAATAGGTGAGCTCTACGTATTTTTGCGGAATAAAAACTTGGGATGATGGAGAGCAAAAAATTAACAAGCAAGCCACAGAAAACACATGATTTATAGTGGTTCCCCAACCTTGGGTACATCCACTCTCCATTTCACCGATCTAGCAGCGCACTAGACTCGGCTACTTCAATATTCTCTTGGATTGAAAACTATCCTACAACTTGGAGCAACGCCCCTACAACTCGGAGTCAAACCAATCCTACAAAAATCTCGGAGAACAAAGCTCCTACAACTCAGAGACGAATCTCCTACAAGAATAAAATGTTTTACAGAAAATATACACATAGAAATATTTCAGATCTGAATCCTCAGCCCTTCTTCTTTATTAAAACTTGAAGCTCTGTCAGAAACGGATCGAAGAAGACATGGTGAAATCTCTGGATCTGAAAACTTTAAGATCAGCACGATCAAGGAATAGATCTGACGATATTGAAAGTCATGATCTGTTGAAACCTCTTGTTCTAAATATCTTGGATCGGAGAAGGTCAGCGGTGAAGAAGACAATGAACAGCGGCGGCACTTCCCGATTTAAAATTAAAAATGTACGATTCAGAATACTTAGATTTCTTGTTACGGTTAGTCGATTACGATAAGAACTTTTATAGGACTTGCCTAACGGTCATAATCATTAATGACAACACGTGGACCAATAAGAAAAGAGATAAATTTGAAATTACTTCCGTCAGGACTTAACGAAAAATTCAGAGAATTGAACTTCATTTTTCGAGTGAAGGATAGACTTCTCGAGTACAACTTCTATTTCTCGAGAAGATGTATAATGTTCTCGAGATTAAGGACTTAAGGAAAACACAGAAAATGAGTTTTGGCTTCTCGAGAAAGAAAGGAATAATACTCAAGAAATAATA
Source organism: Platanthera guangdongensis (assembly GCA_039583875.1). Taxonomy (NCBI): domain Eukaryota; kingdom Viridiplantae; phylum Streptophyta; class Magnoliopsida; order Asparagales; family Orchidaceae; genus Platanthera; species Platanthera guangdongensis. Next base: position 45,946,475 of record CM077167.1, on the reverse strand, counting down.
TTTGTTACTCGAAAAGTAGGTAATGACTTCTCGATAGCTGACTGGACATCTCGAGAACAATTTGGACTTCTCGAGAAATAACTTCGGCTTTCTCGAGACAAAGCTTAGCCTTATCGAGTACTAGACTTCTGCTTCTTGAGTACTAGACTTCTGCTTACTCGAGAATAGCACTTAGAAGAATTCTGAGATATACTTAAGACTTCTTGAGAAGGACATGGCTTTCTTGAGAACAACTCCTGGGCTTCTCGATAAATACTTCAACTTCTCGAGAACAGTAACTTTACTTCTCGAAAATTTTACTTAGAGAAATTTCATAACAAAACTTTTAATTCTTCTTGCTGGAGATCAGCAACCCATAGCTTCTTCCATATCTATAGTACTTGAAAAAGAAGTGTGTCCTAATAGAGAGGCTACACATGAGTCAACACCATGGATCACACAATGAGGGATTACATTGTATGGTCCTGTGTTTGGTGACTCATTGTAGACTGACATTAGTTTACACTTGGCAATTATATCCTGCAAACACTCAACTTGAAAAGACTATCAAATAGAAACTTAATTCATCTTTGTTCAAGGGTGACTTCATACAAATCTGGGTTATTGTGGATGCAATACCCAACATATAAGGTCTCGTGAGTCTTCCAAAGGATCTTCGCTCTAACGAGGCTCGCAAGGTTATTATAGACATTCAGCTCTACAAACTATTTTACGAATCTACATAGCTTCTGGTGCTCCATCTTATACTAATTTGGATCTGTGACTTTAGGAATATTCTCAAAGATAGAAACATGCTAGCCTTTCACATAAATGAGAACCTCCATTAGTAAGTGCGAGTGGTGGTAGTTCACGCCATTCAGTTTAACTATTTACTCACAGCCTGAACATGATATAGACTCCATTTTGTTCTGTAACTGATCAGACTGACCTAAGTTCTCTGAGCTGACTATTTCAGAAGAAAGGAATTAAAGAGGATAGGGAGTACAGTGATGGTCATCACCTACCGCACCCGATCAATAACCTGAAATATCTAATCAACTCGTCTTGAATCCCAAATGGGTCAGCCCGATAATTGCTCTAATAATGAACCTGACTCTAATACCACTTATTGGGCTAGAGAGCACAAACGTCTGACCAAAGCACTTGCAAATTAGTTCAATCAAAACACATCATAAAATAACTGTAATAAAAGTGAAACGAAGATTAAGTCCTTTCTTTCTCGAGAAGCCATTATCATTATGTCGATACACAATCAAAACACATCATAAAATAACTGTAATAAAAGTGAAACTAAGATTAACGTGGAAACCCAATTGGGTGAAAACCACAGGACGATCGGAGTTAACCCCGGAAAGCCACCACTAAAATGTATGAAACAAAATGGAATTACAAGGATTTTCCTCCTCGATCCTTATAGGATCTTCACCAGCTTTACACTACACAATATAATAAATAGTAATTTAAAACTGCAAGTTACCGGCAGTGGCGGACGAGATAGATTACAAAAATCCTCTCCAAGATGCCTATTTGAATCCTTGCCCAAATGTGCTCCAGATCCAATCTGTGTATGTGTAGTACTCCTCATTAACATCATACAACGACATCTGAAAGCTCTCCCAACTAAGATGATTTCTGCAAAGTCCTCTCTATAAATCTTCCAATGCTTGAGTTTAGAGTGAAGTGGATGCCTTACCCCTCTTCGTTCATGCCTATTTATACGGCCAAAACTAAGGAGGTATAGGTGGTAGATGACATGTGGATGAAACTTCCATGAACATTCAATTTTTCAAAAAACACAAGTCATTTGACAGTAAGCTTCCTTTGGACAATTTCCTAGAATCTTTCTTTAAGAGCACATGTTGATTTTCTGGTCAAAGTCAGCTACTACTTTTCATACTTCTTACGAAACACATGCTTGAAAAGCACGGTTAAAGTTGGCTAGCCTCTTTCATAATTAGGAGAAAATTATCTTAACATCTCTTCCCCGATGAATTGATGATTTAATATTGTTTTATATTTAATCCTACGACAGAAGCTTAGGTTGTATCATCATGTAAGCCTATAATTGTGCCAGAATACTCCATCATGGAAGCGTGGAGGTCCAATGGTGAAAGCTTGGATTTAGTGATGAAACCCTCTACAATATTTGATTTATTTGGCTACAAGGCCTATATAAGGGCTTGAGATTATATGCTTAGGCCACATGTAGAATAACTACTAATTACTATCGTCGGTTCTGCTCTAAAGTTCAGGATTTGTCTTCGGGTGGACGTGAACTTCATGATTGTTCTCCCACGAGCACCTGCCTATAGAACAAAATAGATTCACGTTGGAGATTTATTTTCAAATTTGGATTATTTTGGATTTGCATTATTTAGCACAATGGAATAATTGATTAAGAAACTCATGCTCCGCAGATGAATTTATGGAGAAAAATTTGGATTGTTCACAAGATTTCGAAGACGAAATTTTTATAAAATGGAAAGAATGTAATAACCCACATTTTGTTTACCATTCTAACTTGATAAATTTAAATATTTTCATTGTTATCTAAATTTGCATGTTCTTCTAGGGGAGTCGAGAACTTTCTGGAGGTTGAAGCATTGACACATTATACAGTGTTCCTTCAAGGATGTGACCGTGTTTTTTGCTCTCGAGCACTATTTACAGGCATCTTTGGGAGAGTGATGATGAACGGGTTGGCTTAATAGTGTTTTGCTTGGGAATTGTCTCTCTCTCTCTCTCTCTCCCTCTCTCCCTCCCTCTCTCCCTCCCTCGATCCCTCTCTCTCCCTCTCACAGACTCTCTCCCCCTACCTCCCTCCCTCCCTCCCACCCTCTAACTTTCTCTCTCGATATAAAGGATCGAGCTTCTTTTTATTGATAGCGGTTGGAAGGAAATTTGAGATCCAACCTTTGCTTCTTTTTCTTCCCAACGAAAGTACCCTTGAAATAAACTCAAACATTTTACTTTTGGCATGGTGATGTAGTCTTCGAGAAACATGGTGCAGTCACAAATCTAGAAGCTCTCCTTTATACTTTTGATCTTCTTTGGTTGATCTTCTTAATCTTTATTCTAGTATACTCCTTATCTCTCCTGCTCCATAATTTTTATTGGATGCATAGTAAAAAATGGGATTCCTTTGATTTTGGCCCAAATAATGCTATTTTTGTGTTGTTTGATAGAGTCATTCTTGATGTTACTGGTTTAAAAGAGGATTTTAGTTGTTTCTCTCTACTTTTATACAATTAAGAATTATTATATTTGACCTTCTAAGGAAAAAATATACATATGAAAGAAGAAAGCATCACATTACTATATGAATGCTTGAAGTGAATCTTTGATATTATTTAAGTTTGATGAAAAGCGACTTTGATTTCCTATGCATTGGTGGCTTCCTGAAGAGTGTGCTCCCTCTAATACATGATTGTTATTCATGACACAAACAATGTTGTTGTGTATTACGTCTATAAATCCCATAACAATATATGAAAAATCTTGTGTATTTAAATCTGTGTGCATTGTCTAAACAATTATATTTTTATAATAAATAGTATTTTGATTCCTCCAACCTATAAGCCATGTTGTAAATTCTATGATTTTCTTCTTGGGTGACCCTATCATTATATTATCTTACTTAATTTTTGTGTACATTTTCCTACATGCTTAATCCTCTATATCTCTAAAATATGTCATGATTACATTATCTTACTAATTACTATCATCGGTTCTGATATAATTGCATGATGAGCGTCTTATTCGAGACTTGGAGGCCTAGGAGATCACTTGTGTTGTTTGGATCTCTAGTGAAAATGCATGTTTAAACCAGACGGAGGTGCTATATGATCTCGCAGACAGGATTTGTCAAGTGTTGGAGCTGGATGACAGCATGAAACATTGTTTGAAAGAGTCTAGGGATGGGTCAAATTCCCAGTTCTCAATTAGCAATGGTCTTTTGTGGAAGAACAGTCGATTGTGCATCCCAAATGTTGGCAAGGTACGGGAGGATTTGATGTACGAGGCACATTTTACCAAGTACTGGGTCCACCTATGGTGCACAAAAAATGTTCAAGGAGATGAAAACATTATTCTGGTGGACAAGGTTGGAGGACATAACTCATTATATGACGAAGTGTCATACTTGTGCCTTAGTAAAGTCTGAATGTCAAAAACTCGGTGGTTTCCTGAAGTTGTTACCAATAACAAAGTGGAATTTCAATGACATATCTATATATTTCGTGCGTAGTTTGCTGAGATCATAATGAGAAAATGATGTAATTTGGTTGATCGTGGACCAGCAGACAAAAGTGTCACACTTCATTCCAAATCAGAGGGACGATTCACTGGAAAGGTTGGCCAAACATTATGTTGAACAAAAAGTACGATTGTACGGTGTTCTCCGTTACATCATTATACATCGAGATGGATGTTTCACATCAAATGATTGAAGGCATATTCATCAATTGTTGTGTACCAAGCTGAAGTTCTATACGACCTTTCGTCCTCAGATGGATGTTCATGCTGAGAGGGTAAACAAAACAATGGAAGATATGCATCATATGTGCTCCCTAGATTTTGGAAAGTGGTCGGAGGGTCATCTCTAAATGATCGAATTTGCCTACAACAATACCTACCAAGCAAGTATTCAAATGGTGCTCTTCAAGACCTTATATGGTAGGAAGTGCCATACACAGTTGACTTGGGTAGAAACATGTGATTTGAAGCTCTATAAGAGTAAAGACGTCCAAGATGCAGTTCCAACGATATGTTTGATTCAGAAACTATTGCCGGTTGCTCAAGATAGGCAAGCAAAGTACTGCAATGCCAAACATTAAAGCATTGAGTTAGCGGTGGGCGATTTGGGTATATCTAGGATTTGACGCTCGAAAAAGATGAGTTCGAGATACCTTAGACTGTTTGGAATCATTGAGCGGATTGGTGAAGCTACCTATCGGCTGAATATTTCAGCTAAACTCAGTGGTTTGCACGATGTGTTTCACATATCGGTGTCGTGGAAGGCTGTGCAAGAGCCTACGTCACTGGTTGTTGCAGATCAAGTACCGGTCGATAGTGGGTTGACAAAAAAAGTCAACCCCATTCGAACCGAGGACACAAAGATCAAACAATTGTTGAACAAAGATATCAAAATGGTCAAAGTATGTTTGGACATCTGTGGCCGCGAGGAGTTGTCATGGGAGTGCGAGAAGACCATTCAAGAAGAGTTACCTGAGCTATTTTGTTGAGTTATATTATTTATGTTTTGGTACTTCTGTGTTTTTTTTCCTGTTAAGTGTAATTTTGGGACAAAGTTTCTTAATGGAGGAGAGATTTGTAATACCCCAAATTTCTTGAAAACAACATAAAGATGGTCACTGGAGGTTACTGCCAGGCAGTAGATCGAGCGCTAGCGATATCCATCTGATTTTAAATTACATCATCTCTAGAAGGTACACTCGGCGGTAGTGTGATATCGCATGGTGGTAGCCAATGAATTAATTCAACTATTATTTTTGACACTTAATGCACGACGGTAGAGGTACTGTTGGTGGTAGTGTGCTACATGTCAGATAAGGTTGAGGGGTTCTTTAAGCAGCATAACGACGCTGATTCGTCCAAATGAACATCGCCTAAGCTATCGTGTCGCGGTAGCATTATGTTAAAGGCTTGAGATGAGAAATATCTTCTCTCTCTCTCTCTCACTCTCTCTTGGATCGTGAGATCAAAGAAGGAGAATGATAGAAGAGCAAGGGAAAGGCTGATCCAGCACTTAAGGGAAGCTGTAAAGGAATTCTTGTGGTCGGATTCCCGAGAGGAAGCCAGATCCACGGAGAGGAAGGTGTTGTAATCATTTTTCATGGCTCCTAAGCTATTGATAAAGGTAACAATAATCCTTCTTGGACATGAAAAGTCCTTAAATTGGCATAGTTTCATGAAGTCCCCCACAAATTGGTGGAGAACAAAGGGATTTCCACAGGTCGATACAAAGTATTCCCAGTAGAAAATGCATATAGAATCCCGAATCAAAGTATGAAATAGGCATTCTGTGAGAAGACCATTTGGACAGGTTGGTCTGGATTGGTGATGGTTGTCTTTTATTTGCGTACACAAGAAGACTTCATGGTTAAACGTGTGGTTTTTAGAGTTATGGGGTGTGCATGTTACTGCAGTAAGAGTACTGGAGTTGGTCTCCAGAAAAATACCAAAAATTTGGTGAAGAAATAATGTTCTGTCCCCTACCACACGACGGTAGTTCTACCGTTGGTGGTAGCTCCCAGAGTGCTTTTGATTGTGGTTGTGAAGCCTATGTTCATGAGACAAGGTGGTAGCATGTTGAGCTGAGAGCCTCGAGTATGCAGCTATAGTGGTCATAAGACCCCACATTAAAACATAACATGGTTATGTATTTTGTAAATAGGAAAGGGGAGGTCGACCCGCGTCATATTGACCGCCTGAAGGAATGGTGATTTGAGCGACGAGAAAGGGATGAGCTGTACCCGCACTATATCTCTCGACTGGATGACCTAAGGTAACTGGTGCGGTTGATGCATAGGAGAGAGTTATTAACATTAGTGTATTCGTGACTATAATGCTCAAGTGTTACCGTCTAAGTTGTTGAGGCTTAGGATGGTGGTGGGGATAGGGAACTCCAGTACACCGATAATGTGCCCTGAGTGCACGGGACGTATGGCTTTGCGTGCCAATATCTGTGGTGAATGGAGCTTTAATTGCACGTTCAGATGCCATTATGTATACATACTATATACCTACATGGAAGGATCACTGCCGCCTCGAGTGTGGGGTGAGGTCGTCATAATTTGGTCAGGAATGCTGATCGTTGCCTTGTTATGCCACTTTTTGTGGGATATACCTGTGCAGGTGCTGGAGAGCTGAGAGGGAAGTAGGGAACAGAAGTTTCTTTACTATGTTGGCTGGCCTATGACGGTGAAAATGTGAACTGTTTACTGTTTTCATATGTGGCCGGCCTGTTAGCCAATGTTTGTAAAACACATTCGTTGATAAAATAGTTTGTAAGACCTTAAGGCCAAAATATGTTGTGTATTTTATATATAATTCCTACAGTTTGTTAGTCGACATTCCTGTGTTGGGTTATATTACCTAAAAACTTCTGCTAGAATATTACTCTGAGCTAGGATGCACAATATTTTAGTTTCAATATGTAACTCCACTAACTGTGTGTGGAATATGGTGTAGGTATCCGACCGAATCTTCTGTTATATTCTTTGTGACAGATAGAGGTGTTATAAATACCACAAGGCACTAGGATGTCGACTGAAAGGAAGAGTTATCATGAAATATTATGTCGACTTTAAAAGTACAATATTGGTGAGAGAGCATGTCACAACTAGATAGGTAAGCTACTGATGTAGATAAACTTAATGCAAAGCGCTGGCATTGTTGACTAAAAGGTAGGATCGAGTAGATAGTTGTGCCGACTAGAAGTAGAATTGACGAGATATTGTATGTTAATGGGATGGATGAATCGATGAGACCAGACTTATCAACTACCACCGAGCGTTACTCCTAACACATTGCGCTACCTAGAAGTTTATGTAAGCGATCAGAGTACCAACATGGGAACATTGTGTCAACTATAAAATGAAAATGTTACTATCACTCGCGGTAACAGGTTTAACAAAGAAAGCATTACCATCCTCCTTCTATGTTAAATACTAGCTATGCATGCGCCAAATAAAGCACATCTATCGCGATGCACTAACACTACCATTCCCCATTACTTTATGATCACTAGGAAAGCACAAATGCCTTCCTTAGTGCAGGACAGCTGGGAGAAAATGCATATACGGAGCCTGCCACCGCACGGTAAACTTATTGATGGAAATAACTGACTTAAACTCCATATAAATGTATTTTTCTTTCTCTTGAGTTAGATACAAGAGTAGTAGACTTTCCAAGATGTTTCTGGATCAAGGAGCCATTAACTCAAGAGAAAGGAAGAGAGAACGTGCATCTCTTATTTGAGGAAGAATATCTCTGTTGAGAGCAAAAAAACACAAAAATCTGAAGATGATCGAGCACATGAAGAATGAGAATGACAAGTGTTGATTGCTTACCATCTCCGATAAATAACCTTTTTGAGGGAGCAATTGTTTTCTCTTAGATCTTCTTATAATATCTCTTTTGTATTTTTCTCTTTCCAATATTATGTGTGTTGAGGGAAATCGCAATCCGGGGAGGATTCATGAGAAATTATCTGGTAGGATGTTTAGACTAGGGAGGTCTAGGTAGGGCTCAAATACCTTCGAGGAGAAGTGAGAGAGTCGGCTTGAAGACTTTTCAAGAAAAGGGTGAGATCGAATCAGTCCTCGGGAGGAGGGTTGGCATAGAAAACCAAAATTGTTATTTTATTCATCGCCTACAATCCCCAGTGTCGTGAAGATTAAGTTTATGCAATTATAAAAACTATTTTAATATTAATAATGAACTCAAGTCTTCATGTTTTGATTTACAATTGCACATGATTCTTGATTGTTTACTGAAGTCCTATATTCATGTGTATGATGAAACGATTCCCTACCATACAAGAATACGATTTCTATTGATACCGCTGGGCATAACCCTACCACCCCACACTAGTATTTAGAAAGTGTATTCCTGTTGTTAGAAGTTTTGAAAATGTGCATAACTGCTATGAACTTTATTCACCCCTCCCCTCCCTCTAAGGTTGGCCACAGATCCAACATATGTGTCTATTCTCTTTCCTTCTTGCTCGTCTTTCTCTTGATATGATCTATACTTCTGTGTGTCCATAACCTCTACACATATCTCAAGTCTAAACTTTGAAGCCTAGTTCTCAGCCTCATTATTCAATATCTTTTAAATATAGCTAAGTCATTTTGTCTATAGAGAAATAAAGTATTTTTATGCATGAAAAAGGCTCAACCTAGATCACTTTAAAAGTAATCATGTATATAAAATTTATAGTTTTCTCAACAATGTTCTCTACTTGTTATACCCAACTTTGCATTGAAAATAAGTTATATACATAGATTAATAACAAAGTCAATACATTCAGATAAGAGAGAATTCCAAAATACTAGGTAATAGAGAGTTCTATTAAATTTTGAGCAACCTTCACAATTGAACATTTTTTAAAATGAAAAATAAAATCGGGGAGATGCAAAAAAAATAACATAGTAGAAATAATCAAACATTTAGATCTTCATTTCTTAGCAACATGCATGCGTGGAAGACATTTAGGGAATCAAATAACTTCTAATGTGTGACTCTCAAACTATGTATACCTCTTTGTTTATTTATAAAGTTATTCTTTCAAAGAATTCACAAGACTTCGAGTCTTCTTAAATCTTCATGTGTTTAACAAAGACTTCGATTAGGGTGTGACCTCTTACATTTACTTCAGTAATCAAGTGTTTCATTGCAAAGATTTATGTGACTAACATGATTACAATTTATCTTTAATTATTTGTATTTATTCCTTCTTCAAAGCAAAAGCAAATTGATTTTGAATTTAGATCTCAGTTTATAGGCCAAGAGGTTCAAGAGTAATACCATGTTGCAAAACTATAACATCACTGAACTTTAAAAAGGTTGTGCATTTAAGCCTAGTCCTCCTAGACTTGATATGCCCACACTTCATTTGCTTTAAGATTAGTTGCTTGGACAACAAACACCTCAATTTGTTTTGCGTTGTAGGCACTCACATCCTAAAATCTCTTGCCTTAAGAATACAAAAAGATTTATTTCCTCATACTCATCTTCAAAAATTCTAGGATCTTATTCTTCTTTACATATATTTCTTTCTATGTTACTTCATATTCAAACATATTAACTTCATTATTATTTTATAACTTAACCTCATAGTTTGACTCATCTCCAACTCTGGAGCTTTGGTGCTTAGCTCTCCAAAATAAGAGTTACTATGAATAGATATAGCTTTAAGATTAGGAGCATAAAACACATTAATTTGTCTATATGATTTTCTCTTGGATTTGCTTTATCTTTTCTTGATGGGCTTGTTCTCACTTTGGCTTCTTCATCTTCCTCTCCAACTCCCATATGCATATGGAATGTATGGATTATTTTTGCACCTTGGGTTCTTAGAAAGTCTATGCCTAGGTTAGCAAGAGGGAGTATATTCTTAGTTAAACCTTATGATGGAGATTAAATGAATGAAACTAATGGAGCTATGAAAAAAATGGAGGGGCTGTACGCCTTAATTTTAATTAAAATCATTGTTGGGGCGCGAATAACTGGGAGTGGGGTGCGAATAGCAAATCAAGTTACGATTTAAATAAGGTGATTGTTAACCGCAACCCGTTATTGGCTAGTCGCACCGCAAAATCTCCTAACTTTTCGCGCATTTTTTAAATATGCCATGTACATGCAATTTCTTAAAAAGTGTTCAACACGAAAGCTGTAGATCACGACGAGATATACAAATTTCGTGTTGATCACTTTTCCTGAAATTGCATGTAGAAGATGACTTTCTGAAAGGCACAAAACCTGGGCATATTTCCAAAGTACGCCTTCTACATGCATTTTTAGGAAATGTGATCAACACGAAAGTTTTAGATCTCGACGAGATCTACAACTTTAGTGTAGAGATCTTTCCCTAACATTGCATGTACAAGGTGTTTTTTGAAAAGGCGTGAAAAGTTATGAGATTTCGGGGTGCGACTAGCCAATAACGGGTTGTGGTTAACAATCGCCTTAAATAAAACCCCAAACCTTCTACCTCCCCATAAACTGATCCACACTCTTTCCCTTCTCAGTTCGTGAAAAGGAGCCGCCTAGGTCTCACGATCCTTTGCGCGTCGTCAGCCAGAATCGAGAAAGAAGAGGAGTGGATCGCCTCTCTTGATAGCCTCTTTCTCTCTCTCTCTCAATGTCCTCTCTACCATATGCCCCGCATTGAATGAAGAATAAGTCGTCCCATCTTCGATCTCTCTCTCTCTCATTATTTATCTGTGAGCAACCCCCTCCAATTCGCGAGGGGAAACTGATCTCCCTCTCGATCTACCCTCTCTGCCTTGTGCGCTGCCTGGAAGGAGGAAAAGATGCCTGAACTCCCTCCTCGATTTCTATTAGGTCTGTTGCCTAGCTTGAACTGCCGACCTAGAGCTTTAAGCTCTTATTTTGTCATCAGCTACCACCTATTTGTTGGAAGAAGGTCATTGCAGTCGTGTAAAGACAATTTGGAGTTTAGATCAATGCGTGGAAATCAGATCTGTGTGTGGTCAGTCACTATGTTCGCTAGCCATAAAGTTTTGTACAAGTCAAAATGTCTCCAAGGTACGCCGAGGGTAACGCCCTTTTCCCTTGTCTTAGCAAGGACTGTTATTTTCTATACTTTATGCATATGTTGATTTTCATGCATTGAGAGTCCCCTCACGACACTTCGATTGATGATGGGGACTCAACTAGGATGTGGGATTGCAACCCTGACATATATTTTTGTGAAATGCAAGTACAGTCCCTCTCCCCCCATGCGATGGAGAGCGTGGACTCCTCCAAGGCATGCGAATGTGACCTTGGTGTAGTTTCTTGATTTTACTTTGCTTAGGAGAGCCACTCGCCTCAAATTAGATGTAGTGTATGTTTCCCTCAGTTCATTGCAAACCTCCGGGTTGATTGTGTACGTTCCAGCCATAGATACGCATTAAACATCTGACGTGCGAATTTGGATTTAGGCATGCTGTATGAACACTACCTGTGGCGATATTTCAGGATCAGTGATGTTTCTGTAATGTGCATTGAGATTAGCCTTCGGTGTGAAAATGGGAATATCCTGTGCCTTTTGTTGTATTGGTTGCAGAATTTCATAGGTTTTATTCGTGAATGCCCTATCCTAGACAGTCTTGTGTTGGGCCCGATGGAATGATTACATTACAAGTTTTGGGGCCAGGTGGATTTTCCCGCCCTTGTATAGATCACACCTTCCTGGACCAGTACTCCGTGACTCCTAAAAAGGGAAGATGTAGGTTGTTTCATAGACCAGACCTCTGCCTCATAAGAAAGTCAGTTATATGTCATATATCTTATAACTAGTCCTCCGCCGCATCAAAATGGCAGTTGTAGATTGTCTATCTCCTGACCAGTCCTTTACCGCTTCAAAAGGGCAGTGTTAGGTTGTTCTTTCCAAATCAGTCCTCTGCCCCCTTAGTAGGGCAGTTGTGTGCATTGTCCATTCTATTGCTACGAGTGAAAAAGAGTGACGAGTTCATATCTAGAGTCATGATCACATTATTATACTTATCATCAAAGATTAGATTATGCAGTTCTGGTGTTCTCATAACTCATGCGCTGTGGGTTGAAAGGTGATGCTTATCATGTCCCTTAGTTTATTGCTCTTTGTTCTTTGGTTGCATTTTTTTGTTTGTAGGCGTACTTGCAGGAGATCAATGTACTCTCCCCAGAGTCTGCTAGGATGGCTGGGGGAGGGGTCATTACATTGTGTTGTTATGCCCCATGCTGACCTTCATTATATTGCCCATTTGTTCTTGGTTTCTGGTGGCATAGCTCATAGTAGGGTGTTGTGAACTGGAGCCCAATTGATGCCGAGGAGCTGGAGATCCTTCCTCTTCTATCCCGTACTTTACCGTAGTACTTTTGTATGTATTTCTATTTTAAAGCCATGTAAGGCCCTAAGGACGCATACTTTACTCTCAGTACTTTATCCCTTTTAGTTGTCGATATTCAGTACCTAATGTTTGGATGTTTCAAAGTCTTTGTTTTAGCTTTTTGGTGTGAACTCTGATGTGGTTGGTTAGTTAATTATGTTATCAATTAATAACATTTTATGTTTGTTTATTTTTTATGTCGTGCGGTCCGTCCGAATCCATGCTATATACTATTTGCAGGCCGGCGAGATTACATGAGCATCCTTAGAATGATGAGACTTCTTCAAGTGCTTATGATCGCCAGATTTTTTATGTGTGGGTGATATCTGCACTTTGCACCCTTTGTACAATGCCCCTTCTGTCATTGTACTTTTTTTTTCTAATTTTTCTCTAATGCTCTCGTCATTTCTACTAATGGTTGGAACTCAAGGGACCTGGTTCCTACTAATCCCAATCTAACATCATCATATAGATTTTTATATAACAACTTTCATCTTTTTGCATTTAATTAACCTTCTTATACAGTAGTTCATTCTAGTGAACTCATGTAGGTACTCGCCCACTTCATGTATTTTTGGACCAGTCAAAGGAACAACTCTCGTAATGGTAGTAACGTCAAAGCAGAGATCTCATAATGAAGGACTCAAAAGAATACCTCCATATATATTTAGGCCATTGCTCGTTCACCAAAACGACGCTCCACCTCCTATTCCCACCAAAGGCTGGCATCCACAAATAGTACGAAGGTGACCAAGGTCACCTTCTTCTCCTTCATGGCATTAGTAACAGTCAAGATTTGCTTTACCCTTGCCAAGCACTCTTACATTATGTCTATGGTCTCAGTCCCAGAGAAATATGGGTGATTGAATCCCAAGAAATAATTCAACTGATGATCACAAGCTCGGGGTTCAAACAAAGGTACTAGGTATAACACCACCTTAGTTATGAACATATAATATTGGTCCAGTTGGGACCCCACAACATAAAAACATCACAATTTTGGTATTATAAGATGATATAGGAACACGACCCAACTCAAAACTCAGACATAAACATCGAAAACACAAAATAGAGACTTGAAGTTGTCCACTAAAACAAAATAATCCAAATGAACTTATATTGCCAAGTATACAAATAAACATTCATCACAACATACAAAGCAAAAGGGTAAACCAGGCATATGCTACCTCGACATGCAAGTCGGAACATGATAAAAGAAACATATGACCAAATAGCAGGAGGTGCACTTCATGAGGCTTATGCTTTTTTGGTCTATTAGCTAGCTCCAGCTTGCGATCCTACCCTGCAACCATCATAGAAGACATGGTATACATGGGTCAGCTATGATTGACCAGAATAGTATAACCACATCCCACCTCCTGACCGTCCCTAGCGGACCTCGAGGTTCTCCATCACCTTGTAGGTCAGCATTTTGTATGCATATGTAATAAAATAGAAATATCTTAGAAACAATTTGAATGAATGTCATAAACATCAAACATATTTCTATGTTGAGAATTTAAATAAGAGGGGCTACAATGCAACATGTATGCAAATATGGGTTTCACCCAAGGTATCCTATAACGTGTATGATTCTAAAATCTCATTGCACATCATCACACATCATCATCATCATATCACATCAATCACATGAGTACTCTAACTTTCCCAATTTCATACAAGCCCATGGCCAAGAATTCCTGCTGAGACCCAACCCGCACATGGATCACAATACCATCAGGCTTGTCCATCAGCTCCACTGTTCTCACCACATCACCAAACCAGGCACAATCGATGCTAAAAACTCTCTCTTTGGCTGCGCACGCACATGGATCATACCACCATCAAGCTTGTCCAAATGTGCAGACATTCTCGTCAGTTTTTTACACAAGGGACTTGCCTTGTAGGGACATTCTTCACACGTGAATTACAACATCATGGGGCTAGCTACCCGACCATAAAGACAAGTCATGCCTTCACATATAAAATGAAATCACAATCGCCAACGTCCGTTCTCTTACGAAAGTATGGGCATCAAATTGACATCTTTGTCGTAATCAGATTTCTATCAAAATCCGTAAAATGCACGTCATGAAACATCACTGAATCAGATCACCGGTCGTGATTTTTACATTACCCACAATGCCTAATACACTAACAGAGAGCATTTCTAATGCATAATATATCGGGGATGGACTCAATAGACCCAGTGATTCCTCTTGAACCAACGTGACCCAAACCCCTCTCACTCGAGAGATCTGGTGCCAAGAAATTGCAAGAAAAATAAAGGCATAATGAAAAGATTCCATGAACGCATCCTAAGACCCATAGGAGATATGTTGTTACCTCATGATACCTATTCCTTGCAATGGAATCCTTGAATAGAGCAAATGAGAATGTTCGTCTTTAAGCACTCTCTGCAAATCTGATCTCGATCGTAAAATGAAGCTCTACAGCTCCAACAATGGAAGAAACTTGATCTTTTTAATCCAACATTTCCTCCTACTCACCCTAGTCGTCAAGTTCCAATGAGTTGAAAAAAGTGAGGTTAAAGATCTCCTTTGCTTTATTTAGGGGTCACAGGTGAAAGATCTTGGACAACAGTTCAAGTCCCAAGAAGATCAGACACACAAAATACACAAATTTACGAAACAAGTTCATGTGTACTTTTGAAATGTCTTTTTATCTCGTATCGTCGAGTGAACACAAAGACATCCCATTGAACAGGATGATAAAAAGGTGTTGACAAAAACACGCTCTCAAATACAAACACATTCTAATACCAGACAATAGAGCTACCATCGATGATAGCTCTAGGCACACTCGACTGTTACACAACGATACATGAGTGCTGACATGATGATAAGGGAGTTCACACAATTATTTTGGGGGTTCACATGATGATTTTGGTTAACAAACATGATGACACAAATGTGTACACGATGACACGGTTGTGTGCATGATGACTTTGCCTTTTTCGTTTGGCCAAGGGGTAAAGTGCTACTTGTTGCGCTTAAACCAACACTCAGTAAAGATTTTGGGGGTGTTAAAAATCCACTCCCTTAAAATAATTTTGTCCTCTAATTTTAAAGTGCTACAAAAACATGAAATGCATCTCAAACAAATAGCTTCGGGAAGTCTTCCCGCATCACTTGCTCGCGCTCCCAAGAAAAATCATCCTCTCTACAATTGTCCCTTTATACTTTTACGTGCTTGACTTCTTTGTTCCGCAACCACCAGATTTCTAAATCTTCCACGAAAATCGGACGTACCATCATCCTCAAGTCCTCTGCCACCGACACTACCGTCAACGCAACCACATCACTCGGCTCCACAAAAAGCTTTCCTCAACACCGAGACATGGAAACATCGGGTAATCCACTAAGCTCATCAGATATTGCCAACATATATGTTGATTCATCTATGCACTCTGTAACCTTGAACGAGCCTGAATAACTCAGACACAACTTCTTGAGTCACCGAATTTGCAAAACAATTTTGAACGGCATGATCGTCAAATAGACCATGTCAACCACTGCAAACTCCACATTTCTATGGTATGCATTAAAATATTTTGCCTGCTAATCTTAAACAACCTTCATGTGTTCTTGGATCATTTGCACTAGCTCACAAGCATCGTCAGCCACTGCTTATTTTCCCAAAAGCTGGGTGTCTCCCGCCTCTAACTATGAAATCGGCTTTAAACATTGTCTACCATGCAATGCTTCATAAGGGGCCATCTGAATGCTCGCTTGGAAGCTATTGTTGTAGGAAAACTCCAACATAAAAAGGAATTCTTCCTATCTCTTACCAAAATCAAGAGCACACATTCTCTGTATATTCTTCAAGGTACGATTTGTATCCTCTCCGATGGACCATCGGTCTATGGATGGAACATTGCACTGAACTTAAGCTTGGTAACCAAACTCTTCTGTGCTAACCTCCAATCCTTGGATGTGAACCGTCCATCCTGATCACTGAAGGTACTCTTTGGAATCCCATTCAACCAAATTATGTTCCGAACATAAAGCTCCACTAGCTTATCTAAGCTATCTTCCATCCAATTTAGAATGAATTGAACCACCTTAGTCAGACAATCCACAATCACCCAAATAGTATTGTTACCCTATGATGACCAAGGTAAATCATGCAAAATGTCCATGGAGATGCCTTCAAAAACCCACATAACCTCTGATACTTAGTCTTCACTAAGGCACAAGTCTGGCATTGGCTCAAGTATAAATCTAGATACCGCTTCATTCCAAACCACCAGAAGGATTTCTTCAAATCCAAGTATATCTTCATATTGCCTGGATGAATGGAGTGCTTCGTAAAGTGCACCTTGAACATCAACTCCTCATGAATCTTGTCGAATTGCACTACAACCACCCTACCATTCTTCTTCAATATTCTAACGATATTGTTCAAGGAATTGCCTTCACTTTGCTGAGCTTCCTCCACTAATGGTTGGAACTCTGCATCTTCTCTGGTAGCCTCCTGAATACGATCAACCAAGTCATACTGTAACTCTATCCAATTCAACTGAGCCATGCTGAACTCGCCTTTAGCCACACAAATAATGCTAAGAGACTCCAAGTCTCGCACAACTACTCATCATGCACTTCAATCCAGTTACCATTCCGCAAATATTTTCTACTCAAAGCATCAACCACCACATTATCCTTGCTTGACGTGTACTGAATCACTATGTCGACATACCTAAGGAACTCGAAAAACCTATGCTGTCGCATATTCAAATCTTTTTGATCCAAGAGATACTTTCGGATTTTATAATCTGTGAAGATCTCCACACTTGCATTGTACACGTAATGCCGCCACAACTTTAAACCAAAAATTACCTCCGCCAACTCTAAGTCATGGATGAGGTAATTCCACTCTTAAGGATTCAATTGTCTAGACCCTTAAGCTATAATGTTGTCATGTTGTACCAGTACATAACCCAACCCATAACCTGATGCGTCACTGAAAATCTAAAATCCCTCAGTCCCACTAGGAAGACTTAGGATTGGAGTATTCTTTAACCATTCCTTCAAGGTTTTGAATGCTCGAGCACACTCCGACATCCACACGAACTTCTGATCCTTGCGAGGAAGAGAGGTGGGTGGAACTGCTATTCGTGAAATGTTCTCTACAATCCTCTTGTAGTAACTAGATAGTCCAAGGAAGCTTCTGACCTCCGCCACAGTTCTCAAAATAGGCCAATCTCTAATGGATTTAAACTTTACTAGATCCATGACCATCCCATCACCACTGATCACATGACCCAAGAATGCCACCCTCTTTAACATGAACTCGCACTTTGAGAATTTAGCACAAAGCTGGTTCTCCATTAGAATCTACAAGATCACTCTCAAGTGAGTCATGTTGAAAATTATGATGTGAAAGTGGTTGATGGAGCAGACCGGGCGGACTGGGCGGTCTGAGTTCGCAGCCTTGGCAAACTGTGGTTGCGGTCTTGGAGGTCAGTGGCTAGGGAGGACTTGGTGGCTTGGGAGGTGTTGGAGAGGACTGGGCGGCCTACCTCTGGCGGACTGATGGAGGTGCTCAGCTCAGTCTACGGTTCTGTAGTTAGCCTGTGCTTAAAGTAAATGGGCGTACTGGCAGTGAGTCCGTGGGTATGTGGAGGACTCAGTTCGAGTCCGCGGAGTCTACTATGGCGGACTGGTCAGCATTGGTCCTTGTCGGGTTCTCTGGTGTTGTAGTGGATGATTGATGTATTAATGATGGCGGACTGTCCATGGAGTTGGCGGTCTTGGTTCATGTCTGCGAAGCTCGCGTCAGTACTTTGGTGGGTTGCTGGACTTTGTTACACTTTGTGACAAGTCTAGAGTGTTTGCATGTGTCCGCAAAGTCCGCTGTTGACCGGGCGATTTGCCTTTTGGTCGTGGACTTGAGCGGCGGGCTGATGCATTGTCCGTAGAGTCCGCTGTTGACCGAGCGATCTTCCTGTTGGTCATGGACTCATGGGGGCGGGCTGAAGCATTGTTGCGAGCTGTGCAAGCTTGTGCATTGTCCGCTTGTAGCATGCAGACTGACAAAGTAAGTGGGATGATGCTATGTCCGCATGCTGCAATGTATGCGAACGGGTGTGGTGTCCTCCTAATGGCGGACTGGTCTACATACTTGGCGTCTGGCTGTTGGTTGTCCGGTCTAGTCCTTGCGGACTCGGCGGACTGGGTTTGTGCTAGCTGCAAGCTGGGGTGGTGACTCTATTCACTAGAGCGGTGACCACATTCCTCACCATGTCTATAAATAGACCACCCCTGGCACATCTACAGTAACAGAGTGAACAGTAAGTTGAGCACAGTTAAATTGTTGCGGATTCGATTTTCAAGGTCGCGTAGTTTGAGATTTAACTGGTTGCTGCTTGCAGGTTGTGCGGCTAGCACTGCGAAGCCAAACGTCTGGTTTTGATCAAGGTCAGGGAGCAGTGAATCTTGAGGTTTACAATCAGCGGTTACAACAGGTCGCACTTGGCGGCCAACCAGTTTTCTCTCAAGCAGTTGGTCTAGTTCAATAACCAGGTCGCCGGTCTTGGCGTACTTGGCGGTCTGTTCACTCAGTTTGGCTGCAACTTGTAGAGTAGGCGTCAGTAGAATAACGGGTAGTCCGCAGGTTGTGCGGACTTCGTAGATCAGTGTAGCAGTAGCGGCTTGGCGGTCTCTGCGGACTTGGTAGACTCGGCAGTCTCTGAGGTAGTCCGCCAGCTTGAAGATTCCTTTTCTTATTGATCCTCATTATACTTGGCGAGATCATGTCTTGCCTTGTATACCTTGCTTTGTAAAGTTGATAGTGAATTAATGCAATATCTGTGTTTGCTCCTCATTGTCTCTGATACATAGCTCAGTTTACGGTTGGAGTGTTACTGCGCCTAGTTCTCGCTTTCCGCTTGATCAAGAGATCAACTTGATAGCTCTGTAAGTGTTTAATTGATACCAGAACTACCAGTTAATTTGCTTGATTAGAAATTTCAACATGGTATCAGAGGGAACAGTGGCTTGAGCAGTGAGCGGTGATCAACCTCAGATTGTGCTCTGCGCTTCTGGAATCTGTGTGATCAGTGGTGATTTGCAATGCATGGAGCTTACGAGAGAAGTCTTGGCATTGAGCTTCTTACAGCGACCAACTTCAAGAAGTGGAAGTCCTGCATGAAGAGCTATCTCTTGGGTGAGGAGATATTGGAGGTCGTCGGTGGTGACGACAAGCAAGACGTTACTACTTCTACTGGATCAGCTGATGAAGTGAGAGTTTGGAGAAGAACTAATGCTAAGGCAAAGTTTGCTCTCAAACGGGCTATCTCACAAGAGATCTTCGATCACATCTTAGGATGTGAGTCTGCTGCGGTGATTTCGATAACCATTGATGGGTTATTTAACAAGAAGAATATTGCTAGGCTGCAGTTCCTAGAGAATGAGTTGGCCAAGGCAACTCAAGGTGATCTGTCCATCTCGAAATTATTTTTGAAGATGAAGAACCTGTGCGATGAAATATCAACATTAGACCCTGATGAGCCCATCTTTGGAGCAAAGTTGAAGAGGCACATAGTCCGCAGGCTCTGGAAGGAATATGTGGCCTTTGTGACTTCTGTGCAAGGGTGGGAAACTCAACCGTCTCTGCTGGAGCTGGAAAACTTGCTAGCATCACAAGAGAGCTTGGCCAGGTAGATGGCATGGGTGAAGATCTCTGAAGGAGTTAGTGAAGCTCTCTTCTCTAAGAAGAAGAAGAAGAAGAGATGAGAGAAGAAGAAGAAGCCTACTGCTGAAGAAGGACCTTCAACCTCTTATCAGCAAGAGAGGAGCTATGCTCCTCAAAAAGAATTGGAAGAAAGAGTTGAAGTGCTACAGGTGCAACCAAGCAGGCCACTTCAAGCGCGACTGCAAGGTCAAGTTGCAACCTGGGCATGGTGCAGGCAAGGAGGGAGATTGTTCCAGTTCTAAGGAAGTCGGGTGGGTAGGAGCCTTCTTAACGAGCACTTGTGTTCGTGCTCTTGCCACCGTTGACTACCAAGATGACTGGATAGTCAACTTGGGGTATGGTCATCACCTCACTGGAGACAAGTCAAAGTTCTCATCTCTGCAACCGTTCTCAGGTAATGAAGCAATTATTACAGCTGATGATTCTGTTCATTCTGTAGAGAAGGAGGGCGTTGTTTCTTTGGATAGCGCACAGGGTCAACTTACACTAAGGAGTGTGTATCACGTTCCCGGCATGAAGAAGAACCTCTTCTCGGTGACCAACGCAATCGACACGAGCTATAATGTTCAGTTTGGCCCAACAGAAGTTAAGTTTCTCCGCAACGTATCAGCGGTTAAGGATGATGTTGCTCATGTAGGGAGTGACGTAGGGGAGACCGTGATACATTCTCGACTACACTAACGGAACTATCGTCACAGAACATAAAAGTAAGATAGGAGGGCTCCGACCAAAAGCGAGTGAAAAGGGGTCGGGTTGGCTCCCAAATCTGAATGATAAAAATCAATATAGAAGATTCAAGCCTGACTCGATACAACGTCCTTAAGACCTACCTCTCCAACAAGCACACAACTCACCGTAAGCCGGACTCGATACAACGTCCTTAAGACCCACCTCTCCAACAAGCACACAACTCACCGCACCTACACAAGCACTTATTTTATCAACTTGAGCCGCTTTAAATGCAGCAATAAGTTATTTCGGAGTAGCGGCAAAATTCAAATGGCGGTCGAGTTCCAGTTGAGATTAACTCCCTTGTTAATACAAAGTGTACCGATCTTGGAGAGCAAGTCTAGGCTAAGCCAAGTCTCGCTCCCGCAACGGATCTTCCCGATCCGGAATACAAGAGATTCAATAGCAACGTAATCGAATCAGATTATGCAAGCGTTGTATTTTAAAACCACGGAAAAGATGGTTCACAAAAGAGCCTCCTTATATAGGAGTTACAACAAGCCTTAACCACCCATGATGGAGATGTAATCTCATCCATCCGTATGGTATAATACACACCACAAAATATAAAGTGTCCAAAATTAAAATTACATAACATTTATGAATATAAATTTTTCATCCAAACATGGAATAATTTTATATTCATCAATATAAAATAAAAGTACATGAAATAAGATAATTAATTCTTCACGATGGATTTAGCACGCCGCGGGTGGAGGTTGTAACGCTGTCTTCCTTCAGCATCATCACGACACCTAAGATCTTTGTGTCGTTGTGCCTCGGCAACCGGGTCATCATCAAGTAGTGGCGGAGGGGCCGTGACATCAATCCTCCCCCACTAAAAATCACGTATCTCTGATACGTGGTCTGAGAGATAGCGGCGGAGAAGCTCGGCATCCAAATGTTGAAGCTCTGTCGCGAGTACCCATGAGTCGTCTGAAGGGGGTGATCATGCCGACGGATGAGGAAGCGGTAGGTAGCACCATCAGGAGTAGTAAGTGGCTCAGCAGTAAGTATCATATCTGGAGTGAGAAATGTCTTGGGAAACCTGGGAAACATGTCAGCAGTAGGAATAAAAGAAGGCAACAAACCATCCGATATTATACCTGCGGGGACCGAAGGAGAGAGATCATCCGAACTACCACTCCACAAACCATTAGAAATTTTAGTGGAGGGAGAAGACGACAAAGAATTCAACTCAGGTGGAGGCGAAACAAACGGCGTGAAATACGAGACATTAAAAATAGGGGAGATACCACAATCAGCAGGAAAATCCAACACGAAAGCGTTGTCACCTAGTTTCTTTATAATCAGAAAAGGGTCGGCACGCTTTGGTGCCAACTTTTTAACGGTGCCAGATGGCAAGCATTCGGGAACTAACCAGACTAAGACCAAATCGCCGACTTTAATGTGTGACACCCTCCCATGTAGATTAGCGTGCGTTTGATAAGTCTCGTATTGAGCAGTCAAGGTAGATCGTATACGTGCATGTAGGTCATGAATATGTTGGGCGAAGGATTGTGCAAACTGACTTGTCTTGTATGTTTGGGGCAACGGAACCAAGTCAAGAGGCACAGGGGCTTTATTCCCTTGAACAATCTTGTTTGGAGACAGACCGGTGGACCGATTTTTGGAATTATTATAGGCCACCTGGGCGTGGGGAAGAAGAAGATCCCACGTACCTTTGTGATCGCTCATTAGGCATCTAAGAAGGCTTCCCAGGCTCTGATTGACCACCTCTATTTGCCCATCGGTCTGAGGGTGATAGGCGGAGGAAAACAATAACTTGGTACCCATTAAGACCCAAAGTGTTTTCCAGAAATAGCTCGTATACTTAACATCTCTATCCGAGAATATTGTCTTCGGCACTCCCCGGTGACTAACTACTTCTTTAAAAAATAATTTTGCAATATGAGATGCATCGTTGGTTCTAGCGCACGGAATAAAGTATGCCATTTTAGAGAACCTATCCACAACTACAAGAATGGAATCGTGATGACGAAAAGTAGAGGGTAGGCCTAAGACAATGTCCATGCTCACGTCTTCCTAGGGTGTAGAAGGTATAGGCAACGGTGTATATAATCCGACGTTGGTTTTGGTGCCCTTGGATACCTGATAAGTACGACAACTACTCACCACCCGCCCCACCATTGCCTTAAGTTTTGGCCAATAGAATTTTTCCTCAACTAACGTAATGGTCTTATCCCTACCGAAATGACCACTCAACCCTCCGCTATGCAATTCCCAGATGATGTGGAGGCATAACGATGACTGCGGAATACACAACTTCCCATGTCTAAATAGATAGCCATCCTTAATGACGAACGCAATTATAACTGTGGGGGAGATATCTTGGGCAGACAAATATGCGTCCTGAAAATCTGGGCATATGGCGTACTCATCCTTGATTCGCTCGAATCCTACCACATTAACATCCGTAGTGGTGAGTAACAAGGTTAGGAGACTAAGAGCATCCGCGACTCGATTGTCAGTGTAAGACCCCCCTCCCCCTTATCAAGGAGGGCTACCGGATCTTATGCCCAGAACCGCCGTCTTACGGTGGCACTAACTCACGGGTTAGTCGACACCGCAACACGCCGATCCTGCCGGCTAGTACGATCATAAACCTGTAGGCCAATATGAGAAGAAAGAAGTAAAACTGTATAAGTAAAAATACCAGTCCACAAGCCACAGTACAATCATAAAAAGAGATGAATGGTACATCATAATAGTCCACAAATAAGTACAAATGAAAGAGTAAAAAGGGCTTATGCCCAGTACATCAAATCTCTCTCTCACAAAATCATAAATGCGGAAGCTACACTAGAACATCAAGACTCGTCCCACCTGAGGACGCACAGTAGTGGTAGTAGCCTACTGAAGCGGTATCTGCTCCTCATGTCCTGCCTCCTCGACGTGCTGGTGCTCCATCTCCACGGGCTCCTAAAAATAGTTGGTCACCGACCATTAGTCAAAAAGACTAAGTCGTTTCCTCCGCACCTCGCCCCGCAGCTCCTAGGCACCGAGCGGGAGGACGAAGTGGAGGACAACAAGGGGTAGCAAAATGGAAGCAGGTGACAATTTCTATCTAGAGTGGTACTAAGTAATGAAAATTCTACTCTAGCAATGCTAAGTACAGTACAAGTAGTAAGTAAGAGTGGTGCAGTAAAGGAAAGTAAAGAAACAGCAGTATGAACAAGTAAATAAGCTAAGCTACCACTAAGCTATCATCACAAACGTACCCTAACTTATATAAATGCCCATACAAATATATAAGTTAGGGTTTCCAGGAAATTTAACTTATCATATAAAAGAGCCCATACTAATTTATATGATAAGTATCTATGAAGCGTATGACCTAATATGAATGAATGATATGATGCAATTTTATGCGCAGGCAAGTGCAACTCACACACAACGACTCTGTGATCACAGACCTTTAGTTCCCACTTTTTGAGAGCTAGCATCACTCTCGGGTACCACCGCTGTGGCTACGGCAGCAGCGGAGCGGGCGTCTCCGCTTCTAGACCGGTATGCACACTACCAAGCCTTAGACCCCTCTCATACGCCTCTGTACACGTCCAAGGTGCACTCTAGAGTCTCGCGTACGTACTTTGCTGACAAACCCGTCAGTCTTGTTGGGTCGGATGTGTGTTATCGGGGGTCGTCCTCCAGACCGTAGTGTAAAACAACCCACTGGCCCCTCTAACTCTCACAACCGCCTGGTGCACCGTACTGCCATCGGTGTGACGAATGGCCAGTACCGCATGCCCCGCCACGATATTTATGCACATGCAAGTAATTCATACCGAGCCTCCCGCTCGCAGGACCAAAACTCGTCTTGAATCCCTCAAACCCAAACCCGGGTGAGAACGCACATTAGTGCCTTTATGCCAACTCCCTCAAACCCCAAACGGGTGAGCATATATCATGAATCTCTCCAACCCCCACACGGGCGAGAAGGTACAACAATGTCCTAACTTATTAAACTACTCTTGACTACGGTTTATTATACTTAGAGATTTAAGGTTAATCCCAGGACTGCCCCCGGTATTCCCTGTGAAGGGCTCTCAAGGGGCACTAGGAACTGTGTTGGGATTACGCCCAGCGTTCCCTTTCGCAAGGATATTTATTTTAGTTGATGGCTACCCATGTATCTCCCCAGCTCTCCTTATTGCTTTAGTATAACCCTAGTGACTTAAGGTATTACCGGGAAACCGACGGTCTTCCGCCGACCCCCACTCCAGTTGCTAGCTAAGACTTACACTTTAATCCCTCACTAAGACAACTCTACCCACCAGGGTTACATATGTTGAACTCTCTCTTATTTCTGCCGATAATCAATCCCCTGGTAATCACCTAAGGCAAGACCTATTTGTGTTATATGCAGACCATGACCTATAATTACCCTAAAAGTGGGATCTTCCAAACCTTAAGGCATCTTGCCTCTAAATATTTATCTTAAGGTGTTATGGACTAAGGGAACTACCCTAAGAATTCTCGTAATTTTCCTTGGCCAAATAGTCCTTTAATTAATTCTTTTAATTTACATGCTAGGTCACTTTACACATGAAGTAGTTTGATTAAGTATCCACTGACCTAGGAATTTTTTCCTGAGATGTATATTGACAAAACATTGCTGCCTACAGAATTTCATAATTTTCCTTAAATTATTTATTATCATTTTCAATTTAATATCAATTTCACAAAATTCCATTTTCCAAATGATGTATAGGCATTATGTACACAAAAATTCCAGAAAAATTACAGAGCTTTTAGGACACAAATTTATGACTATTGACAGAGAATCATCAACATTTAATGTAAGGTGGCCTATAGGATTCCATTATAAGATATTTACCAAAATGCCATTGTACTAATTTAACACAAATAATGCATCCATTAAATTCTGAGAAATTTGTGCAAGACTAATAATAACATTTTATGACAGTGGAATAATTTCGAAATTTTTTTCAGAGGTATAAATCCATCATTTCAAGAATTTACAAAATAAGGGTAAAATGGGGAATTTAGGGTATCTATTCCAAATATTCTTCAAAACAGAGGAATCATATTTTTCCTAAGTCAAATGTGATGTTATCTATGCCTTGGCAAAGTTGCTTGGATTTGTACTTGAATAAATCCTATTTTCCAATTTTATCTCCAAAATAGCTATATTTAAAATAAATTCCAATAAATGGAATTTTGATTCCAAAAATTCCATCATTAGTTTGAGGGATGAAATTTACCCTAATGAACCACTGTAAATAATTTCATGACTCTTGCATGTCACCATTGGGCTAAATACACCAATTTGCATTTTTGCTATTTGCACACCAAGGCTAAACATAGGCTAGCACATGCAAGTGGATTTCCCCAACATGCAGTGAACCCAAGGTGCTGAAAATTTTATCATGCACCAAGGATGACCCCACTGACCCACCACCAAAATATGGGGCCATGGGGAGGAGTAGAACTCCATATATGTCATTTATTTATATTTTGATATTTTACCAAAAACTATAGGAAAATACTTTCTAAAAATTCCTAAATTTTGGCAGGAGCTAGGTATGTCCTAATCATGCATGTGCCCCAAATTTGGGGCCATGGTGATAATATTGAGACCAGGGCATCCAATATAATTTCTGCCCTAGTCTAGGACCAGTCCTAGGAAAAATGTCCTACAGGACTGTACACTACACCAAAATGTATGTTTAGGGTGGCATTTTAAAGGTACGACCCTAGGCTACATTTTTCATTAAGGGGCTAAGTTCTGGAAATGCCTCTAAGAGGCCTAAAATTAACATGCAAAGAGACTGAAAAGGTGTGACAGAATCATACATTATTCATCAATTATTAAATTAAAACATTTAAATCCTCTGCACGAATCTTAAAGTAAAACCGACGGGATCTGGTCATCGTCCCCGATGATTTAACGGCCACGATTGATTTTTCCTGGACGATGTTGGCTGGCCTTTTCCGGCCAGCTGAGCCACCACCACCGCCGGCGGATATTGTCACCACCTTCGTTAAGGTGGGGGCTAGCGTTTCCCGGCGGTGGGGCCGCCGGAGTTGGCTCCTCCGGCGAACCCGAGCAAGAAAAGAAAAGCTCGATTTTCTCCATTTCCTCTCATGGCATCGGGCTCGATCGAGCCCGATATCTCCCTAGATCGATCTAGAAAGTTAGTACGGGAAGAGGTGAGGTGAAACGCACCTGAATCGGGGCTTGGCTGCGGGTCAAGCGGCGGTTTGCCGTGGTGGTGGTGCGCCGGCGAGCTCCACCCCGAAAGCTCAATTCTCCACCGTTCTCCATGATTAAGCAGTCGAATCCCACTCCTCTCGGCCTTCTGAAGCTAATGGTGAGCTCTGTTTGGACTGAGGTGGGCTATATGTGGAGTTAACTCCAATGTTAGCTCGGTTTTGAGCTTTGGAGGTTTCACCCAGCTGCCATGTGGCTCTCAGCTCTGGTATTCTGCTGGAAATGAAGAGGGGAGGCCGGCCACCTGGTTTTGGGCAGCCTAAGTCAGCTGATGGGGTGGCCATGTGGCCACCATTCCCTTCATTCCTCTTTCTCTCTCCTCTTCTCCTAAAAATTCCAATTTTACCCCCTTGCATGTATTCTCTCTCCTGATTTAGAGGGGTAGGACTGGTCTTGTTCACTTGGGCTGACTATGGGCCAATTTTGGTGGGCTTGGTCCAAGGGAAATGACTTGGCCTTCATTTCATTCCTTAGGTCAAATTGTTGACCAAATTGACTTTTGGGGTTGACTGGTCAACCATGGTGGGTGGACTGACCCCACTTGGTGGAAATAGGTCTAGTGGCACCACCCAACTTGGTTTGGGTCAAGGGGGTGCCCCACTTAGGTTAATTAGGCCTATGGGTCTGGGTTTGACCAAATTAAGCCCAAGGTTGACTTTGGTCAATTGGGGTCAAAATGTTGACCCAATGACATACCCTAGGGTCCACTTAGATTGTCTTTAGGGTTAGGGCAATGTGGTGGGGTCATGGTGTGGTTAGGGTCCCCACTTAGGCTAGTTTGACCTAGTTTGACTATGGTCTTATAGTGGGCCCCACATGGCTACCACCCACTACCTAGGGTCAAACCTAGTTGATCTCCTCAAATCTCACCCCATGCCTAACCCAATCTAAGTTGAGGGGTCCAGAAGTAACATGGGATGTTACAAATTCCAATAAACAAGAAAATAATTTCGTCCCCGAAATTTAAGTTCGGGTCTACGGGGTTCTAATTGCAAGAATCATCAAGAATTTTAAAGACATAACTTAAATGTACCTGGTGCGAATAGCTCCGGGTGTTGCTCCAGCATCAGATCTCTCGGCTCCCAAGTGTGCTCCTCTCGTCCATGGTTGGACCACAGCACCTTCACAAGAGGGACCTTCTTCTTCCGCAACACTCAGATGGCTGTATCGTCAATCCGGATCGGCTCCAATCTCACTGATCTATCAGGCTCTACCGGTCCGGCTGTAGTAGTGATGTGCTGCTCCGACCGAAGGAGAGCTCTTCGCAAGGAAGAGACATGGAAGACGTCATGTAATGCACCCAACTCCGGTGGCAGCTGCAGTCGGTAAGCCAAGGGGCCGATCCGCTCCAGGATCAGGTATGGCCCCATGTATCGTGGACTGAGCTTCTTGTGCCTCCGCACCCGAGAAACACTGTGTACTGGATGTATCTTCAAGAATACCCTGTCTCCAACCTGGAACTCCACCTGCCGGTGCCGAGCATCATAATACTTTGCCTGCCTGCTCTGGGCCTCCAGTAGCCGATCCCTGATCAATCGAATCTGAGCCTCAGTGTCCTCTATATAATCAGTTCCCAGAGCCCTGGTATCCACATCCTGTACCCATGATAGTGGTGTCCGGCATCTCCTCCCATAAAGTGCCTCGTAAGGAGCCATCCTGATGCTAGCCTGGTGGCTGTTATTATACGAGAACTCGATCAATGGCAGAATCCTCTCCCAAGGCCTCCCCGTATCCAATATGCATAATTTGAGCAGGTCCTCCATGGTCCGGATGGTCCGCTCGGTCTGTCCGTCGGTCTGCGGGTGGAAGGCGGTACTAAAGGTAAGTCGAGATCCCAAATAAGCATGCACGGCCCTCCACTCGCTCGAAGTGAACCGACCATCACGATCCGAAACAATAGTCCTGGGGATACCATGATATCTGATGTACTGCTCCACAAATAGTCTCACCAGGACTGCAACTGGGGCATCCTTCCGAACTGGAATAAACCGCGCTACCTTGGTCAATCTGTCCACTATAACCCATATAGAATCATGCCCAGAGTGGGAGCGAGGCAATCCGTGTACAAAGTCCATAGCAATGTCCTCGAACTTCCACTCTGGAACTGGCAGTGGCTGTAGTAAACCTCCCGGGCTCTTGCATTCCGCCTTCACACGCTGGCAGGTCTCGCAATGGGTCACAAAATCCGTGATCTCCCTCTTCATCCCGGGCCAATACATAGATCTCCGCAAATCTGCCCACATCTTGGTGATGCCGGGGTGCACTGAATATCTCGAGCAATGGGCCTCTCGGAGTATGTCCTCCCAGATACTGCCTCCTGCTGGTATGTAGATGCGTCCCCGGAACCTAAGAAGATCATCCTGTAGCATGTAGTCCTCGACCCTGCCCCTCTCTAAGGCACTGAAAATCGGCTGTAACGCAGCATCTAGCCTCTGATGTGCTCGGATGCGCTCCTGTATATCATCGCCGCTGATCACTGAGCTCAAATACTCTCTATATACGACTGGCTCGGTCTCGGACACCATGGTGATGTGCATGTCCTCCATCATCTGTAGCAGCTCTAAAGACATCAATCGGGGCTCCGGTCCAGAAGTGCCGGCCCTCCTGCTCAAAGCATCCGCAACCGTGTTCGCTTTCCCCGGGTGATAGTGGATCTTGTAATCATAATCACAGAGGAACTCCAGCCACCTCCTCTGTCTCAGGTTTAGGTCCTTCTGCGTATCGATATACTTGAGATTCTTGTGATCTGAAAAGATGTCACAATGAATCTCATATAAGTAATGCCTCCATATCTTTAGGGCGAAAACCACAGCCCCGAGCTCTAGATCATGTACTGGATAGTTATGCTCATGCTTCTTCAACTGTCTCGAAGCATAAGCAATAACGTGTCCATGCTGCATCAGGACCGCACCCATCCCCTGGTAAGAGGCGTCCGTGTAGATCTGGAATCCTTCGCTCCCGGATGGAAGCGCAAGGATGGGGGATGAGATGAGTCGGTCCTTCAGCTCCTGAAAAGCCGTCTCACACCGCTCTGACCAAACAAAATCTGCATCCTTCTTCGTCAAGGACGTGAGGGGGAGTGCTATCCTCGAGAACCCCTCCACGAAATTGCGGTAATAGCCTGCTAGTCCCAAGAAACTGCGGATGTCAGATGCGGTCTTCGGCCGTGGCCAATCCCTCACTGTCTCTATCTTGGCCGGGTCCACTGCTAACCCAGCCCCACTGATCGTGTGCCCCAGGAATGCCACCTCCTGTAACCAGAACTGGCACTTTGAAAATTTTGCGTACATCTGGGTCTCCCTCAGCCTCTGCAAGACCTGTGCCAAGTGCTCCGTATGCTCCTCCTGAGTCCGAGAATAAATAAGGATGTCGTCGATGAATACAATCACGAAGCGGTCTAAGAAAGGCTCGAAAACACGGTTCATTAGACTCATGAATGCAGCAGGAGCATTCGTGAGCCCAAAAGGCATCACCGTGAATTCGTATAATCCATAGCGCGAGCTGAAAGCCGTCTTCGGTATGTCCTCTTCCCTGATACGGAGCTGATAGTAGCCGGATCGCAAATCTAACTTGGAGAACCAGAATGCTCCCTGTAGCTGGTCAAATAACTCATCTATCCGAGGCAGAGGATAGGTGTTGCGGACCGTCAACCGGTTCAACTCCCGGTAATCTATACATAATCGCAGTGATCCGTCCTTTTTCTTCACAAATAGAACTGGCGCTCCCCATGGCGATGAACTAGGCCGCACAAATCCTGACTCGACTAGCTCCTGTAGTTGAGTCCTGAACTCTGCTAACTCCCTAGGAGCCATCCTGTAGGGTGCCCGGGACACCGGCTTCGCTCCCGGTACTAGCTGAATCCTGAAATCCAAATCTCTAGCAGGCGGTAGCCCGGGCAATTTCTCCGGGAATACGTCGGCGAAATCCCGAACCACCGGAATATCTGAGATAGTCGCCTCTGTTCCCACCATCTCGAAGCAGACAATATAGACTTCTTCACCCTGCTCATGGGCCTTCACAGCCTGTATAGAAGATAACAGTAGGTGGCAGATAGGCTGGATACCTTCAACGATAACATGAGAGTCGCCATGTCTTAGCGTGATCCTCCTGGACGGGCAATCTATTTGGGCATGGTTCCGATGCAACCAGGCCATGCCCAAGATCAAATCAAAGTCCTGCAGCTTCAGAATGGTCGCCGGCGCCTCAAATGCCTTGCCGCCAATCTCGGCCTCCATATCACAATGTGCAGTGGTCCGCAGCTCCGATCCATCGGGTAGACGTACCCTCATCTCTAGTCCAGGGAACCTCTCCACGCCTTCGAGTCCGTCGATGAAGGCCTCAGATACGAACGAGTGTGAAGCACCCGTGTCGAAAAGAGTATGAGCGGGCTTGCCGCTGATCATAACTATGCCTGAGGTTTGTATACGTGAAAGTTAATTGTTATTCTATAGTTTCAGGTACTAAATATATATCATTGGAAATTCAAGAAAATTCATAATTGACTCCAAGTACCTGTGATAACCTCCTCTGGATTCCTCGGCTCTGTGAGGTCCAAGGCGTATATCTGCTCCTGCTCGCGCCTCCTGCCGTGATATCCCCGACCTCGGCCTCGTCCTCGGCCTCGTCCTCGGCCCTGCTGTACAGGGGCCACTGGAGGTGGAGGAGGAGGAGGGGGATGGAATCGGTGCGGGCACTCCGATCTGATGTGCCCAGGCTGGCGGCATCCATAACAAACCACTTGTCGGTGGCCTCGGTCATCCTGTCTCCTCGGATCATGTATCTGTAGAGGTGGGGGAGCCAATGCTGGAGGAGGCCCCTGCTCCTGCCTGAAGTTGGGACGACGACGTCCCCCACCCCTCCTGTATCCAATGGTCCTGCCTCTCTGAGAGCCCTTACTGCTCTCACCTGATGTCGATCCGTCAAATGGTCTCTTCCCTCCGGCTCGCACCATCAGCTGGTCAGCCTCCAGCTTCTTCGCCATCTCGATGATCTGCCTGGATGTGCCATGAGAAATGAATAACAGAGCCTGCCTCAGATCATCCCTGAGGCCCCGGTAGAACCTCTTCGCATACCTCCTATCGTCGGTGTCCTGAATCCCCGCGAACCTGGCCAAGTGGGAGAACTCTCTCTGGTACTCTATCACTGATCTGGTCCCCTGCTTGAGGTTCAAAAAACTCTCCTCCAAAGCATCTCTGTCCGTAGCAGAGATGAAGTGCTCCAGAAACACATCGCCAAACTCTTCCCAAGATATCTCTGACAGCTCAAAGTCCGCATAAGTAGACTCCCGGACTGACTTCCACCATCTCTTCGCGTGGGCCTCTAGCACAGAGGTGGCTAGAGGTACTGCCTGGCCGACTGGGCAGCTGATGCCCGCTAAGATCTCGTGTATGGCCTCCAGCCATTCTTCTGTCTTCACCGCATCCTCTGTCCCGCGGTACGTCGGTGGGGACAGGCTCTTGAATGCGCTCAGCCAGCTCGACCCCGGATTTGGCTGTGGAGCCGGGACTTGCTGGGCTCTAAAGGCATCCAAAATCGCCGTCAGGGTCTGCCCCATCTCCGTATGTAGGAATGGAGTGGCAGCTGGAGGGGGAGGAGCCACATTTTGCGGCGCTGCGACCTGTGGAGGTTGCATAAAGGTAAGGTTAAAGCAGAATTGGCCTAACAAATTGTACTTTGTGGACCATTTATGTGACTTTACACATGGGCACACCACTGCTTCCGCTGCATAGTTTGTCCGCAAACTAATGCTTGGGCGGGGGTGGTCCCATGTTGTGGACTTCTTTCTCATATGATCGTTGTTCAAGTGATACCAGTTTGTAGGACCCCCCTCCCCCTTATCAAGGAGGGCTACCGGATCTTATGCCCAGAACCGCCGTCTTACGGTGGCACTAACTCACGGGTTAGTCGACACCGCAACACGCCGATCCTGCCGGCTAGTACGATCATAAACCTGTAGGCCAATATGAGAAGAAAGAAGTAAAACTGTATAAGTAAAAATACCAGTCCACAAGCCACAGTACAATCATAAAAAGAGATGAATGGTACATCATAATAGTCCACAAATAAGTACAAATGAAAGAGTAAAAAGGGCTTATGCCCAGTACATCAAATCTCTCTCACACAAAATCATAAATGCGGAAGCTACACTAGAACATCAAGACTCGTCCCACCTGAGGAAGCACAGTAGTGGTAGTAGCCTGCTGAAGTGGTATCTGCTCCTCATGTCCTGCCTCCTCGACGTGCTGGTGCTCCATCTCCACGGGCTCCTAAAAATAGTTGGTCACCGACCATTAGTCAAAAAGACTAAGTCGTTTCCTCCGCACCTCGCCCCGCAGCTCCTAGGCACCGAGCGGGAGGACGAAGCGGAGGACAACAAGGGGTAGCAAAATGGAAGCAGGTGACAATTTCTATCTAGAGTGGTACTAAGTAATGAAAATTCTACTCTAGCAATGCTAAGTACAGTACAAGTAGTAAGTAAGAGTGGTGCAGTAAAGGAAAGTAAAGAAACAGCAGTATGAACAAGTAAATAAGCTAGGCTACCACTAAGCTATCATCACAAACGTACCCTAACTTATATAAATGCCCATACTGTTGAATTCTGTGAAGTGAAAGTGGGTGAATGGAAGGCTTGGGAAACCTATCCGCGCGGACTACGCGGACAGGGTTGGCGGACTGCTAGGTCGGCAGGGATGTTGCAGGCGGTTTGCTCTGTGGCGGCCTGGGCGGTCTGTTCGCGCGGACTGCGCGGACAGCAGCGGCGGTCTGACAGGCCAGTGTATGCTCAGCAGGCGGTTGACTCCCAGGAAGTAACCGGACGGATAGGAATGTTATCCGCGGAGTCCGGCTTGAAGCGGACTGAAGAACTGGAGCTCGGCAGACCGGTTTGGCAGTTGCCTTGGTCTTGCTCCAGTGGAGACCGCCGGTCAGCGCGGACAGGAACTGGAGGTCGCCCGGTATGGCGGGCTAGATCCAGTGTCCGCCAGTAAGTGCAGACTGGCCCTTGTGGCCAGCGGACTGGACTTGGTGGGAATTGAACCAAGTCCAGGATGGCTCAGTCCGGGGAGATCGCGCAGTGGAGCGCGGGCTGGTTTCTCAGTCCGCCAAGCATAGTAGAAGTGCAGTTGCCTTGTTTGCTAGCTTGGGGAAATGCGGACTGGAGAATTGCTTGTGCAGGAGCGTGCGGACTGGAGCCGGAGTCCGCTGAGTCCGGTTTAGCCTTGTGACGAGGTAATGGACTCAGGAGTTGCGGACTGGAGTCTGCTGTTAGCGGACTGGATTGGCGTGTCCGCTAAGTCCGGAGGTGCCTTGGAAATGAGGTAATGGACTTGGGATATGCGGACGGAAGCCGGGTGTCCGCTGAGTCCGGCAGGTGCCTTGATGGCGAGGCTGCGGGCTCGGGGTTTGCGGGCTGATGCCTTGTCCGCAGATTGGCGGACACGGCTTTTGTGGAGTCTGGCTGTGGTGGTCCTGGCTTGGTCTCTGGCGGCAAGGCGGACTGGATATTGGAGTCCGGCCTTGGAGAAGCTGGGGCGGACTAGCTATCTGCACAGGAGCGGCGAACTGGTATGTGTGTCCGCGGGCTGGCGGACACACTTGTTCTAGCTGCGGGTTGTGGCGGTGATCCTATCGGCTAGGGCGGTGACCATACTCATCATCGTGCCTATAAATAGGACCCATGTCACATCAAGAAGAATCTAGACCGAAGTAAGTGAACAGTAATTGAGCTCGCATAAGTTGCTGCGGTCTGGACTTAGTGTCCGCGCGGATTGAGAGTTGATCCGGTTGTGCTGTGCAGGATGTGCGGATAGCGCTGGAAAGCCAGGACTTGGCTCTGATTGCGGTCAGGGACAGTGCGGACTCTGCGGTTAAGCAACAGGCGGTAAACAGCAGGTCGCGGATAGCGACCAGGCGGTCTTCTCTTTGGCGACTTGGTTCGGGGTTCAGGAAGTCGCCTGCTTCAGGCGGACTGTTCCATTCGGTGGCGCAGCTTGTGCGGTCTGGCGGCTAGGCGACCTCGCGGTCAGGCGGCCTGCAGATCGGCGGTGAAGAGCTAGCATTGGAGGGGTGAGTCCGCGCGGCTTGGGTGCGGTCTGGCGACCAGGCGGACTGAGCGGACTCCACAGCAGTAGGTCGGCGGCTTGTTGATTGAGTCCGCGCGGCTTGTTTTTTGTTCTTGTCTTTGTAACTGTCTCTGCTCTCCCGGTGTTGGGTTTTGGTGAAGCATGTCTCGCCATGTATGTCTCGCCTTGTAAAGAAGTTTGCTCTTGATCAATAAAGAAGCTTGTGCTGCATGTGTTGCTGGTTGTTACTGCTTTGTTGAGATAACCCCTGCTAACTCCACGATCCGGGAAAACTTTCAACATATAAGTGGGTGTATTCTCCTTCGGTTTGTTGAGTTTTCAGCAGGGTATCCAAGGGGGCGTCTGCGGTTTGTTGAATTTTAACATGGTATCAAAGCGAGGTTGTTGGAGTGGTCAAGCAGTGCTCAATGGAAGTAGTTGCTCGTCTGTCGAGGAAACCAGTGGTAGAACCATGACAGTGGAGGATGCAAGTTGTCTTGGTATTGATCTCCTTACAGAGGCAAACTGTGAACGGTGGAAGTCTTGTATGAAGAGCTTTCTTCTTGGCGAGGACCTTTGGGAGGTTGTATGCGGAGCAGGAAGACAAGAGGATACTGCTGGCAATGCTGAGGCGATGAGAGCTTGGAAGGAGGCAAATGCGAAAGCGGAGTCTATTCTCAAGCAGGTGATCTCATCGGAGCTCTTGGACCACATCAGTGGATGTCGGTCAGCTGCGGAGGTCTGGACTTCCCTTGATGGATTGTTCAGGAAGAAGGTGAAGGAGGTTGCTGCTGAAGTTGGAACTTCTACTTCATATCAGGAAGAAAGGAGTGTTTCTCCTAGGCGTGATAGGAAGAGGAAGGAAGGACCAAGGTGCTATAAATGCAAGCAGCAAGGTCATCTTCGGAAGGAGTGCAAGGTTGTCTTGCTCTCGGCGAACGTAGCTCAGGTAGGGAGGAAGGAGAAGAACGTAGTTGGGATTTCAACTAGTTCTGGAGTTGATCGGATGAATGTCAGTGATAGTGCAGCTATCTGGCATGAAAGACTGGGGCATGTAGGGATGGACAAACTGAAAGCAATGGCGGAAAGAAGACTCGTAAGAGGCTTGCCTAGATTGTCATCCTATGTCGATGGTCGGGGGTGTGCGGGATGTCAGGAAAGTGGAGCCTATCGCTTCATGGTCGACAAAGCACAATCCAGAAGTAATGCACCATTGGCAGTGGTCCATTGTGCTCTGGTGGGACCGACCGTCACGGCCAGTCTTGGAGGCAGCAGGTTCATGCTGATATTGGTTGATGACTATTCTGGGTATACTTGGGTATACTTTATGAAGAAGAAGTCCAACATGGTACGCTTGTTTGTGGAGTTCAAGAAGCTTGTTGAAGGCCAGCTTGGCCGAAGGATCAAGGTGTTGAGGACAAGTTTCGGTGGTGAGTTTGCCTCAACCGAGTTCTCACGCTTTTGCAGGAAGCAAGGGATCCGGATGGAGCTTTCTTGTGGACATACTTCACAGCAGGGTAGTATTGCAGCTCGGATGATCCGTTGGTTAACGGAGACCTGCAAGTGTTGGCTTCGGAGTAAAGGCGTTCCGAAGGCTCTTTGGGCGGAGGGAATAGCCTGTGCTGCTCATGTCATCAACCGGATGCCTCTTAGTCCGATCATAGTGAAGACTCCTTATGAGCTGATGTTCGGAGTGAAGCCCTCAGTGAAGCACCTTCGGGTGTTTGGATCTACCTGCTATATACACTCTCCGGGTGCTCTCAAGACAAAGCTAGTATTTGTTGGGTATGATGAGCAGAGAAGAAGATGGAGGTGTATGGATCCTGCGACGAAGAAACTCATAGTGTCGAGAGACATTGTTTTTGATGAGTTGACGCCGTATTGGGGTAGCTCTTATGTGGAGCTAGAGATAAGCAGGTCAGATGGTGGGCTGAAGGAGGCTGCTGCTAAGGAAGTGGAGTTGCCTGAGTCACCAGGTGCTCCAGGTTATTCTAGCTCCGGGGCAAAGGCGTCAGAGTCGGGAAGAAGGGGGAGCGATGCTCCAGGACCTTCTGGCTCAAAGGCGGAGGCTTCCTGTTCAGGAAGCAAGGGGAGCGATGTTCCAGGCAATTCTTGTTCAAGAGGGGAGTCTTCTGGTTCAGGTAGCAGGGGGAGCGTTGCTCTAGGTGCTCTTGGTTCCAGTAAGGAGGCGTCTTGTTCAGGGAACAAAGGGAGCATTATTCCGGGTTTGCCCGGGAACGGAGCTGGTTCAAAAGCAGCGGAGGTTGTTAGCCATGATCAGGTTCTTCGGAGATCGAAGAGGATCAGTAAGCCACCAGCTCGATATAGCGAAGGGAACACTGCGGACTTGGTCCCGTGTTTCCTTGTTAGCCCTCAAGTCGAGCAAGGGACTTCTGGCTGTGATGACCCCACTAGAATCAAGGAGGTGGTTGACACCAAGTCTGATGAGGTGACTTCTCTCAGAGGCAACGAGTCTTGGGCTTCTGGGTCCAAGGAAGTTGGTGATACTCCTGTGATGCATGAGTGGAGGTTGAAGCTGAAGAAGGCAGAGGGAAGCATGGCTCCTTTTGGGAGATGCTGGAGGGCTCCCTCATGGTCCATGATATGCGGGGCGAGGACTATGTCTTGGACATCTCTTCGTAGATGCTATCGGAAGGACCAGGTGCAAGGTTACGGGAGCTGCTGGAGTTATTCACCACTTCTCACTTCAAGGGGGAGTGTTGAATTCTGTGAAGTGAAAGTGGGTGAATGGAAGGCTTGGGAAACCTATCCGCGCGGACTACGCGGACAGGGTTGGCGGACTGCTAGGTCGGCAGGGATGTTGCAGGCGGTTTGCTCTGTGGCGGCCTGGGCGGTCTGTTCGTGCGGACTGCGCGGACAGCAGCGGCGGTCTGACAGGCCAGTGTATGCTCAGCAGGTGGTTGACTCCCAGGAAGTAACTGGACGGATAGGAATGTTATCCGCGGAGTCCGGCTTGAAGCGGACTGAAGAACTGGAGCTCGGCAGACCGGTTTGGCAGTTGCCTTGGTCTTGCTCCAGTGGAGACCGCCGGTCAGCGTGGACAGGAACTGGAGGTCGCCCGGTATGGCGGGCTAGATCCAGTGTCCGCCAGTAAGTGCGGACTGGCCCTTGTGGCCAGCGTACTGGACTTGGTGGGAATTGAACCAAGTCCAGGATGGCTCAGTCCGGGGAGATCGCGCAGTGGAGCGCAGGCTGGTTTCTCAGTCCGCCAAGCATAGTAGAAGTGCAGTTGCCTTGTTTGCTAGCTTGGGGAAATGCGGACTGGAGAATTGCTTGTGCAGGAGCGTGCGGACTGGAGCCGGAGTCCGCTGAGTCCGGTTTAGCCTTGTGACGAGGTAATGGACTCAGGAGTTGCGGACTGGAGTCTGCTGTTAGCGGACTGGATTGGCGTGTCCGCTAAGTCCGAAGGTGCCTTGCAAATGAGGTAATGGACTTGGGATATGCGGACGGAAGCCGGGTGTCCGCTGAGTCCGGCAGGTGCCTTGATGGCGAGGCTGCGGGCTCGGGGTTTGCGGGCTGATGCCTTGTCCGCAGATTGGCGGACACGGCTTTTGTGGAGTCCGGCTGTGGTGGTCCTGGCTTGGTCTCTGGCGGCAAGGCGGACTGGATATTGGAGTCTGGCCTTGGAGAAGCTGGGGCGGACTAGCTATCTGCACAGGAGCGGCGAACTGGTATATGTGTCCGCGGGCTGGCGGACACACTTGTTCTAGCTGCGGGTTGTGGCGGTGATCCTATCGGCTAGGGCGGTGACCATACTCATCATCGTGCCTATAAATAGGACCCATGTCACATCAAGAAGAATCTAGACCGAAGTAAGTGAACAGTAATTGAGCTCGCGTAAGTTGCTGCGGTCTGGACTTAGTGTCCGCGCGGATAGAGAGTTGATCCGGTTGTGCTGTGCAGGTTGTGCGGATAGCGCTGGAAAGCCAGGACTTGGCTCTGATTGCGGTCAGGGACAGTGCGGACTCTGCGGTTAAGCAACAGGCGATAAACAGCAGGTCGCGGATAGCGACCAGGCGGTCTTCTCTTTGGCGACTTGGTTCGGGGTTCAGGAAGTCGCCTGCTTCAGGCGGACTGTTCCATTCGGTGGCGCAGCTTGTGCGGTCTGGCGGCTAGGCGACCTCGCGGTCAGGCGGCCTGCAGATCGGCGGTGAAGAGCTAGCATTGGAGGGGTGAGTCCGCGCGGCTTGGGTGCGGTCTGGCGACCAGGCGGACTGAGCGGACTCCACAGCAGTAGGTCGGCGGCTTGTTGATTGAGTCCGCGGGGCTTGTTTTTTGTTCTTGTCTTTGTAACTGTCTCTGCTCTCCCGATGTTGGGTTTTGGTGAAGCATGTCTCGCCATGTATGTCTCGCCTTGTAAAGAAGTTTGCTCTTGATCAATAAAGAAGCTTGTGCTGCATGTGTTGCTGGTTGTTACTGCTTTGTTGAGATAACCCCTGCTAACTCCACGATCCGGGAAAACTTTCAACATATAAGTGGGCGTATTCTCCTTCGGTTTGTTGAGTTTTCAGCAGGGTATCCAAGGGGGCGTCTGCGGTTTGTTGAATTTTAACACATACAAATATATAAGTTAGGGTTTCCAGGAAATTTAACTTATCATATAAAAGAGCCCATACTAATTTATATGATAAGGATCTATGAAGCGTATGACCTAATATGAATGAATGATATGATGCAATTTTATGCACAGGCAAGTGCAACTCAAACACAATGACTCTGTGATCACAGACCTTTAGTTCCCACTTTTTGAGAGCTAGCATCACTCTCGGGTACCACCGCTGTGGCTACGGCAGCAGCGGAGCGGGCGTCTCCGCTTCTAGACCGGTATGCACACTACCAAGCCTTAGACCCCTCTTATACGCCTCTGTACACGTCCAAGGTGCACTCTAGAGTCTCGCGTACGTACTTTGTTGACAAACCCGTCAGTCTTGTTGGGTCGGATGTGTGTTATCGGGGGTCGTCCTCCAGACCGCAGTGTAAAACAACCCACTGGCCCCTCTAACTCTCACAACCGCCTGGTGCACCGTACTGCCATCGGTGTGACGAACGGACAGTACCGCATGCCCCGCCACGATATTTATGCACATGCAAGTAATTCATACCGAGCCTCCCGCTCGCAGGACCAAAACCCGTCCTGAATCCCTCAAACCCAAACCCGGGTGAGAACGCACATTAGTGCCTTTATGCCAACTCCCTCAAACCCCAAACGGGTGAGCATATTTCATGAATCTCTCCAACCCCCACACGGGCGAGAAGGTACAACAATGTCCTAACTTATTAAACTACTCTTGACTACGGTTTATTATACTTAGAGATTTAAGGTTAATCCCAGGACTGCCCCCGGTATTCCCTGTGAAGGGCTCTCAAGGGGCACTAGGAACTGTGTTGGGATTACGCCCAGCGTTCCCTTTCGCAAGGATATTTATTTTAGTTGATGGCTACCCATGTATCTCCCCAGCTCTCCTTATTGCTTTAGTATAACCCTAGTGACTTAAGGTATTACCGGGAAACCGACGGTCTTCCGCCGACCCCCACTCCAGTTGCTAGCTAAGACTTGCACTTTAATCCCTCACTAAGACAACTCTACCCACCAGGGTTACATATGTTGAACTCTCTCTTATTTCTGCCGATAATCAATCCCCTGGTAATCACCTAAGGCAAGACCTATTTGTGTTATATGCAGACCATGACCTATAATTACCCTAAAAGTGGGATCTTCCAAACCTTAAGGCATCTTGCCTCTAAATATTTATCTTAAGGTGTTATGGACTAAGGGAACAACCCTAAGAATTCTCGCATTTTTCCTTGGCCAAATAGTCCTTTAATTAATTCTTTTAATTTACATGCTAGGTCACTTTACACATGAAGTAGTTTGATTAAGTATCCACTGACCTAGGAATTTTTTCCTGAGATGTATATTGACAAAACATTGCTGCCTACAGAATTTCATAATTTTCCTTAAATTATTTATTATCATTTTCAATTTAATATCAATTTCACAAAATTCCATTTTCCAAATGATGTATAGGCATTATGTACACAAAAATTCCAGAAAAATTACAGAGCTTTTAGGACACTAATTTATGACTATTGGCAGAGAATCATCAACATTTAATGTAAGGTGGCCTATAGGATTCCATTATAAGATATTTACCAAAATGCCATTGTACTAATTTAACACAAATAATGCATCCATTAAATTCTGAGAAATTTGTGCAAGACTAATAATAACATTTTATGACAGTGGAATAATTTCCAAATTTGTTTCAGAGGTATAAATCCATCATTTCAAGAATTTACAAAATAAGGGTAAAATGGGGAATTTAGGGTATCTATTCCAAACATTCTTCAAAACAGAGGAATCATATTTTTCCTAAGTCAAATGTGATGTTATCTATGCCTTGGCAAAGTTGCTTGGATTTATACTTGAATAAATCCTATTTTCCAATTTTATCTCCAAAATAGCTATATTTAAAATAAATTCCAATAAATGGAATTTTGATTCCAAAAATTCCATCATTAGTTTGAGGGATGAAATTTACCCTAATGAACCACTGTAAATAATTTCATGACTCTTGCATGTCACCATTGGGCTAAATACACCAATTTGCATTTTTGCTATTTGCACACCAAGGCTAAACATAGGCTAGCACATGCAAGTGGATTTCCCCAACATGCAGTGAACCCAAGGTGCTGAAAATTTTATCATGCACCAAGGATGACCCCACTGACCCACCACCAAAATATGGGGCCATGGGGAGGAGTAGAACTCCATATATGTCATTTATTTATATTTTGATATTTTACCAAACACTATAGGACAATACTTTCTAAAAATTCCTAAATTTTGGCAGGAGCTAGGTATGTCCTAATCATGCATGTGCCCCAAAGTTGGGGCCATGGTGACTAATATTGAGACCAGGGCATCCAATATAATTTCTGCCCTAGTCTAGGACCAGTCCTAGGAGAAATGTCCTACAGGACTGTACACTACACCAAAATGTATGTTTAGGGTGGCATTTTAAAGGTAAGACCGTAGGCTACAGTTTTCATTAAGGGGCTAAGTTCTGGAAATGCATCTAAGAGGCCTAAAATTAACATGCAAAGAGACTGAAAAGGTGTGACAGAATCATACATTATTCATCAATTATTAAATTAAAACATTTAAATCCTCTGCACGAATCTTAAAGTAAAACCGACGGGATCTGGTCATCGTCCTCGATGATTTAACGGCCACGATTGATTTTTCCTGGACGATGTTGGCTGGCCTTTTCCGGCCAGCTGA
This sequence comes from Platanthera guangdongensis, assembly GCA_039583875.1. NCBI lineage: Eukaryota > Viridiplantae > Streptophyta > Magnoliopsida > Asparagales > Orchidaceae > Platanthera > Platanthera guangdongensis. The sequence goes on along the minus strand of CM077167.1, from coordinate 45,903,782 downwards.
GCCACCACCACCGCCGGCGGATATTGCCACCACCTTCGTTAAGGTGGGGGCTAGCGTTTCCCGGCGGTGGGGCCGCCGGAGTTGGCTCCTCCGGCGAACCCGAGCAAGAAAAGAAAAGCTCGATTTTCTCCATTTCCTCTCATGGCATCGGGCTCGATCGAGCCCGATATCTCCCTAGATCGATCTAGAAAGTTAGTACGGGAAGAGGTGAGGTGAAACGCACCTGAATCGGGGCTTGGCTGCGGGTCAGGCGGCGGTTTGCCGTGGTGGTGGTGCGCCGGCGAGCTCCACCCCGAAAGCTCAATTCTCCACCGTTCTCCATGATTAAGCAGTCGAATCCCACTCCTCTCGGCCTTCTGAAGCTAATGGTGAGCTCTGTTTGGACTGAGGTGGGCTATATGTGGAGTTAACTCCAATGTTAGCTCGGTTTTGAGCTTTGGAGGTTTCACCCAGCAGCCATGTGGCTCTCAGCTCTGGTATTCTGCTGGAAATGAAGAGGGGAGGCCGGCCACCTGGTTTTGGGCAGCCTAAGTCAGCTGATGGGGTGGCCATGTGGCCACCATTCCCTTCATTCCTCTTTCTCTCTCCTCTTCTCCTAAAAATTCCAATTTTACCCCCTTGCATGTATTCTCTCTCCTGATTTAGAGGGGTAGGACTGGTCTTGTTCACTTGGGCTGACTATGGGCCAATTTTGGTGGGCTTGGTCCAATGGAAATGACTTGGCCTTCATTTCATTCCTTAGGTCAAATTGTTGACCAAATTGACTTTTGGGGTTGACTGGTCAACCATGGTGGGTGGACTGACCCCACTTGGTGGAAATAGGTCTAGTGGCACCACCCAACTTGGTTTGGGTCAAGGGGGTGCCCCACTTAGGTTAATTAGGCCTATGGGTGTGGGTTTGACCAAATTAAGCCCAAGGTTGACTTTGGTCAATTGGGGTCAAAATGTTGACCCAGTGACATACCCTAGGGTCCACTTAAATTGTCTTTAGGGTTAGGGCAATGTGGTGGGGTCATGGTGTGGTTAGGGTCCCCACTTAGGCTAGTTTGACCTAGTTTGACTATGGTCTTATAGTGGGCCCCACATGGCTACCACCCACTACCTAGGGTCAAACCTAGTTGATCTCCTCAAATCTCACCCCATGCCTAACCCAATCTAAGTTGAGGGGTTCAGAAGTAACATGGGATGTTACAGTCAGCTCCCTTAAGGTGTTTGAGATTAAAAGTGTAACCTTGTAGGAAAGATACCCACTTAGCGTGACGCAGGCTGATTTTATGCTGGCCATTGATGAACTGCAGTGCTTCGTGATCGGAGAGGATCACAAACTCCTTAGGGAGGAGATAGTGCCTCCAATGGTGCAAACATCTAATGACGGCATAAAACTCCCTATCATAATTTGAGTAATTCAATTTTGTGCCCGCTAACTTCTCACTAAAATAACTCACAGGGTGTCCTTCCTGACTCAAGACACCTCAAAGACCTTTGTGAAGTCAGGTAGACGTAAGACAAGTGCCTCAGTCATAAGTTCCTTAATGCGTTGGAAAGCAATAGTGGCGGACTTCGTCCAAGTGAACTCACCTTTCTTCATGCAATCACTAATGGGGGTCATAATACTACTAAAGTCTCGAATGAAATGGCAGTAAAAAGTAGCTAACCCATGGAAACTTCACCCCTCTCGTAACGTGATCGGTTTGAACCAATCCTTTATGACTTTAACCCTGTTAGGGTTAACTCTAATGCCTTCTGAACTGACTATGTAGCCTAAGAACTCCACTTCAGTGACATAGAATATGCACTTCTTGAGATTAATGAATAAGGTTTCCTTCCACAAGTTGGAAAGAACCGACCTCATGTCGAGACGTGCTCAGCAGTGGTGGTACTAAAGACTAAGATGTCATCGAAATAGACGACCACAAACTTCCCCATGTAAGGCTGAAAGACATGTGTCATCATCTAGGAGAAGGTACTGGGGGCATTGGATAGCCCAAAGGGCATCACAAGCCACTCATATAACCCATCCTTTGACTTGAATGCAGTCTTCCATTCTCCCCCATCACGGATCCTGATCTGGTGATAGCCACTCCACAAATCTAACTTTGAAAAAATGGTAGCACCAGATAAGACACCGAGGAGGTCATCTAATCGTGGAATAGGAAATCTATATTTGATGGTAATCTTCTTGATAGCACGGCTATCAACACACATTCGCCACGCACCATCCTTATTGGGAGCAAGAAGGGCAGGTACTTATATTCATCCGAAGGCAACTCATCTGGGTACACGTCCTTATATTCATCCAACAATACCCGTAACTCTTTAGGCAAATCGTCTAATTCTCTCGAATCCCCCTTCGCACTCATAAGAACAAGTGCGTACATCAGCCCGTCAAGAAAAGGATCCTTCATAAATTCTTTTCTACCCAGTAGACTCAACGTATTCCTCTCGACCAAAACAGTGGTGTCCTTAGCCAAAGCTACTGGCTCCTTCGGGACGGTCGACATCAACGTAATGAACTTACCATTAAATTTAAATTCGTACGTGTTGGATCTCCCAAAGTGTGTCACGTCGCAGTCATAAAGCCAAGGGCATCCCAACAACATGTGACAAGCGTCCATAGGAAGGACATCACACCACACCTCATCAGTATAGGATTTGATCGGGAGGGGTACAAGGCATCGCTTGGTGACCAGGACGGTAACCTTATTAATCCAAGCAACCTGATCGGGAGTCGGGTGGGGCTGCGTAGTCAAAAACATACGTGTAACGGAATTCTCAAAGATGACGTTTACACAACTGCCACTATCAATGATCAACTTGCACAACTTCTCACCGCTCTTAAAGATCAGGGAAAATATAGTCGTCATCTTCCAGTCATCTAACAGACGAGGAGTGGTCAAGATACAACGCATCACTATAAGGGGTTGATCGTCCTCTAAATCACTTGGGACCCCATCTGGGTCACTCTCCTCTGCAGCCTCATATACGTAATTAGCAAGGTCGGTAGTCTACTCTAATAGAGCTATAGGTTTAGTCTTTGTTGGGCATTCAAAGGCGTAATGACCTTGTATGCCGCAAGATTAACATGCAGCGTTAGACTTGCTAACTTTCCCTATGGGGATACGCTCACTTGCGGGGTTCGTAGCATTCCTAGCAGTGATTACGACAGACTTTGACTCGGTGGACCGAAACTTCCCTTTGTCTGAATATGTGGAGGAAGAATCTCCAGCTGTGGACTTTCCCTTCGCATAGGAATAATGAGAGTGAGCCTTAGAGGCTAAGTGCTTTTCGATGTCGAGAGCGGCATTGAATGTCATGTTCAGATCCGTATGACCATTTCATAAGAGCTTCCGCTGAATATCAGGATGAAGCCCCTTACAAAATCTGGATAGGGTGACCTCGGGGATCTCCCTCAGGTCACAACACATACGGTCTTTCAGTTCTCCCATATACTCAGCTACCGAATTTGAGCCCTGCCGTAGAGTGGCAAGCTCGTCGAACATTTGTATCCAATGGTACGCTGGAGCGTACTGTGTTGGAACACCCTATTACTAATTTGGGTCAGGATCACTATGTCTCTAGGAATCTGTGTTTGACCTTTTGTATAGCTTAATAGGTCAATTAGAATTGAGTCTAAGGGATCAGGAGTCTAGGTTTGGAAGCTGCCCTGAAGACCAAGTTTTTCTGGAGACTAAGTCCAAATCGTCGAGCTCAGCACGACGTTTCGTCGAACTCCGGTCGACGATCGTCTAGCTCAACTTCTGCAGATCGTCGAGCTCCATTCGATGATCGCTGAGCTCAACTTCGCAATATCGTCGAACTTCATTCGACGATCGCTGAGCTCAGGTCGACGATTTTGACTCTGCATTAGATCCTTATCTCTGAGCTCAGTTCGACGATCTTTGAGCTCAGATCGACGATTTCTTTGCTGCTTGGATTTTCCAGTTCGCTGAGCTCAGCTCGACGATAGCAGAGCTCAGTTCGGCGATTTCAGTTATCTTTCAGAATTCAAATTCAAATCAGATAGAAGTTATTCTGCATTTAATTCAGAAGATCTGCCAGCCGTTTTCATTTACTCCTGGAGCAAGTTTCAAGGGATTCTTCAAGGAACAATTGGGTGGACTTTCTTTTAGAAGAAATTATGCAATTAAGGCTGTAATCAATGCAGACCAACGGCTATCTTAGATAGAGTAATATCCTATTCAGACACAGAGAATAATTGACAGAATGTTTTTGAATGAAATAGAGAAGAGAAGAAATACAGAGATTGACAAGTAGAGTATACACAACTCAATACACAGAGACTCTCTCAATCTTCTGTCAACAAGAATTCTGAAGAACACTCATCAGAGAGATCAAGCTTTCAAAAGTCTTCAGATCTCTTCAGCTCTCAAGTGTTCAAGGCCAACATCATTTCAAGACTCCAGACTCTCAACATTTCAGCTTGCTGAAATCATCTTTTGCTGGAGATCTATCTTTGAAGGCCTATCACCCTCAGCAAAGCTCATCTTCCTGAAGATTTCAAGGACTCAGGGGGAGCTTTGACAACATCACTGAATCCACATAGTCTTCTCAGTTGCTTGAAAAAGAGAAGACTGCCATCACTCTCTCACCCCCATTCTGTAAAGGGTTTTTCAAACTCCCTTCAAAAGTTTGAATCTGGTTTTTGAGCACCTTGTCAAAAGCTCATTGGTGGCAAGACACCTGATCAAAAAATCTGATTTGGTTTTTGAGCACCTTATCAAAAGCTCATTGGTGCCCAGGACACCTGATCAACTCATCCTGCAGTGGATTCCTACCTAGGGTGGTAGAAGAGTGGATGTACCCAAGTTGGGGAACCACTATAAATTTCCTTGTGTCATCTGGTTTTGCATGTTTTCTTTTTGTTTCTGGCCTAGATTTTCTTGTGCTTAGTTTCTGCATAGCTTAGTTTTGTGATTAGTTTTATTTCTGCTTCCCTGCTCACACTCATTACAACAATTGTTGTAAAGCTTTGCAAAAGTTTTTCTTTGTGTTTTAAAAGCACCATATACTCTATTCACCCCCCCTCTAGAGTATATCAGATCTAGTTTCCCCTTTCAATTGGTATCAAAGCGAGGTTGGTTAAACATACCATATCTGTTTGGTTGTACAGGCTAACACCTGAACCCCAAGATCCCAATCTAGATCCTTCTTTTATATTTCATTATCAGTTTTAGCTTGCACAAGTCATGGCCCAAAACAAAGATTATGCTAGCACCAGACCTCCAGTGTGCAATCTGTCAAAGTTTGCACTTTGGAAAGCAAGGATTAGACTCTACATGAATTCTATTGACGAAGACATTTTTAATTCTGTTTTGACAGTGTGTCCAAGACCTCCAGAGGGCACAAGCACAAATGCTGTTCCACCTCCATCAGGAACAGATGCTGACATCAAAAAGTGGAAAGTAGCTCATGCCAAGGCAATGAACATTTTAGCTCAGACAATGTCAGATGACATTTTTCAAAAAGTAGCTGAATGCAACTCAGCCAAGGAGATTTGGGACAAGCTCTCAGAAATTGTCTCTGGCTCAGCTGATGAGAGAAAGGACAGAAGATCCCATCTTATCTCCCAATATGAGAACTTCAAGAAGGGAGAAACAGAGTCAGTGGGAGACATGTACAACAGACTGAGTCTAATTGTCAGTGAACTGAGGACATTAGACAAAGAGATCTCACTGACAGAACTTAATGACAAGATCCTTATGTGCTTCCCCAGCACTTGGGATTCAAGAATCTGGCCAATCAAAGATGCCAGAAGTCTAAATGAGATCACCACTGAAGCCTTGTTGGGTAAGCTCAAATCTTATGAGCTACTCATCAAGAACAGAGAGGAAGAACAGAAGGCTGCTTCACCAGCCACAAGAAAGGAGAAGACTATAGCATTCAAGGCAACTGAAGATCTGCCTGAAGAAAAAGGAACAAGCAATGATGAACTTCTCAGCTTGCTGGCCAAAAGATTCTATAAGATGGCCAGAAAGGACTTCAGAAGAAGATCATACAAGGAGCAGGATAAGCCAAGGTATGACAAGTCCATTGGCAATAACAAAGACATTATTTGCTTTGGTTGCAGGAAACCAGGGCATATGGTTCCTGACTGTCCAGAGAACAAGAACAAGGACAGAAGGGACAGAAAAGAAAGAAGAAAGGAGAAGGACTCCAAAAGGAATGGAAGTAGCAAACCTTCCTCCAACAGAAATAAGCACACAAGGAAAGGATTTGTTGCTGAATCCTGGAGTGAGACTGAAGAGGAGTCAGAAGCCTCCTCCAGCTCAAGTGATGATGAGGATGATGCAGAAGAAAAGGAATTCTGCATGATGGCAATTAATGCCTCACAGCACAACTCAGAGGAAGAAGAGTCAGATTCAGACTCAGAGATTCAACCTGAAGAAGATCAAGTAATCAGTTCTTTTGATTTTACTTCAGAAGATTTTAAATCTGAATTTAAAGCATTGTGTTTAGATCTGTTAAAGTCTGAGAAAGAGATTATCTCTCTCAGAAATCAATTATCTGAACACAATGGCTTAAAGTCAGAAAACCTCAAACTCTCTCAGGAGTTGGAGAACTATAGAGAACAGATAGCTACACTGAAAAGTGAGCTCTCTGAGGCCAAGAAGCTTGAAGAATCCCTTAATGGGAGAAGCATCAAGCTGATGGACATCACAAGCACAGTGAACTCTAGACTTAACAGCACACTGGGCTTGGGTGCTTCATCCAGCCAACCTATAGTCCTAACAACTCCCATCAAGTTCATTTCTAGCAAGGGAAAGGGAGTTGTAGAGGTTGCCAGGAAAAATTCTGATCTGCCTCAGAAAACTAAAGTCCAGCACAAATCGTCGAACGGAGATCGACGATCGCCGAATGAAGATCGACGATCGCCGAACGCAGCTCGACGATCTCAGGACAAATCGTCGAACGCTGATCGACGATCTCAGCCAAGATCGTCGAACGCTGGTCGACGATCCCATATACCTGACCTCAGCCATAGTCGACCGTCGAACGGAGCTCGACGATCTGACCCAAGATCGTCGAACTCAGCTCCAAGATCGTCGAACAGAGGTCAGAGCTCTGGAAATTTTTTCAAAGGCAAGTCAAAATTGAATCCTGAGGGTTCTTCATCCCAAACCTTCAACCCTTATACTGAATGGATTTTACCTCCAAGGAGATATCATCCTGAAGGATATAAGAGTCAGCCAGGGATGTCCTTCATTTCTGAATTTAAAGGTTATCAACCTAGGCCCAAGGTAAACTGGGTCAAAAACAAGTAAATTGTTTCATGTGCAGGTGAAGACCTATCCAACATCTAACCAGCAATGGTATTTGGATAGTGGGTGCTCTAAGCACATGACAGGGAACAAGGACAACCTCAATTCCTTTAGAGCCAAGCTTGGACCCAAAGTTATCTTTGGTGATTCCAACTTTGGACAAACTAAAGGATATGGTGCAGTCCAGATTGGTTCTGTAACCGTCAAGAAAGTAGCATATGTGGAAGGACTGAAGCACAACCTAATCAGCATCAGTCAGCTATGTGATGAAGGCTACCAGGTGACCTTCAGCAAAACCTTATGCAAAATCAAGTCAGAGGACAACACAACTGTGTTGACAGGTAAAAGGAAAGGTAACATCTACCTAGTAGATTTTCTTTCAACTACTATAGATATCTGTTTATTCAATTCAGTTTGTAGACCAAATGTTTTATGGCATAAGAGACAAGGACACCTAAACCTTAGAACTATTGCTAGGCTATCCAAGGACAATCTTGTTAGAGGACTACCTTCTGGCCCCTACAAGAAGGAAGGACTCTACAAGGCTTGTCAATTAGGCAAGCAAACTAAAAACAGTTTCAAGTCACTTAATAAGAGTGATTCACCTAGGATATTGTATCTGTTACACATGGATCTATTTGGACCCATCACAGTACAAAGCCTAGGAGGGAAATCCTACACTTTGGTGATTGTAGATGACTTCTCTAGATTCACTTGGGTGTTCTTTCTAAGGAAGAAGTCTGATAACTTTAAGTGTCTGACAGAGTTTCTCAAGTGTGTAAAGATTGAGTTCAATACTCACATTGCCCTGATCAGAAGTGATCATGGGACAGAGTTTGATTCTCTTCTTATGCAAGAGTTCTGTCAGAGTGAAGGGATCAGGCATACTTTCTCAGCTCCTAGAACTCCTCAACAAAATGGGGTAGCTGAAAGGAAAAATAGAACCCTTATTGAATCTGCCACTACATTGTTGTCAGATGCTCATCTACCTCTATCCTTTTGGGCAGAGGCAGTGAACACCTCCAACTATGTGTTGAACAGGAGTCTGATACATAAACTGAAGGGAAAGACTCCCTATGAATTACTCAAAGGGAAGAAACCTAAAGTTGACTATTTCAGAATTTTTGGCTGCACTTGCTATATTCACAATAATGATAAGAAATATTTAGCAAAATTTCAAGCCAAAGCTGATGAAGGAGTGTTTCTGGGATACTCCATGATCAGCAAGGCCTATAGGGTATATAATAAATCATCATTGAAAATTGAGGAATCTGTTCATGTTTCTTTTGATGAAACTAACATGTCTTTCAAGGAGAAGATTTCTTCTACCATAGAACCTTTGCAGGAACACTCTCTAGTTGAAGATATGAACAAGCTACAGGTTGCTCAAGAAGAAGAAAGCAGTGAAGATGAAAGCAATGCTCAACACATTGAAGCTCCATTTGAAGAGCCAGTTGTTGTACCACAAGAGGAAACAACAACACAGGTTGGTGAACAATCAACACCCCCTGTTGATTTAGTAACATCAAGAGACCATCCAATTACCCAAATAATTGGAGAACTCTCAGCTGGTGTGCAAACCAGAAATCAGGTCAACCAAAACCTGTTGCACACCTGCTTCCTTTCTCAAATTGAACCTCAGTCCATTCAAGATGCAGAGCAAGATCCACACTGGATCATTGCCATGCAAGAGGAGTTGCATCAATTTGAGAGGAACAAAGTTTGGGAACTAGTGCCAAAGCCAAAGGATCATTCCATTGTTGGAACAAAATGGGTATTCAGAAATAAACTGGATGATCAAGGAGTAATAATAAGGAACAAGGCAAGGCTAGTTGCCCAGGGATATTCTCAAGAAAAAGGAATTGACTACGACCAGACCTTTGTACCTGTTGCAAGATTGGAAGCCATCAGAATTTTTCTAGCTTATGCAGCTCACAAAGGCTTCAAGGTTTATCAGATGGATGTCAAGAGTGCCTTCTTGAATGGAGACATCAAAGAGGAAGTCTATGTCAGACAACCTCCAGGTTTTATCTCCCCAACTCACCCTGATTATGTTTTCAAACTACATAAAGCATTATATGGTCTCAAGCAAGCTCCTAGAGCATGGTATGAGACCCTAGCATGCTTTCTCTTGGAAAATGGTTTTATAAGGGGTAGAGTAGACCAAACTCTTTTTATTAGAACCCATAAGTCCCACACCCTACTAGTGCAAATTTATGTAGACGATATCATTTTTGGTTCTACTGACTTAAAATTGTGCAGAAGGTTTTCTAACCTAATGCATTCTAAATTTGAGATGAGTAGCATGGGTGAGCTATCCTTCTTCCTAGGATTGCAAGTCAAACAACATGCTGAAGGCATCTTTATTTCTCAAACCAAATATATTAATGAGCTGGTTAAGAAATTTGGCATGTCTGAGGCATCTTGTATGAAAACACCCATGCCTACCAATGCTACATTGGATGCTGATGAACATGGGAAACCTGTTGATCAGACAACATATAGAGCAATGATTGGCTCTTTACTGTATCTTACAGCCAGTAGACCAGATATAATGTTTGCTACATGTATATGTGCTAGGTTCCAAGTAAGCCCTAGAGAGTCACACCTCACATTAGTAAAGAGGATTCTTAGGTATGTTAAAAGTTGTCCAAATATAGGTCTCTGGTATCCAAAAGATTCAGCATTTGAGTTAACTGGATTCTCTGATGCTGATTATGCTGGATGCAGAATTGACAGGAAAAGCACCAGTGGAACTTGTCAGTTCCTTGGTGATAGACTTGTCTCCTGGTTTTGTAAGAAACAAACATCTGTGTCAACTTCAACTGCTGAAGATGAATATATGGCTGCAGGCAGTTGTTGTTCACAAATATTGTGGATTCAAAATCAACTCCTAGACTATGGTTACAACTTAGAGAAGTCAAAAATATTTTGTGACAATACAAGTGCTATTTCCATAGCTCAAAATCCAGTCCTCCATAGTAGGACAAAACATATAGAGATAAGGCATCATTTCTTAAGGGACAATGTTGAAAAGAATAAAATTGAACTGCAATATATCCCAACTGATTTACAAAGGGGAGATATTTTCACCAAGCCTTTGGACGAAAAGAAACACACCTTCTTCCTAAATCAGTTAGGAATGTTAGATGGACGAAGTCTTAAATAATATCCAAGATTTTGAAAGCTAAAAATTGACCAAGACTAGGCAAAAATTCTGATTTTCCTTAGTGTCTAGGATTTTCTGATCTCTGAACTGCGCTCGACGATTTTCCCAAAGATCGTCGAACGGAGATCGACGATTTCCAGAATCGTCGAACTGAGTTCAGCGCCCCTCAGACAGCATGAACTGTCTCATTCGGTCAACGATCGTCGAACGACGCTCGACGATTTTGTTCCCTGAACGATCGTCGAACGGAGCTCGACGCCTTTCCAGATCGTCGAACGGAGATCGACGATGTTGGAGTCTCTTCAGATTCCTTTAGAAGCCTAGATCGTCGAACTGAGTTCAACGATCTTTCCAATTCTGCGTCGAACCCTAATATAAAACTCATTTTTTCGCCATCGTTCTCTCTTGCGCTTTCAATTTCTCTGCAGAAATTTTCTTCCCTCCAAACAGTTCTACCTTGGTCGTTTTGTTTGTTAAGTTTTTGCAGGTACCATGGCTGTCTCAGTTGCTGTCCTTGCCGCCATGAAGTTTGATGCTGGGTTTGACATCGATTTGGACTCCTTCAACACCACTGATCAAGTCTTCCAGGACATCCTGAGTTTATTCAGAGATCAGCATTTGTCTGCCCTCATGACCACAAGAATAAAACTTGCTTCAGATGAGATAAAAGAATGGGTATATACTGCACACAACCTTGACAATAGCACCATAGTTGGTTCGATTGCTGGAACTCAGGTACCTCTGACCCCAATAGTCTTAACAGAGGTTTTTGGTTTTAGAAATGGAGATGACTCTGCTGAACTTTCTGGAGAAGAGTCTACTGATATACTTGCTAGGATGGGTCATCCTGAGGGAAACCCTAGCAAATTGTTTAAGAGAAACCTGTCAGTTGAATACAGGTTTCTGGCAGATGTTGTAGGCAAGGTCCTGTTGGCCAAACATTCTGCACATGACACCATCTCCAGACATCAGCACTGCCTCATGGGAGCTCTGGTAGATAAGAAAAATCTGAACTGGGGAGAGGTCTTCTTTGACCTGATAAAGAAGAAGATTAACAAAAGCTTTGTGAATTTTGGAAGAATTCTGGGAGTCTTCCTTCAGGCAAAGTGCCCTACTCTGTTAGTCTCCTCTGGAGTGCACATCAATGCCTCCAAGAGACTCACCTATGCCCTTTTTGGGAAATGGGACAGGCAGATTAGCAAGCCAAGCAGGCCCTCTTCATCTGCCCCTTCAGGCACCAGGACTCCAAGAGTCACTCCCCCCCAGGTCTCTGCACCTGCAGAAGACCTGCCTGCTGCTAGTGCTGCTTCTCCTCCTCCTCCAAGTCCAACCCTACCTCCAGCTCCATCCACCATTCCAGCCTCATCCCTCATTACAATCTCCAGCCCATCTCCAACCTCAATTCCATCCCCAGCAACCACTTCATCCCCTCCATTAGACCAATTCCACCGTTTATTCTCATATCCACCACCAGATGTCACCTCATCTCCATCCATACCATCATTCACACTTCTGGATGAATCCTACATGGATGATTCCCCCTCCTCTCCTCCAGACTTACCATCCTCTTCAACATCCTTCCAAGACCTTCTCCACCACATCATTGCCCAACCCACTTTCACTCCCTCCATATCCATCCCATTGTCCTCCATCTCCACAATCCCCTCTCCTGAGCCATTCATTCCACCCTTCAGCCCTCCTCCTCCAGCCTCTTCAGCCATCCCTGTACCCTCTACCTCTGCTCCTCTTCTTGAGCAAGTAGATCTTTCAGCCCTTGCTGATAAGCTGTATGAGCTCATTGCCCCCAGGCTCTCCCTCCTCTTGGAGACCTCTCTGGCTCCTCTACACTTATCAGTGGCAGCCCTCTCTGCCAGGCTCTCTTCTCTCCTCCCTCCAGCAGCCCCACCAGCAGTGTGCCTTGATACAGAGGTATCTGCATCCAGGCAGGGGGAGATGCCTTATGAAACCAGCCTTCATGCTGCTGTTGCTACTGCTTCTGCCTCTGCTGCTCCTGCTGCCTCTCCTGCTACTGCTGCTGCTGTGCTTGTATCTTCTGCTCCAGTTGTTGTGCCTACTCCAGTCTTAGCAATAGACCTAAGGTCTTTGCTGTCTGCATTTGATCCTGCATTCTACAGCAGCCTCCCAGAGCCCAATGCTGTCCAGCCCCCTGAAGATCTGTCCAAGGCTCTGGTTCCCTTCTCATGTTGTGACCCCAGTATCATTTCTGCTTTTATTCATTCAGTGACTGTTGCTTCTGATGATGTTACTGCTGCTTCTGCTGAAGACAAGGCTGTATCTACTTCTGAAATTGTTGTTGCTGCTGAAGAAGACAATGTTCCAACTGCTGCTGATGAGCTCATTTCCCAGGATTCTCTGATGATAGAGGCTGTTGTTTTTGAGCCTGCTGTAGATGATGTTGTTGTTTCTGAACCTGCTGCTGCCATAATTCCTGAAATAACCTCTGTTGCTTCTACTGCTGCTCCAGTACCTGTTGTTATATCTGCTGATGTATCTGTCTCTGTTGCTCCTTCTGCCTCTGCTTCTGCTCCATCTGCTGCTGTTCAACTGAAAGAAAATTTGATGAAAAGGATTGATGCCTTATATGATGCACAGAGCTCTGAATCTGAGGATTACAACACTGCTTCTGATGATTCCTCTGCCACCATTGCAAGGAAAAGGAAGCCAAGAAGTAAGGCATTGAAGAGGGTTCCACCTGCCAAAGTTAGAGATGATAATGATGTTCCTTACTATATTCTGCACAACTGCCCAATTTCTGAGCATTGGATGCAGTTCTCTAAGAATCAGCTAAAGGCTATGAAGAAGAAAAGGAAGTATGAGAAAGGTTCCACTCAGTTCAAGCACCCTCATCCTCCCCCACCACCTCCACCTGATGCAGGTGCAGGGGGCAGCTCTGCAAGTTCAGGCCCAACTAGAAGCTAGGCTCCCTACCAACCTCATGCTAGAACATATCAAAGGGAAAGCCAGTCTAGGGGCTCTTACTCTAGAAGGGGAGGATATAGGGGAAATCAAAGAGAGACTCAGGTTTACTCTAAAGGGCATTCCAGGCAGCACCCTTATTCCAGGGGAGGACATATTCCTTCTGATACATCTTCAGGTCCATTCCCCTATAAGCTCAGAGAAACTGTGACTTCCAGGACTCCTCAAGATACTTCTTCCAACAGGTATGAGCCACCTGTTCCATTTGAGGACCCTGAGAAGAATCCTGTTGCTTGGATTGCTAGAATGAAAGAGTTGGCTGCATTAGATCAAATAAAGAAAGCCAAAGAGCAAGGCCTGGACACCTCCAATATATCTACAATGTCAGAACAAAGACAAAAAGAACTAGAAAGATATGCCTCCAGCAAATTTTTTGATGCAGACAGGTACATGGAGTTGCATCCAGCTGCAGTGGTTCCCAGGACATCAAAGCAAATTTATTTGGGTACAGCTGATGATACCAGATCCAAACAACAAGCTTTAGATCCTAACAGAGAAATCAAGATGGTAAAAGGCAAAGAGAAAAAGTAACTCTGTAAGGTGACAATTCTTGGTTTTTCTGACTGATATCTGGATGACTTATATATATATATCTCTGTGATGGTTCTGTAATGTCTAGCTTCTGTTGTTTCTGTATTTTTCTGTTTATATGTTGTTATTTGAATTTCCAAAATCTGTAAATAGTAATCCTAACCCAAATAGGGGGAGATTGTTGGAACACCCTATTACTAATTTGGGTCAGGATCACTATGTCTCTAGGAATCTGTGTTTGACCTTCTATATAGCTTAATAGGTCAATTAGAATTGAGTCTAAGGGATCAGGAGTCTAGGTTTGGAAGCTGCCCTGAAGACCAAGTTTTTCTGGAGACTAAGTCCAAATCGTCGAGCTCAGCACGACGTTTCGTCGAACTCCGGTCGACGATCGTCTAGCTCAACTTCTGCAGATCGTCGAGCTCCATTCGACGATCGCTGAGCTCAACTTCGCAATATCGTCGAACTCCATTCGACGATCGCTGAGCTCAGGTCGACGATTTTGACTCTGCATTAGATCCGTATCTCTGAGCTCAGTTCGACGATCTTTGAGCTCAGATCGACGATTTCTTTGCTGCTTGGATTTTCCAGTTCGCTGAGCTCAGCTCGACGATAACAAAGCTCAGTTCGACGATTTCAGTTATCTTTCAGAATTCAAATTCAAATCAGATAGAAGTTATTCTGCATTTAATTCAGAAGATCTGCCAGCCGTTTTCATTTACTCCTGGAGCAAGTTTCAAGGGATTCTTCAAGGAACAATTCGGTGGATTTTCTTTTAGAAGAAATTATGCAATTAAGGCTGTAATCAATGCAGACCAACGGCTATCTTAGACAGAGTAATATCCTATTCAGACACAGAGAATAATTGACAGAATGTTTTTGAATGAAATAGAGAAGAGAAGAAATACAGAGATTGACAAGTAGAGTATACACAACTCAATACACAGAGACTCTCTCAATCTTCTGTCAACAAGAATTCTGAAGAACACTCATCAGAGAGATCAAGCTTTCAAAAGTCTTCAGATCTCTTCAGCTCTCAAGTGTTCAAGGCCAACATCATTTCAAGACTCCAGACTCTCAACATTTCAGCTTGCTGAAATCATCTTTTGCTGGAGATCTATCTTTGAAGGCCTATCACCCTCAGCAAAGCTCATCTTCCTGAAGATTTCAAGGACTCAGGGGGAGCTTTGACAACATCACTGAATCCACATAGTCTTCTCAGTTGCTTGAAAAAGAGAAGACTGCCATCACTCTCTCACCCCCATTCTGTAAAGGGTTTTTCAAACTCCCTTCAAAAGTTTGAATCTGGTTTTTGAGCACCTTGTCAAAAGCTCATTGGTGGCAAGACACCTGATCAAAAAATCTGATTTGGTTTTTGAGCACCTTATCAAAAGCTCATTGGTGCCCAGGACACCTGATCAACTCATCCTGCAGTGGATTCCTACCTAGGGTGGTAGAAGAGTGGATGTACCCAAGTTGGGGAACCACTATAAATTTCCTTGTGTCATCTGGTTTTGCATGTTTTCTTTTTGTTTCTGGCCTAGATTTTCTTGTGCTTAGTTTCTGCATAGCTTAGTTTTGTGATTAGTTTTATTTCTGCTTCCCTGCTCACACTCATTACAACAATTGTTGTAAAGCTTTGCAAAAGTTTTTCTTTGTGTTTTAAAAGTACCATATACTCTATTCACCCCCCCTCTAGAGTATATCAGATCTAGTTTCCCCTTTCATACTGATCGGTAAACGGGTTCTTCATCACGGCCCATCCAATAAGTGGCACCCCGTTCCCGGCTCCTAGCCTACGCTCTTCATTTAGCCAATAAGTTTTGGCGCGTCCCGTTAGCTTCATCCAGGCAACTTGAACTTTTTGATGGTCCGTAAGGGTGTGCCAATCGAAGTAGCACTCCATATCCATCACCCAAGTAAGAAATATCTGGGGATCTCCTATGCCATCATAAGTGGGGGCGTCGATCTTAATGGCCCTAGTAATATTGAAACAACGATCGGGGCGGTGTTCTAGAGGGGGCACTCAGGGAGAGTCCCCATCAGAGTCCGAATCAGGAGTTTGTTGGCGCCGGTTGGGCTGCTCAACATTAACGGGTGGCGGGGGTGGCCTTGCTTTATTTTGTAGGATCTGTGCTAACATGTTCCTAAGCTCTGTCATTTCGTTACGTAGCCCTGCTATGGTCTCGGTGTTGGGATCCCCATGCTCACTCGCAGCCATCCTAGACGTAGACGGTGACGTGTATTCCGATCCTAGCCTAGTGCGCATTCAGGGTTAGAAAAATCTTGGAAAGATGATTTTTCCAAGGGTTGTAGCTATACTGAAAATAGGATATTTTTATAGATTCCCGACATGAGTAACACGTGGATCATTAAAAAATGTTTTTTTTTTAAATCTCGCTGAAAAAAAAAGATTTTAGCCCGCTATTGGCAGACCACCGAAAATATTTTTTTTGTTTTTCTAAAGATCAAATTGACCAACAAGGAACGCAGCGAGGATGTTTGCAACGTGGAAGTTGAAACAACCTCCTCTGATACCAAATTGATGTAGGGGAGACCGTGATACATGCTTGACTACACTAACGGAACTATCGTCACAGAACATAAAAGTAAGATAGGAGGGCTCCGACCAAAAGCGAGCGAAAAGGGGTCAGGTTGGCTCCCAAATCCGAATGATAAAAATCAATATAGAAGATTCAAGCTGGACTCGATAAAACATCCTTAAGACCTACCTCTCCAACAAGCACAAAACTCACCGTAAGCCGGACTCGATACAACGTCCTTAAGACCTACCTCTCCAACAAGCACACAACTCACCGCACCTACACAAGCACCTATTTTATCAACTTGAGACGTTTCAAACACAGCAATAATTTATTTCGGAGCAGCGCCAAACTTCCAATGGCGGTCGAGTTCCAGTTGAGATTAACTCCCTTGTTAACACAAAGTGTACCGATCTTGGAGAGCAAGTCTAGGCTAGGCCAAGTCTCGCTCCCGCAATGGATCTTCCCGATCCGGAATTCAAGAGATTCAATAGCAACAAAGTCGAATCAGATTATGCAAGCGATGTATTTTAAAACCACGAAAAACACGGTTCGCAAAACCTCCACAAACTCAAAGCAAGAATCACTAAGAGAGGAAGAGATTACCCAACCGAGAACATCAATCACACAAGATATGGTGGGTGATTCACTCTCTCCACGGAACCACCGGCTTCACACCGAATGGGGCTACAACCTTCTTCCTTGGAGTCGCACCGAAGGAAGCCACGCCGAAGTCACACCAATCGGGATGGAGGTGGCAAGGGGAGGCTTCACACCTAATGGGGGCGGCAGCAAGGGGAACCTCCTGGCCGAATTTCTCACAAGGGAGTTAGGGTTTTCTTCTTTTCAAAAATAAAATCCACATAAGAGCCTCCATATATAGGAGTTACAATAAGCCTTAACCATTTATGATGGAGATGTAATATCATCCATCCGTATGGTTAAATACACACCACAAAATATAAAGTGTCCAAAATTAAAATTACATAACATTTATGAATATGAAATTATCATCCAAACATGGAATAATTTTATATTCATCAATATAAAATAATAGTGCATGAAATAAGATAATTAATTCTTCACGGTGGATTTAGCACGCCGCGGGCAGAGGTTGTAACGCGGTCTTCCTTCAGCATCATCACGACACCTAAGATCTTTGTGTCGTTGTGCCTCGGCAACCGGGTCATCATCAAGTAGTGGCGGAGGGGCCGCGACATCAGGGAGAAGGGTAAGAGACTTGTTTGTCTTATCAACAAGCTCTTATGTTGATCGGATGAGGGCCAATGATAGCGCGACTATCTGGCATGAGAGAATAGGGCATGTGGGGATGGACAAGCTCAATGCTATGTCAGTGAGGAGCCTGGGGAAAGGCTTACCGAAGTTGTCCTCCTATTGGGATGGCCACATTTGTGCAGGGTGTCAGTACGGCAAGGCACATTGCCTTCTGTTTGATAAGTCTCAAACGAGAAGCAAGGAACCATTGGAATGCATCTATGGTGACTTGATGGGGCCAACAGTGACTTTTAGTCTTGGAGGCAGCAAATATATGCTTGTATTGATTGATGATTACTCAAGATACACTTGGGTGTATTTTATGAAGGAAAAGTCGGCAGCTTTCCAGTTATTTGTAGAGTTCAAGGAGCTAGTGGACGGCCAGCTTGGGCTACAGATCAAGAAGTTTAGATCAGACAATGATGGTGATTTTGTCTCTTCTAAATTTTCTAAATTCTGCAGGAAGCACGGGATCCAGATAGAACTTACTTGTGCTCACACTCCACAATAAAATGGAGTAGCGGAGAGGAAGATCCGTCACTTGACGGAAACTTGCAAGTGTTGTCTTCATGCAAAGGGCATTCCCAGGCCCTTTTGGGGGGAAGGTATGACCTATGCTACTTATGTCATCAATTGGATGCCTCTAAGTCCGATCAACATGAAGTCTCCTACGGTGATGATGTTCAAGGAGAAACCTAATGTGGAACACCTTCAGGTGTTCGGATCAACCTGCTATGTTCATATCCCGGATTCTCAGAGGACTAAGCTTGATGCAAAGGCAAGGAAGCTCATTTTTGTAGGATATGATGAGCAGAAGAAAGGGTGGAACTGCATGGATTCTGCGACAAAAGAAGTTCTTTGTATCAAGGTATGTAGTCTTTTATGAGCTGACATCATATGGAGGAGGCACTGTTGAACTGTAGGAAAGCAAGGTTGAAGATGGGCTGAAGGTTGCTGCTGAAGAACTTCAGGTGGAGCTGCCTGTGTCACCAGGAGCTCCTGTGGTATCAAGCTTTAGGGCTGAAGCTTCTAGTTCAGGAAGCAGGGGGAGCATTGCTCCTAGTGTGCCTGGGAATAGAGTTGAAGCTGAAGAACCAGTGGAGGTGGTAAGTAAGGAGCAGCCTCTTCGGAGGTCAAAGAGGGCAATCAAGCCTCCTTCTCGCTATTGTGAAGGAAACACGGTGAGCTTCGTCTCTTATTTCTTCGCAGGCCCCTTGGATGAGCGCGAGCCTTCAAAGTTTGAAGATGCCACTGGAGTAAAGGAGTGGGATGATGCTATGGATGAGGATATGGTTGCTCTCAGGAGGAATGAAACTTGGGACTTGTTGACTAAGGTGGATGGTGTTACTCCAGTTACTTGCAAGTGGGTTTACAAGCTGAAGAAGAAGGCGGATGGAAGCATCGAGCAGTACAAGGCCCGCCTTGTTGCTCGAGGTTTCTCATAACAGTACGGTGAGGACTATGAGGAGCCATTTAATCCTGTGGTGAAGATGAGTTCAGTACGAGTGGTAATAGCTTTGGTGGCTTGCCAGGGCTGGAAGATATGGTAGCTAGACGTAAAGAACACCTTTCTTTACGGGGAGATTGGCAAAGACAACTTCATGGATCAGCCGCTCGGATATGTTTCTGAAGAACATCTGGACTACGTCTGCAAGCTCCGGAAGGCCCTTTACGATTTGAAGTAGGCTCCTCCATCCTGGTATGGGAAGATAGCAGAATACCTCCAATTCTGCAGTTACTTGGCTTCCAACTCTGACATGAGCTTGTTCATGAAGAAGAAGGGGGAGATTGTAGTCCTGGTGCTATTGTATGTGGATGATATGATCATCACGGGGAATTCCAAGGAGGAAGGAGCTAGGCTCACGGCAGAGCTAGCTATCAGGTTCGAGATGAAGGACCTTGGAGAACTACACCATTTCTTGGGACTTGAGGTGGAAAGGAGGGAGAGCGAGATACTCATTTCCCAGAAGGGTTATGTGGAGCAGATTGTTCAGTGATTCGACATGCAGGCGGGGAAGAGTAGCTTTACTCTATTTGATTCAGGCATCAAGCTTCGGCGGGACGAGGGGAGGATTCTTCCGGATCCTTTGGTGTTTCGAGCTCTGGTTAGGAGTCTTATTTAACTGACCATTATGAGGCCAGACATTGCTTATGAAGTTGGCCGAGTAAGTCGGTACATGGCGGAACCCAGGAAGGATAATAAAATGGCGGCTAGGAACATCTTGAACTACGTAAAGGCCACTTCTGACAGGGGTCTCCTGTATAGGAGAGGCATAGATTTTATTCTTCAAGGTTACTCGGATGCTAATTATGGGGGAGATTCAGACGACTGAAAGTCAACATCTGGTTACGTATTCACTTGTGGTTCAGGGAGTATATCTTGGTGTAGCAAGAAGCAAGACTCGATGTCTGTCTTTACTACGGAAGTGGAATACAAGGATTCGGCCTTGGCAGCTTGGGAAGCCATCTGGCTCAGGAGATTAGTAGAGGACTTCCATGAAGAAGTGTGCTGTCCTACTCTACTGTGTGGTGACAATGAAAGTTTCATGAAGCAGGTGAATAATCCAGTTTGTCACGCACGGACCAAGCACATCGAGATTGAGCACCACTTCATTCAGGAGGAGCTGTTGGAGGGATATCTGATGGTGGAGCATGTGTGGAGTGAGGACAATATCACGAACATCTTCACGAAGCCATTACCGAATGTGCCTTTTATAAGGTTACGAGGACTGCTGGCCTTGGTCACCACTTCTCACTTCAAGGGTGATTGTTGAAAATTATGAAGTGAAAGTTGTTGACAGAGCAGACAGGGCGGACTAGGCAGTCTGAGTTCGTGGCCTGGGCGGACTGTGGTTGCGGTCTGGGAGGTCAGTAGCCAGGGAGGACTTAGTGGCTTGGGTGCTGTTGGAGCAGCCTAGGTGGCCTGTCTTTGGAGGACGGATGGCGATGCTTAGCGCAGTCTGTGGTTCTGCAGTTAGCCTGTCCTTAAAGTAACAAGGCGGACTGGCAGTGAGTCCGCGGGTATGTTGAGGACTCAGTTGGAGTCCGCGGAGTCTGCTATGGTGGACTAGTCGGCATTGGTTCGTACGGAGTTCTCTAGTGTTGTAGTGGATGATTACTGCATTCATGATGGCAGACTGTCCATAGAGTTGGCGGTCTTGTTTCATGTCCGCCGAGCTCGTGTCAGTACTTTGGTGTGTTGCTGGACTTGGTTACACTTTGTGACAAGTCCAGAGTGTTCACATGTGTCTGCAGAGTCCGCTGTTGACCGGGTGATCTGCGTGTTGGTCGTGGACTTGAGTGGCAGGGTAATGCAGTGTCCGCAGAGTTCGCTGTTGATCGGGCGATCTTCCTATTGGTCGTGGACTCATGGGGGTGGGCTGAAGCATAGTTGCGTGCTGTGCAAGCTAGCGCCTTGTCCGCTTGTTGCGTGCGTACTGACACAGAAAGTGGGATGATGATGTGTCCGCATGTTACAATGTATGCGGACTGGTGTGGTGTCCGCCTAATGGCGGACTGGTCTCCTGACTTGGCGCCTGACTGTTGGTTGTCTGGTCTAGTCCTTGTGGACTCGTCGGACTGGGTTTGTGCTAGCTGCGAGCTGGGGTGGTGACTCTATACACTACGACGGTGACCACACTCCTCACCATGCCTATAAATAGAACCCCTTGGCACATCTACAGTAACAGAGTGAACATTAAGTTGAGTGCAGATCAATTATTGCGGACTCGGTTTTCCAGGTCGCGCTGTTTGAAATTTAACTGGTTGATGCTTGCAGGTTGTGTAGCTAGCACTGCGAAGCCAGGCGTCTGGTTCTGATCAAGATCAGGGAGCAGTGAAGCTTGCGGTTTACAATTAGCAGTTACAGCAGGTCGCACTTGGCGACCAACCAGTTTTCTCTCCAGCAGTTGGTATTGTTCAAAAACCAGGTCGCTGGTCTTGGCGGACTTGACAGTCTTTTCACTCAGTTTACTTGATACCAGAACTACCAGTTGATTTGCTTGATTAGAAATTTCAACAAGTCGCTTGCTCCGGCTACGATCTCGAATACACAAGGATGTCATCAATGAATACCACCATGAATGAATCTAGGTTTTGCCGAAAAACCTAATTCATCAAATCCATGAACACTGATGGCAAATTCGTCAAATCGAACGACATCACCGAGAACTAGATGTGACCATACCTCGTCCCAAACACTACTTTGGGAATGCCCTCTTCTTAAATATGCAACTCGTAATACCCAGACTTCAGTTACTACTTGGTGTACACCACTGACCGTACAGAATTGTCGAACAAATCATCTATCCGCAGAACTGGACACTTATTCTTTACGGTCAAGTTATTTAGCTCATGATAGTTTATACCCAACCGCATACCACCATCTATCTTTTTCACAAATAGTACTGACGCACTCCACGACAAAGAGCTAGGCCTAATGTCCCCATCGCTCTAAGAACTATTGCAACTAAACTTTGAGCTCAACTAACTCCTTTGGCGCCATCTTAAATACAGGATGTAACAATGGCCTTGCTCCTAGCACATACTTGGTTATGAAGTCGATCTCTCACTGAGAAGGTACCCCCAAAATCTCCTCTATTAACACATCCTTAAACTCTGCCACCACAAACACATCTCATATTGCCTATTTTGTGGAGTGAATTTACAACAAATCTAAAAACACTACCCTCCCTGGTTCACCACATGTATAATCTGCATGGCTGAAATTAGGGAGCAGGTCACTCCACTAAGTCTCTTAAACTTGACTTCCACTTTTCCCCTGCTCATGAGGGTCACCACCTTCAACATGCAGTTAATACTGGACCACTTCTCATCAAGCCAATCCATCCCTAAGATCATGTCAAACAATGCTTGTGGGAGAAATACAACTACCAACTTGAAGTTAACTTCGTAAATTCTCAAACCTATGATCCTTTTCTTCTAGGAGGCCACAAAAGACACATTAGGCATGCGCACCCTAAGCTCTGTATCTGCCTTGATGGGCTCAGAACCAATCATCCATATGAAGCTTTTCATGAGAAAGGAGTGTGACTCTCCTATACTGAACATCACAATGGTGGGGTAACCAAAAACTAATACGAAGCCTAGCATGCATGCAACAAACATGAAAGATTACAAAATAATCTAATGAAAGGAACTTAAACTTATTATACCTGTTACCACATTAGGTTGATGAATCACTATTGGGTCCATTGATCACAATGTCCCAGATTTGAGGAAGGTTTACAGGATAATGGTTTAGACATGCTTGTATCTGATGCATGCTATAAGTTTTATATATGTGGTGGGCTCTTTATTACTTTAATTAGATAGGTTATCCAAGTGACAATGATAGGAGGATAAAGAACAGAATGCTGACACGGCTGAAATTTTTTTAAGTACAGATGCGTTGAGTGAATGCATATCACTCAATGCCAGATGGCCTTAAGCGTTGAGTAAAGACTAGATAGTCAAAGCCTCAGCATTGCCAAGGAAGAAATCTGGTTAAGTCTAGAAGCATTGAGTGAAGGCAGTTCACTCAACGCACAGAGCCAGAAGTGTTGAGTAAAGCTCAACCAGTCAAAGCCGCAGAGAATTTACCAAGAAATCTAGCTATGTCTAGAAGCATTGAGTGAATGCAGTTCACACAACGTCATGTAGAGAAAGCGTTGACATAACATAATTCAGTCAATGCTTTAGTATTGGTTGATACACAATTCTGTCTAAGCACAGAATCATTGAGTGATGTTATCTCACTTAATGCCTATTCAATAGAAAATCAATCTAAGGACAGAAGCATTGAGTGAAGGGAGTTAATGCCTCTTCAATAAAACAGGCAAAGGAAGAAAGCGTTGAGTGAAACCAACTCACTCAACGCCTTCGTAAAGAGATTATCGACTAAGTCTAGATGTGTTGAGTGATGAAGACTCACTAAATGCATATTCGGTTAGACTACAAATGTATATATTCGTTGAGTGATGACTGATCACTCAACGCCTAAAGATGCAGAAATCTACCCTAGTGTTTTGGCGTTAAGTGACAAGGACTCAACACCTATGCAGAATTGGGAATTTGGCTAAGTACACAGGTGTTGTGTCATGATGACATCAACAGAAATTCAAATTATTGCGGAAATGGAACAGTAGATGACAAATGGATCCGCTTTCCTATCGTACATCATTCAACACAAAAGAAAAGTTGAAGCTACGAACTCCTTGTGGTCACACTGCTCAAAGATCCATTGGATGGCAGGGTAGAAAAGATGAGATAAAGGAAGAAGAAATCAATGTGTGGATAAGAGACTTTTTGGAAATCACAGAGCTTTATCTTCTTCCTCTCGACCTAGTTGTAGAGCTGAAGAACTTGCTCCTTTTCTTTAAATAAGAAGTTCAAGAAAGTTAGTTGTTGACGTTCTCATCTTCAACATCAAGTTCAGAGAGTTATCTTTCTAAGGTAGAAGAGGAAACAAAGCAATCCATTGCTGCAGTGACTTCACGGCTCAAGTAGAACTAATCTTGAAGATCCATTCCTAGAGTTGTGAAGAAGAAAGGACTGAATCATTTTAGTTCAGGAAAAGGCAAAATTACAGATTGTTTCTCTGTAGTCATTCATCAACACCAACCAACTTTTCATTTGTAGGATCATTACTGATCTGAGTATAAGCCTGATCTATAAAGGCTGTGGTAGGATCTTTCTATAGATCTGAGTTGTAGGGCCTTTGGGCCTGAGTTGTAGGATTCTACTTGGAAATCTGAGTGGTAGGATCCTTGTGTGGATATGAGGTAAGGCTAAGTGCCTGAGCTATAGGATATTTAATCTCTGATGTAGCATCCATTGTTGGTTCTATGTATAGGGCTTTCCTACAAGCCTAAGTGTAGGACTTTGGCTAAAATTTGAGGTAGGTAGTCTGGTGCAGATTACTGAGTTGTAGGAGATTACATCTCTGAGTGTAGGACCTTGGGCCTGAGGTAGGACTTGGAGGAGTTTAAGATATCCTAAGGGATCTATGTTTTAAGCTCTTGGAGCCGAATTTGGCGGAGTTGGCATTGTCTAACAAACTGTTAGAAAGATGGGCGGGACAGTGGAGGTACCCATACTCTGGGGAATAACCATAAACCACTTGTGTGCTGATTGTAATTTCTTGAAAGCAAACGTAAACTAATCACAACTCCCCAAAGTTAAAAGAAATCACTAAAAGGAAGAAAAACTTATTCACCCCCCTCTAGGTGTTTAGCTACTCTTGAATCTAAAGACTTCCAATCACTTTGTATTGCCCAAGACTATACGCTTTAGTATGCATTAGAGGGAAGAGTGAAGCACTTAACTCCACCACCTCCCCCTTCTCTATATAACTTGGACCAAAAAACACTACATGATCACGCCTCTTCTTTCACCAAGAACCACCCTTGGTACACTCTCGAGCCTTGTGGACCGAATTGCCAGACTTGTAGCACGTTAGTGGCCCTCTAAAATAGAACTCTCTATAAGTTGGACCACTTTTTTATTAAACTTGAAAAGATGGGGATTCTTCTTCGACCAACTTCCTTTCGACTTCTGTTGCGGTTAAGAAGACTTGTCTTCTCACTACTTTACTACAAGACCCTTATGGAGATGTGAGTGCTCTATATCGCTCTATAGTGTCCTAGCGGCTTTAAATTACTCATTAGTACCCACATTCTTCAGGGCCATGAGTGGTTGCCTGAGGTTCTCTCCTAAACCATAAGAGACGAAGTTTTCCCTCTCCTCATCAACTGCCATAGCCATTCTCGGATAACGATCCCGTCAAATAAAGTCCCACGGGTACTCATCCACAGTTCTATCTCGCTACACCAATTACAAAAAATTACCTCTGAAGGGCTAACCTCGTCGAAGAGGGAATACACTGCTCCAAAAATGTGCTTGCAAACTCATCAATGGACGGGGTGCATCTAGAAATATAACAGACTCTAAGGATCACACACCATAGTTTTTCATCACCTTTCAGGGCCATAAGTGACATGTTGGGTATTGTATCCACAATAACCCGGATTTGAAGAAGGGCCCAGTTAATCTAAGATGAATTGTAACTATATTTGATATTGTCTTTTGATTTATGTACTTACAGGTTTTCATTGTTAGGTACACACCAATGTCAGGTTATAGTGGGTTAGTAGACACAGGACTACACAATGTAATTCCTCATTGTATAGGCTAAAGTATTGACACATGTATAATCTCTCTATTCGGGTGTACTTCCATCCCAAGTGCAAGAAAAGGCTCAAGGATGGTCAATGCTTAGATTCAGAATGATAGGAATTTCTCCTAAGTAAAATTCGTCGAGTATGGTCAGGAATACTCGTCGAATTCATCGAGTTTCATCTTGATACTCATCGAATTCGTCGTGTATACCTACCCATTCCTGTCAAATCCATCTCTTATACTTAGGAAAAATTAGCTGAAGAATTGAAAAATCTGTTAGGTAAAATTCACCGAGTATCGTCATGCATACTCGTCGAATGTATCTAACAATACTCGTTGAATTCATCGAATATGCTAAGTGATACATTCCTAATTCGTTGAGTTCATTCAACGCTACTTCTATAGATTTTTCCAATTTTGATTCATCAAATATCAAAGCGTTGAGTGCGTTGAGTTAACTTAACGATATTTGTCGAATGCTGCCAATGGCATTGAGGGAGCAGAAGGCGTTGAGTGAGCAAAAGGCATTGAGTGCAACGACGTTGAGTATGTTGTGTCAATTAACCTATCCTCGACGAATTCATCGAGTATGCCAGGTGATACTCGATGAATTCGTCGAGTATGACTCTTCACCATGGCGTTGGGTGACCAGCTGGCTTGGGATGATTTGGCTAAGTCCTTTTCATCATATACCAAGATGTATTTGATGAGTATCATTATAATACTCGATGATACTCGACGAATTTGACTTAGGTCATTTATCCGAAATTTTTCAAAACCAGTCTCGGTTTCAGTCCGCCATGCACAGTTCTTTTTAGGTTTCGTTTTTTCGAAATATTCTTTATACCATTAGATGAAATATCTCTATAAATACCTAATGATATTTTTCTTAATTGTTAATATTGCTATTGTTCTAATTTGCTCTTCGATTCAAAACGAGAATAATTTCCAAATCAGCAATCAACGGCTTCCTCCGGGCACACGCATTTCCGAAAAATCGACAACCGCAAGCTCTACATGATCCGATCTTCCTCGGTCTATACTTCTGGATTGCTGCCTTCTAAAGACTCGTATTCCTCCAGATCTAGACAAGAGAAGATTCATGTTTCAAGATCTTAAAGATTTCAAGTTTTTGAGTTCTCCAAGTTCAAGATCCATTATTTTTGAAGAACGTCGGACTGAAGTTTTCAGATCTAATGTAATATTATTGTAACATTTATTTCCTCTTGTAGGAGAATTTTTCTCCATGTTTGTAGATCCGTTTGTGGATCGAGTGAGTAGATCCTTTTGTGGATCAAGGTTGTAGATCCAGTTGTTGATCAAGTTATAGGAGAGGTTGTTATCCAAGTGGTAGGAGCTTCGTCTCCGATTTGTAGGAGTTGTGACTCTGAGGTGTAAGATTTGACAAAATTTGAGTTTGCTGAAGTAGCCAAATCTGCCCCTCGTGCTAGATAGGCGAGGCGGGACAGTGAACGTACCTAACTCGGGGAACCACTATAAATCTGTGTTTGTGTGCTTGATTTTTAAGTGATTTTTATTCCGCGAAGAGACACAAACATCACCTATTCACCCCCCTCTAGGTGATTTAGGTATACTCTAGATACTTTCAAGGCTATTCACTCAACGCCCAGAGCTAAAAGCGTTGAATAAAGCTCAAGCAGTCAAGCTACAGAGAATCTATTAAGAAATCTGTCTATGTCCAGAAGCATTGAGTTAAGGTAATTCACTCAATGCCATGTAGAGAAAGTGTCGACAAAACATAGTTCAGTCAAAGATGCAAGTATTGGTTGACACGAAATTCTATCTAAGGACAGAAGTGTTAAGTGATGTCAACTCATTCAATGCCTATTCAACAGAAAATCTGTCTAAGGATTGAAGCGTTGAGTGAAGAGACTTCACTCAACTCCTCTTCAATAAAACAAGGCAAAGGAAGAAAGCATTGCGTAAAGCCAACTCACTCAACGCCTTCATAAAGAGATAATCGACTAAGTCCAGGTCCATTGAATGATGAAGACTCACTCAATGCCTAATCGGTTAGACTAGTAATGTCAATATTCATTGAGTGATGACTGATCACTCAATGCCTGAAGATGCAAAAATCCGCCCAAGTGTTTTGGCATTGAGTGACAAGGCTTCACTCAATGCCTTATGCAGAATTGTGAATTTTGCTAAATCCACAAGTGTTGTGTCATGTTGATGTCAGTAAAAATTCAAATTATTGCGGGAACCGGAAAAATAGATGATAAATGGCGATGCTTACTTGTCGTACAACATTTAATGCAAAAGAAAAGTTGCAGCTACCAACTCCTGGTGGTCCCACTGCTCAAAGAGCCGTAATTGGATGGCGGGATAAAAAAGATGAGATCAAGGAAGAAGAAATCAACATGTGGATAAGAGACTTTTTTTTGGAAATAATAGATGTTGGGTATTGTATCCACAATAATCTGGATTTGTGTGAAGTCACCATTGAACTAAGTTGAATTAAGTATGTATTTGATGCTATTCTTCAATTGAGTGCTTACAGGTCATTATTGCTAAGTGTAGACCAATATCAGTTTACAATGAGTCACTAAACACAGGACCTTGCAATGTAATCTCTCATTGTGTGGTCCATGATGTTGACTCATGTGTAACCTCTCTATTGTGATGCACTTCATTTTCAAGTACTAGAGCAATAGTAGAAAGGAAGGGTTGCTAGTTTTCAACATAGAAGAAAAGAAAATTTTTCTGAAAAATTTTAAAGTCCATTTCTCGAGAAATGAAATGTGTTTCTCGAGAAGTCTAAGTTTATTTCTCGAGAAAGCAAAACTGTTCTCGAGAAACCATAAGACTTCTCGAAAAATTATCTGAAAATATTCTAAGTCCTTTTCTCGAGAAAAGCCCTGAAGATTTCTCGAGAAGCCAAGTTAGTTCTTCGAGAAAAGCAAAGCAGTTCTCGAGAAGTCGAAATCATTTCTCGAGAAGCTAAGTATTTTTCTCGAGAAATCAATTCTTTTTCGAGAAATAAATCCAATTATTCTAAGATTATTTTTCTCGAGAAGACTAGACCATTTCTCGAGAAAGCAATTTTTTTATCGAGAAATCATATCCTTCTCGAGAAATCAGTATTTTACTTCAAAGAAATTTCGTTAAGTCTTTTCTCGAGAAAGCCATGTCATTTCTCGAGAAAGCAAGTTCTTCTCAAGAAATAATAACTCTTCTCGAGAAATGAAGTTGTAGAATATTTCGTTTTAAATCTTCTGAAGAGATTTCAAATTTAATCTAAGTTCCTCATGATTGACCCACGTGGATTTTTCCTTAATTATTTGTGACTGTTAGACGATGTTCTATAAATAGTCCTTTCAGAATCGCTAACCTTAACAACAAGGAGAATAATTTTCTGAATCGCGATCGCACATTCTAAATTGGGAGAAACCAGACCGTCTTCATCGTCACTCTTCTCTGTCTCTTATCTCTCGATCCAGTGATTCCAAGAAGAAAAGATTCGACAGATCACAGATTCAAGATTATTCAAGAATTTACATGATTGTGTCGGATCCTAAGGTTTTCAGATCAAGTTTTCTCAAGATTTCTTCCTCAACCTCTTCTTAGAGATTTTCATTTTTCAAGAAGGAAGAACTTTGAAGACTTCAGATCAGAAAGTAATAAGTTTTATTGCTGTTGTACAATTTATTTTTACTCTTGTAGGAGCTTTGTCTCCGAGATTTGTAGATCTATTTGTGGATCGAGAGTTGTAGATCTGTTAGTGGATCGAGTTTGTAGATCTAGCTTGTGGATCGAGTTGTAGATCGGGTTGTGGATCGAGGTGTAGCAGAGTTTGTTCTCCGAGGTGTAGGAGCGTTGCTCCGAGTTGGAAGATTGTGATAATCTGAGAAAGGTGAAGTAGCCGAATCTTACCCTTCGTGGGTGATAGGCGAGGCGGGAGAGTAGACGTACCCAATACGGGGAACCACTATAAATCTCTGTGTATGTGTGCTTGAATTTTTAGATAATTTTTATTCCGCAAAAAAAACAGAAACATTACCTACTCACCCCCCTCTAGGTGATTTAGGTAGACGCTAGATACTTTCAACAGAGCTTTATCTTCTTCCTCTCGACCTAGTTGTAGGGATGAAGAACTTGCTCCTTATGTTCAAATAAGAAGTTCAAGAAAGTTAGTTGTTGATATTCTCATCTTTAACAGCAAGTTCAGAGAGTTCTCTCTCTTGAGGTAGAAGAAGAAACAGAGCAATCCATTACTGTAGTGACTTCATAGCTCAAGTAGAACTAATCTTGAAGATCCATTCCTAGAGCTTTGAAGAAGAAAGGAATGAATCTTTTTAGTTCAGGAAAAGGCAGACTCAG
This sequence comes from Platanthera guangdongensis, assembly GCA_039583875.1. NCBI lineage: Eukaryota > Viridiplantae > Streptophyta > Magnoliopsida > Asparagales > Orchidaceae > Platanthera > Platanthera guangdongensis. The sequence continues at coordinate 45,873,465 of CM077167.1, read as the reverse complement.
AGATTGTTTCTCTATAGTCATTCGTTCAACAGCAACCATCCTTTCATTTGTAGGATTATTACTGATCTGGAGTGTAAGCTTGATCTATAAAGGCTAAGGTAGGATCTTTCTGTAGATCTGAGGTGTAGGGCCTTTGGGCCCGAGTTGTAGGATTCCTAGTTGGGAATTTGTGGTAAGATCCTTGTGTGGATCTTAGGTAGGTCTAGGTGCCTGAGCTATAGTAGATTTATTCTCTAAGGTAGGATCTAGTGTTGGATATGAGTGTAGGGCTCTCCTCCAAGCCTGAGTGTAGTACTTTGGCTAAATTATGAGGTAGGTAGTCTGGTGCAGATTACTAAGTTATACGAGATTACATCTCTGAGGTAGGACTTGTATGAGTCTGAGATATCCTGAGGGACCTGTGTTGTAAGATGTTGTAGCCAAGTTTGGAGGAGTTGGCCTTGTCTAACAAAGTGTTAGAAAGATGAGAGGGACAGTGGATGTACTCATACTCTAGGAATCCACTATAAACCATTTATGTGCTGATTGTGAGTTCTTGAAATCAAACCTAAACTAATCACAACTCGCCAAAGTCAAAAGAAATCACTAAAAGGAAGAAAAACCTACTCACACCCTTCTAGGTGTTTAACTACTCTTGAATCTAAATACTTTCAAGTAGTATCAGAGGGAGGTTGCTCAAAAAGAACTTAACAATCTGAGTTGATCTCCAGAAGTAGCTACTGATATTCCTTAAGGGTTCAGGAGAGAACCATAAGGAGTTGGGTTCTATGAAGCTCCTAATTTACATTAAAGAAAATTTTGACATTTTCAAAGAAAGGGTCAGGCTGTTCATGGAAGCATATGACCCCAGGATTTTCATTACTGTTCAAGAGAGACCTTTCATCCCCAAGAAGGTATTCAGTTATGGATGCCACTATCCAGACACCAAAGAAATATTCTGAAATGATCAAGGATGAGGATCATACGAGCAACTATGGACAAGAGGGAACAAAACATCATAGTGAGTGTCATTGATGATTCAACATTCCAGAACCTTGTTCACTGCAGAACTTCTAAGGAAATGTGAGACACATTGATTGTCTACATGGAAGGCATAGAAGAAATCAGCGATGATAGGAATTCCATACATAACCAAGAGTATGAGGCCTTTAGATAGAGCTAGAAGGACAACATAGTTGAGTGCTATGAAAAGTTCTTTAGAGTGGTGAATGAGTCGAGGACCTATGGGAGAGTCTTCAGCAACTATGAGCTGAATGACATGTTCTTCAGATCTCTAACTAGAGAATGGGATAACAAGATATTTGTCATCAGACAGGTGGCCAAGCTAGCTAACACTCCTCCACACGCATTGTTTGGAAAGCTGCTCTCCTATGAGATGCAGCTATATGCCAGAAAAGTGGAGGAGACCTCCAACAGTGCACAAGTCAAGGAAAGGACTATAGCCTTCAAGGCTGATAGCTCTAAAAAGAGTAAGGAGAGGATTACCTCTCCCCCTAGATGGCATTCTTATTCAGACAGCTCTGAGTCAAGCTCACCTCACAAGCAATATGTCATATGGGGAGTTTGATGCCTTCCCTATGCAGTTCAAGAAGATAATGAAGAGAAGACAGTGGAAGAACAAACCATCCCCCTCTCCACACAACAAGAGGGATCACCACCAGTCTGACAAGAAGTTCTTTAAGGGAGACAGGTATAATTCAAACCCCAGTAAACAGTTTTCCTCTAATGTTTTTTGTTACTACTATAGCACAGTTGGGCATGTTATTGCTGATTGCTTAGTCAAAAGGAAAAAAATAGAAGAAATCTGATTAGAAGAATGCACCACCACCAGAAGGGTAAGAAGGAAAGGTCCTTTATTACCAAAAAAGTAGAATAGCTAGAGTCAGAGTGACTTAGCTTCTTTAGATTCTGAAGAAGAAAAAGCCTATATTGGGTTGTTTGCTGCAGTTGATGATGAAGAAGATGTAGACTATCCTACTGCTAGGATAGGAATCAGGGCCCCTCTTTCACTCTCAGACAGTGATACTGAGGTCGATGAACAGGTCAGTGGCTACTATGGGCTAATGACCATGTCAAGATGAAGAATCTAGCAAGGATCAGCCTGGCCCAGATAAGGTACATTCTTTGTCTGGCTCCTCCTCTAAATATGACTATAAGAAAAGTCCTAATTATGATGCTTCCTCATCCTGTGAATAAGTTGGGTTAGAATTTAAGGAAGATGTCAATCAACTGATTGACAAGTATGGTGCCCATTCTGGATGCTTTGAAAAGGAGCAAGAGATTGGCTAAGAAACAAGCTGAGGAGATTATCTCCCTACAGCTAGCTGCTCGCTGCAGTTCTGAGTCAGCATCATTACTGGACCAGAAGATGAGGGAAGCCAGCCAACTAAAGGCCATCTCACTCATCCAAATTGGAGAAATCAGCCAGAAGGAACAAGATCATTATGGATCTTGAGGAAAATCTCCTTAAGGAGAAAAATATAGTGGTTGAATTTAGCAAGCCAGAGACTGTGTTGTTACTAATTGACTCCTTCATCTCTTAAAAGCATAAGAGAGGTTTGTGGTTTAAGTGGAACACTAGAGCTGTCTCTTCCAAAGGGAAAGATAAAGATTTTGTTGTGCCTCAGACCTCCTTCCATAAGGTAATTCTTCCATCAATCAGGTATGACCAGGATAGCATATATGGTCACTCGAAGAATTGGAACTCTTCTTGTAATTATACAAATGTATCTTATAATAATGGGAGAAAGGGCATTGGCTTGAGTGCCTTCAAGGCTCCCCATAAAGAAATTCAGATGGCCTCATCATGGACCATTTGTTTTTAGGACTCCAACCCCTACACTCAAGAATGTGGCAGTGGCCAATAGTAAGGCTCTTCGAGCAAAATCATAGACCAAAGGCAAGTCTATCAGTGAGTCTGACTTGGATATCTATGATTGCCATAAACAGCATATCTGCTGCAAATAATGACTATTGTTGGTTAGTAATTAGAGCAAGCCAAGTTCATCTACTGTCATACTTACTTTCAGTCAGATTATTGCTAAAGGAAACAAGAATAAGGCTGCTACTGTCCCCTCTAAACAATCTGTTGTTAACATATTGAAACATACTGGAACTATTTTGAAGAGAAGGTACAACATTCATGAGTGTTGATGATGTGGTAAAGTGGAACACTTTGGCATATATTGTTGGCACAACCCTAGTGTGCCAATGGCTAAAGTGAGTCTTCCGACCAGGAGTGCTGTAGGGAGACAAGTTAATTTCCAGACTAACAAGAACCTAGGACCCAAACTCTTTTGGGGTCCTAAGGTAAATTGAATTGTGATTGCAGGTTAGTCCAAGTACTCATGCACTAATATGTTACTTGGACAGTGGATGTTCCAGACACATTAATGGAACAAGATGCCACCTAAAGGACTACACTCCTGTGAAGAATGGACCTAAAGTTATCTTTAGAGGTTCAGACAGAGGAGTTACCAAGGCATATGGTATGATTACCAATGGCATAACTTCAATCTCAAAAGTGGCTTATGTGGATGGGTTACAACATAACCTGATAAGAATAAGCCAACTATGTGATCTTGGCTATGTCATTGTATTCCACAAGAATGAGTGCCAAATTAAAAGGTCAAGTGACCAAGAGGACATTTTGATAGACACTAGGAGTGAAAATATTTATTGTTTAAACTTTTTTATGTTTAAGTTCTGACACCCCTGTATGTTTAGTTGCAAATGAGAAAGTCTCATACTATGTGTAATGGCATAAATGAGTAGCTCACTTGAACTACAAGACCATTAACAATCTTTTTAATGAAGAGCTAGTCAGGAATGGTCCCACCATAAGATGTACCAAGGAGGGCATTTGCTTTACATGTCAAAAGGGCAAGCAGACCAAAGTATCCTTACAAAAGCATTGGGGCCAAGGATTCTGTGAGGTGCTTATACCTCCTGCATATGGACTTGTTTGGTCCAATGCTAGTTTACAGTATAGGTAGGAAAGTCTACACACTTGTAATTGTTGATGACTTCTCCAGATTTCTTTGGGTCTTCTTCTTGAAGAAAAAGTCTGAAATCTTTGACATCTCAGGACCTTTATCAAGCAAATTTAGAATGAATTGAATAGTTCTGTGGTCAAAATTAGAAGTAACCCTGACACCTGAATTTCAATCTGATGGCATAAAAACGTTCTGTGAAGAACAAGGGATTCACCAAAATTTTCTTCTCCAAGAACACCCCAGTAAAATGGGATAGCTGAGAAGAAAAACAAAACTCTCATAGAAGCATGAAGGACACTATTAAGTGACACATCTCTCCCAGAATACTTCTGGGATAAGACAGTTAATATTTTATGTCAAGTCCTGAATAGGGCTTTTGCCAACAATTATCATAAGAAGACTCCCTATGAGATCACGAAAGGTGGAAAATCAAAACTTGCCTATCTCAAGATCTTTGGTAGCGAATGTTATGTGCTGAATAATTGGAAGTCATATCTAACTAAGTTTGTAGCCAAATCCTATGAGGGGATATTTGTTTGGTACAACAATCATATCAAAGAATATAGGAACTACAACTTGAAAAATCAAGTTATAGAAGAGTCTGTTAATGTAGTTTTGATGAATCTTCTATGATTAATAGTGAGCTGCCTAACTACTCATCTAGATCTACATGTATAGAATAGGTGATGGACAAACTAACCATCAAGGATTCTTAACCAGCTGCCCAAAATGATGATGTTGGTGTATGTGTTCCTGAAGAAGGACAAAGCTCACAGTACATGGATGAAGATCAGCAGGATCTAGACATTGAAGTCAATGATGTTGAAGGAAGATTGCTTCTAGCAGTTAGACATCTAAAGGATCATACCAGACATCAGATCATTTGTGATGCTATCCAAGGGTTATAACAAGGAGCAGAAGCCTAAACATAGGCATGTACTCTAGTTTTAGATTAAGCCCAAAAGGTTTGAAGATGTCAACATAGACCAATTTTGGATTGTGGCAATGCAAGAGGAACTAAACTAGTTCAAGAGGTGTAATGTCTGGAAGCTTGTTCCAAGACCTCAAGGACATAACATCATTGGAACCAAGTGAATCTACAGGAATAATTTAGATGAAAATGGTGTTTTAATTAGGAACAAAGCTTGACTGGTGGCTAAGGGATATAAACAAGAGGAAGGTTTTGACTTTGATCACACTTTTGCAACAGTTTCTAGACTAGAAGCCATAAGACTATTCCTATTCCTTGCATATGCTACACATAAGGAATTCAAGGTCTACTAGATGGATGTGAAGTCATCCATCCTCAATGGTGACCTGAGAGAGGAAGTCTATGTTTAGCAGCAATCAGGTTTTGTTAATCCTAACTCTCCTAATTATGTCTATAGGCTTAGGAAGGCACTTTATGGGTTGAAGCAAGCCCTTATGGCATGGTATGAGATCCTGTCTAGCTTTATCATTGAGAATAAATTCTTGAGGGGAAATATGGACAAGACTCTATTCCTAGGGGAATCAAAGGTCAAGTGTTAACCCAGAAATCGGCGATCCCTCCATAGGTAGCCAGCTTGTAAGTCACGACCTGCTCCAGGTTCCCCCTAGGGGTCGCGGACTATCTCAGCCCTATTGCGGTCTGGCAGATAGACTTCTCTATCCGCTCAGGCCACACAAGGGCGGTCTCCTCAGTCTAACTGCCCAGGTCGTGCAGCAGCTGTTTGTTCTATAGGGCCTGCGACTGCTTCCATAGTCCTCCCCTACAGGCCGTGCGGTTAGATCGACTAACCAAGTAATATTTCCCTCAATTCTAACAGGTGAGGACTACCTAACTATGTGGCGGACTCATATTTCTATCCGCCCAGACCGCTCGATAACCGCATGATCAGTAGAAGGCGCGGTCTGCTCACAAGCCTGCTCTTGTAGGTCGCCCGACCATCAAGGTTACGGTTATCGCTAGGCGACCACCCATTCTACAGGTGAGGAAAGCACTCTGCTACATCCCAGTCCACCAAGAAGAAGGCGACCTACCTCTAGGTTGCCGAACAGTGAGGGACAAGCATTAGGTTGCCAGGTAGGTGAAAACTCCCCAGGTCACCCACCAGCGGGGGCGACCTACACCACCTGTCTGCTAGCAGTTCGCGGACTCGGTCTCAGTACGCACGATGAAGGACTTGGCAGCATGACTGACAACTCTTCACCATACTAACAAAACACAACGCAACTCAACTCCAGCCGGCCATAAGGTGCCAACTCACTCCACTAGCTAGTGACCCGCTCCTTCTATTCGGCAAGAAGGCGGCGGACTCGTCTCCATACAACAGTAGAGGATGACTCAACCTGGCCGCCGCGAGCTAGGCGAGATGATTCTGTAGTCTGCCTGGAGTACTCCAGCTTCCCATCACCCGCTCCTTTCCAACATAGGCGAACCACTCCTCAGCTCGTATAGTTTGGCTCAGGCTTGCTTAGTGCAGCAGGGGCGGACTCATCCGAGTCCGCCAACAACAGATCAGTTCAAGTGGGCTTCATTCGCTCAGTATAATGCGGACTCGGCGGATATCTTATTCACTCGAGCAGCTTACCCGTATCAACATGGTGAGGTCATCGAGTCCATTTTTGGACGTCACCTCCTCCAGCCTATAAATAGACCCCCATACCTCTCATTTGAAGGGAACAACCACCGGGGGGACAATCGTCATAGCAAACCCTACACACACAAGTTTTCCTGGCATGCGGTTAAGCCCCTGGCCTTGTTATCTGTTTTGGCCTTCATCGACCTCAGTGGTCCTCCCGGCTTGATCGTGCAGCCCGCTCTACCTTATTTTACGAGCTGCAAGATTAATAGCGCGTACGGTCTGCCGACCTCTCTGGTCAAACTGCGCGGCCTCTGGCTTCTTCTATCGTCTAGCCGCCAGCTTCGCCTTGTACCCTTTATATTATCATGTAAAGGACTCAACTCAAGCTGTAACACTGAATTATAATCAAAGGAAAGCTCATCGCAAGAGTGGCATTTAAGTCGTAGTGGGAGAAATCTGTTGTTGCCGCTACAAGCGGCCCCATCTCCTTTCCTCTCTCGACATCAACCTCTACAGCAAATCCCAAACCATCAAAGTAACCGGCTGCTCGACAGTTCCTCATCAACCTCCCATTATTCCTATATATTAGATCGAGTGTGCTCTACTCTCGAGTGTACAGAGATATTTCCCGCATCCACTGCTCAGCAGTCTCTTCTCCTCCTCTTCTCCTCCATAATCCCAGTGAGTTCGAATACCGTTATCTGCTGGTGTGCCCATTTCACGCATCAATAGTTAACACGCAACCTTCGGATCTTGAGCAGAAAGTGAAATCCAATGGTTAGCCATGACAGATCGTCAACCAGCCGAGAGCCTTGCTCCTTCAAGTCCTTGTGAAGATCCTCTCTGGGAATCCTTGGAGCAATCACGATGGGAAACCACTGAACAATTTCAGGCAATTAACCATACTATAGCTGCTATCACGCATTGATTAGAGATACAATCTGCAGCAGCACCAACATTGGAGAATCCGCAAACTTAGAGAATCCGCAAACTTATGCTCCGGCCTATCCGCCGGTCTATCCTCTTGTTTACCCACAAACATTTCTGCAAGGGCTAGCAGTGCCTTTGCAGTCTCAAAATGATAAGTTCATAGCACGTCAAAATTTCTTTCGGGAAGCTGCCCGGGGAAGTCCACGAAGATTCTAAATTTTCAGGGAAGTCATCCCTACTCTTCAGTTCCTGACTTCGCTCCTCCTGCAACAGCTTTTTCATTCTATCCTGCTGCTCCTTTTACAGCTACAACATATGCTCCATTTTTTCCTTATGTTGTAGGAGTGCAGAAAGAACCATCACCATTTTCAGAAAGTGTTCGGCATGAACCAACTCCAACTAACTTCAAAGAGCCACGATTGCCAATTTACACTGGAGAGGCTGATCCAATGAAGCACCTTCAAGAATTTGAATCAGCCATGGATATCAAGACCCTTTCGGATGCTACTAAATGCAAACTCTTTGTAATAACCTTTGATGGACAAGTGAGAGATTGGTTCTATGGACTGCGTCATCAGTCCATCGAATCTTTTGCCGATTTGTGAAGGGAATTTCTGCTCAGGTTTTCTACGTCTACAAAGAGAAAGGGTAGTCCAGAAGCCCTCTTTTAGATCAGACAATGAGAGAATGAGACCTGGTATCATTTTGTGGATTGTCTATGTTGAAACCGAAATCTCGGACTCTGTGGAGTTCACCCTTGGGGAAGGGGTGATCGCACACCTACGTCTCTCTTGTAAGCCAAATAACAAAGGAAAAGAGAGGAGAATTGACCCAAGGGCTCGGCGTGGAGGTCCCACCACACACCCGAAAGGTCTTAGAGCGCTTCCACTCCTTAGAAAAATGCCGAGTTAAGGCAACCTCAAAAGGCGCAACAAAACTAGGGAACAAGGGAGTGTGCCTTCTGAGGTGCCCCCTTGGGTATATTAATAGAAATCTAAAAATGGACTGCAAATAGCCAACCTCCGCTATTTTGAACCGCTATGTGCAGTACAAGCTGGTCTTCCAACAACGTAACTCCGCTGTTTTGAGAGGCTCGGGGCAGACCAATGGCGCAAAATGGTGAAAGTACATCATAGGTCACTGGGCGAGTGGTCCTCAAAATCACCCACTCGTCCGGGGCAGCATGTGCTCGATGGAGCTGACACTCACAGCTTCATCTCGACCTTTGGCGAGTGCGAGCCCGGCTGGCCCTACTCGCATGCTACTTGCCGAATGCCTCTAGGGCGAGTGCGAGACCGGCTAGCCCTACTCGCCTGCTACTTGCTGAATGCCTCTGGGGAGAGTACGAGCCCGGCTGTCCCTACTCGCCTGCTACCTGCCGAATACCTCTGGGCGAGTGTGAGCTGCCTGCTTACCTCATCCGGGAGCCAATAGAACAAAGGGTGCTGAGTGGAGAATCATCACTAAACGCCATAGCCAGGAGGTCTCCGTGATGTTCGAGCGGAGCAATATCACTCAATGTCATAGCCAGGAGGGTGCCGAGAACATCGAGTGGAGCAACATCACTTAATGCCAAAGACAGGAGGGCACTAGCGGGGATAAAATTGAAATGAAGCCTCATAAAATAGCTGGGCGAGTAGGCCTCTGATACCTCCACTCGCCCGGGGCGGCGAGTGCTCGATGGATATGGCACTCATCGCTTCTGCCCAGCCCTGGGCGAGTGCGGGCATGGCCTGCTCCACTCGTTTGGTACCAGCCGAGCCCCTAGGGTGAGTCCGAGCCCGCTTGCCCCACTCTCCAACTGCCTGCCAAGAGCCAGGGCGAGTGCGAGCCAGATTGCCCCACTCGCCCTTCACATGTCCCGCCCCCTGGGACTGGGTTGAACTTGGTCGCTTTAGCTCCTGCTCACCTCACTCATCGAATACGGGGTTATAAACAATCCCCTCTCTTTGCGAGCTTTCATGAAAGCTCAGAACGAAACATCCAACCCCAAGTATTTAATGAGTGAGATGGGAGATGAATAAAAAAACAATTGGAGACAGAGGGCATTCGGTTCATGAAGAGCTATCTCATTCGGGTAGAACTCGCCGCTAGAATGTTATTGATTTAGGGCACATACCCATGCAGAGATTTGGAGATCTCGCCCCCAATTTTTAAGGGGACCTAGGCCACTCGTCGCACTGGACCCGTGACCATCCAGCTTGCCTGTGAGGTCTCTATCCCTTACAGATGTGCCCAAGGACCAGAGTTCCCAGCATTTTGATGGGGTGGAGTGCAATTGCTGAGTTCAATCCCTACTCGCCTTCTTCTTAGGCAGTCCCTATTCGGGACGTCTCGCGATACCATAAACCATCTTTTCGTGGCGTCAACCTGCAGATTTCTATTAATTTGACAAAGGGTTTGATCATGTGCCGTATTCGCCCTATTGGCTCACGCATGCCGATAGCATTTGCATTTGATCGCACCGAACTATATTTCAGGTCCCGTGCTATTCTTGCCACACTAGCTCACGTGCTGAAGCCATACCTTTGGCGATACCCCTGAAGTTTTACTTTTGGCGATATCCTTTTCATGGCGAGATCCCCAGTATGGCGAGATCTCCTACATGGAGAGATCCCCTGCATGGCGAGATCCTTGAAGACTTACTTTTGGCAAGATCGCCTTCATGGAGAGATCCCCTACATGGTAAGATCCCCTACATGGTAAGATTTCCCAAGTGAAACATCTATGAGTTCTAAAGTGGTTGTCGAGGATTGCCTCCCCCACCCTGCCAGCTAGGTGAGAGCATGACAGTGGGAGACAGCTCGGGACTTGGCTTCAGAGCAATGATGATGTCCACCGAGGACCCCTACCCTGCCTGCTAGGTGAGAGCCTGATAGTGGGAGAAAGCTCGGGACTTGGCTCCAAAGAAACGGTGATGTCCATCGAGGACCCCTAGCCTGCTAGTTAGGTGAGAGCCTGGCAGTGGGAGAAAGATCGAGAATTAGCTCCAAAGCAAAGGTGATGTCCACCGAGGACCACTACCCTGCCAGCTAGGTGATAGCCTGACAGTGGGAGAAAGCACAAGATGTTTCTCCATAGCAAAGATGATGTCCACTGAGTACCCCTACCCAACCAGCTAGGTGAGAGCCTGACAATGGGAGAAAGCTCGGGACTTGGATCCAGAGCAAAGATGATGTCCACCAAGGACCCCTACCCTGCCAGCTACGTGGGAGCCTGACAGTGGGAGAAAGCTCGGGACTTGGCTGCAGAGCAAAGGTGATGTCCAACGAGGACCACTACCCTGCCAGCTATGTGAGAGCCTAATAGTAGGAGAAAGCTCAGGACTTGGCTCCAAAGCAAAGGTGGTGTCCATAGAGGATGCCTACCGTGCCAGCTAGGTGAGAGCCTGATAGTAGGAGAAAGCTCAGGACTTGGCTCAAGAGAAAAGATGGTGTCCACCGAGGACCCCTACCCTGCCATCTAGGTGAGAGCCTGACAGTAGGAGAAAGCTCTAGACATGGCTTCAGAGCAAAGATGATGTCCCCTATGGTCCCCTACCCTGCCATCATGGTGTGAGCCTGATAGTGGGATAAAGCTCGGGAATTGGTTTCTGAGCAAAGAAAATGTCCAACGAGGACCCCTACCCTACCAGCTAGGTGGGAACCTGACAGTGGGTGATAGCTTGGGAATTGGCTCCAGAGCAAAGGCGATGTCCACCGAGGACCACTACCCTACCAGCTAGGTGAGATCCTGAGAGTGGGAGAAAGATCAGGACTTAGCTCCATAACAAAGGTGATGTCAATCGAGGACACCAACCCTACCAGATAGGTGGGTGCCTGATAGTGGGAGAAAGCTCGGGACTTGGCTCTAGAGCAAAGGTGATGTCCACAGAGGACCCCTACCCTGCCAGCTAGGTGAGAGCCTGACAGTGGGTGAAAGCTCGGGAATTGGATCCAGAGCAAAGGTGATGTCAATCGAGGTCCCCGACCTTGCCAGCTAGGTGGGAGCATAATAGTGGGAGAAAGGTCGGGACTTGGCTCCAGAGCAAAGGTGATGTCCACCGAGGACCCCTACCGTACCAACTAAGTGTGAGCCTGACAGTGGAAGAAAGCTCGAGACTTAGCCCTAGAGAAAAGGTGATGTCCACCGAGGACACCTACCCTGCCAGCTAGGTGGGATCCTGACAGTGGGAGAAAGCTCTGGACTTAGCACCTGAGCAAAGATGATGTCCACCGAGGACCCCTACCCTGCCAGCTAGGCGAGAGCCCGATAGTGTGAGAAAGCTTGGGACTTGGCTCCAGAGCAAAGATGATGTCCACCAAGGACCCATACACTGCCAGCTAGGTGGGAGCCTGACAGTGGGAGAAATCTCGGGATTTGCCTCCAGAGTAAAGATGATGTCCACCGAGGACCACTACCCTGCCCGATAGGTGAGAGCCTGACTGTGGGAGAAAGCTCAGGACTTGGATCCAGAGCAAAGGTGATGTCCAACGAGGACCCCTACCCTTCCAGCTAGGTGGGAGCCTGACAGTGGGATAAATCTCAGGACTTGGATCCGGAGCAAACGTGATGTCCACTGAGGTCCCCTACCCTGCCAGCTAGGTGAGAGCCTCACAGTGGGAGAAAGGTCGGGACTTGGCTCCAGAGCAAAGGTGATGTCCACCGAGGACCCATACCCTGCTAGCTAGGTGAGTGCCTGATAGTGGGACAAAGCTCGTGATTTGGCTCCAGAGCAAAGGTGATGTCCACTAAGGACCCCTATCCCGCCAGCTAGGTGGGAGCCTGACAGTGGGAGAAAGCTTGGGACTTGGATCCAGAGCAAAGGAGATGTCCACTGAGGACCCCTACCCTGTCAGCTATGTGGGAGCCTGACAGTGGGAGAAAGCTCGGGACATGGCTCCAGAGAAAAGGTGATGTCCACCGAGGACCCCTACCCTGCCAGCTATGTGGGAGCCTGACAGTGGGAGAAAGCTCGGGACTTGGCTCCAGAGCAAAGATGATGCCCACCGAGGACCCCTACACTGTTAGCTAGGTGAGAGCCTAATAGTGGGAGAAAGCTCGAGACTTGGACGGATCTTCCATTCATTCACAAATTCTACTGCCAAATATCAATAATACCAAGGAATTTTATACCAAAAAGGTATAGCGTACATGGTTAATGGGTAGTCCTCCACTCTGCCTTCTTGCCTTCTCTTCGGGTGGCCTCTCCTTCACCTCCTCAGGGTTATTGCCATAAATAATTGTTGATCGAGGTAAGTGTTTCCCTGGCCGTGCCTCCAGCCGGGTTGATTGTTCGGCTCCTGACGCACCCACCTTGCTGTTGTTGTTGTTGTTGTTTGTGTTGATCCCCCTGCCTGGGCTCCGCTCTCCTTGCCTCCCAGCCTTGGCCACCTCTTGACCCCTTCTCTTCCTCCATAGGCCACCTGGCCGGCTTCCGGGTAAACTCCAGGTTCGACGCCTCCATTTTTTCCCTCGCTACCCTCTCCATCAGCACCTTGTAGGAGAGAGACGGTACCCTCTTCAACTCCATCCTGAAGAAACCCTATTGCAGCCCCAAAGTGAAGGTCATCATCAGGGTGTCCACTGGCATCTCTTTCATCTGGGTGACCTCTTCCTGAAACCGATCCACATAACTCCCTAAGGTCTCGTTTACTCCCTACTTGATGCGAAACAGGGACTCTGAATCTCACTTCCTCGTCTTGGAGGTGGTGAACCTCAACATAAACCCCTAGCACAGGGACTCGAAGCAATATATTAGGTTGGCCAGTAAATGGTGGAACCACTCCCTCGCCTTCTCCTTCAAAGGGACGTCAAAGAGCCTACACTTGAAGGCATCTGATATTTGCCTTATGGAAATGGTATCCTCGAACCACTGCACATGTTGCACCGGTCATACCGGCCCGCATAGTTGGACATGTCTGGCTCCCGAAACCCCTCTAGAACTGGAGCTAAAGAAATCAACTCACTGAGGGGGCTGCCTTCCCCTGCTGGGCGAGCCAGGAGATCTTGCACCCCATCTCGCAGAACCAACCTCCCCATGCCGAGTCGGGGATTAGCACTCACCCCCGTAGCTCGCGCTCGCCTCCTCCATCTACTAACTCCTTCCCGGCTCGCCTGCCGGTTGCATCATCGCCTAGTGTCGGGGAGGCGATTACTGGAGCAGTTGTCGTCGAGCACTCGGCATGCTCGCCGAGTGCGAACCGGACATGTCCAAGCACGTCCTGCATAAATCCTCGAACATCCCCACCATGGCTCGAGGCGGAGGGGGTGGCGAGTCGGCCCTGACTGAACCTTACCCTTCACCTCCATTCATCGAGCTCGCAGAAGATTTTCTGTGCTGACCACTATCCTTGCTCACCGCACCAAAAATGTTGAAACCGAAAACTCGGTCTCTATGGAGTTCACCCTTGGGGATGGGGTGATTGCACACCTACTTCTCTCCTGCAAGCCAAATAATAAAGGAAAAGAGTGGGGAATTGACCCAAGGGCACGGCGTGGAGGTCCCACCACACACTCGGATGATTTTAGAGTGCTTCCCATCCTTAGTCAAATGACGAGCTAAGGCAACCTCATAAAGCGCTAGAAAACTGGGGAACAAGTGAGCGTGCCTTTTGAGGTGCCCCCTTCAGTCTATTTATAGATTTCTAAAAACGGCCTGCAAATAGCCAACCTCCGCTGTTTTGAACCGCTATGTGCAGTCCAGGTTGGCCTACCAACAACTTAAATCCGTTGTTCTGGGAGGCTAGGGGCAGACCAATGGGAGCAAAATGGTGAAAATACATCATATGTCATTGGGCGAGCGATCCTCAAAGACACCCACTCGTCCCGGGCGGCGAGTGCTCGATGGAGCTGACACTCGCCACTTCTTCTCGGCCTTTGGCGAGTGCGAGCCCGACTAGCCCTACTTGCCTGCTACTTGCCGAATGTCTCTGGGGCGAGTGCGAGCCCGGCTGGACCTACTCTCCTGCTACTTGCAGAATGCCTCTGGGGCGAGTGCGAGCCAGCCTGCTTACCTCAGGCGGGAGCCAAAATATCAAAGGGCGATGAGTGGAGAAGCATGACTCAACGCCATAGACAAGAGGGCGCCGACAACATCGAGTGGGGCAACATCACTCAACGCCATAGCAAGGAGGGTGTCGAGAGAACCGAGTGGAGCAACATCACTCAACGCCAAAGCCAGGAGGGCGCCAGTGGGGTTAAAATTTAAATGAAGTGACAAAAAATAGCTGGGCGAGTGGCCCTCTGATACATCCACTCACTCGGGGTGGCGAGTGCTCGATCGAGCTGGCACTCACCGCTTCTGCACGGCCCTGGGCGAGTGCGGGCATGGCCTGCTCCAGTGGCCTAGTACCTGCCAAGCCCCAGAGGCGAGTGCAAGACCGCTTTCCCCACTCGCCAACTGCTTGTCGAGAGCCTGGCAGAGTGCGAGCCTGCTTGCCCAACTCGCCCTTCACATGTCCCGCCCTTTGGGACTGTGCTAAACTTCGCCGCTTTTGATCCTTCTTGCCTCACTCATCAGATACATGTTTGTACAGTTTCCAGAAAGAGATTTTGGACATTGAGATCGTCGATCAAGAAAAGTATCGGGTGAATCTAATACATGCTCTGCATGAAGGACCACGTAAGTTTGAGGCTAATGTCTGAGCACCAATAAAATATCAAGATTTGATTGGCTTAGCCAACTCATACATTCGTGGTGAGAAGAGCTATCCCAACTTCATCTCCAGGCTTGTAGCAGAGAAAGATTCTTCTCCTTACAAGCAACATCTGAGGTCTCCTTGGAAAGATTTTCCATCCCACGCAAGGAAGGGAACAAAGTTTCAACGTCATCGACACCTCTTCCCGGGCCAGGATCGTGCCCGAGATCAAATGTTACTATTACCAGCCCCAGCTCCGCAAGCAGCTTTGATTCATTAGCAGCAAGATGATGACTTGGTATAGTCCGAACTGGATGAGTCCATGCAAGAAGTAAGCAAAATCATGAAGGGTAAGGCTAATTACAAAATGCCTTACCAGCCGGTAGATCAAAGATCAAATGATTCAGATCTGTTTTGTGAGTTTCACAAAGAAGGCAGGCATTCAACTGAAAAATGTCGAGCATTTCTTCAACTGGTGCAAAAGATGATGAGGCAGGGTAAGATGTGTGACTTGTTCCCAAAGGATAGCCACTCTAATCCGTCTACTTCAAATGGCAAAGAGGTAGCAGACATTCTATGCTGCTCAAATGGGGTGAGCCAAATCAACGATGACACCAACTTCATTTTTTGTGAGACCATTGATGTGAATGATGTAGGCACACTTGGAAATCTATTCTGAAGTGAAGGACATCGCAGTTCCAAAATCTCCTCGCAATCATTGTCGGTTATTTTTACTTTAAATTCTTCAAACATTTTCTTTCTAAAAACACTTCTAAGTATTTCTTTCATTCATTTCAATAAATTTTACGTCAGAGATCCCGTACTGACACATTTCCCTTCTTGGAGTGCTTCCTCCTCTAATTTCTCTTTGCCAAAGAGATCACTGAACCACCGAGATATCACCGAGTCTTGCTTGGGTCCCCTCGACGTTGGACACTGGCGAAAGACCACAATGACCACATATAGTGGGGAGTATTCGTGTATGTGTAGTGGGAGCCATCCAAATCTCGTGCGGAGGATTACAGGACTTCAGATCCTGGCTGGTATCTAACACAAAGTGTGCATCAATGGAGGTCCCATGTGTTAGCTCTATTGTGCTCCGCTATGGATACATTACAGTTACAATGATTTTTGCTTGACAAGCAATGACGATCAAGTGTAGCCTTGTCTCTTCAATCATCTCATGACTGTAATAGTCGAATACTCTATGGTACTCTCAATCCATGCTTTCGCGGGGCCCACAATTTCACTGATCAACGATGCTTGTAACACGAGGCTTGAGAGCAGTGTGTCTTTCGTTCCATCTCAGGATTCTGTTCATTTCTTTTTTTCGTGCCCTCCTAAAGGAATGTGGCTAGTCCGCTCTATGTAGGACTACACTCTTGATGACCTTTCATGGGCAGGCAATGTTTACGGCCCCCGGGGAACCACTGTGGCGCATCCAGCCTTTTCTGGTCATCTTCGGGTGTAGACCTCCTCTTTCATTTTGCCTTCTTACAGGTTGACAGGTTAAATCCAACCTAACAAAAAGATTTCCAACATCTTTTTTGCTTGTGCTCACCTTGTATACTCGGCTTGCATGAAGCTCTATCAGATGATGATTATCAAGCACTATGTTACTCTTACTAGGTGTTATTGCAACCAATCACTAATTGATAGTCAGAGAATCTGGTTCTCTTTATAAATAAACTATTTAGTTGAAGTCTAGTCAGTATTTTAATTTTACTGATTTGGATTTCATACTGAGATATCATATCTGTTGAAACCGAAAATCGGCCTCTGTGGAGTTCTCCCTTGGGGAAGGGGTGATCGCACACCTACTTCTATCCTACACGTCAAACAACAAGAAGATGAAGAAGAAGGAAAAATTGACTCAAGGGCTCGGCGGGATGTCCCACCACACACCCGGAAGATCTTTGAGTGCTTCCCCTCCTTAGCCAAGAGCTGAGCTATTGCAACCTCAGAAAGTGCTAAAAGACAGGGGAGCAGAAAAAGCATGCCATCTGAGGTGCCCCATTGGGTCCTATTTATAGATATCTGAAAATGGCATGCAAATAGCCAACTTTCGCTGTTTTGAACAGCTATGTGTAGCCCAACTTGGTCTGCCAACAGTGTAACTCAGTTGTTCTGAGTGACTAGGGGCAGACCAATGGGTCCAGCCTGGTAAAAACATGTCACAGGCTTGGGCGAGCTGGGTAGCTCGACCACTCCAGAAGGTTCTGCTCGCACGCTACTTTGCCGAGCTGGTCAGTGCGAGTGCGAGCTGGGCCACTATGCTCTCCCTTAGATCGACCTCCATTAGTCGAGCTCAGGTCGTCGGAAATCGGGCTTAGCTCGGCGAATGCCGAGCTCGTGCTTCAGATCTCTCTGCCGAGCTTGCCTGGGGCCTGGGTGGTTTGATCCGGCCGGTCTAATTCCTGGCGACCCCACTCGCCGGATACGGGGTTGTACACAATACCCGCTCTTTTTGAGCTTCGCAATGCTCGAAAAGAATCATCCAACCCCCAAGTGTCCGGAGAGTGTGGCAGGAGCCAGAGAGAATCTTCCAGTGGGGTCCACCTGCGGCTATATATATACGTCTGCCTACCTAGGTGACTTGCCATTCCCTTCGGTCTGATCTTGTCGGGATGCCGATCCCTAAGAAGATCCAAGAGAGGCTCGCCCGAGTTTGCGAGACTGTCGCCATTTACGTTGCCGACCTGACTGTGGTTCCCCTCGACATCCCGCAGAGCGGCTGGGCCGAGCCCAATCCAGCCAAGAGGGCGAAGCCGTTTCCCAAAGCGGACGAGCACATCTATGATGACCTGAAAACCACCCTGGAACATGGGACCGTCTCCTCCACTCTGCCTTCCCTTGATAAGGGGAAAAATATCGTCGATCTCTACGACGAACCGGATGGCCAATGGGATGGCTCTAAGATCCCGGCACCGCGAGCTAAGACCCCCTTTGGTGACTCGCCACATAAGACCCCAGAGAATCCCCCACGGGATCCGTCGCCCCACTTCGGGATCTTGGGGCTGGACTCGCGGAAGCCGGACTTGCCAGTTCGTGCCTCCTCACCCAAACGACTTGCTGGGGCCGCGGGGGGAGTTGTCTGGGCCATCCCTGTTCCGGGCTTCAACCTCCTCTCACCACGAATACACCGCCCAGGTCGTGGTAAGTATCTGATACTGGTCCCTCCCCACACCTTCTTGGAGGTGCCAAGTTCGTCAGGTAAGCCAGCCTCCGGTTTTTCCCTGTAATTTTCCGAGACTTTTGCCTCTTGAACTAATGTTTAACTCTTCGTAGCTCTTCCCAGCCAGTCAGGGGCTGATGAGTCTCGCGACTGTCCTGCTGCTCCCATCTTCCCTCCGCGAACTCGTTGGATTCCTACCTGGGTCCTGAAGTGAAGAACGACGAGCTAACGAGGATTGGTATTCAGCTCTTCAGGAAGGTGGTGCGCGGGCAGCGCCAGGTGCAGGAGGATAATGAGGCGATGCATCGCGACTATGTGTGGCTACCGGACGAGGTGAGGGGCGACCCGGCGGGCAAGCCGACATCCCCATCCTGACTGTTGGACGAGATCTATGAAGGCCTCCTGCTCGCCCAGAGATACTCGGGGCGGATTTGTGAGCTCCTCAGCTTGCTAAAATCTGGAGGGCAGGGGATGCGAGGCCGGGTTAGGTAGAAATGGCTCCATTCCTGAACCTACCGGCCCTCACCTCCTGCTCTCCTTAGCTCGCACGTCCTCCCCATGCATTTAATTTTTCTAGTACATTTTCCTAGTGTCTGTAATAACTTGAACATTAGATTCTATTTCCTAATATTTGAATAATAATAGTGTGCCTTATATTCAGCTCGGCACATCACGAGGAGAGTCTTAGGAATCAGCGAGCTGGGATTGGCGAGCCGGGGCAGGTGAGCTGGACTGAACGGCCAGCTCGAGCTCAGGTTTTCTTTTTCTATAAATAGGCCCCCTCCTGACCAACCCCGTGCCACCGCCTTTATTGCATACTCTCTCCACTAGCTTACTTCTCTGTTCTCGCGTCCCCGCTCCCGGCCTTTGCGCGAGCATGGGCAAGACAAATCCGGATGCTGATGGCCGCAACAAGTGCGCCCAGCACTTTGCAGATTACTGCTTCTTCGAGGGAAACACAAGCGAGGCGGAGCTCGCTGAGTTCGTCGACGACTACATGCCTTCCGGATTTGAGGGGCGTCGTCCCAAGGATTGGAATGCAATCAATTCTTTCTACCCCGACGAGCTCGCCTTCCCCATCTCGCATTTTGAGGTGGGGTTGTGCCTCCAGCTCTGGACGGAGATCGGCCTGATTCTGAAGTACTACGGCGCGGTGCCCACGCAACTGAACTTGAACTCCGTCGCAATGATGGTGTTGTTCGCGTTTTACCTCTGCCAGGAGTGGATAGAGTTCAACCTGAATGTTTTCAGGAAACTCTTCTCGTACAAGGCGACCCCGGATGGCGTCGCCTACTTTGGGGGCTCTCTGATAATGGTTCACGAGATCACAAACAAGCATCACAACTGGATGACCAAGACCTCCTTTATCAATGGTGATCTTAGCAACATCCCTTACTCGCCCCAGCAGAAGGGCTAGGAGGTGTACAACCCCCCTGCCGTGTCTGGCAACGACGCCGAGCTCCATAAATTCTTCCTCCACAAAGACTATGAGGTCTCCTATCTGCGAAGGTGCTTCGGCGGTCTCCACCCTCTTCTTCCTGGCGAAGGTATTCATTCTCCTTCTTGCTTGGCGCGCCAAATTGTCATGGGAATTTTCTAAGTTTTTCTGTGCAGGGGAATGGCTGATTACTGCGAACCCGCCGTTTGCGGAGTCGGGGTTATTTCCTGAACCCCCTCGAGCATAAGAAGGCCACGACAGCGGCCTGCGGAGATAAGCTGGCTTTATCTAAGCCCTCGTCCAGCAAGAGGCGACAAGATCCTGCGGGGTCGAGCACGCCCCAGTGCCATCAGCCACAGAAGAAGATGAAGAGGGCTGTGGTGGCTCCCCGGGCGAGGCAACAACAATAACAACAATCGCCGAAGTACATGAGTTCGCCCGAGACTCCTCTGGATGGGTCGCCGGAGAGCCCGATGTGAGAGATCACGAACAAGGGGCAGCGGGGTGTCGAGTCCTCTACTCCCCCTGCTAAGAAGAAGGTGGCCAGCGAGCCAAGCGTATCGGGTGCGCCTAAAGGCCACCCCCTCTTAGGTTTTGGGGGGAGGTGGAAGGACTCAGCTGGTGAGCCCATGGTTCAATGGGATGAGCTCGCCCACCAAGTCTCCATCTCCACCCTCCACCCTTCCTGGGCTGACCGTGAGCTCTCCACCGGTTACGCCTACGTGCTTGGTTTCGGCCTCTATGGCCACGAGGATGCCGAGGCCTCGAAGGGCATGGCCCTGCGGCAGCTCGGCCATGAGGGCATGCAGGCCCACATGCGGGCCATGGAGATACACCATATGATCATCTGCCGCAGCTTCAATCTCAGCAACCACCTGCAAAAAACCGAGAAGGCACGTGACGTGGCTAAAGACAAGGCTGTCGGGCTGGCGAGGAAGCTCGGTATTGGTGAGAACTAGCTCGCTCAAAACGTCAACGGGCTGGTAAGAACCTGCTCGTTTCCTCCCCTTTTTACTTGGGATTTTTCAGTCTTCTTATCATAATCACGTTCCTTTAGGATACCAAGGCTGCCGAGGAGCTGCGGGCTCGCGCTGCCGAGCTGGAAGGGGAAAACGACCAGCTGCACGCCGGCCTTGCCGGGTTGGAGGTGAATGATCAGCTGCCTGCCTGCCTTGCTGGGATGGAGGAGAAGAACCAGGAGTTGCAGGAAGAGAATATGGGTCTCCTCCGTGATGTCCATCTCTAGGCTGAGATCCTCCTCCCTCCGGGCAACATGGAGCCCCCCTACCCGTACAAGAGTCCCAGGGTTTTTGGCGAGGCCGACGTCGCTGAATGGCTGCGAGTCAACTCGATTGCTGCCACCAAGTGCACCCTCTAGATGATGAAAGATACTGGAGTGCCGGTGGAGGGCTGTGAGGAGGTCACAGCCCGGGACCTGATGTTGAGCCTATTTCCAGCGACGCCGCCCAGTGAGAAGGAGGATAGTCTGTACCGACTCTTCGGGAAGGACTTCAAAGATGATGTATCTACCGGCAGGAGCGGAGATGGCCGGTCCGGAGGGGGAGGCGAGAGCTGATTTTCCCCCCTCCTTTTTTTCTTTATTTTTTGTAATCTCCCTGAGGCGAACTCCAGTTGTAATAATCATTTCCATAATTGAATATGATTTTTATATGCTCTATTTTTCCTCTTGAGCCTTCCTATTGTGATACGCATGCTCGCGAGCCCTTCCCCGACGACCTCGCGTAGATAGATTTCGCGATTAGGATGTGTGTTAGGATGTTCCCGAGAGCACACCTTGAGAGCTCGCCGGCTTCAAACGTTCTGGATATGGACTACTCGCCATACTGGGCGTAATACCCCCCCCCCCCCCCCAGCTCGCTCGCGAGCTGCTGACATCTTCACCGATACAAACCAAAATCATTGCGAGCTGCTTAACTCTTTACCAGTACGATCCAAAATCCTAAAACGTTTACAAGTAGAACTGAGGAGGTGCGAAGTGCCCTGCAAGAGCCGCCTCCATCAGCGAGAACCAAGGGCTTAGCTTGCCACCCTTTTGCCGATGCCGAGACGAACTTGCAAGTCTCGACTCGCCAGTGTCGAACCCCTCCTGCCTTTAGGAAGTGGCATTCTTAGGTAACATCTGGGGAGTAGATCTTACCTGAGCGACTTCCAGCCCTGCTAGCTAGGTGAGAGCCTGGCAGCGAGATCTGCTCGAGGTCTGAGTAGACACCGTTGAGTGACTTCCATCCCTGCCAGCTAGGTGAGAGCCTGGCAGTGGGATCTGCTCGGGGTCTGAGTTGACACCATCGAGTGACTTCCAGCCCTGCCAGCTAGGTGGGAGCCAGGCAGCGGGATCTTCTCGGGGTCTGAGTAGACACCGTCGGGTGACTTCTAGCCCTGCCAGCTAGGTGTGAGGCTGGCAGCGGGATCTGCTTGGGGTCTGAGTTGACACCATCGAGTGACTTCCAGCCCAGCCAGCTAGGTGGGAGCCTGGTAGCGAGATCTGCTCGGGGTCTGAGTTGTCACCATCGAGTGACTTCCAGCCCTGCCAGCTAGGTGGGAGCCTGGCAGCGGGATCTTCTCGGGGTCTGAGTAGACACTGTCGAGTGACTTCCATCCCTGCCAGCTAGGCAAGAGCCTGGCAGCGGGATCTGCTCGGGGTCTGAGTTGACACCATCGAGTGACTTCCAGCCCTGCCAGCTAGGTAGGAGCCTAGCAGCAGGATCTTCTCGGGGTCTGAGTAGACACCATCGAGTGACTTCCAGCCCTGTCGGCTAGGTGGGAGCCTGGCAGCGGGATCTGCTCAGGGTCTGAGTTGACACCATCGAGTGACTTCCACCCCTACCAGCTATGTGAGAGCCTGGCAGCGGGTCCTGCTCGGGGTCTGAGTTGACTACATCGAGTGACTTCCAACCCTGCCAGCTAGGTGGGATCCTGAATGCGGGATCTGCTCGGGGTTTGAGTTGACACCATCGAGTGACTTCCAGCACTGCCAGCTAAGTGGGAGACTGGCAGAGGGATCTGCTCGGGGTCTGATTTGACACCGTCGAGTGACTTCTAGCCCTTCCAGCAAGGTGAGACCCTGGTAGTTTGATCTGCTCAGGGTTTGAGTTGGCACCATCGACTGACTTCCAGCCCTGCCAGCTAGGTGGGATCCTGGCAGCGGGATGTGCTCGGGGTCTGAGTTGACATCATCGACTGACTTCCAACCCTGCCAGCTAGGTGAGAGCCAGGCAGCGGGATCTGCTCGGGGTCTGAGTTGACACCATCGAGTGACTTCCAGCCCTGCCAGCTTGGTGGGTGCCTGGCAGCGGGATCTGCTCGAGGTCTGAGTTCACACCATCGAGTGACTTTCAGCCCTTCCAGCTCGGTGGGAGCCTGGTAGCAGGATCTGCTATAGGTCTACCGAATGTGTGCTCCATCCATTCCTATGATCTACATGAGGATTGGTACACCAAGAAGCTTTATTAAAAATAATGCGCAACTTACAAGTCTCAGGGATAAAATTATTTCAAGTCATCAAAGCTCCAGGTGAGACGTAGGGTCTCGCCCTCCACATTTCGGAGGCGATACCCTCCTAACTTTAATGCCTCTTTTACAATATATGGACCTTCCCAGTTGGGGTTGAGTTTTCCCATGGCTGCTGATCTTCCCGCTGCATCTACTTTCTTCAAAACCAAGTCTCCCTCCGCAAATTGCTTGACCCTGACGTGCTTGTCAAAGTACTTAGCCATTCTCCTCTTTATCTCTTCTTGTCGGATGGCGGAGGGGTCGCACAGCTCCTCCACCATGTCAAGGGAGATCCGTAGGTCTTCGTCATTTTCGGCCCGCTATTCTTCTCTGCCTTCCTCTGTCGCGACCAACCGGGGTGTCTGGACTTCAAACTCTATGGGAAGTACCGCCTCACATCCATGGGAGGGCTTGAAAGGGGTCTCCCCCGTTGTCGTGTTGGGGGTGGTCCTCAGGACCTAGAGGACCGAGGGAAGTTGCTCTACCCAACTCCCCTTCAGGTTCTCTACCTTTTTCTTCAGGAGGTTCACAATAATCTTATTTGACGCCTCCACCTGCCAGTTGCTCCTGGGGTGATGAACCGAGGCAAACCTGAGGTCAATCCCGAGCTGCTCGTAAAATCTGGAGAATTGTACACTAGAGAACCGAGGTCCAATATATGTGACGATGGACTGGGGTAGACCATGGCGGCAAATGATCTCTCCCCAAATGAAGTTTCTAATGACTTGGGAGGTCACCTTGGCTAGCGCCTTCACCTCCAACCACTTGGAGAAATAATCGAACATTACTAGTAGGAACCTCCTCTACCCGCTGGCCTTGGGGAATGATCCAACCAAATCCTTTCCCCAAATTGTAAAGGGCCAGTGGTTCGTGATGCTCTTGATGCACTGGTCTGGCTGTAATTGGAGGGGGGAAAACAACTAGCACTTGTGACACCTTCTCGTGAATTCTGCAGTGTCGTGTCCCAAGATTGGCCAAAAATATCTCTGCCTAACGATCCTCCCTTCCAGGGTACGACTCTCGGAGTGGCATCCACACTCCCCCGAGTGCACTTCTTCTAGGATCCTCTGCACTTCCCTCTCGGCCACGCAATGGGCCAACATCCCCGAGAGAGTCTTTTGATGTAACTGTCCATCCCGGAGGAGATAGTACGCCGACTTGTACCTGAACTTCTTCTTGTCCATCCCCTCCGGGTATTCCCCTGTAGAAATGAAGGTCGTGAATGGATCCATCCTTGAGGGGTGTTGGTTCACCTCCATCAGCTCTCCCTCTTCGATGGAAGGGCGGAATAGGTCAGTGATGGTACCCCCTGCCCGGGGACCATGCTTTGCCAGCTGATCAACCTGTTCATTCTCCTCCTGGTGTACTTGCCAGATGGAAAAAGTCTGGAACGTGCCGATGACCCCCTTTACTTTCGATAAGTATAGTTGAAGGGTATGCTTTCTTGCCTCGAACTCCCCGTTGATCTAGGAAGCCACCACCATGGAGTTAGTGAGGACCTCCACGTCGAGCAATCCCAGCTCCCTGGCCAGGCGCAACCCTGCTATAACAGCCTCATACTCGGCCTGGTTGTTGGTGATGGGGAAATGCACCAACACTGTTTGCTCGATCCTTGTCCCTTGGGGGCTCTCCAAGACTACTCCTACCCCCAAGGAATGTCTTCCGAAGCGCCGTCTACCTTTATGCTCCACGGAGCCGAGTGAGTGAGTTCTTCCTTCGCCACCTTGATCACGTAGTCGGCCAAAGAGTTGGCCATTGCTTGGGCCTTGATCGAGAGACGGGGGACGGAGGAGATGTCAAATTCGCTCAGCTCCACCAACCACTTAGCCAGCCGGACCGAATGCTCCACCCCCTCGAAGATGTTGCGGAGGGGGTAGTCAGGCACCACTCGGATGGAGTGTGGCTGGAAGTAGGGCCGGAGCCTCCGGGCTGAGATGATTAGAGAGAAGGCCAGCTTTTCCAAGATGGTATACCGAAGCTCGGTCTTCCACAGGACACGGCTCACATAATATATTGGGAGTTGCTTCTTCTCTTCTTCTCGGACCAGGACGCAGCTCAAGGCTTCCGTTCCGACCCTGAGATACAAAAATAGGTCCTCCCCCTCCTTCGGTCCTTGGAGCAGCGGAGCCTAGGTTAATTGCTTCTTCAAGGTTTGGAATGCCTCCTCGCACTTGCTTGTCCACTCGAATATTTGTCCCCCCTTAGCGTCTTGAAGAAGGGGGAGCACTTCTCCCCGGCCCGGGAAAGGAACCAGCTCAATCCCACCAGCTTCCCTGTCAATCGTTGCACCTCCTTAGCATCTCGAGGCAACCCCAGCTCCATGATTGCTTTGACCTTATCAGGATTCGGATCGACACCCGCGGGGGTGAGGAGATGTCTCAGGAACTTGCCCTGGTTTGCCATAAACATGCACTTCAGGGGATTCAGCCGCATCTTATATTTGCGCCTGGTGGCGAAGGTCTCCTCCAGATCTTAAGGTGATAGACCACATCCCGACTCTTGATCATGACGCCATCTACGTATACTTCCAAGTTCCTCCCCTTTTGATCCGGAAGACCCAGTCCATCATCTTCTGGTAGGTTTCTCCTGCATTCTTCAATCCAAAGGGAATCATTCTGTAGCAGTAGTACCCATCCCCCATGATGAACGAGACATCCTTGATGTCTCGGGGGTGCATCCTGATCTGTTGATAACCTGAAAACGCATCCAAGAAACTCATTATAGGAAACCCGATGGCTGAGTAAACCAACGCGTCGATCTAAGTCAAGGGATTATAGTCCTTAGGGCATGATTTATTAAGCAAAGAAAAATCAAAACACATACGCCACCGACCATCTCCTTTTTTAACCATAACAACATTGGAGACCCAGCCGAGGTACTAAATTTTGGATACAAAGATATCCTTGAGGAGTTTGGCCACCTCCTCCCTGATGGGCTCGGCCAGCTTGTCCGCGGTTGATCTCTTCTTCAGCTAGATGGGGCGGGCTCCCAGATCCAAGTTGAGGCGATGGCAGGACACGTCGGCATCGATCCCAAGCATCTCCGCTGCGCTCCATGCGAAGATATCCATGTTCTTTTGGATGCACGCTAGCATCCTTCCTTGAGCCTCAGGAGTCAGCCCCCCGCTAACGCGAACCTTCTCTACCCTGCCTCTAAGGGTGAGAACCTCCATCCCCACCACCTCTTCCACAGCCTCCAGCCTGGACTACTTCCCCCATTCTTAGACATCCCTCTTCTCTGGGACAAGGACTTCCGCCCCACTTCTTCTTCTATGGCCATCGCCTCGGCCAACCGCTGAACTTCCCCTGCCACCTCCTGGGTGCAGTTCTCTTCTACCCCCATCCCCTCTCTGCCGGCCTCCTACTCTGCCTCCTGTATCCTCTGCTCCATCTCCTCAGCCCCCTCCTGCCAAGAGATAGAGTTTACGGTGGTGTCGTAGCACTCCCTTGCTACTTTGGGGTCACCCCGAACCTGAACCTTGGTCCCCTCGACGTTGAGCTTTAGGCACTGGTGGAAGGACGAGGGGATGCAGCGGAAGGTGCTGATGAGGGGCCTTCCAAAGATTCCGTTGTAGCTACTGGAGGCATCCACGATGACAAACCGACAATTGTGGGATAGCCCACCTAGAGTGACGTGGAGCCCCACTCCTCCTTCTACCTCCTTCCTCTCCCCTGAGAATCCGAACAAGGGGCCATCTTACGCCAGCACCCTCCTTGCCTCTACCTTCATCGTGTCGAATGCATTTTTGAAGATGACGTTGACGGAGCTCCCGTTATCAATGAGGATCCTAGAGACGGTGAAATTCTCGACGGCTGTCTGGATGACCAGCGCATCGTAGAAGGGATCCTTATGATCTGGCATGTCACTTCTGGAGAAGGTGATTTTTTCTTCCGGGGGTGGGGTCTGAGAGGTAGATCCGATGCTCCGACGGTACATAGTGTGGAGGCTCGCCTTTCGAGAAGCCTTAATCCCCCCTCCCCTGCCCCCCTGTGGATTACTTTGATTCCTCTTCGGGTTCCCACATCCACCCGGTCCTCACATCTATCTTCTTTCGCCCGAGGCAGGACCTCTACTATCCTCACCTCCTGGTGACCTTACTTCAGATGTTGCTCCCTGTTCCCTCTCATTTCGAGGAACTCCGGGCACGTACCTGTGGCGTGCCCCTCTTCCTGGTGGAAGTCACAATATGGCAACTCCACCCTGACTTCTCACCTCTTCCTCCTTGTTGATCTCCTCCTCTCCCCCATGGCTATGGCTATTGCCTGCTCTCCTCCTCTCCCCCCTGGTGGTTGTCCCTTCATTGGTAACCTCTATGTGGCCCCTGATCCTGCCACTCGGGCCTACAGCCCAGCCGACGGTCCACCTCTTGATGCCCCCACCGTTGTTGTTGCTGCTGCTGTGGCTGCCGCTGCTCCTTCTGCTGGAGCTCGGCTCTCCTCTCCTCCTGGCCTGTACCAGCCATGGGCTCCTTCTCCTCCTCTATGTCCCACCTGTCCAATTTCCAGGCGAATTCCGGATTAGACGCATCCCCGTCGACTTCCCTCGCCGCCCTCTCCATCAGCTCCTCGAAGGAGAGATGCAACAATCTCTTCAGCTCCATCCTGAAGAAACCCTGTTGCAGCCCCAGGGTAAAGGCCATCATCAGGCTATGGCCCGGCATCACCTGGACCTGGGTTACCTCCTCTTGAAACCGGTTGACATAGCTTCCCATGGTATCATTCACCCCGTGCTTGATGTGGAACAGGGACTCCGACTCCTTCTTCCTCCTCTTGGAGGTGGTGAACCTCAATATAATCACTCGGCGCAGGTCCTCGAAGCAGTAAATGGTGCTGGTCGGCAGCTGATGAAACCACTCCCTCGTCTTCTCTTTGAGGGTGATGGCAAAGAGCCGACACTTGAAGCCGTCCGACATCTATCGGATTGACACCACGTCCTTGAACCATTGGACATGTTGGACCGGGTCTCCCTTCCCGGTATAGTAGGACATGTCGGGCTCCTCGAACCCTTCTGGAACTGGGACAGAAGAAACCAACTCGCTGAAGGGGCTGCCCAACTACCGGGCGAGTTGGAGGGTCTCGCGTGCTCGTCTCGCCGAGTCGACCTCCTCTTGCCCATCCGGGGAAGAGCACGCGCCTAGGGAGCTCGCTGACCCTTCCTTCCTCGGCAACCTCTTTCCCGGCTCGCCTGCCAGTAGCTTCCTCGCTTAGAGAGGGGGTCGCGAGCACGGGTATTGCTGGGGTCGAGCACTCGGCACGCGTGCTGAGTGCGAACCTGATGAGGCCTAGCACCTCCTACCTCAACTACTCGAACATCCCCACCGTGGCCAGAGTGGGTGGGAGTGGCGTGTCGGACATGTCCGAGCCTTTTCCTTATCCTCCTTTCATCAAGCTCGCCAAAGATTTTCTGTGCTGACCATGCTCCACGCTTACCACACCAAAATGTTGAAACCGAAAATCGGTCTATGTGGAGTTCTCCCTTGGGGAAGGGGTGATCGCACACCTACCTCTCTCCTGCAAGTCAAACAACAAGAAGAAGAAGGAAAAACTGACCCAATGGCTCGGCGGGAGGTCCCACCACACACCCGGAAGATCTTTGAGCGCTTCCCCTCCAAAGCCAAGAGCCGAGTTAAGGTAACCTCAGAAAGCGCTAGAAGACTGTGGAGCAGAAAAAGCATGCCCTCTGAGGTACCCCCTTGTGTCCTATTAATAGATATCTGAAAATGGCCTGCAAATAGCCAACCTCCTCTATTTTGAACAGCTATGTGCAACCCAACTTGGTCTGCCAACAGCATAACTCCGTTCTGAGTGGCTAGGGGCAGACCAACGGGGGCAGCCTGGTAAAAACACGTCACAAGCCTGGGCGAGCTGGGGAGCTCGGCCACCCCTGAAGGTTCTGCCCACACGCTGCTTTTCCGAGCTGGTCAGGGCGAATGCGAGCTGGGCCACTATGCTCGCCCTTCAATCAGCCTCTATTAGTCGTGCTCAGCTCGTCGGAAACCAGGCTTAGCTCGGCGAATGTCTAGCTCGGGGCCGACAAATACCGAGCTCGGGCTTCAGATCTCCCTGCCGAGCTCGCCTGGGGCCTCTGTGGTTTGAACTGGCTGGTCTAGTTCCTGGTCACCCCACTCGCCGGATACGAGGTTGTACAATATCTGACCACGTAAGAAGATTATTGATGTGGCTTAATTTCTACATGATTTTGCTCATTCAGTCAATAGCAGGGTTTGATGGATATTCTTTATGTATTCTAATCATATCATAGCACACAAACGTTTAGTATAAGATTTATCCATAAACTCCTCAGGTACTCAACTTACCTTTCTTTTTTATCTGCTACTTACTCTTCTTCTTGCAGAGGTTAGCAGATATTTGCAAGTTCACTTCAGGTACTTGCAATTTACTTTTCTATCATATTTGCTTCTCACTCCTCTTTTGCAGAAATTAGCAGATATTTTCAAGTTCTCTTCAAGTACTTGCAATTTACTTTTCTATTATATCTGCTTCTAACTCCTCTTTTACAGAAATTAGCAGATATTTGCAAGTTCTCTTCATGTACTTGCAATTAACATTTCTATCATATCGGCTTCTAACTGCTCTTTTGCAGAAATTAGCAGATATTTGTAAGTTCTTTTCAGGTACTTGCAATTTACTTTTCTATCATATCTGCTTCTAACTCCTCTTTTGCAGAAATTAGCAGATATGTGCAAATTCCCTTCTCATACTTACAACTTAGTTTTCTTTCATATCTGCCGCTCACTGTTTTCTTGCAGAGATTATCAGATATTTGCAAGTCCCCTTCAGGTACTTGCAACTTACTTTTCATTCACATATGTTGCTTATTCTTCCTTTGAAGAGGTTAACAGGTGCTTGCGAGTTTCCTTTAGGTACTTGCAAGTTACTTTCCTTCTATACTTCCTCTCATATTTGTTTTGAAGAGACTCAATGGAAGACATTCAAGTCTTCTTCGTTTTGCACAAGCAATTTGGGTACACACAAGATGTACCTCTTTTCTCCTGCATTAACTTTTCCTTTGCAGGAAAAAGATAGGTATTGGCAAACCTTTTCTGAGGAGAGACATCAAGTTCTATCTTTCCCTACCACTTATTTCTTCGAGGGGTGGATCACGATTTTCGTGGGTCTCCTACTTTTTTGAAGTTCCCTTCGGGACATAAAAAAGTGAGGGGATTATGTTAACCCAGAAATAGGCGATCCCTCCCTAAGGTAGCTAGCTTGTAAGTCGTGGCCTGCTCTAGGTTCCCCCTAGAGGCCGCGACCTGTCTCAGCCTTCTTGGGGTCTAGCGGATAAACTTCTTTATCCGCTCAGACCGTATGGCTAGGGTGGTCTCTGCAGTCTAACCTCCCAGGTCGTGCAGCAGCCGTTCGATCTGTAGCGGCTGCGGACTACTTCCACAGTCCGCCTATGTAGGCCGTGGGGTTAGATCGGCTAATCGCGCAATATTTCCCTCAATTCTAACAGGTGCGGACTACCTAACTAGATGGCGGAATCGCATTGCTATCCGCCCCGACCGCTCGGTAATCGCATGCTTAGTAGGAGG
Source organism: Platanthera guangdongensis (assembly GCA_039583875.1). NCBI lineage: Eukaryota > Viridiplantae > Streptophyta > Magnoliopsida > Asparagales > Orchidaceae > Platanthera > Platanthera guangdongensis. Next base: position 45,842,676 of record CM077167.1, on the reverse strand, counting down.
TGCGATCTGCTCACCATCTTGCTCCTGCAGGTTGCCCGGCCAGTAAGGTTACGTTATCGCCAGGCGACCACCCATTCTATAGGTGCGGAGAGCTCTCCGCTACATCCCAGTCCGCCAAGAAGAAGGTGACCTGCCTCCAGGTCGACCAATAGTGCATGATAAGCTTCAGGTCGCCAGTCAGGCGACAACTCCCCAGGTTGCCCACCAGCTGGGGCAACCTATACCACCTATACGCCAGTTATTCGCGGACTCGGTCTCAGTCTTCCTGAGGAAGGACTTGGCAGCATGACTGAAAACTCTTCATGAGACCACACAACACAACACGCACTCAACTCCAGCCCTCCAGAAAGTGGCAAGCTCACTCCTCCAGCAGGCGACCTGCTCCTTCTATTCGGCAGAAGGCGGTGGACTCGTCTCCATACAGCAGTACAGGCGAACTTAACCTAGCCGATACGAGCTAGGCGTTCTCATTTTGCAGTTCTCCAGGAGCACTCCAGCTTTCTAGTACCCGCTTCTTCGCAGCAGTAGGTGAACTACTCGTTAGCTCGCATAGCTTGGTGCGAGCTCGCTTAGTGCAGCAGAGGAGGACTCGCCCTAGTCCGCCAACAGCAGATCAGTTGAAGTGGACGTCATTCGCTCAATATAATGCGGACTTGGCAGATTCCTTGTCTACTTGAGCAACTCACCAGTATCATTGTGGTGACATCATCGAGTCCAGTTCTGGACATCACCTCCTTCGAACTATAAATAGACCCCCATACCTCTCATTTGAAGGGAACAACTCCCGGGAGACAATCATCACAACAAACCTTGCGGACACAATTTTCCTATCTGCGTGGTTAAACACCCTGTCTTTGTTCGCGGTTTTGGCTTCAGTGACCTCAGTGGTCCTTCAGGCTTGATCGCGCAGCCCGCACCACCTTATTTTGCGAGATGCGAGATCAATAGCTCGTGTAGTCTGCCGACCTCTCTGGTCAAACCGTGCGGCCTTTGGCATCTTCTTTCCTCTAGCCTCTAGCTTCCCCTTGTACCCATTATATTATCATGTAAAGGACTCAACTCAAGCTATAACACCGAATTATAATCAAAGGAAAGCCCGTCGCAAGAGTGATATTTAAGCCGCGGCGGGCGAAGTCTGTTGTTTCCACTGCAAGTGAACCCCTCTCCTCTCCTCTCTCGGCATCAACCTCTACCGCAAATCCCTAACCTTCAAAGTAACTGGCTGCTCGACAGTTACTCATCAACCTCCCATTATCCCCGCATCTCAGATCGAGTGTGCTCTACTCTCGAGCATGTAGAGACATTTCCCGCATCCGCTGCTCAGCAGTCTCTTCTCTTCCTCTTCTCCTCCATCAACATTATGAGTTTGAAGACCGTTATCTGTTGGTGCGCCCATTTTGCACATCAACATCAAGATCATCCTAGTCCAGATTTATGTAGAAGATATAATCTTTGGGTCTACTGATGATAACATCTGTAAGAAGTTTGCCAAACTTATGCAAGGACAGTTTGAGATGAGTAGTATGAGTGATCTTAAGTTCTTCTTGGGCCTCCAAGTAATATAGTCTTAGGATGGATTGTCCATTTCTCAGTCTAATTTCACTAGGGAGTTAATTATAATATTTGGTATGGAGAGTGCCTCCATAATGAAAACTCTCATGGGGTCAAGTATGTCAATAGACAAGGCTGGGATAGGAAAACAGATTAATGAATCCTTGTATAGCGGTATAATTGGCTCCCTCCTCTATCTTACTGCTACTAGGTCAAACATCATGTATGATACATGTGTTTGTGCTAGATACCATGCTTGCCATAAGGAGTCTCATTATTCTACTGCAAAAAGATTTCTAAGTTATCATAAGGGCACAGTAGATCTTGGCCTATGATACCCTAGGAGTAGTGATTTTGAGCTAACTGGGTATTCAGATGGAGATTTTGCAGGCTGTAGAGAAGACAGGAAAAGCACATCTGGCTCCTGTCAATTCTTAGGAGTAAGACTTGTATCATGGAGCAGCAAAAAGCAGACTACAGTTGCAATATCAACAGCTGAGTCAGAATATATATTAGCAGGGAGTTGTTGTTCTCAACTGCTATGGATCCAGCACCAGCTCCAGGACTTCAACCTAAAGCTAAGTAACACTCCAATATATTGTTATTCTACTACTGCAATCTCTATTGCTATGAATCCTGTCTCTCATAGCAGGACTAAGCACATAGATATTAGGTATCACTTTATTAGAGAGCATGCGGCATGTGAAGACATCATTCTTGAATTTGTCCCTATTGACAAGCAAGTAGCTAATATCTTCACCAAACCACTAGATGAAACCAAGTTCAACACCTTCATATTTGAATTGGGTATGTTGAATTTGGTTCAGCTTCAGTAGCTCTGCATATATTTTTGCTTGTTGCAGGTAGCATTAATCTCTAAAGGGTAAACAAAGGAGAAATTGTCTAAGTGTCCAGGCATCGAGTGTGTAAGACCCCCCCCCCCCCCCCCCCCGCCCGGATCCCAAAACACGACACGAAGGGGGAGTCTTATGCCCGGAACAGCCGCATTGCGGTAGCATTAGTACACGGCTATCCTGTACCACAAGACGCCTATTCCGCTGGCTCCAACAATATCAATAGAACATGACAACCTAACCAAATATAATAAGCAAGCAGAAGTCAAAATCCACACTAAGTATATAATGTCCAAATACATCAATAAGGAGAAGCTAAAACATGCTTCTACAATTTATCAGAGTACAGCTAAACATTGCCCAAATGGGCTACATCAGAGTATCAAATACTAACATCAATAACTGATGGTATCGACGACACCGTCACTTCAGGCCCTATCGTCCTGGCCTGGCTGTCCTGCTGCGTAATCTGCGGCTACTCTACCTACGGCGTGACCTCCTAAAAAAGGGAAGACGTAGCAACCGTTAGTCGAAACGACTAAGTGGTTTCATATCCGCTCCCCCGGCGACTCCTCGGCACCGGGCGGAGAAAGAGAACAAGAGTACATTACATATATAATAAGTATAAAAGTACAAACAGGTGACAAGGTACATGAGTATCAATGTATAACTAGCAGTTCTACAAAAGCTATCAATATATAAACTAACAATTCTACAAGTACTAGAATACACCAAGTGTAAGTATCTACAACAGGAAAGTAACTTAACTTATAAGGATGCCCATACATGCTTATAAGTTAAGGATCGGTTTGCATAAAGTAACTCATCGTATAAGAGTGCCCATATAAACTTATACGGTGAGGATCTTGTTGTGCAATGTTATGATATGCCATGTATGCTATGCAATTACTCGCCCATGCACCCGCTATGTCGACATAGACCTTTAGTTCCCACTTTTCGAGCAGGTAGCTAACCTCTCAGGCATCAGCCACTGTGGCCAGGAGGTGACAGTAGAGCTGGCGTCTCTACTACTAGGCGGGTATCCACACTACTTTACCTAGGCCTCCGTACGCCTCAACGCTAAGAACACAACAGCGGAGCCCATGCGTACTATGGCCCAGCAGGAGCCTCGGGTAGATGTCCACCGAGGACCAAGCCACGAAATGACCTTGTGTTACCTGGAAGGAGCCTCGGAGTGAGCACGAGGACCAAGCCCAACCGTTCACCTGGCACAGAAGGAGTCCCGGGACGTGAACACCGAGGACCAAGCCCAACCGCCTAAAGTCTAACTGTTGACTCCCGTCGGTGTGACGACTGGCGAGCCCGTAGACCTTCCACACTATTCTTAACCCAGGATTATGACACCGCATGTCGACTCATAGCACATGCAAATACCACATTAACACAACATGGAAGGGGCCTCGGAAGTAAGCACGAGTACAGGGCCCAACCATCCATCCATACCTTATCTCCACACGACGAAAACAAGTGACGGTCAAAACCGCACTTACAAACTTCCACAATACTACCCATAGGGAGGCGACGCTCTAAGTATTGTACTACCAAATTCAATCCACTATTCAACATTCACATGGCCATGAGTTATCCTTCTATATGTCATTTCAAGTGATTTCAACATAATATATCAAGATGCACATGTATAAAAATCTACTAACTTCTAACAAGTCAAATCATTCAAGTATACTATCTTACAATTCGATCACATGGAATCCGATTAATAATCTTCATCATTTATGCAACTGAATTAATTACTCATAAGACTTTATCCAAGCCTCAAGATTACCTGCGATATTAGTGTCACTGATTCCAAATCCAAATGTTATAAACCCAGATTTTAAGTGCAGGAATAATCTGGACAGCAACTTCGACCGGAGATTCCTGAAGCTACATGAATCCGGTGAAGACGTGTAACCCCACGATGGAAAGGTCTTTCCGTTGTCCACAACTTTCGTATTCAGACCTTAACTCAGATTTGAAGCTATCCTATTGGAAATCGGACTTGAATTCCGCTGCGTACAGAACACAATTTCTGCATGCAGGATTTGTTGAACACTATTTTCATTTAGACTTCCCCGTGTCTACAGACTTCACCTGAAGTCATGCACCATTCGTTGGAAAGGTATTTCCAAGGGCTTCAACTTTCGTGTTTAGCCAAAAGCCCATATCTGGCCATATCACACTTAAAAATGGCCACGAAGTTCGCTGCGCACAGAATACAGATTCTGCACGCATCTTAAGGTGGATTGAACGACATCGGTTCATCTTCCTCCTCAAGGCAATCTTCCCAAATCGCTCAAGAAATCCTCCTCCCTTATTCATCCTCATGAGGCCAATACTCTTCACGAAACCATCCTCCATCATCACATAGAAGAAGAGAGTGGTTGAAGAGATCGAAAGCCTAGAACACAAGTCCTAGCATGGCCAAACCTAGAAGACTTCTTCTCTCCATCAAGACTCTCTTGAGTCGCTGTCTCACCTAGGAAAATAACTATAGATCTAACACTAAGGTAGAGGGTAGGAAACTCACCTCATTTCCAGCGGTTCCATTTCCGGCCATAGACCTTGTGATTCTTCACGGCGACGTCATCTCTTTTACGGCGATGGAGGATCTCCTTCCCTAGATCTTCCTCCAGCAAACTCCCTTTCTTCACAAGACTTCTCTCAGAAAAATACGGCTGGGAAGAAGAGTGAAACGGCTAGGGTTTTCCACCATTCCTTATATATAATGTGACACGGGTAGGGACACGCCCGTGTCCTTACCCGTGTCCCGCTCAAGCGAAGCATTTCAGGCAGTTACAATGCCGATTCGATACTCGACACGACGGACATGCCCTGGTCACACCCATGGTCACGCCCATGACTGAGGGCGTGTCACCCCTTCACTCGAGAACCATCCACCTACTCGAGTACTTAAGCACCTACTCGAGTATCTTAAATCACGCCCCTGTGTCACGCCCGTGGCCCAGGGCATTTCACCCCTTCACTCGAGAATCATCCACCTACTCGAGTACTTAAGCACCTACTCGAGTATCTTAAGTCACGCCCCTGGGTCACGCGCGTGACCCAGGGCGTGTCACCCCTTCACTCGAGAACCATCCACCTACTCGAGTACTTAAGCACCTACTCGAGTATCTTAAGTCACGCCCTTGGGTCATGCCCGTGACCCAGGGGGTGTCACCCCTTCACTCGAGAACCATCCACCTACTCGAGTACTTATGCACCTACTCGAGTATCTTAAGTCATGCCCTTGGGTCACGCCCGTGACCCAGGGCTTGTCACCCAATTTACTCGAGTACTTGAAAACTACTCGAGTAATCGTGTTAGTTACTCGATTACCTTATTCACACCCATGGGTCACGCCCGTGACCCAGGGCGTGTCACCCATTTTACTCGAGTACTTGAAAACTACTCGCGTAACCGTTTTAGTTACTCGAGTATCTTAGTCACTCCCCTGGGTCACACCCGTGACTCAGGGCGTGTCACCCAATTTACTCGAGTACTTGAAAACTACTCCAGTAACCATGTCAGTTACTCGAGTATCTTAGTCATGCCCCTGGGTCATGCCCGTGACCCAGGGCGTGTAACTTGCACTGGACTAACTTCTCCAGACCAGAAGTGCCGCCCTTTTTCCTCAACTTTCTGAACTCAAGCCTGCCCTCCTGTCCCAAAACTCGCACGGGGCCTAGAGCGAATCGAGACGTTAGAAATCCTATAAACAAAATAAAAGATTTCGTCCCTGAAATCAGGCTTGGGCTATGGGGAAGACAAGCATAACGAAAAGAAAATTAATATGCTTTAAATAAAATTACCTTGCACAAACAACTCCGGGTAGCGTTGTTGCATCAAATCCATTGGCTCCCATGTGTACTCCTCCTTCCCATGGTTAGACCATAGTACCTTCACCAAGGGAACATTTTTGCTGTGCAATGCCCTTGTTTCGTTGTCAACAATCCGCACCGGCTCTAGTCGCACAGACCTATCCGACGCCACCGCACCATCAGTGGTGGAAATATGTTGATCGGGACGCAACAGCACCTTTCGAAGCGACGACACATGGAACACGTCGTGGAGATTCTCGAGCTCAGGTGGTAACTCCAACCGATAGGCAAACGGGCCAATCCTTTCCAGTATAGTGTATGGCCCAACATACCTTGGGCTGAGCTTTTTCACTCCACGCACCCGCGACACTCCATGCATCGGCCGAATCTTGAGGTACACTTTATCACCCACGTGGAACTCCACTACCCGGTGCTTTGCATTGTAATACTTCGCCGACCAACTTTGAGACTCCAACATGCGATCCTGTATCAATCTGACTGCCGCATCAGTATCGTCTATATATTCATTTCCCAATGTCTTCAGATCTTCATCCTCCACCCAAGACAAGGGGGTCCTGCACCTTCTTCCATAAAGGGCTTCATGGGGCGCCATGCCGATGCTCGCCTGATGGCTATTATTATAGGAGAATTCCGCCAGTGGAAAGAGCCTTTCCCACAGCTCACCCCTATCCAACACACATAATCTCTGCAGATCCTCCAATGTCCTGATGGTCCTTTCAGACTGCCCGTCTGTCTGAGGATGAAATGCGGTACTGAAGGTAAGGCGTGAGCCCAAATATGCCTGTACCGCCTTCCACTCCTTGGAAGTAAAGCGACCGTCACGGTCAGAAACGATCGTCTTAGGCACGCCGTGATATCGTACGAACTGCTCCACGAAAAGGCGTATCAAGACGTCCACATGAGCCTCTTTCTTCATGCGAACGAACCGGGCTACTTTTGTCAGCCGGTCAACAATAACCCACACCGAATCATTCCCGGAGCGGGAGCGAGGTAGCCCATGGACAAAGTCCATGGAGATATCCTCGAACTTCCATTCGGGTATGGGCAACGGCTGCAACAAGCCACCGGGGCTCCTGCATTCAGCCTTCACTCTTTGGCAGGCTTCACAATGAGTAACATAATACCGGTCGTCCTTCTTCATTCCCGGCCAACACATGGTCTTCCGCAAACCGGCGTACATCTTAGCAATTCCCGGGTGCACTGAATATTTAGAGCTATGTGCCTCTCTCAAGATATCCTCCCGGATTTTTCCTCCCTTGGGAATGTAGAGCCGGCCGCGAAAGTAAACGAGGCCGTCTTTGACTGTATACTCGTCGGTAGTTCCTTCTTCAATTGATTTTATTGTCGGAGCCAAAGCCACATCCATTCCTTGCTCCACCCGAATCCGGTCCCGAATATCGCAAATTATGCTCATGCTTGCCAAAAATTCTGTATACTCTGCTGAAGGAGCCTTGAATATCAAGGTAATATCCATCTCTTCGATCATCCGAGCCAACTCCATGCTTATCAATCCAGACTCTGGGGTAGAGCCTCACACTTTTCTAATCAATGCATCAGCCACCGAGTTCGCCTTTCCGGGGTGGTAGTTCATGGTAAACTCATAGTCACATAGAAATTATAACCACCGCCGTTGCCTCAAGTTCAACTCCTTCTGTGTGTGAACATAATTCAAGTTTTTATGATCAGAAAAGATCTCGCAGTGGATGCCGTATAGATAGTGCCTCCAAACCTTCAAGGCGAACACCAATGCTCCCAACTCCAAATCGTGAACCGGGTAATTGATTTCATGCTTCTTCAGTTGCCTTGAAGCATAAGCAATCACATGCCCGTACTGCATCAATACCGCTCCCTTCCCTTGATATGACGCGTCCGTGTAAACTTGAAATCCTTCCTTCCCAGATGGAAGTGCAAGGATGGGGGCGGAGGTAAGTCTATCGTTCAACTCTTGAAATGTCGCTTCACATTGAGGTGTCCACTCAAATGGCACACCCTTCTTCGTCAAAGAAGTAAGAGGAAGGGCAATCTTGGAGAATCCTTTCACGAACTTGCGGTAGTACCCAGCAAGTCCAAGAAAGCTTCGTACATCGGCCGCCGACTTCAAGGGGGACCATTCCTTCACAGCACGCACTTTGGCCGGATCCACCGCTAGTCCAGCTCCACTGATTACATGGCCTAAGAAGGCAACCTCTTTGAGCCAAAATTCGCATTTGCTGAACTTGGCGAACAAAGCAAGTTCTTTTAATTTCTTCAGAACCAAGGCCAGGTGCTCGGTATGTTCCTCCTCCGTCTTTGAGTAGACCAGTATATCGTCGATGAAGACGACGACGAAGATGTACAAATAGTGTTCGAATACCTTGTTCATCAGGCTCATGAAAGCCGAAGGTGCATTTGTGATTCCAAACGGTATTACCGTGAACTCATACAACCCATACCTTGAACTGAAGGCCGTCTTCTGGATGTCCTCCTCCTGTATGCTCAATTGATAGTATCCCGAGCTAAGTCCATCTTAGAAAACCAATGCGCCCGTACTAGTTGATCGAACAACTCGTCGATCCGAGGTAGCGGGTAAGTGTTCCGTACCGTCAGCCGATTGAGTTCCCGATAGTCTATACACAAGCGCAGGGTTCCATCCTTCTTCTTCACAAACAATACAGGGGCTCCCCAGGGTGACGAACTGGGGCGAACGAACCCTGACTCCACTAATTCTTACAATTGAACTCTAAACTTCGCGAGTTCCTTCGGGGCCATTCGGTAAGGGGCCTTGGATACAGGCTTGGCACTCGGTACTAGGTTAATCTGGAAATCGACTTCTCTATGAGGGGGTAACCCTGGAAGTTTCTCTGGAAACACCTCGAGGAAGTCCCGCACCACCCGAACATCTTTTACCTCCAATTCTACCTCCTTCAACTCAAACCAGATCATGAAGACCTCATCCCCTTTCATTTGGGCCTTTACAGTCTGAACTGAAGACAAGAGCATACGGGGTGCAAAATTAATACCTTGGAAGATAACCTCGGTGTCCCCATGCCTCAAATAGATCTTCTTCTCCGCGCAGTCAATCCTCGCGAAGTGCCAATTCAACCACGCCATGCCCAAAATGATGTCGAACTCCGGCATCTTTAGGACCGTGGCAGGCGTATCAAAAGCCCTTCCTTCAATAAATATCTCAAACTCGCACTTGGCGGTAGCGATCATCTCCGAGCCTTCCGGGAGGCGCACCCGTCGGGCTATTCCAGAAAAGTATTGTATACCCTCCATACCTTTAATGAAATCTTCGGACACGAAAGTGTGTGAGGCACCGGTATCAAATAGCGCATATGCCATCTTCCCACCGATTACCACGGTGCCTAAGTACCAATAATCAAACTCAACCACTAGGTACCTAATATGTCTTAAACAGTTTAAATTAAATGACAAAATTTGAGAAGGTTAACTGCACGTACCAGCTATAACATCCTGGGGGTTCCGCTCTTGCGCCATGTCCAGCGCATACACCTGATCCCGGACCGGACCGGGGTTTCCTCTTGGCGGTCCTCATCCTCGACCACGCATATATCCTCGTCCTCGTGGGGCTGCTGGAGGGAGAGCGGGAGGGAGAGCATGAGGGAGAGCAGGAGTGACGTTCCCATATAGCTGTGGGCAGTAACGTCTAATGTGGCCCGGTTGATTGCACTCGAAACACGCCAACCCACGACGTCCCTCAGGTTGTCGGAATTGCTGAGGCTGTGGTGGTGGAGGCAGCGCGGCCGGATGCTGGACTGGGTGCTCTACTCTATAGTTTCGGTGGAAATGCCCTCCACCCCTCTGATATCCCTCTCCTCCTCTACGATCATGTATCCTCCTATTGCTCGGACCGTCCTCCATAATGCCCTCTGCAGGCCTCTTGCCACTACTCAAGTGATCTGCCTCCAACCTCTTTGCCATATCAATAATCTCCGCCAAGCTACCATCCGCTATAAACAAAAGGGACTGCCTTAGGGGATCTCGCAGCCCTTTGTAGAAACATTTCGCATAACCTCTATCGTCCAACTCGTAAGAGTTCGCAAACCTTGTGAGATGCTGAAATTCCTGCTGGTATTCCGTAACTGAGTTTGGTCCCTGCTTCAGTAGTAGAAACCTCTGTTCAAGCTCATCTCAGGCCGAAGTAGGAATGAAGTGCTCCAAGAAAAAACCCGAAAATTCGGTCCAACTTATCTCTGTATAGACTCGGCCATGGAAGGTAGAGCCCATAAGGGACTTCCACCACCTCTTAGCATGTAACTCCATGACGGACACTGCCAATGACACGGCCATGTTGGCTGGGCAACGGATACCAGCCAATAGCTCTTCTACTATGTCGAGCCATTCCTCCGTACATACGGCTGACTCCGTCCCATGATAGACGGGAGGGGAGAGAACCCGGAAGGTGCTCAGCCAGTTAGAGCCCGGGGCCTGTTGTTGCACCGGAGGCTGTTGTGCCTTAAAAGCATCAAGAATGGCGGTGAGCGTCTGCCCCAACTCAGACTGTTCGAACTGAGTGGGTATGGGAGTGGTAGGAGTACCCCCCATCATCTCAACATGCAGTGGAACCTACACGTACACGACAAATTTGTGTTCAGGTTTGCTAAACTTAAGGTCAAAGTTGGACAAACTTAACGTGAATTATATATGGGCACACCACTGCTTCCGCTAAGTCAGTTTGTCCCCAAGCTGACTAATCGAACGGGGGTGGCACCATTGTTGAATGACTTCTTAGTTGAGGATCGTGGCAAGCTGATACCATTTGTAAGACCCCCCCCCCCTCCCGGATCCCAAAACACGGCACGAAGGGGGAGTCTTATGCCCGGAACAGCCGCCTTGCGGTAGCATTAGCACACGGCTAACATGTACCACAAGACGCCTATTCCGCCGGCTCCAACAATATCAATAGAACATGCCAACCTAACCAAATATAATAAGCAAGCAGAAGTCAAAATCCACACTAAGTATATAATGTCCAAATACATCAATAACCAGAAGCTAAAACATGCTTCTACAATTTATCAGAATACAGCTAAACATTGCCCAAACGGGCTACATCAGAGTATCAAATACTAACATCAGTAACTGACGGTATCGACGGCACCGTCACTTCAGGCCCTATCGTCCAGGCCTGGCTGTCCTGCTGCGTAATCTGCGGCTGCTCTACCTGTGGCGTGACCTCCTAAAAAGGGAAGACGTAGCAACCGTTAGTCAAAACGACTAAGTGGTTTCACATCCACTCCCCCGACGACTCCTCGGCACCGGGCGGAGAAAGAGAACAAGAGTACATTATATATATAATAAGTATAAAAGTACAAACATGTGACAAGGTACATGAGTATCAATGTATAACTAGCAGTTCTACAAAAGCTATCAATATATAAACTAACAATTCTACAAGTACTAGAATACACTAAGTGTAAGTATCTACAGCAGGAAAGTAACTTAACTTATAAGGATGCTCATACAAGATTATAAGTTAAGGATCGATTTGCATAAAGTAACTCATCGTATAAGAGTGCCCATACAAACTTATACGGTGAGGATCTTGTTGTGCAATGTTATGATATACCATGTATGTTATGCAATGACTCACTCATGCACCCGCTATGTCGACATAGACCTTTTGTTGGAACACCCTATTAATAATTTGGGTCAGGATCACTATGTCTCTAGGAAACCTGTTTTTGACCTCCTGTATATCTCTAAAGGTCAATTAGAATTGAGTGTAAGGGTTAGTAGTTAGGTTTGGAAGATGCTCTCAAGACCAAGGATTTTCAATTTGGAGACTAAGTCATATCGTCGAGCTCAGTATGACGAATCATCGAACTCCAATCGACGATCATCTAGCTCAACTTCGACGGATCGTCAAACTCCATTCGACGATAGCTGAGCTCAACTTCAACAAATCGTCGAACTCCATTCGACGATCTGCGAGCTCAGTTCGACGATCTTGACTCCTGTGTTGATTCTCTATCTCTGAGCTCAGTTCGACGATAGTTGAGCTCAGATCGATGATCTCTGTTGCTGTATAAATCCAAATCGCTGAGCTCAGTTCGACGATAGTGGAGCTCAGTTCGACGTTTTTCTGAAGAGTTAAAGGATTTTCAAGATTCAAATTCAGAACAGTTAAGGAGTTATTCAGCAATTAATTCAGAAGATTTTCTAGCCGTTTTCATTTATTCTAGACCATGTTTCAAGGGATTATCAAGGAATGTTTCTTTGGACTTTCCCCCAGAAGACAAAGGCAATTAAGAATGCAGTTAATGTCACGCCAACGGCTATTCTTGACAGGAGATCTTTCTCTATTCAGAACCAAAGAATAAAACTCAAGATTTTTGATCTCTGAGATCATTATCAGTACACACAGAACAGATAAGCAGAACAAGAAGAACAAGAACAAAACATTCTCTGTCAAAAAGAATTCATATAAGAACACACACCAAAAGGAGATCAACAAATCTGAAATCTTCAGATCACCTTTGATTCAAGTGTTCAAGGCCAACATCACTCAAAGACTCCAGACACCTAACATTTCAGCTGTTGCTGAAATCATCATTTGCTGGAGATCAACTTCTGAATGCCTATCACCCTACAGCAAAGCTTCATTCCCTGAACATCTCAAGAACTCAGGGGGAGCTTTGACAACATCAAATCCACATAGTCTTCTCAGCTGCTTTGAGAAAGAGAAGACTTCCATCATTCTCTCATCCCCATCTCTGTAAAGGGTTTTTCAAACTCCCTTCAAAAGTTTGTGCTTGATTTTTGAGCACCTTGTCAAAAGCTCATTGGTGGCAAGACACCTGATCAAAAAATCTGATTTTATTTTTGAGCACCTTATCAAAAGCTCAATGGTGCCCAGGACACCTGATCAACTCATCCTGTAGTGGATTCCTACCTATGGTGGTAGAAGAGTGGATGTGCCCAAGTTTAGGGGAACCATTATAGCTCCTTGTGTTTTCTGGCTTGCTTGTCTTTATTTTTGTTTCTGGCTGTGATTGATCTGTGATTAGTTAGGATTTGTGATTAATTTCTTTTGTAGGTTATTCTGTGATTAGATTTAATATTTTCTTCCCTATTCACTCAGATTACAATAATTGTTGTAAAAAGTTTTTAAGCACCATACTCTATTCACCCCCCCTCTAGAGTATATCAGATCTAGCTGCACTTTCAATTGGTATCAAAGCGAGGTTGGTTAAACATACCACACCTTGGTGGTTGCACAGACTAACACCTGAACCCAAAGATTCTTAGTTAGATCTGCTTGCTGTAGATTTTATTATTAGATTATTTCTTCACAAATCATGTCCCAAAACAAAGATTATGCTAGCACCAGACCTCCAGTGTGCAATCTATCCAATTTTGCACTTTGGAAAGCAAGGATTAGATTATACATGAATTCTATTGACGAGGATATTTTTAATTCTGTTTTGACAGTTTGTCCAAGACCTCCAGAGAACACAAGTACAAATGCTGTTCCACCTCCATCAGGAACAGATGTTGATATCAAGAAGTGGAAGATAGCTGATGCAAAGGCTATGAACATCTTAGCCCAGATCATGTCTGATGACATCTTTCAAAAGGTGGCTGAAAGTAATTCAACAAAGGAAATCTGGGATAAACTCTCTAAAATAGTCTCAGGCTCAGCTGATGAAAGAAAGGACAGGAGATCCCACCTCATATCCCAATATGAGAATTTCAAAAAGGGAGAAGCTGAGTCAGTTGGAGATATGTATAATAGACTCAGTCTGATAGTCAGTGAACTCAGGACTTTGGATAAGGAGATATCACTGACTGAACTTAATGACAAAATCCTAATGTGCTTCCCAAGCACCTGGGATTCAAGAATCTGGCCAATCAAGGATGCCAGAAGTTTGAATGAGATCACCACAGAAGCTCTTTTGGGCAAGCTCAAATCTTATGAGCTGCTCATTAAGAACATAGAAGAAGGGCAGAAGGCTGCCTCACCAGCCACAAGGAAAGAAAAGATAATAGCTTTCAAAGCAACTGAAGATCAGTCTGAAGACAAAGTCACAAGCAATGATGAACTGCTCAGTCTGTTGGCCAAAAGATTCTACAAAATGGCTAGAAAGGACTTCAGAAGGAGATCATATAAGGAGCATGATAAGTCAAGGTATGATAAGTCTAACAATAAAGAAATTGTTTGCTTTGGTTGCAGGAAACCAAGGCACATTGTACCTGACTGTCCAGAGAACAAAAACAAGGATAGAAGGGACAGGAAAGAAAGAAGAAAGGAGAAAGTCTTCAAGAAGAATGGAAATGGCAAACCCTCCTCAAGCAAGAACAAACACACTAGGAAGGGATTTGTTGCTGAATCCTGGAGTGAAACTGAAGAGGAATCAGAAGCCTCATCCATCTCCAGTGATGATGAAGATGATGCAGAAGAGAAGGAGTTCTGCATGATGACAATCAATGCCTCTCAACATAATTCAGATGAAGAAGAGTCAGAGTCAGACTCAGGGACTCAACTTGAAGAGGACCAGGTAATCAGTTCTTTTGATTTCAATTCAGAGGACTTTAAATCTGAGTTTAAAGCATTATGTTTAGACTTACTAAAATCTGAGAAGGAAATTATTTCTCTCAGAAATCAATTGTCTGAACATAGTTCCTTAAAGTCAGAAAACCTCAAACTCTCTCAGGAGTTGGAGTGTTGTAGGGAGCAGATAGCTTCACTGAAAGGTGAGCTATCAGAGGCCAAGAAGCTTGAAGAATCCCTTAATGGGAGAAGTATCAAGCTGATGGACATCATAAGCACAGTGAACTCCAGATTCAATAGTACAATGGGCTTGGGTGCTTCATCCAGCCAACCTATAGTCCTAACAACCCCAATCAAGTTCATTTCTGATAAAGGGAAGGGAGTTGTAGAGGTAGCTAGGAAAAATTCTGATCTGCCTAAGAAAACTAAGTTCCAGCAGAAATCGTCGAACGGAGCTCAACGATCGCCGAATGCAGATCGACGATCTCAGGCAAAATCGTCGAACTCAGGTCGACGATCTCTAATTCTTGAACTCTACCACAGTCGACCGTCGAACGGAGCTCAACAATCTGACCCAAGATCGTCGAACACAGCTCCACGATCGTCGAACAGAGATCAGAGCTCTGGAAATTCCTTCAAGGGTAAATCAAAATCCAATCCTATGGGTCCTTCATCCCAAATCTTTAACCCTTATATTGAATGGATAATACCTCCAAGGAGATATCATCCTGAAGGATATAAGATTCAACTTGGGATGTCTTTTATTTCTGAGTTTAAAGGTTATCAACCTAGGCCCAAGGTAAACTGGGTAAAAAACAAATGATTTATTTTATGTGCAGGTGAAGACCTATCCAACATCAAACCAGCAATGGTACTTAGATAGTGGGTGCTCTAAGCACATGACAGGAAACAAGGACAACCTCACATCCTTTAAAGCCAAGCTTGGACCCAAAGTTATTTTTGGTGATTCAAACTTTGGACAAACTAAAGGATATGGTGCAGTCCAGATTGGGTCAGTAACATTCAAGAACGTAGCCTATGTGGAAGGACTGAAGCACAACTTAATAAGCATCATTCAGCTGTGTGATGAAGGCTAACGGGTGACTTTCAGCAAAGCATTATGCAAGATCAAGTCAGAGGACAACACAACTGTGTTGACAGATAAAAGGAAAGGTAACATCTATCTAGTAGATTTTCTTTCAACAGATGTAGATATTTGCCTGTTCAATTCTGTCTGTAGACCTAATATTTTATGACATAAGAGACTAGGACATTTGAACCTTAGAACTATTGCTAGGCTATCCAAGGACAACCTTGTTAGAGGACTACCTTCTGGCCCCTACAAGAAGGAAGGACTCTGCAGGGCTTGTCAATTAGGCAAGCAAACTAAAAATAGTTTTAAGTCACTTAATAAGAGTGATTCACCTAGGATCTTGTATCTGTTACATATGGATCTCTTTGGACCCATTACAGTACAAAGCCTAGGAGGGAAATCTTACACCTTAGTAGTTGTAGATGACTTTTCTAGATTCACATGGGTGTTCTTTCTGAGGAAGAAGTCTGATAACTTCAAGTGTTTGACAGAGTTTCTCAAATGTATACAGATTGAGTTCAATACTCACATTTCCCTGATCAGAAGTGATCATGAGACAGTGTTTGATTCTCTTCTTATGCAAGAGTTCTGTCAGAGTGAAGGGATCATGCACACTTTCTCAGCTCCTAGAACTCCTCAACAAAGTGGGGTAGCTGAAAGGAAAAATAGAACCCTTATTGAATCTGCCACTACATTGTTGTCAGATGCTCACCTTCCTCTATCTTTTTGGGCAGAGGCAGTGAACACCTCCAACTATGTGCTGAATAGATGTTTAATACATAAACTAAAGGGCAAGACTCCTTATGAATTACTCAAAGGGAAGAAACCTAAAGTTGATTATTTTAGAATTTTGGTTGCATTTGTTATATACACAATAATGACAAGAGATATTTAGCAAAATTTCAAGCTAAAGCTGATGAAGGAGTGTTTCTGGGATACTCCATGATCAGTAAGGCTTATAGGGTTTATAATAAATCATCTCTTAAAATTGAAGAATCTGTTCACATATCATTTGATGAATCTAACATGTCTTTCAAGGAGAAGAACACTTCTACCATAGAACCTTTGTAGGTACATTCTCTTGTTGAAGACTTGAACAAGTTACAGGTTACTCAAAAAGAGAAAGCAGTGAAGATGAAGAAAGCATTCAACATTTTGAAGAAAAAAAAACTTGAAGAGCGAGTTGTTGTACCACAAGAGGAAACAACAACACAGGTTGGTGAACAATCAACACCCCCTGTTGATTTATTAACATCAAGAGACCATCCAATTTCCAAAGTAATTGGAGACATCTCAGCTGGTGTGCAAACTAGAAATCAGGTCAACCAAAACCTGTTGCACACTTGCTTCCTATCTCAAATTGAGCCTCAATCCATTCAAGATGTAGAACAAGATCCACACTGGATCATTGCAATGCAAGAAGAGTTGCATTAATTTGAAAGGAACAAAGTTTGGGAACTAGTGCCAAAGCCTAAGGATCACTCCATTGTTGGAACAAAGTGGGTGTTCAGAAACAAATTGGATGATCGAGGAGTAATTGTAAGGAACAAGGCAAGGCTAGTTGCTCAAGGATATTCTCAAGAATAAGGCATAGACTATGACCAGACTTTTGCACCAGTTGTAAGATTGGAAGCCATCATAATATTCTTAGCTTATGCAGCACATAAAGGCTTCAAGGTATATCAGATGGATGTCAAAAGTGTATTTCTAAATGGAGACATCAAAGAAGAAGTATATGTCAGACAACCTCCAGGTTTTATCTCTCCAACTTATCCTGATTATGTTTTTAGGTTGAACAAAGCATTATATGGTCTCAAGCAAGCTCCTAGAGCATGGTATGAGACCCTAGCATGCTTCCTTCTGGAAAATGGATTTATAAGGGGTAGAGTAGACCAAACTCTTTTCATTAGAACCTGTAAGTCCCATACCCTTCTAGTACAGATTTATGTAGATGATATTATTTTTGGGTCTACTGATTCAAATTTGTGTAGAAGGTTTTCCAACCTAATGCATTCTAAATTTGAAATGAGTAGTATGGGTGAGCTATCCTTCTTCCTAGGACTGCAAGTCAAACAACATGCTGAAGGCATCTTTATTTCTCAAACCAAGTATGCAAATGAATTGGTTAAGAAATTTGGCATGTCTGAAGCATCTTGTATGAAAACACATATGCCTACTAATGCTGTATTGGATGCTGATGAACATGGGAAACCTATTGATCAGACAACATATAGAGCAATGATTGGCTCTTTACTATACCTTACAGCTAGTATAGCAGATATAATTTTTGCTACATGCATATGTGCTAGATTTCAAGTAAGCCCTAGAGAGTCACATCTAACAATAGTTAAAAGGATTCTCAGGTATGTTAAAATTTGTCCAAATCTAGGTCTCTGGTATCCAAAAGATTCAACATTTGATTTAACTGGATTTTCTGATGCTGATTATGCTGGATGCAGAATTGACAGGAAAAGCACCAGTGGAACTTGTCAGTTCCTTGGTGACAGACTTGTCTCTTGGTTTTGTAAGAAACAAACTTCTGTGTCAACTTCAACTGCTGAAGCTGAATATATGGCTGCAGGCAGTTGTTGTTCACAAATCTTGTGAATTCAAATCCAACTCCTAGACTATGCCTACAACTTAGAGAAGTCTAAAATATTTTGTGATAACACCAGTGCTATTTCTATAGCTCAAAATCCAGTCCTCCATAGTAGGACAAAACACATAGAAATTAGGCATCACTTTTTAAGGGATAATGTTGAGAAGAATAAAATTGAACTTCAATATATCCCAACTGATTTGCAAAGGGGAGATATTTTCACCAAACCCTTGGATGAAAAGAAGCACACCTTCTTCCTAAATCAGTTAGGAATGTTAGATGGAGGAAGTCTAAAATAATATCCAAGATTTTAAAAGTTTAAAAATCGACCAAGAATAGGCAAACATCTTGATTTTTCTTAGTGTCTACAGTGTTTTTCTGGTCTCTGAACTGCGCTCGACAATTTTCCCCCAGATCGTCGAACGGAGATCGACGACTTCCGAAATCGTCGACCTGAGTTCAGCGCTTCTCAGATAGTCTGAACTATCTCTTCCGGTCAATGATCGTCGAACGACGCTCGACGATTTTGTTCACTGAACGATCGTCGAACAGAGCTCGACGCTCTCCAATATCGTCGAACGGAGATCGACGATATTGAAGACTCTTCAGATTCCTTTAGAAGCCACGATCGTCGAACTGAGTTCAACGATCTTTCCATTTCTGCGTCGAACCCTAATATAAAATTCATTTTTCGCCGTCGTTCTCCTTTTGCGCTTTCGATTTCTCTGCAAAAATTCTCTTTCCCTCCAAACATCTCTACACTTGGTCGTTTTGTTTGTTGATTTTTGCAGGTAACTATGGTAGTCTCTGTTGCTGTTCTTGCCGCAATGAAATTCGATGCCGGATTTGACATTGACATGGAGTCCTTTAGCACTACTGATCAGGTTTTTCAGGATATTTTGGAACTGTTCAAGGAGCAGAAATTAGCCACCATCATGTCCACCAGGATCAAGCTGCCTGCTGATGAGATTAAGGAGTGGGTCTACACTGCCCACAACCAGGATCAAAACACAATAGTTGGTTCAATTTCTAGAACCCAGGTACCCTTGACTCCAGCCATTCTAATAGAGGTTTTTGAGTTAAGTTCTAGAAGAGACTCTGCTGAGTTGTTTGGAGATGAATTTGCCGATTTGCTTGCAAGAATGGGTCACTCTGAGGCTAACCCCAACAAGATGCTGAAGCAGAACCTAGCTGTGGAATACAGGTTCTTAGCAGATGTAGTAGGAAAGGTTTTGCTGGCCAAGCATTCAGGACATGATACTATTTCTAGGTATCAGCTGTGCTTGATGGGAGCCATTGTGGACAAGAAGCAATTGAACTGGGGAGAGGTCTTCTTTGACCTGATTAAGAAGAAAATAAATAAGAATTTTGTGAATTTTGGGAGGATCCTAGGGATCTTCCTTCAGAACACATGCCCTACTCTGCTTGTATCTTCTGGGATACATATTAATGCATCAAAGAAATTGTCCTGTGCCCTATTTGGCAAATGGGACAGGCAGATAATAAAGCCCAGCAGGCCTTCTGCAAGCACAACTTCAGACACCAGGACTATAATAGTCACTTCCCCTCAAGTCTCTGCCCCTGCAGATGACTTGCCTACTGCTGCTTCTCCTCCTCCAACTCCAATTTCATCTCCTCTAGTTCCATCCACCATTCCAACTCCATCCACAATCATCATCTCCAGCCCATCTCCAACATCAATTTCATCCCCAATTCCCACTCTTTCAATCACAGAGGAAATCTTTCATCCATTATATTCCTACCCTCAACCAGACATTGCCACATCATCCACCATTCCATCATTCAATCTTCTTGATGATTCCTTCATGGATGACTCACCCTCATCTCCTCCTGAGCTACCCTCCTCATCAACATCATACCAACAACTTCTGCAAGACATTCTTGATCAACCCACCTTCACACCCTCTATCTCCATACCACTGTCTTCCATCTCCACAATACCCTCACCTCAACCATCACTCCTACCATCCACTAGCTCTCCACCATCATCACCTATTGCTCCACCTCCAGTCTCTACCTCTGCTCACATTCCTGTTGAGCATGTAGATCTTCCAGCCCTAGCTGACCAGTTATATGAACTGCTAGCCCCTAGGCTATCTCTTCTTTTGGAGACCTCCTTGGCTCCATTACTTCAGTCAGTGGCAGCCCTTTCTGCCAGGCTATCCTCTCTATTTCCTCAGGCAATCCCTTCATTAGTGTGCCTTGATCCAGTATTCTCTGCATCCTGGCAGGGGGAGATGCCTAATGAAGTGGTGAGATTGCCTGCTGCCACTGTTTCTTCAGTTCCTGCTGCTGCTGCTGTTGTTCCTCAAGCTCCAGTTCCCCCTCCAGTTGCAGTCTTCTCAGTGGACATCAGGTCCTTACTATTAGTGTTTGATTCAGCTTATTTCAGTTATCTTCCAGAGAGAGTTGCAGTCCAGCCTTCAGAGGATCTTTCCAAGGCCATTGTGCCGTTCTCATGTTGTGACACCAGCATTATTCATTCTTTTGTCAGTTCAGTATATGTTGCTGCTACTCCTGCTGAGAGTATTATTGATGTTTCTGTTGCTGCTGCTGTCAGTAATGATGATGCTGTTGTTCAAGTTCCTGAGGATATGCAGACAGAGGCATATGAATTTGAGCCTGCTGCTATTGCTGATGATATTGATGCTACTGAACCTACTATATCTGAAACTGATATTGCTGATATTTTTGTATTTGAAAATGTTTTATCTGAAACTGTTGCTGCCCCAGCTGCTGCTGATATTACTGCTGCTATATCTTCTAAGAGTGCTACTCCAGAAATTTCTGTGTCTGTTGTTCTACTACTACTGCTACACCTTCTATTGTTACTAGTGCTGTATTTGCTGCTGTTATCACTACTGCTTCATCTGCTCCAACCCAACTTCAGAAAGAAAATTTTAAAAAGATTGATGCTCTATATGATGAGCAAAGTTCTGAGAGTGATGAATTCAAGACTGATTCTGATGATTCTTCTGCCACCATGGCCAGGAAAAGGAAGGCAAGGAGCAAAGCTATGAAAAGAGTACCTCCAGCCAAAGTCAAGGACACTAATGACATACCATATTACATTCTTCATGACTGCCCCATTACTGAGCATTAGATGCAGTATTCCAAGAACCAACTAAAAGCCATGAAGAAGATGGGGAAGTATGAGAAAGGATCTTCCTAGTTTCATCATCCTCATCCTCCTCCACCACCTCCTCCTGATGCAGGTGCAGGTGGAAGCTCAGCTGCTCAACCCTCTGCTAAAAGCCAAACCCCCTATCAGCCTCATGCAAGATCTTATTATAGGGGAAGCCAGTCCAGAGGTTCTCAATATAGAAGAGGAAGTTACAAAGGAAGCCAGAGGGAATTCCAAGTCTACTCCAAGGGCTACTCTAGACAACATCCATACTCTAGGGAAGGACAAGCTTCATCAGATACAACCTTAGGTCCTTTTACCTACAAGTTAAAAGAAGTAGTTTCATCCAGAGCTCCTCCAGACAATCCATCCAATAGATTTGAGCCTCCAGTGCCCTTTGAAGATCCAGAAAATAATCCAGCTGCTTGGACTGCCAGGATGAAAGAGCTTGCTGCACTGGATCAAATTAAGAAAGCTAAAGAGCAAGGCAGAGATTCCTCCAACATTACTACATTGTCTGAACAAAGAAAGAAAGAACTGGATAGATATGGCTCAAGCAAATTCTTTGACTCTGATAGACATATGGAGCTGCATCCTGAAGCTGTGGTTCCCAGGCCCAAATAGCAAACTTCTCTAGGTGTAGCAGATGACAGAATGTCAAAGAAAGAAGCTCTCAATCTTAACAGAGAAATCAAACTTATAAAGAGCAAGGAGAAAGAATAATTATGTAAGGTGATAATTATTCTGAATTCTGACTGAGATAATATATATCTGTGCTTCTGCTATGTCCTGCTTATTGCATTTCTGTATTGTTGCTTTGTATGTTGTTATTTAAATTTTTCCAAATTTTGTAAATAGTAATCCTAACCCAAATAAGGGGAGATTGTTGGAACACCCTATTACTAATTTGGGTCAGGATCACTATGTCTCTAGGAAACCTGTTTTTGACCTCCTGTATACCTCTAAAGGTCAATTAGAATTGAGTCTAAGGGTTTGTAGTTAGGTTTGGAAGCTGCTCTCAAGACCAAGGATTTTCAATTTGGAGACTAAGTCATATCATCGAGCTCAGTACGACGAATCGTCGAACTCCAATCGACGATCATCTAGCTCAACTTCGACGGATCGTCGAACTCCATTCAATGATCGCTGAGCTCAATTTCAACAAATCGTCCAACTCCATTCGACGATCTGCGAGCTCAGTTCGACTATCTTGACTCCAGTGTTGATTCTCTATCTCTGAGCTCAGTTCGACGATAGTTGAGCTCAGATCGACGATCTTTGTTGCTGTATAAATCCAAATCGCTGAGCTTAGTTCGACGATAGTGGAGCTCAGTTCGACATTTTTTGAAGAGTTAAAGGATTTTCAAGATTCAAATTCAGAACAGTTAAGGAGTTATTCAGCAATTAATTCAGAAGATTTTCTAGCCATTTTCATTTATTCTGGACCAAGTTTCAAGGAATTATCAAGGAATGTTTCTTTGGACTTTCCCCCAGAAGACAAAAGCAATTAAGAATGCAATTAATGTTAGGCCAACGACTATTCTTGACAGAGGATCTTTCTCTATTCAGAACCAGAGAATAAAACTCTAGATTTTTTATCTCTGAGATCATTATCAGTACACACAGAACAGATAAGCATAACAAGAAGAACAAGAACAAAACATTCTCTTTCAAAAAGAATTCATACAAGAACAAACACCAAAAGGAGATCAACAAATCTGAAATCTTCAGATCACCTTTGATTCAAGTGTTCAAGGCCAACATCACTCAAAGACTCCAGACACCTAACATTTCAGCTGTTGCTGAAATCATCATTTGCTGGAGATCAACTTCTGAAGGCCTATCACCCTACAGCAAAGCTTCATTTCCTGAACATCTCAAGAACTCAGGGGGAGCTTTGACAACATCAAATCCACATAGTCTTCTCAGCTGCTTTGAGAAAGAGAAGACTTCCATCATTCTCTCATCCCCATCTCTGTAAAGGGTTTTTCAAACTCCCTTCAAAAGTTTGTGCTTGGTTTTTGAGCACCTTGTCAAAAGCTCATTGGTGGCAAGACACCTGATCAAAAAATCTGATTTTGTTTTTGAGCACCTTATCAAAAGCTCATTGGTGCCTAGGACACCTGATCAACTCATCCTGCAGTGGATTCCTACCTAGGGTGGTAGAAGAGTGGATGTACCCAAGTTTAGGCGAACCACTATAGCTCCTTGTGTCTTCTGGCTTGCTTGTATTTATTTTTGTTTCTGGTTGTGATTGATCTGTGATTAGTTAGGATTTGTGATTAATTTCTTTTGTAGGTTATTCTGTGATTAGATTTAATATTTGCTTCCATGTTCACTCAGATTACAACAATTGTTGTAAAAAGTTTTTAAGCATCATACTCTATTCATCCCCCTCTAGAGAATATCAGATCTAGCTGCACTTTCACCTTTAGTTCCCACTTTTCAAGCAGGTAGCTAACCTCTCAGGCATCAGCCGCCGTGGCCAGGCGGTGACAGTAGAGCGGGCGTCTCTACTACTAGGCGGGTATCCACACTACTTCACCTAAGCCTCAGTACGCCTAAATGCTAAGAACACAACAGCGGAGCCCATGCGTACTATGGCGCAGCGGGAGCCTCGGGTAGATGTGCATCGAGGACCAAGCCCCAAACTGACCTTGTTTGACCCGGAAGGAGCCTCGGAGTGAGCACGAGGACCAAGCCCAACCGTTCACCTGGCACGGAAAGAGCCCTGGGATGTGAACACCGAGGACCAAGCCCAACCACCCAAAGTATAACTGTCGACTCCCGTCGGTGTGACGACTGGCGAGCCCGTAGACCTGCCACACTATCCTTAACCCAGGATTACGACACCGTGTGTCGACTCACACCACATGCAAATACCACATCAACACAACATGGAAGGGGCCTCGGAAGTAAGCACGAGGACACATCCCAACCATCCATCCATACCTTATCTCCACACAACCAAAACAAGTGACGGTCAACACCGCACTTACAAACTTCCACAATACTACCCATAGGGAGGCAATGCTCTAAGTATTGGACTACCAAATTCAATCCACTATTCAACATTCACATGGCCATGTGTTATCTTCTATATGTCATTTCAAGTGATTTCAACATAATATATCAAGATGCACATGTATAAAAATCTACTAACTTCTAACAAGTCAAATAATTCAAGTATACTATCTTACAATTCGATCACATGGAATCCGATTAATAATCTTCATCATTTATGCAACTGAATTAATTATTCATAAGAGTTTATGCAAGCCTCAAGATTACCTGCGATATTAGTTTCACTGAATCCAAATCCAAA
This sequence comes from Platanthera guangdongensis, assembly GCA_039583875.1. Lineage (NCBI taxonomy): Eukaryota > Viridiplantae > Streptophyta > Magnoliopsida > Asparagales > Orchidaceae > Platanthera > Platanthera guangdongensis. The sequence goes on along the minus strand of CM077167.1, from coordinate 45,817,752 downwards.
TGTTATAAACCCAGATTTTAAGTGCAGGAATAATATGGATAGCAACTTCGACCGGAGATTTTTGAAGCTACAAGAATCCGGTGAAGACGTGTAACCCCACGATGTAAAGGCCTTTCGGTGGTCCACAACTTTTGTATTCAGAGCTCAACCCAGATTTGAAGTTATCCTGTTTGAAATCGGACTTGAAGTCCGCTGCGTACAGAATACAATTTCTGCATGCAGGATTTGTTGAACACTATGTTCGTTTAGACTTGGCCATGTCTACAGACTTCACCTAAAGTCGTGCAATCATTCGTTGGAAAGGTATTTCCAAGGGCTTCAACTTTCGTGTATAGACAAAAGCCCAGACCTGGCCATATCACGCTTAAAATGGCCATGAAGTTCGCAGCGCGCAGAATACAGATTCTACACGCATCTTAAGGCGGATTGAACGGCATCGGTTCATCTTCCTCCTCAAGGAGATCTTCCCAAATTGCTCCGGAAATCCTCCTCCCTTATTCATCCTCATAAGGCCAATACTCTTCACGAAACCATCCTCCATCATCACATAGAAGAAGATAGTGGTTGAAGAGATCTAAAGCCTAGAACACAAGTCCTAGCATGGCCAAACCTAGAAGACTTCTTCTCTCCATCAAGACACTCTTGAGTTGATGTCTCGCCTAGGAAAATAACTATATATCTATCACCAAGGGAGAGAGTAGGAAACTCACCTCATTTCCAGCGGTTCCATTTCCGGTCATAGACCTTGTGATTCTTCGCGGCGGCATCCTCTCTTTTGTGGCGATGGCGGATCTCCTTCCCTAGATCTTCCTCCAGCAAACTCCCTTTCTTCACAAGACTTCTCTCAGAAAAATACGGCTGGGAAGAAGAGTGAAACGGCTAGGGTTTTCCACCGTTCCTTATATATATAATGTGACACGGGTAGGGACACGCCCGTGTCCTTACCCATGTCCCGCTCAAGTGAAGCGTTTTAGGTAGTTACAATGCCGATTCGATACTCGACACGACGGACACGCCCTGGTCATGCCCATGGTCACGCCCGTGACTGAGGGCGTGTCACCCCTTCAATCGAGAACCATCCACCTACTCGAGTACTTAAGCACCTATTCGAGTATCTTAAATCACGCCCCTGGGTCACGCATGTGACCCAGGGCGTATCACCCCTTCACTCGAGAATCATCCACCTACTCGAGTACTTAAGCACCTACTCGAGTATCTTAAGTCACGCCCCTGGGTCACTCCCGTGACCCAGGGCGTGTCACCCCTTCACTCGAGAACCATCCACCTACTCGAGTACTTAAGCACCTACTCGAGTATCTTAAGTCACGCCCCTGGGTCACGCTCGTGACCCAGGGCGTGTCACCCCTTCACTCGAGAACCATCCACCTACTCGAGTAATTAAGCACCTACTCGAGTATCTTAAGTCACGCCCCTAGGTCACGCCCGTGACCCAGGGCGTGTTACCCAATTTACTCGAGTACTTGAAAACTACTCGAGTAACCGTGTTAGTTACTCGAGTACCTTAGTCACACCCCTGGGTCACGCCCGTGACCCAGGGCATGTCACCCAATTTACTCGAGTACTTGAAAACTACTCGAGTAACCGTGTTAGTTACTCGAGTACCTTAGTCACGCCCCTGGGTCACGCCCGTGACCCAGGGCGTGTCACCCTATTTACTCAAGTACTTAAAAAATACTCGAGTAACCATGTCAGTTACTCGAGTATCTTAGTCATGCCCCTGGGTCACGCCCGTGACCTAGGGCGTGTAACTTGCACTGGACTAACTTCTCCAAACCACAAGTGCCGCCCTTTTTCCTCAACTTTCCGGAACTCAAGCCTACCCTCCTGACCCAAAACTCGCACGGGGCCTAGCGCGAATTGGGACATTACAGAGTGCATTGAGACAAGATCAAGCATCGAGTGCGCTGAGTCTAAGTGCTCAGGAATCGAGTGCATTGAAACAACTACAGGAGTCTAGAGCATTGAGTGTGTCGAGTCCACTCAACGGATGCATCGAGATGCTATAGAGTCCAGCAAGTACTTCCTGAAGCCATACAACCATTTTGAGAGGCAAAGAGAAAAGGAAGGAGACAAAGCAAAAGCTGTCAAGAAGCCTAGCAGGGGCATAGTGATAAGGGAACCTGAGACTTAGAAATGTTTCTTATTTTACTTAAGGGCTGTAGGAAATGTGTTTTGTTTTATGCACACTGCCAAAATATTAATCTTTCTTTTCATGAAAATCATATTTCTAGGTGTGTATAATTTATCTCACCTTTCTACTAAAATGTTATATCTGCTGCATATGTGTTAGTGCATATCATTGTCCAAGCTTTTGACTTCTTCAAATGGGGGGATATTGTTCGGTCTATTGATCACAATAACCTAGATTTGAAGAAACTCTACAGGACAATGGTATACATATGTTTGTATCTGATGCATGCTATAAGTTCTATGTATGTAGGGGGCTCTTTGTTACTTTGATTAGATAAGTTATCCAAGTGACAATGACAGGAGGACAAAGGATAGGATCCTAATAAGGCTAATTTTTTCTAAGTATTGATACATTGAGTGAAGGAAGTTCACTCAATGCCAGATGACCTTAAGCATTGAGTAAAGACTAAACAGTCACAGCCTCAGCATTACTAAGGTAAAAATCTGGTTAAGTACAGAAGCTTTGAGTGAAGGCATGTTGGTTATTGTATAAACAATAACCCGGATTTGAAGAAGGGCCCAGTTTTGCTAAGATGAATTGTGACTATATTTGATGTTGTCTTTTCAGTTATGTACTTGCAGGTTTTCATTGCTAAGTACACACCAATGTGAGATTACAGTGGGTCTGTAAACACAGGACTACACAATGTAATTCCTCATTATGTAGGCCAAAGTGTTGACTCACGTGTAATCACTATATTTAGGTGTACTTCTATCCCAAGTATAAGAAAAGGCTCAAGGATGTTCAAGGCTTAGATTCAGAATGATAAGAATTTCTCCTAAGTAAAATTCGTCGAGTATGGTCTGGAATACTCGTCGAATTCGTCGAGTATCAGCTTGATACTCGTCGAATTTGTCGTGTATACCTAGCCATAATCGTTGAATCCATCTCTTATACTTAGGGAAAATTAGTTGAAGAATTTAAAATTCTTTTAAGTAAACTTCGTCAAGTATCGTCGTGCATACTTATCGAATTCGTCAAATGTATCTAACGATACTCGCTAAATTTGACGAATATTCTAAGTGATACACGTCGAATTCGACCTTTTGTTCATAAGGAGTTTTATTCAACCTTTTGTTGATTTAAGCTCTATTAAGAACATGACATGTTGTGTTAATAAATTCAGCCCAGAAATATTCTGTGAGTGGAGAATCACTCAACAAGGTTCTTCCAGCTTCAATGAGAGTGCTCTTCTTTTTCTCAGCAATTCCATTTTGCTGGGGTGTTCTTGGAGAGGAAAACTTCTGTTGAATCCCAATTTCATCACAAAACTTTGTCATATATTCACATTGAAATTCAATTTCATGATCACTTCTGATTCTGACCACCGAACTATTCAATTCATTATGAATTTGTTTGACAAATGTCTTGAAGCCAATAGGAGTTTCAGACTTTTTCCTTAAGAATAAAAAATAAGTAAATCTGGAATAATCATGTACAATCAAAAAAGTATAGAAATTCTTCCTAAACTATGAACTGGCATAGGACCAAACAAGTCCGTATTAAAGAGGTATAAACACCTCATTGAGTGTTTGGATTAAATACTTTTAAATGAAGCTTTGGTCTACTTGCCTTTTTGGAATGTAGTGCACATGCTCTCCTTAGATCATTTAATTTTAGGACCATTCCTAACTAGCTCTTTGTTGAAAATCTTGTATATTATCTTATAGTTCAAATGAGCTAGTCTCTTGTGAAATTTGACACAATGTGAGGTTTTCTCATTTACAACTAGACATAAGGGTGAGTCTGACTTTACACAAAGAAAATTTAAGCAAAATACATTCCCACACCTAGTGCCTGTCAAGATAACCTCTTGGTCACTTGACATCTTTATTAGGCACTCATCTTTGTGGAAGGAAATGTCATAGCCATGATCACAAAGTTGGCTTGTGCTTATAAGGTTGTGTTGCAACCCTTCCACATAAGCTACTTTAGTGAAAGTAACTAAGCAATTTGTGATCTTACCATAACCTTTGGTAATTTCTTTATCAGCTTCACCAAAGATCACCTTTGGTCCATTCTTCGTAGGGATAAATTCCCACAAATTGCTCCGTATTCCAGTCATATGTCTGGAAAATCCACCATCTAAGTACCATATTGGTCTATCTCCGGTGCTTGGAGATTCCTGCAAAATAAGAATTTATTTTTTCGTAGGAACCCAAATTATTTTGGGTCCTAGTTTCTTGTTAGTTGTGGATCAATTGAGACCACATGTAAACTTCTTAACTAGATATCTTTTCTGAACATGAGACATAGTGTAATTGAACCAACAGTCCAAGGCAAAGTGTCCTACCTTTCCACAACCCCAACATTCATATATGTTGTAACTCCTCTTTGGAGAAACAGAAGGAACTTTATGCTGACATTCCATAGAACAGGAATTAGCAAACTTGACAGTTGTATATTGACTGGGAACAAAATGGTTATTTTCTCTCTTAGTTACAACAATCCTCCTTGGAGCGGGCACATTATGAATAGATTTCCTATTCACATATGAACTTGGTCCAACTGGTTCAGACTTCTCGGTCTCTTTTCCTTTAGTCTGAAACATTGTTTGTGGAATGACTGGACACTTTTTTTATGTTAGCTTTTTGACTCTTTTTCGCTTGGGTTTAGCATACCCAAGACCACTTCCAAGTGTTCCTGAGAAGGTATCTATAATAGGCAGCACAGTTTAGGTTTATAAAATTATTGTACTAATCTTTTCTCATTCATGAGTTTGAATTTCAACTCCTGAATGGTTGCATCCTTTTGCTTTAGCAATATGATTTGTTCATCAATGATCTTAGTTAGCTTTGCCAACATAGAACTTTGAAGTCCAATTTTTTGAGTATCCATCTTATGTTGATACTCAAGACCATTTAGTGATGTATTTTTTATAGCTTGTTCTTTGAAAAGCTTCTTGCTCTTTACAAGTGCTTCCAGCAGTTTTCCAAAATTGACTGTGAGCTGTTGCAATTCAGTCTCTGTGTTAGACTTATGTGAATCAATCTTTGAGTCACATGAGTCTAGCTCATCCACAGTCTCATGAACAACATTTTTAGAACAACTAGAATTATCAAAGATTACCTGAGGATCCTGACATTCAGCTATTTTTGTATCTGGATTATCAAACAGTGCCATCAAATTAACCTTCATATCTTCTTCAGAATCACCATAGTGTGATGAAGTTGTGGAGTTTTTGCCTTTGTATATGGCCTCTCTGATAAATTCTTCTTCATAGGAGAATAGTCCAGCATGTTCTTCTTTTGATTCAGTTGAATCAGTATTACTATCAGATAAGGTCTTTGGCTTCTTTGCCATCAGACCCTATTCTGATTTCTTGTCTTTATAGAACTTCTTTTCTTTTGATGTTTTGTTCTCTTTTCTTTTTACTAGACAGTCAGCAATGATATGCCCAGGCTTGTTGTAGGAAAAGAAGATAATGTTAGTCTTAAATTATTTATTCTGATGAGAATCATACCTGACCATAATATTATCTTTGTGTTTGTCTTTGCTTTTACTAGAGCTTGGTCCAGATGATTTCTTCTTATTCCACAGCTTCCTTCTTCTCAACATTTTTTGAATTGCCTAGTAAAAAGTAAAAATTCATCATCTGATAATTCTTTTGATGAAGAACAGGTTCTAGTGATATCTGTATCTTCATCCCTTATTGGTGATGATGGGATTTCTTTTCTAGACTTCTTTGATGTGTCAGCTTTGAAAGCCATCAATTTATTCTGAGTTGAACTTCTGGCAGATTCAGCATCAACTTTTCTAGAATTAAGCTGAAGCTCATGTGACAATAACTTCTCATATAAGCCTTGGCATAATATATTTCTCAGATTCCCCATTTCTTTTACAACAAAAATCTTGATGTCCCATTCTTTATTTAGTGATCTCAGAAATTTGTCATTCAGCTCATAATTTGATAATTCTTTGTCATAATTCCTTACGTCATTTACTATTCTAAAGAACTTTTCATAGCATAGTTCTATAGAATCTGTTTTTCCTTGTCTGAATGCCTCATACTGCTGATTGAGAGGAGATTTTCCGATATCTCTTACTTCTTATGTGCCTTCCATATATATTATGAGAGTGTCTGACATCTCCTTGGATGTTTTACAATGCACTAGATTCTGAAAAGTTGAATTGTCTATTGCATTGACAATTATATTTTGTGCTTTTTTATCCATGGTGGCACGAACCACCTCATCCTTTGTCATCGATCTCTGATAGTTTCTTAGCAGTTTGAACATTTTCATGAAGTACTGATATCTTCATTGGAACATATTGTCCTTCTTGTACAGTGACAAAGATTATTGGATCTGAAGTCTCCATAAACAATCTCACTATATGCTTCCATATAGCAAAGTTATCCTTAGTACATATAGGCAGTTTCATATATTTAAGTTTTTCGTGAGAATCAGAAGCCATTAGATCTGATATTTTTCTACTACCCATTTGATCTTTTTAAAATTATTAAGTCTTTGTTAAATAATCTCTCTCTGATAGCACTTGAAAGATAATCGTATAGGTAGATCATAACCTAGAGGGGGTGAGTAGGTGTTTTTTAAAATACTTTTTCAATTCTTTGTCACTTAACTGTTCAGCAGATAATATACTTGAGAAATTAGCTTGCAAATTTCAGCACAATGCAAATCTCAAAACTCGGCACAAGCATAAACAGAATCTTGAACAGCAAATCATATCACACAAAAAATTTATAATGGTTCCCCTATCTAGGGTACATCCACTTTCCCCCTTCTTCCTCACTTGTAATGTGCTAGATAAGGTTATAGCTCCTCCACTTTAACTCAGATCCAAAGATCTTACAGGCACAGTTACTATTAATAAACCTACACACAGACCAACAGGTCCTACCTCAGAGATTCACCTAATCTCCTACCTCAGGTCCCTCAAGAACCCTACCTCAGCCTTTAGGCTTACAGCTCAGTGATCCCACTGAAATCACCTACTTCAGGTCCCTCAAGAACCCAACCTTAGTCTTTATAAATTAGGCTTATAACTCAGTTATCTCACTCAAATCACCTACCTTAGCTTTTATAAATCAGGCTTACAACTCAGAGATAAACTCTCCTACCACCTCAGATCTCAAGGAGATCTTAAAAAATAAAGAGGTAAATATATTCAAAAAATAAATCTGAATTCTAACTTATCTGAATGAATTCAGATTCTTCAATTCAGCTGCACTTGATTAATTCTTGATGAATAATCTGGATGAAGAGATACTTTTCTGGATTTGCAATCTTCTTGATGATCAGCTTGATTTCTTTGAAGAAATTGTAGAACAGATCCACCTTAATCTTCACATTAACTTGATTAAAGGATATGGAGATTTTCTTGAAGACCTTCATCTTCTTCCTTCTTCTAGGGATTGACGCCCTCCTCAGACTTAGAAAAATCATAATGAGAGAATGAAATGATTTGTATGATTATTAATATTCGTGTATACAACCCCTCAATTTATAGCCTTCGTGGATGACTGGTTTCTGATTGATGACATTAGTATCTGATATCATACTTCAAATTCTCCCTTAAACTGTTCCTGTTAAAATATCACATTATTGTAGCTGATGTGACAGTTTTGACTTGTCTTGACACTTCTGTGTTGACTCTACACAATTTCAGAAACATAAGTGCCGAGATGTCCAAAGTGTCGTGACACTTGTGTCTTCACATAATATTACTTAGAAGAATTTTCATCTGAACTTGAAAATGTCGAGACAGTTGACTTGTCTTGAGACAACTGTCATCTGTGTCGACACTTTTAATTCTGCACTGTGTTGAGATAGTTAGATTGTCTTGACACAACTTTTTGCCAGGTGTCGACACTATATGCTTGCTTTATTTCTTCACTACACCAAGACAGTTGAATTGTCTCAACACTCCTATCTACCGGTGTCAACACTTTAATCATTAATTGTGTCGAGACAGTTGATTTGTCTCGGCACTATTTTAGTTGTAATTTTCAGTTTTTTTTTGTGTCGAGACAGTTATATTGTCTCGACACTTGTTCTTTGAATCTAGGTGTCGAGTTATCTGACTTATCTCGACACAGCTGACTTAGCCTTCAAAGTTTCAAGTTAGCTGACTTGTCTCGACACTGCTGACTTAGTCTTCAAAGTGTCGAGCTAGCTGACTTGTCTCGACACATCCCTTGCAAAGGTGTTGACACATTTGAAGTGTGTACACACTTTTGTACTTAGCCATTTTTCTAAACTACAAGTTGCTAGATGTAGATTATGTGGACTTCACTAAGCACTGTGTTGGCTTCACTCAACACTATGCTGACTTCACTAGACGCTGTTATACTTAGACAATTTTCTTCACTCTCTAGTAAGCTTCGGTAAGTCAACCTGTCAATATGACTTGAACAACCTGTCCAGTAAATATGATATAGGCAACCTGCATACAAAAACTGAAACATACATCAAATACATACTTGTGTATAACATTGAGTTGAAAGGGCTTATTCAAACCAAGTATATTGATTCCAATGTTCCCAATAAAAACTTTTGAATATGACCTTTCTTGTAGCAGTAGTAGTAGTGACACTCTACACTCTAGTAAGGGGACCTAGACTTCCCTCTACTTTGGCTCCTCCCAATATTCCTTCCCCTGCTCTTTCTCCTGTCTCTCCCCCTGTCTTAGTAAATTAGATATCAGCTCGCGAAGAACAGCCTGATATCACTTGAGACTCCCTTCTCACCTCTTTATTCAGGATGCCACTCTTGACAATCTCTATAGTAATGATTCCTACAGGAGAGGAGTTGAATTGAGAAACTCTAACCATCTCCCAAGATACTGGAAGATATTTTAGCAACCACGGTGTATTGAGCTCATCCTCGATGGTCACCTTCATAGCGGTGAGTTGATCAATAATACCTTGGAACTTGTTTACATGATCAAAGATGGGTGAGCCATCTCTATTCTTGAACTCTCCAAGCTTCTTCAGTCGATATAGCTTGTTAATGCCCGTGCTCATGGCGTAAAAGGTTTCGAGAGTCTTCTAAAAGATCTTTGCATCAACGATGCTCGCAATGTGATTATAGACATTCGACTCTACGAACCGTCTGACGAATCTACATAGCTTCTAGTGCTCAACCTTCAACTTTTTTTGATCTGTCTTTAGGCATCTCCTACCAGATAAGAGCATGACAGCCTTTCATATAAATGAGATCCTCCATCAATAAGTACCACTGGTGGTAGTTCGCGCCATTTTGTTTCACCATTTTCTCAGAGCGTTAACCTAATGTAGACTCCATCGTGCTCTATCACTGATTGGACTTACCTTAATTCTCTGAGCCGACTATTTTAAAGAAAAGGAATCAAAGAGGATAGGGAGTGAACCAATGGTCATCACCTACCGCACCCGATCACTAACCTGAAATATCTGATTGACTCATCTCAAATCCTGAATGGGTTAGCACGAAAATTACTCTAACAATGAACCTGGCTCTGATACCACTTATTGGTCTAGAGAGCACACAAGCCCGACCAGAGCACCTGCAAATTAGTTCAAACAAGTACATGTACAACTGCTTATTGGTATGCTGACACACAAGTACACACAACACAAAAAAATTATAATAAAAGTGGCACGCAGATTAAACGTGGAAACCCAATAGGTTGAAAACCACGAGAAGATTGGAGTCCAACCCGAAAAGTCACCACTAAAATATATGAAACAATAAGAAATTACAAGGTTTATCCTTCTCGGTGCTTATAGGATCTTGACCAGCTTCACACTACATAATACAATAAATAGTAATAAAAAAACTGCAAGTTACAAATAGTGGCGGACGAGACAGATTATTAAAATTCTCTACAATATGCCTCTTCAAATACTTACCCAAATCTGCTCTAGATTCAATCCGTATAGGCGAAGTACTCATCGTTAAAATCGTACAACGATGTCCGGAAGCTCTACAAAGCTAAGACAATTGCCGCAAAAGACTCTAGAAATCTTTCAATACTTGAGTTTAGAGTGAAGTGGATATCTTACCCCTCTTCCTTCATGCCTATTTATAGGGCCAAAACTTAACAGGTAGAGGTGGTAGATGGCATGTGGATGAAACTTCCATAAATCTTCCCTTGTTCAAAAACACATGTCATTTGACATGAAACTTCATTTGGATAATTTCTTAGAAGCTTTCTTTAAGAGCACGTGATTATTTTTAGGTCAAAGACGGCTACTACATTTCATAATTGTCATGAAATACATGCTTGAAAAGCATGGTCAAAGATGGCTAGCCTCTTTCACACTTAGGCGAAAATTATTTTAACATCTCTTTCCCGATGAACTGATGATTTAATATTGTGGTATTACATTTAATCCTATGACAGAAGCTTAGGTTGTTTCATCATGTAAACCTGCAACTGTCCCAGAATACTCCATCGCGGAAGTGTGGTTGTCCCATGGTGAAAGCTTGGTTTTAGTGATGAAGCCCTCTACAATTTTCAATTTATTTGGCCACATGGCATGTATAACGGCTTGAGATTATAAGCTTAGGCCACATGTAGCATGACTACTAATTACTATCGTTGGCTCTACTTTAAAATTCTTGATTTGTCTTCGGGTAGACTTGAACTTCATGATTATTTTCCCACGAGCACTTGCATAAAGCACAAAACAAATTCACGATGGAATACTTGATTGAGCTACTCATGTGCCGTAGATGAATTTATGGAGAAAAATTTGGATTGTTCACAAGATTTCGATGACAGAATTTATATAAAGTGGAAAGATTGTAATAACCCACATTTTGTTTACCAATCTAACACGATAAGTTTAAATATTTTCATTGTTCTCTAAAGTTGCATGTTCTTCTAGTGGAATTGAGAACTTTTTGGAGGTTGAAGCATTGGCACATTATACAATGTTCTTTCAAGGATATGACCATGTTTTTCGTTCTTGAGCTCTATTTATAGGAATCTTTGGGAGAGTGATGATGGATGTGTTGGCTTAATGGTATTCTACAAGGGAATAGTCTCTCTCTCTCCCTCTCCCTCTATCTCTCTCCCACTCACATTCTCTCTCTCCCTCCCTCCCTCCGTCTCGATATGGAGGATCAAGCTTGTAACGCCCCAAATCTCGATTATGAATAGGCTGAGTAGGCTGGGCACCACGGCCTGGGACACAGGCGTGTCCAAAGAGGTGTCCTACTCTGTGTGAGTAACACGGTCGGGGACACGGTCGTGTCCAAGGCCGTGTCCTGTTCTGTGTTGGCAGTGCGGTCTCGAGTGTGGCATCGAGTGTGGCACTCGGCCTGTGACATGGGCATGTCCAGGGCCATGTACTGCTATGCACTCTACGTGTTCCCGTGAGCTCGACAAAATGCACTCGAGGATCCTCGGAGTTGGGCACACAGCAAGTTGTTGGTGCATCTCCCCCTGCCTGGTTTCAAAGGGTCCTGAAGCCAGGCCACCAGAAGAAGAAGGGACAGAGGGGGCAGCAGCAAAGGGAGCATAGAGAGGAGATAGAATAAGCAAGAGGTGAAATTGCCTCTACTATGAGATTCCTGAGGATTAGAGTGATGAGGTCCAGGATGTTGGAGATGGATGGGGAATCCAATTGCATAAACTCAGGAGGTGTCTGAGTAGATACATATGGATGGATGATGGATGATGACATGATAGGTGGAGTATTAGTCATGATGTCATCTAGAGATGATGGAATATGTTAAGGAGATGATGGAATATGTTGAGGAGATGATGTTAGTAATTCAATTGATGGAATTGACAGAAGGTTTTGAAGTCGTATGTCATTCATATGAGGTGGTAATGGAGATGATGGTGGTGTGATATATTCTGGAGATGCAAGTGGTGTTGGTTGATGTTCTGGAGATACAGGTGGTGTTGGAGTTTGAATTTGTGATGTAGCAAGTTGTTGGTGGGGAGTAGATGAAGGAATTGAAAAATGTTGAGGAAGAGGGTGTTGTTGAGAGGGAGGTGATGGAATCCTGATGGAAGGAGTTTCTTCTGGAGGTGGGGGAGCGGCTAGAACTCCCTTGGTGCCTTCAAAAGTCCTGGAAGAGATAGAAGCCCTGGATGGCTTGGTGATGGACCTCTCCCATTTCCCAAACAAGGCACAAGTCAGCCTTTTGGAGGCATTGATGAATATGGTCTGTGAGACCAGTGATTCAAATGCCTTTTCTTGGAGGAAAATCCCTAGAATCCTCCAAAAACAAACTTCCTTTTTGGTATTCTACCTTTTGATTAGATCAAACAATGTCTTTCCCCAGTAAACAACTTTCTTATCCACCACAGAACACATCACTAGAAACTGGTGCTTGGTGATATCGTCATGGGCAGTATGCTTGCCCAGCAAGACGTTTCCCGCAACATTAGGCAAAACCTTATACTTAGGAGATAAATTTTTCTTTAATAATTTGTTAGGGTTCTCACCAGTATGACCCATTTTAATTAACATATTATCAAAATTAGAACTTTCTATCTCTATATCTTCATCACAATTTACTAAACCTAAAATTTCAGTTAGAACTGCAGGAGTAAGAGAAACCTGATTGCCAGAGATTGTGCCTGTCATTGAGTCATCGTCTAGAGTAGTAGAAGTAAACACCCATTCTCTAATCTCAGTCGCTGCTATCTTTATCCTGTTAGTAATGAATTTCTTCAACTTTTGTTCCTCAAACAACTACAGTATGTCGATGAATATCTGATCAGAATGTTGAAAGGATTCAAAGTCGATATCAAATCCTATGTCAAATTTCATTCCGGAAAGAGAACTCGCTGGAAATTGTTGGAACACCCTATTACTAATTTGGGTCAGGATCACTATGTCTCTAGGAATCTCTGCTTGACCTCCTGTATAGCTCAATAGGTCAATTAGAATTGAGTCTAAGGGTTAGAAGTTTAGGTTTGGAAGCTGCCCTGAAGACCAAGATTTTGTGTTTGGAGACTAAGTCATATCGTCGAGCTCAGCACGACGATTCGTCGAACTCCGTTCGACGATCGTCTAGCTCAACTTCGACAAGATCGTCGAACTCCATTCGACGATCGCTGAGCTCAACTTCTTCATATCGTCGAACTCCGTTCGACGATCAGTGAGCTCAGGTCGACAATTTTGACTATGCTTTGGATCTTTATCTCTGAGCTCAGTTCGACGATCTTTGAGCTCAGATCGACGATATTTTGCTGTTGTATGTTTCCAGATCGCTTAGCTCAGCTCGACGATAGCAGAGCTCAGTACGACGATTTCAGATAACTTCCAGGATGTTTCTAAATTCAAATTCAAATCAGTTAGGAGTTATTCTGCAATTAATTCAAAGATTTCCTAGCCGTTCTCATTCATTTCTGGACCAAGTTTCAAGGGATTTTTCAAGAAATGTTTCTGTGGACTTTCCTCCAGAAGAGATTATGCAATTAAGGATGCAATAAATGCGGGCTAACGGCTATTCTTGACAGAGAATGTTATTCTATTCTGTACCAGAGAATAAAAGACAGAATTTTTGAATCTCTCATAGAGCATACACAATACAGAGAGAGAATACAGATTACAGAGACACATTCAAAAATCTTCTGTCACAAAGAATTCTCAAGAACACACATAATACTGAGAGAGAATACAGATTATAGAGACACATTCAAAAATCTTCTGTCACAAAGAATTCTCAAGAACACACATCCAAGGAGATCAAGCTTTCTCAAAATCTTCAGATCTCTGTAGTTTTCAAAGTGTTCAAGGCCAAAATATTTCCAGACTCCAGACATTCAACATTTCAGCTATTGCTGAAATCATCTATTGCTGGAGTTCAATCTTTGAAGGCCTATCACCCTCAGCAAAGCTTTTCTTCCTGAAGATCTCAAGGATTCAGGGGGAGCTTTGACATCAACAATCCACATAGTCTTCTTAGTTGTTTGAGAAAGAGAAGATTTCCATCACTCTCTCACCCCCACTCTGTAAAGGGTTTCTCAAACTCCCTTCAAAAGTTTGAGCTTGGTTTTTGAGCACCTTGTCAAAAGCTCATTGGTGGCAAGACACCTGATCAAAAAATCTGCTTTGGTTTTTGAGCACCTTATCAAAAGCTCATTGGTGCCCAGGACACCTGATAAACTCATCCTGCAGTCGATTCCTACCTAGGGTGGTAGAAGAGTGGATGTACCCAAGTTTAGGGGAACCACTATATTTCCTTGTGTCTTCTGGTTTTGCTTGCTTTCAATTTTGTTTCTGGACTTGATTTCTCTGTGCTTAGTTTTTGTTTAACTTAGTGCTGTGATTAGATTTATTATTGCTTCCCTGCTCACTCTCATTACAACAATTGTTGTAAAAGTTTCAAAGCACCATATACTCTATTCACCCCCCTCTAGAGTATATCAGATCTAGCTGCACTTTCAATTGGTATCAGAGGGAGGTTGGTTAAACATACCATACCTGATTGGTTATACAGGCTAACACCTGAACCCAAAGATCCCAAACTAGATGTGTTTTTCTTTGGTACTTTATTATTAGATTTTGTTTTCACAAATCATGGCCCAAAACAAAGATTATGTTAGCACCAGACCTCCAGTGTGCAATCTATCCAAGTTTGCACTTTGGAAAGCAATGTTCAAACTTTACATGAATTCTATTGACGAAGATATCTTTAATTCTTTTTTGACAGTGTGTCCAAGACCCCCAGAGAACACAAGCACAAATGCTGTTCCACCTCCATCAGGAACAGATGCTGACATCAAGAGATGGAAGGTAGCTGATGCTAAGGCTATGAACATCCTAGCCCAAACAATGTCTGATGACATATTTCAAAAGGTAGATGAATGTAATTCAGCCAAGGAAATTTGGGATAAGCTCTCAGAAATAATCTCAGGCTCAGCTGATGAGAGAAAGGATAGAAGATCCCATCTCATCTCTCAATATGAGAATTTCAAGAAGGGAGAGACTGAGTCAGTGGGAGATATGTACAACAGACTAAGTCTAATTGTCAGTGAACTCAAGACATTGGACAAAGAGATCTCTCTAACAGAACTTAATGACAAGATCCTAATTTGCTTCCACAGCACTTGGGATTCAAGAATCTGGCCAATTAAGGATGCCAGAAGTCTGAATGAGATCACCACTGAAGCTCTATTGGGTAAGCTCAAATCTTATGAGCTACTCATCAAAAATAGAGAGGAAGAACAGAAGGCTGCCTCACCAGCCACAAGAAAAGAGAAGACCATAGCATTCAAGGCAACTGAGAATCTTCCTGAAGATAAAGCTACAGGCAATGAACTACTCAGTCTGCTGGCCAAAAGATTTTACAAAATGGCCAGAAAGGATTTCAGAAGAAGATCATACAAAGAGTAGGATAAGCCAAGGTATGACAAGTCCATTAGTAATAATAAAGACATTATTTGCTTTGGTTGTAGGAAACTAGGGCACATAGTTCCTGACTGTCCAGAGAACAAGAACAAGGACAGAAGAGACAGGAAGGAAAGAAGAAAGGAGAAAGACTCCAAAAGGAATGGCAATGGCAAACCTTCTTCAAGCAAAAACAAGCATACAAGAAAAGAGTTTGTTGCTGAATCCTGTAGTGAGACAGAAGAAGAGTCAGAAGCCTCATCCAGCTCCAGTGATGATGAGGATGATGCAGAAGAAAAGGAGTTCTGCATGATGGCAATCAATGCCTCACAGCACAATTCAGAGGAAGAGGAGTCAGAGTCAGACTTAGAGACTCAACCTGAAGAAGATCAGGTAATTGGTTCTTTTGATTTTAGTTCAGAAGATTTTAAATATGAATGTAAAGCACTGTGTTTAGACCTGCTAAAGTCTGAGAAAGAGATTATCTCTCTCAGAAATCAATTATCTGAACACAATACTTTAAAGTCAAAAAACCTCAAACTCTCTCAAGAGTTAGAGTGCTGTAGGGAACAGATAGCCTCACTGAAAAGTGAGCTCTCTGAGGCCAAGAAGCTTGAAGAATCCCTCAATGGGAGAAGCATCAAGCTGATGGACATCACAAGCACAGTGAACTCCAGATTCAATAGTACACTGAGCTTGGGTGATTCATCCAGCCAACCTATAGTCCTAACAACTCCAATCAAATTCATTTCTGACAAAGGAAAGGGAGTTGTAGAGGTTGCTAGGAAAAATTCTGATCTGCCTCAGAAAACTAAGTCCCAGCAGAAATCGTCGAACGGAGATCGACGATCGCCGAATGAAGATCGACGATCGCCGAACGCAGCTCGACGATCTCAGGCAAAATCGTCGAACGCAGATCGACGATCTCAGCCAAAGTCGTCGAACGCAGGTCGACGATCTCAAATACCTGACTTCAGCTATAGTCGACCGTCGAACGGAGCTCGACGATCTGACCCAAGATCGTTGAATGCAGCTCCAAGATCGTCGAACAGAGGTCAGAGCTCTGGAAAATTTTTCAAAGGCAAATCAAAATTGAATCCTAAGGGTCCTTCATCCCAAATCTTTAACCCTTATACTGAATGGATTTTACCTCCAAGGAGATATCATCCTGAAGGATATAAGAGGCAACCTGGGATGTCTTTCATTTCAGAATTTAAAGGTTATCAACCTAGGCCCAAGGTAAACTGGGTCAAAAACAAATGAATTATCTTATGTGCAGGTGAAGACCTATCCAACATCTAACCAGCAATGGTATTTGGATAGTGGGTGCTCTAAGCACATGACAGGGAACAAGGACAACCTCACATCCTTCAGAGCCAAGCTTGGACCCAAAGTTATCTTTGGTGATTCAAACTTTGGACAGACTAAAGGATATGGTGCACTCCAGATTGGTTCAGTAACTTTCAAGAAGGTATCTTATGTGGAAGGACTGAAGCACAACCTAATTAGCATCAGTCAGCTGTGTGATGAAGGCTACAAGGTGACCTTCAGCAAAGCCTTATGCAAAATCAAGTCAGAGGACAACACAACTGTGTTGACAGGTAAAAGGAAAGGTAACATGTATCTAGTAGATTTTCTTTCAACTGATGTAGATATCTGCTTGTTTAATTCTGTCTGTAGACCAAATATTTTATGGCATAAGAGATTAGGACACCTAAACCTTAGAACTATTGCTAGGCTATCCAAGGACAACCTTGTTAGAGGACTACCTTCTGGCCCCTACAAGAAGGAAGGACTCTGCAGGGCTTGTCAATTAGGCAAGCAAACTAAAAATAGCTTTAAGTCACTTAATAAGAGTGATTCACCTAGGATATTGTATCTGTTACACATGGATCTCTTTGGACCCATCACAGTACAAAGCCTAGGAGGGAAATCCTACACTTTAGTAGTTGTAGATGACCTCTCTAGATTCACTTGGGTGTTCTTTCTAAGGAAGAAGTCTGATAACTTTAAGTGTCTGACAGAGTTTCTCAAATGTATACAGATTGAGTTCAATACTCACATTGCCCTGATCAGAAGTGATCATGGTATAGAGTTTGATTCTCTTCTTATGCAAGAGTTCTGTCAGAGTGAAGGGATCAGGCACACTTTCTCAGCTCCTAGAACTTCTCAACAAAATGGGGTAGCTGAAAGGAAAAATAGAACCCTTATTGAATCTGCCACTACATTGTTGTCAGATGCTCATCTACCTCTATCCTTTTGGGCACAGGCAGTGAACACCTCCAACTATGTGCTGAACAGAAGTCTGATACATAAACTAAAGGGAAAGACTCCCTATGAATTACTCAAAGGGAAGAAACCTAAAGTTGACTTTTTTAGAGTCTTTGGTTGTATTTGCTACATTCCCAATAATGACAAGAAATATTTAGCAAAATTTCAAGCCAAAGCTGATGAAGGAGTGTTTCTGGGATACTCCATTATCAGCAAGGCCTATAGGGTCTATAACAAATCATCTTTGAAAATTGAGGAATCTGTTCACATTTCATTTGATGAATCTAACATGTCTTTTAAGGAGAAGATTTCTTCTACCATAGAACCTTTGCAGGAACATTCTCTATTTGAAGATTTGAACAAGTTACAGGTCACTCAAGAGGATGAAAGCAGTGAAGATGAAGGGAATGCTCAACATAATGAAGAACAACTTGAAGAGCCAGTTGTTGTACCACAAGAGAAAACAACAACACAGGTTGGTGAACAATCAACACCCCCTGTTGATTTAGAAATATCAAGAGACCATCCAATTTCCCAAATAATTGGAGAAATCTCAGCTGGTGTTCAAACCAAAAATCAGGTCAACCAAAACCTGTTGCACACCTGCTTCCTATCTCAAATTGAACCTCAGTCCATTCAAGATGCAGAGCAAGATCCACACTGGATCATTGCAATGCAAGAGGAGTTGCATCAATTTGAGAGGAACAAAGTATGGGAACTAGTGCCAAAGCCCAAGGATCACTCCATTGTTGGAACAAAATGGGTATTCAGAAACAAATTGGATGATCAAGGAGTAATTATAAGGAACAAGGCAAGACTAGTTGCTCAGGGATACTCTCAAGAAGAAGGAATCGACTACGACCAGACCTTTGCACCAGTTGCAAGATTAGAAGCCATCAGAATATTTCTAGCTTATGCAACTCACAAAGGCTTCAAGGTATAGCAGATGGATGTCAAAAGTGCTTTCTTAAATGGAGACATCAAAGAGGAAGTTTATGTCAGACAACCTCCAGGTTTTATCTCTCCAACTTTTCCTGATTATGTTTTTAGACTGAACAAAGCATTATATGGTCTCAAGCAAGCTCCTAGAGCATGGTATGAGATCCTAGCATGCTTTCTCTTGGAAAATGGTTTTATAAGGGGTAGAGTAGACCAAACTCTTTTCATTAGAACCCATAAGTCTCATACCCTACTAGTACAAATATATGTAGACGACATTATTTTTGGTTCTACTGACTCCAAACTATGCAGAAGGTTTTCTAACCTGATGCATTCTAAATTTGAGATGAGTAGCATGGGTGAGTTATCCTTCTTCCTAGGATTGCAAGTCAAGCAACATGCTGAAGGCATCTTTATTTCTCAAACCAAATATGCAAATGAACTGGTTAAGAAATTTGGCATGTCTGAGGCATCTTGTATGAAAACACCCATGCCTACTAATGCTGTATTGGATGCTGATGAACATGGGAAACCTGTTGATCAGACAACATATAGAGCAATTATTGGCTCTTTACTGTATCTTACAGCTAGTAGACCAGATATAATGTTTGCTACATGTATATGTGCTAGGTTCCAAGTAAGCCCTAGAGAGTCACACCTAACATTAGTAAAGAGGATTCTCAGGTATGTTAAAAGTTGTCCAAATCTAGGTCTCTGGTATCCAAAAGATTTAGCATTTGATTTAACTGGATTCTCTGATGCTGATTATGCTGGATGCAGAATTGACAGGAAAAGCACCAGTGGAACTTGTCAGTTCCTTGGTGACAGACTTGTCTCTTGGTTTTGTAAGAAACAAACATCTGTGTCAACTTCAACTGCTGAAGCTGAATACATGGCTGCAGGCAGTTGTTGTTCACAAATCTTGTGGATTCAGAACCAACTCCTAGACTATGGCTACAACTTAGAGAAGTCTAAAATCTTTTTTGACAATACTAGTGCTATATCCATAGCTCAAAATCCAGTCCTCCATAGTAGGACAAAATATATAGAGATTAGACATCATTTATTAAGGGATAATGTTGAAAAGAATAAAATTGAATTACATTATATCCCAATTGATTTACAAAGGGGAGATATTTTCACCAAGCCATTGGATGAAAAGAAACACACCTTCTTCCTAAATCAGTTAGGAATGTTAGATGGAGGAAGTCTTAAATAATACCCAAGATTTTGAAAGCTTAAAAATTGACCAAGACTAGGCAAACATTCTGATTTTTCTTAGTGTCTAGAATTTTTTTGATCTCTGAACTGCGCTCGACGATTTGCCCCAAGATCGTCGAACGGACATCGACGATTGCCAAAAATCGTCGAACTGAGTTCAGCGTCTATCAGATAGTATGAACTATCTCTTCCGGTCAACGATCGTCGAACGATGCTCGACGATTATGTTCTCTGAACGATCGTCGAACGGAGCTCGACTCTCTCCAATATCGTCGAACGGAGATCGACGATGTTGAAGACTCTTTAGATTCCTTTAGAAGCCTCGATCGTCGAACTGAGTTCAACGATCTTTCCAATTCTGTGTCGAACCCTAATATAATACTCTTTTTTCGCCGTCGTTCTCATTTGCGCTTTCGATTTCTCTGCAAGAATTTTCTTTCCCTCCAAACAGTTCTACACTTGGTCATTTTGTTTGTTGAATTTCTACAGGTACCCATGGTTGTGTCAGTTGTTGTTCTTGCTGCAATGAAGTTTGATGCCAGTTTTGACATTGATATAGAATCCTTCAGGACGACTGACCAGATTTTTCAAGATATACTGGGTTTGTTCAAGTACCAGAATCTGACTGCCATAATGACCACCAGGATCAAGCTGGCTTCTGATGAAATAAAGGAGTGGGTTTATACTGCCCATAATCAAGATAACAACACTATTGTTGGGTCAATAGCTGGAACTCAGGTACCCTTGACCCCAACCATTCTATCAGAAGTTTTTGAATTGAGAAATGGAGAAGATTCTGCTGAGTTATCTGGAGAAGAATATTCTGAACTGCTTGCCAGGATGGGTCATCCAGAGGGAAACCCTAGCATGCTCTTCAAAAGGAACCTGTCTGTAGAATATAGGTTCATGGCAGATGTTGTTGGAAAAGTGCTACTGGCAAAGCACTCTGCCCATGATACAATATCAAGATATCAGCTCTGCCTCATGGGAGCTCTTATGGACAAGAAGAATCTAAATTGGGGAGAGGTTTTCTTTGATCTCATCAAAAAGAAAATAAACAAAAGTTTTGTTAATTTTGGGAGAATTATTGGAGAATTTCTGCAGCACAGGTGCCCTGCCTTGCTGGTCTCCTCTGGAGTTCATATCAATGCATCCAAGAGATTGTCTTGTGCCCTCTTTGGAAAGTCGGACAGACAAATAAGCAAGCCTAGCAGGCCCTCCTCCAGTGCTCCTTCAGGCACAAGGACTCTAAGAGTCACTCCTCCACAGGTCTCTGACCCTGCAGATGACCTGGCTGCTGCTGTTTCCTCTCCTCCTCCTCCTCCTCCTCCAATTCCATCCCTTCCCATACCATCCACCATTCCAGCTCCGTCCACCATCATCATATCCAGCCCATCTCCAACATCAACACCATCCCCAGAACCTATTCTACCTCCACCAGAAGACCAATTCCACCCATTATTCTCCTACCCCCCACCTGATGTTACCTCATCACCCTCTCATCCATCCTTCACCCTACTTGATGATTCCTTTATGGATCATTCCCCATCATCTCCTCCTGAGTTACCTTCCTCCTCCACTTCATTTCAAGACATCCTACACCAGATCATTGATCAACCAACATTCACCCCATCCATCTCCATCCCTTTATCCTCCATTTCCACCTTGCCAACACCTCAGCCATCCCGTCCACAATTCTCCAGCTCTCCACTTCCAGAACCTTCAGCTGCTTCCATACCTTCTACCTCTGCTCCAGCTCTTGAGCAAGTAGACCTCTTAGCCCTTGCTGACAGGCTGTATGAGCTGCTTGCCCCCAGGCTCTCTCTATTGTTGGAGACCTCCTTAGCTCCTCTACACCTGTCAGTGGAAGCCATTTCTGCCAGGCTCTCTTCCCTCCTCCCTCAGGCAGCACCTACAGCATTGTGCCTTGATCCAGACATGTCTGCATCTAGGCAGGGGGAGATGCCATATGAAGTGAATCTTCATGCTGCTGCTGCTGCTTCTGTAAGCTCTCTGTCTGCTGCTGCTGTTAGTTCTGCTTCTTCTGCTGCTCCTCCTGTTGTTGTTGCTATGCCTCAAGCACAAAGTCAGATTTCAACTGCAGTCCTTGCAATAGACCTCAGGTCTTTGCTATCAGCTTTTGATTCTGCTTTCTTTAGCTATCTGCTAGAGGTTAATGCTGTCCAGCCTCCAGAAGACTTATCCAAGGCACTTGTGCCTTTTTCCTACTGTGACCCTAGCACCATCACCTCCTTTGTAAATTCAGTAATTGCTGCTGCTGAAAATGTTGATGCTGCTGCTTCTGAAGAAAGGATTGTTGTTGCTTCTGAGAATATTGTTATTGCTGCTGAAGTTCCTGCTGTTTCTGATGAACCATCTTCCAAGGACATTCTGATGTCAGAGGCCACTGAATTTGAGCCTTCTGCAGTCCTTGATGATGTTCCTTCTGTTTCTACTGCTGATAGTGAATCTGCTGTTTCTACTGTTGTTAGTGAAGTTGCTGCTGTTGTCACCTCTCCAGAGCCTGCTGCTGCTGCTCTTGTTGTTTCTACTTCTACTCCATCTGTTGCTTCACCCTCAATATCTGCTGCTGTTTCTTCTGTCACTGTTTCAACACCTGCTGCTATAACTTTTGCCTTATCTGCTTCTGCTCAACTTAAGAAGGATCTAATGAAGAAAATAGATGCTCTCTATGATGACCAGAGTTCTGAGAGTGATGAATTTAAAATAGACTCTGATGATTCTTCTGCTACTATTGCCAGGAAAAGAAAGGCAAGGAGCAAAGCAATGAAGAGGGTACCTCCTGCTAAAGTTAAAGATAACAATGATATCCCATATTACATTCTGCATAACTGCCCAATTACTGAACACTGGATGCAATACTCTAAAAATCAGCTGAAAGCAATGAAGAAAAAGAGAAAATATGAGAAGGGTTCATCCCAATTCCAGCACTCTCATCCTCCTCCACCACCTCCTCCTGATGCAGGTGCAGGTGGAAGCTCTGCAAGTCAACCCCCAACCAGAAGTCAGGCTCCCTATCAACCTCATGCCAGATCTTACCACAGGGAAAGCCAATCCAGGGGTTCACATTCTAGGAGAGGAGGATATAGAGGTAGTCAAAGAGATATTCAAGTATATTCCAAAGGGTACTCCAGGCAACACCCATACTCTAGGGGAGGACAAATTTCTTCTGATACAACTTCTGGTCCTTTCCCCTACAAGCTGAAAGAAACTGTGTCTGCCAGGCCTCCTCAAGACAATCCCTCCAACAGGTATGAACCACCTGTACCTTTTGAGGATCCTAAAAATAATCCAGCTGCTTGGACTGCCACATTAAAGGAATTAGCTGCACTGGACCAAATTAAAAAGGCCAGAGAACAAGGATTAGACTCTTCCAATATTTCAACCATGTCTGAACAGAGACAAAAAGAACTAGAGAGATATGCTTCAAGTAAATTCTTTGATGCTGACAGATACATGGAATTACATCCTGAAGCTGTGGTTCCCAGGCCTAAAAAGCAAACATATTTGGGTGCAGCAGATGATACCAGATCCAACAAGGAAGCTCTCAATCCAAACAGAGAAATTAAACTTGTTAAAGGCAAAGAGAAGAAATGATATTGTAAGGTGACAGTTTCTGTGATTTCTGATTACTATCTGGATGATATATATCTCTGTGATTCTGCTATGTCTAGCTGTTGTTTTTCTATTTTTGCTGATTGTATGTTGTTATTTAAATTTTTCCAAAGTCTGTAAATAGTAATCCTAACCCAAATAGGGGGAGATTGTTGGAACACCCTATTACTAATTTGGGTCAGGATCACTATGTCTCTAGGAATCTCTACTTGACCTCCTGTATAGCTCAATAGGTCAATTAGAATTGAGTCTAAGGGTTAGATGTCTAGGTTTGGAAGCTGCCTTGAAGACCAAGATTTTGTGTTTGGAGACTAAGTCATATCGTCGAGCTCAGCACGACGATTCGTCGAACTCCGGTCGACGATCGTCTAGCTCAACTTCGACAAGATCGTCGAACTCCATTCGACGATCGCTGAGCTCAACTTCTTCATATCGTCGAACTCCAATCGACGATCGGTGAGCTCAGGTCGACGATTTTGACTATGCTTTGGATCTTTATCTCTGAGCTCAGTTCGACGATCTTTGAGCTCAGATCGACGATATTTTGCTGCTGTATGTTTCCAGATCGCTGAGCTCAGCTCGACGATAGCAGAGCTCAGTTCGACGATTTCAGATAAATTCCAGGATGTTTCTAAATTCAAATTCAAATCAGTTAGGAGTTATTCTGCAATTAATTCAAAGATTTCCTATCCGTTCTCATTCATTTCTGGACCAAGTTTCAAGGGATTTTTCAAGTAATGTTTCTGTGGACTTTCCTCCAGAAGAGATTATGCAATTAAGGATGCAATCAATGCAGGCTAACGGCTATTCTTGACAGAGAATGTTATTCTATTCTTTACCAGAGAATAAAAGACAGAATTTTTGAATCTCTCATAGAGCACACACAATACAGAGAGAGAATACAGATTACAGAGACACATTCAAAAATCTTCTGTCACAAAGAATTCTCAAGAACACACACAATACAGAGAGAGAATACAGATTACAGAGACACATTCAAAAATCTTCTGTCACAAAGAATTCTCAAGAACACACATCCAAGGAGATCAAGCTTTCTCAAAATCTTCAGATCTCTGTAGTTTTCAAAGTGTTCAAGGCCAACATATTTCCAGACTCCAGACATTCAGCATTTCAGCTATTGCTGAAATCATCTATTGCTGGAATTCAATCTTTGAAGGCCTATCACCCTCATCAAAGCTTTTCTTCCTGAAGATCTCAAGGATTCAGGGGGAGCTTTGACATCAACAATCCACATAGTCTTCTCAGTTGTTTGAGAAAGAGAAGATTTCCATCACTCTCTCACCTCCACTCTGTAAAGGGTTTCTCAAACTCCCTTCAAAAGTTTGAGCTTGGTTTTTGAGCACCTTGTCAAAAGCTCATTCGTGGCAAGACACCTGATCAAAAAATCTGCTTTGGTTTTTGAGCACCTTATCAAAAGCTCAGTGGTGCCCAGGACACCTGATCAACTCATCCTGCAGTGGATTCCTACCTAGGGTGGTAGAAGAGTGGATGTACCCAAGTTTAGGGGAACCACTATATTTCCTTGTGTCTTCTGGTTTTGCTTGCTTTCCTTTTTGTTTATGGCCTTGATTTCTCTGTGCTTAGTTTTTGTTTAACTTAGTGCTGTGATTAGATTTATTATTGCTTCCCTGCTCACTCTCATTACAACAATTGTTGTAAAAGTTTCAAAGCACCATATACTCTATTCACCCCCCCTCTAGAGTATATCAGATCTAGCTGCACTTTCAGAATCATTATTATTTTCCTGCAAAAACAAAAACAAAGATCAAGTGCAAAGGGAACAGAAATTGCGGGATGGAGCTCAAAGAAAACCTAGTTATAAGATTTTCAAAATATGAAGCGGCAGACTCCATCCTGCGAAATAAACAAAATTCTTCAATCTGAGTTCGATGAAATATTTTATTGACAAAAGAGTTCATCGATCTCAGTCTGAAGAGGCGAAAAGTTTTCATCGTACTCAGGTCGATGAAAATTTTCTGAAGCAATATCATCGATCTCTGTTCGATGAATAAGTCTTCACACAGAAAGTTCATCGACCTCTGGTCGACGAATTTTCTCAAGAACTTTTCTCAGTTCGTCGATCTCCGTTCGACAAACTGTGACAAATTCTTCGACCTAAGACAGAAAGTTAAATTAATGCTTCTCCATTTATCATACCTAGCTGATTCAGAAAGAACATATGTTTCTTTTCATCCAAAAGTTTGGTGAAGATGTCTGCCATTTGTAAATCAGTAAAGACAAAGTAAGATTAATTTTCTTTTTGTCACACACTTTCTAATGAAATGATGCCTTACATCTATATGCTTAGTTCTACTATGATGCACTGGATTATGTGCAATGGAAATTGCACTAGTATTATCACAAAGTAGAGTTGAATTATTTAAGTTGACACCATAAACTAGGAGTTGGTTCTGAATCCACAGCATCTGTGAATAATAACTGACAGCTGCTATGTACTTAGCTTTTATTGTTGAGTAGACACAGATGTTTGTTTCTTGCAAAACCAGGACACTAGCCTATCACCAAGGAACTGACATGTCCCTGATGTGCTCTTTCTGTCCACTCTACATCCAGCAAAGTCAGCATCTGAGTATCCATTCAACTCAAATCCGGACTCAGTTGGATACCAGAGTCCTAAATTTGCGCAACTCTTTATATATCTCAAAATTTTTCTTAGGAAAATAAGGTGAGATTCTTTAGGGTTCACCTGGAACCTAACACAAAGACATGTAGCAAACATGATGTCTGGTCTACTTGCTGTGAGATACAACAGGGACCCAACAATGGCCCTATATAGTTTCTGATCAACAGGTTTCCCATGTTCATCAGAGTCAATCACAGCATTTGAAGCCATAGGTGTTTTCTTAGCTGAGGCATCAACCATCCAAAATCTTTTTATTAGCTCCTTAGCATATTTGGATTGAGATATGAAGATGCCATCAAGGGACTGCTTCACTTGTAGACCAAGGAAGAAGGAAAATTCACACATGCTACTCATCTGACACTTTGAATGCATTAGATTAGAAAATCTTTTGCATAGTTTGGGATCAGTAGAACCAAAAATAATGTCATCTACATATATTTGTACTAATAAAATTTTATCATGATGATGCTTAATGAACAAAGTCCTATCTACAATGCCTCTAGTAAAATTATGCTCTAGGAGAAAACTAGTTAATGTCACAAACCAAGCTCTTGGAGCTTGCTTTAGACCATAGAGAGCCTTATGCAATTTAAAAACAAAAGAGGGTTGAGATGGAGAGATAAAACCTGGTGGTTGCTCCACATAAACCTCTTATTTAAGTTCACCATTAAGGAATGCACTCTTGACATCCATTTGTTATACATTGAACTTCTTGTAGGCTGCATAAGCTAGGAATATCCTGATAGCTTTAATTCTTGCAATAGGGGCAAATATCTGGTCATAGTCAATGCCTTCCTCTTGTCTATACCCTTGAGCTATTAATCTTGCCTTGTTCCTGATGATAAGACTTTGAGCATCAAGTTTGTTAATAAATACCCATTTAGTTCCAATGACTGGGTAGTTTTTGGGTCTTGGAACTAAATCTCAAAATCTACATCTCTCAATCTCGTTGAGCTCCTTTTGCATTACAATAATCCAGTGTGGATCTTGCTCATCATCTTTAATGGATTGGGGCTTAGTTTGAGATATGAAGCAGGCATTCATCATGTCTTGGTGGAGTTGATGCCTTGTCTGCATACCCACTTCTATGTCTCCAATCACTTGAGATACAGGGTGATCTCTATGTGTGATTAATTTAGTAAGAGGAGTTGGTTCAGCAACAGCTTGGGGAATTAATTCCTCTTGTGGAATTATAGTAGCTGTTGTTGGCTCTTCACTGTATTTAGTGACATCATCTTCACTATCGTCTACAACATGTGGATAAGGATGTGCAACAGCCTCATTGGTGAGGGTCAACTCATCCAATTTCTCACAGATGTGGTTCCAACAAAGTCTCACTGGTAGAAGTATTCTTCTCCATGTAAAACATGTTAGTTTCATCAAAGGAAATATGAATAGATTCTTCTATTTTCATAGTTGATTTATTATAAACCCTATATGACTTGCTGATATGGGAATATCCAAGAAAAATTCCTATTTCATCTTTGGCTTTGTTAACCCCGAAATCGGCGATCCTTCCCAAGGGAGTCAGCTCGCTCATCGCGGCCTGCCCTGGGTTCCTCCTGGAGGCCGCGATGCCCTAGGTTCGGCGGCCAGAGTTCTCTATCCGCTCAGGCCGCGCGGCCTGCGCGGTCTCAGCGGTCTGACCCTCTAGGCCGCGCGCCTTTCCTTGGTTGGCAGGGTCCGCGGACTGCTTCCGCAGTCCGCCTCTGCAGGACGCCCACTTTCCAGCTTAACTGCAAGGTTGCTTCCACAGATACTCTTTTGCCGAACTCAGACTCTTGTCCGCCCAGGTCGGCAACAGGTCGCATGTTCTTTGTCACCCAGCAACGTGGGAAGCTACCTTTGTCAGACCGCCTAAGGAGTGCGGACTACAACTCGGGCCACTTCTCACAAAAATCCACAGCAACACCCCGTTCATTGCGAGCTCGGCGGACTCAAAGTGTGGTCAAGACTTCCAGTCAGCCTCCATTGGTGAACCCCAACAGCAACAGCCAGAACTCCCTCAAAGAAGTCCCAGGCCGCCCAGTCTTCTGCAGACGCTGCGGACTCAGCATGCGCTTCTCAACTCGCATTCCCTTCAGTTCAGCTATGGCAGACTTCGCAGATTCATCTCGCAGTCTGCCACATGGCTTCCGGCTCCCGCTTCCTACCATCGGGCATGCAGTCCTTCAATTCAGTAGGGGGCGGAGTCAGCGGTCTCCCCTTTCAGTCTGCCACTTGTCCACCAGCATCCGCCACTCCACCAGCATGCGCACAATCTCAACTCAGCGTCAGCGGGCTCTGCGGACTCGCCTCGTAGTCTGCCATTCAGTTCGCCATCAGCAGCACCTGCTCCAGACCCGTCTCCCAGTCCGCGCGGCCTGTTGCGGACTCGGCGGACTCCGTCTCTATCTTGCTCAAGTTACCGTCTCACCGGGGGTAACGTCATCACAAGACGTTACCTCTTTAGGCCAATAAATAGCCCCCCATACCTCCCATTCTAGAGGAGGCACGCGCTTGAAGTCAGCCGACCAGCCCTCTTGCGGACTCCATTTTACAGTACGCACCAGTTTCGTTCTCTAGTCGCGCGGCCTGCCGTCTTGCCTGTCCAGTCCGCGCGATCTCCTTGTATTCTCCAGTCCGTGCGGCCTGCCAGCTTCGCTCTTCAGTCCGTGCGGCCTGCCAGCTTCGCTCTTCAGTCCGCACGGCCTCCTCTGGCATTCTTCTTCCTCAGCCGCCAGCTTCCTTTTGTACCCCTATATTACTTTGTTGTAAAGGTGTATAGGCAAGCTTGTAACGCTTGCTATTAATAAAAGGAAAGCCTGTCGCAAGAGTGGCATTTAAGTCGCGGCGGGTGAAGTCTGTTGTTGCCGCTTCTAGCGGCTCCTTCTCTTTTCCTTTCCTCCTAGCTCAGCTTAGCTCCTCTCGGTAACCAACCTGCAAGCACAACCGTCATATTAACCATCTGCTCGATAGCTCCCGATCAACCTCCTCCTCTCTTGATCGACCTTCTTTGTTGATCAAGCTTCTCCTCTCCTCTATCCCTGCAACCTCTTCGACAAGCTGCTTGCTCCACTCTCAAGCATTCAGAAGATTCCTTCGTCTATCCCCACAGCCTTCCTCTTCTTCCTCTCGTAGCCTGTGAGACCGAACACGGTCCCCCCCCCCCCCCCCCCCCCCCCCCCCCCCCCCCCCCCCCGTGTTAGCTGTCCCTGGTGCCGTTTTCGTGCATCAACAGTTAACACGCGACCTTCAGATCCGTTCAGAAGGTGAACAACGATAGTTAACCATGTCAGATCATCAACCAACCGAGAAGTTTGCTCCAAGTCCTAGAGATGATCCTCTTTGGGAAGCCTTTGAGCAGTCGCGCCGTAAGAATGCTTAGTAGTTCCAAGCAATCAACCAAATGCTTGATGTGATCACACAGCAACTAGACTCTTAATTAGCAACAGCTCCAATTGCTTCCGCTGCTTCAATCAATCCAGCATCAACTTCGGGTCCTCAACAAGCTTATCCTCCAGCTTTCCCGCCAGTCTATCGTCCTCCTTATACAACAACCTTCCCGCAAGGTCCTGCAGCTCCTCTGCGACCCCAAGATGAAGAATTTGTTGCTCGCCAAAACTTCTTCCGAGAAGCAGCCCGGGGAAGTCCTGCTAGATTTCTCAATTTTCAGGGAAGTCATCCCTACCCTGCAGCTCCTGCATTTGCACCTCCTGCAGCAACTTTTCCTTTTTATCCTCATGCTTCTTTTGCAGCTGCAGCTTATGCTCCTTTTTATCCTTATGCTGTAGGAGATCAAGAAGAACCTTCACCATTCACAGAGAATGTTCGTCATGAGCCAACTCCAGTTAACTTCAGAGAGCCCCGGCTACCAATCTACACCGGAGAGACTGATCCAGTGAAACATCTCCAAGCTTTTGAGTCAGTCGTTGCTCTCAAAATTCTTACAAATGCAACTAACTTCAAGCTCCTTGTCACTATCTTTGATGGGCAAGTGAGGGACTGGTTCTATGACCTCCGTCCTCACTCCATCACTTCCTTCATTGATCTGCGAAGAGAGTTTCTTCTCAGATTCTCTACCTCCACCAAGAGAAAGGGCGGTCCTGAAACCCTCTTTGAGATCAGGGAGCGCAGCGATGAAACTTGGTCTTAATTTGTTGATCGATTCCAAAGAGAGATTTTGGACATCGAGGTTAGTGATCAAGAAATGTACAGAGTAGCTCTTATTCACGGTCTCCGTGAAGGGCCTCTCAAATTCGAAGCCAAACTCCGTGCTCCAAGGACATACCAAGAGTTTATTGCTCTAGCCAACTCATACATCCGAGGCGAAAAGAGCAACCCAGGCTTCGTCCCCAAACTCTTATCAGAGAAAGATTCCTTCCACAAGCATCCTCCGAGGTCTCCTCGCAATCATTTTCCATCTCACTCAAGAAAGGAGAGAAGGTTTCAACGCCTTCGATACTCCTTCCCGAGTCGTGATCGTGCTCAACATCCATTGCTACCACTAGCTTCTTCTCAAACAGCAACAGTTCAGCAGCGAGGCAATGACTTGCATGAGTCTGATCTCGACAAGGCCATGCAAGAAGTAAGCCAAATCATGAAAGACAGGGCAAACTACAAGAAGCCCTACCGACCAGCCGATCAAAGGTCCCGAGACTCCGAACCATACTGTGAATTTCACAAAGAGCCAGGTCACCTAACCGAAAACTGTCGAGCACTCCGCCATCTTGTGCAAAGGATGCTCCGACAGGGTAAAATGCGTGACCTGCTTCCCAAAGAAGATCGCCCTGATCCAACAACTTCAAAGGGAAAAGAAGTCGTAGATGCTCCTTACTCCTCCAAAGGAGTGAATCTAGTTAAAGAGCCTCCTCTCCTCGTTGTTAACCAAGTTGTTGAATGCTTCGATGCCGACGACGAGGGTGTGCTTGGAAGGCTATTCGAAGCCAGCAATGGAATTCACAATCCTCCAAAGCTCTTCACAACCTTGATGGGTTATCTCAACCCTTGCTCTTTCTATTTTCAGAAAATTTCATTTTACCAAACACTTCTCAGTGTTCTTTCTTGCTTTTCAGCAAAGCCTTTATCTTGGATCTCACACTGACATAGTTCCCTTCTTGTGATGCTTCTACCTCCTCTTTTCTCTTTGCCAAAGAGATCACAACACCAATGAGATATCGCCGAGTCTGTAACGCTCCCTCCGTAGTTTGCTCTGGCACAACCGCTTCGACCACATATGGCGGGAGTATACCCATGTGTGTAGTGGGAGCCATTCAATCTACGACGTTGGGCTTCAGACTTTGGATCCTAGCCGGCATCTGACACAGAGTGCGTACTAGGGGAGCCCCATGTGTTAGCTCTGTTGTGCTTCGCAGAGTATACATTACAGTTACGGTGATCTTTGCTTGACAAGTAATGACGATCAATCGTAGCCTTGTCTCTTTGATCATCTCACAACTGTGATGGCCGACCACTCTCTGGTACTCTCGATCCGTGCCTTCGCGGGTTCCACAACTCCACTGATCAATCCACAGACAAGCGATAGGCCCCTTGGCGCCACTAGTCTCATTGATCAATGATGCTTGTACCCAAGGCAAGAGAGCAGTGCATCTAGCGATGCTTCTAAGGATATTCCATTGTTTTCCTCTTTTGTGCCCTCCTAGAGGATGCGCGGTCAGCCCGCTTTGAGTAGGACTATACTCAGGATGATTTCCTCAGGCAAGCGTTGCATAAGGCCCACGGGGAACACCAATGGCAGCATTTAGCCTTCTTTAGTCATCTCCGAGTATAGACCTCCTTTTTTTCTTTTTGTCAATTGCCTTCTTTCACAGGTTAACAAGCTGATCCGACCTACCAAAAGGATTTCTAGAATTCACTTATGCTCATCTCATATACACATTGCTTGCTCAAGCTCTATCAGATGACGGTTCACATAGCTATATGTTATTCTTATCAAAGTCTAATGGCGTCAAACATTGATCAAGGAATCTTACTCTCCTCGATCATCAAGCCGTGCTACTGCAATCTAGTTAAGATTGGCAGAATTTGTCAAGTTACTTCTCTGCTAATCTGATCATGTCCATCCAGTCACATTAACATTTAATGCTCGATTTATTGATCTGGGCTTCATGATAAAAAGTTCATCAGTTGTTTTCCTTGTTGTATGGTCATAAAAGCCTTATCCCATCAACAGTTAACACTTACAAGTCTTCTCCTTCTTCCAGTTACTTTCAAGCTTCTTTCACATCTTGTTTGCTCCTAACACTTTTCTTGCAGAGAGCAACAAACACTTGCAAGCCTTCTTCATAGGTACTTGCAAGCTTCATTCATATCTTGTTTACATCTAACTCTTCTTCTTGCAGAGGTTAGCAAACACTTGCAAGCCTTCTCCCAGGTACTTGCAGGAGTTTTTCATGTTTTACCTGCTTCTAACTCTCACTTTGCAGAAAGTAGCATATCCTTGCAAGTTTCTTCACAGGTACTTGCAAGTTACTTTCATATACCCTGCGTACCCTTGACTCTTCTTTTTGCAGAAACTAGCAAAGACTTGCAAGTCCCTTCCAGGTACTTGCAGCTCATTTTTTCCTTCTTGTATACCATTCATCTTTTCCTTCTTGTAGAGGATAACAGGTGCTTGCAAGCCTCCATCAGGTACTTGCAAGTTATTGTGATTTTATGTTTTCCTCTCACTTTCATTTTTTGCAGAACTTAGTGGAAGACACATCTTCCTCATTTTGCAAAAGCAAACTCAGGTACACACTCGTTGTACCACCCATACATGCCTACCCTAACTTTCCTCTTGCAGGAAAAATAGACAGGCAACTCCAAACTCCTAAGGAGAGGCTTTAGGTTCTTTCTCTCCTTGCCCCCTTCTCTTTTCGTTGGGGTGGATCACGATTTTCACGGGTCTCCAACTTTTTCGAAGTTCTATTCAGAACATAAAAAAGTGCGGGGATTATGTTAACCCCAAAATCGACGATCCTTCCTAAGGGAGTCAGCTCGCTCATCGCGGCCTGCCCCGGATTCCTCTTGGAGGCCGCGATGCCCTATGTTGGGCGGACAGAGTTCTCTGTCCGCTCAGGCCGCGCGGCCTGCGCAGTCTCAGCAGTCTGACACTCCAGGTCGCGCGCCTTTCCTTGGTCGGCAGGGTCCACGGACTGCTTCTGCAGTCAACCTCTGTAGGCCGCCCCCTTTTCAGCTTAACTGCAAGGTTGCTTCCACAGATACTCTATTGCCGAACTCGGACTCTTGTCCACCCAGGTCGGCAATAGCTCGCATGTACTTTGTCGCCCAGCAACGTGGGCAGCTACCTTCGTCAGTCCGCCTAAGGAGTGCGGACTCCAACTCGCGCCACTTCTCGCAGAAATCAACAACAACACCCCGTTCATTGCGAGCTCGGCGGACTCAAAGTGTGCTCAAGACTTCTAGTCCTCCTCCATTGGTGAACCCCAACAGCAACAGCCAAAACTCCCTCAAAGAAGTCTCGGGCCGCCCAGTCTTCTGCGGACTCTACGAACTCAGCATGCGCTTCTCAGCTCGCATTCCCTTCAGTTCAGCTATGGCGGACTTCACAGATTCGTCTCGCAGTCCGCCACATAGCTTCTGGCTCCCGCTTCCTACCAGTGAGCAGGCAATCCTCCAATTAAGTAGGGGGCAGACTCAGCGGTCTACCCTTTCATTTCGCCACTAGTCCTCCAGCATCCGCCACTCCAGCAGCAGGCGGACAATCTCAACTCAGCGCTAGCGGGCTCTACGAACTCGCCTTGTAGTCCACAATTCAGTTCGCCATCAGCAGCACCTGCTCCAGACCCGTCTCCCACTCCGCGAGGCCTGTTGCAAACTCGGCGGACTCCGTCTCCATCTCGCTCAAGTTACCGTCTCACCGTGGGTAACGTACCAGCAAGCCGTTACCTCCTTGGGCCTATA
The DNA here is from genome assembly GCA_039583875.1 of Platanthera guangdongensis. Classification (NCBI taxonomy): domain Eukaryota; kingdom Viridiplantae; phylum Streptophyta; class Magnoliopsida; order Asparagales; family Orchidaceae; genus Platanthera; species Platanthera guangdongensis. The sequence continues at coordinate 45,783,600 of CM077167.1, read as the reverse complement.
AATAGCCCCCCCATGCCTCCCATTCTAGAGGAGGCACGTGCTCGAAGTCAGCCGGCCAGCCCTCTTGCGGACTTCGTTTTACCGTCCACACCAGTTTTGTTCTCTAGTCGCGCGGCCTGCCACCTTGTATATCCAGTCCGCGCGATCTCCTTGTATTCTCCAGTCCGCGTGGCCTGCCAGCTTCGCTCTTCAGTCCGCGCGGCCTCCTCTAGCATTCTTCTTCCTGAGCCGCCAGCTTCCTTTTGTACCCCTTTATTACTTTGTTGTAAAGGTGTATAGGCAAGCTTGTAACTCTTGCTATTAATAAAAGGAAAGCCCGTCGCAAGAGTGGCATTTAAGCCGCGGCGGGCGAAGTCTGTTGTTGCTGCTGCTAGTGGATCCTTATCTTTTCCTTTCCTCCTAGCTCAGCTTAGCTCCTCTCGGCAACCAACCTAGAAGCACAACCATCATATTAAACGTCTGCTCGACAGCTCCTGATCAACATCCTCCTCTCTAGATCGACCTTATCTGTTGATCAAGCTTCTCCTCTCCTCTATCACCGCAACCTCTTCGACAAGCTGCTTGCTCCACTCTCGAGCACTCAGAAGCTTCCTTCCTCTATCCCCGCAGCCTTCCTCCTCTTCCTCTCCTATCTTGTGAGACCGAACACGCCCCCCCCCCCCCCCCCCCGTGTTAGCTATCCCCGATGCTGTTTTCGCCCATCAACAGGCTTCAAACTTTCTAATGTATTTTTTATTGTTATTGTGAATGTAGCAAATAAAACCAAAAATTATAAAATAATCTGCTTTAGGTTGCTTCCCTTTGAGTAGCTCATAGGGGGACTTGCCCGTAAGCTTGTGAATCAAACTTGTATTCAGTACATAGTTTGTTGTGCTTACAGCCTCTGCCCAAAAGGATAGGGGCAAGTAAGCATCTGCAAGTAATGTGCATGTAGCTTCAATTAGGGTCCTGTTTTTCCTTTCAGCTACACCATTTTGTTGAGGAGTTCTAGGAGCAGAGATGCAATGCCTGATACCTTCCTTCTCACAGTATTATTGCATGGGAAGAGACTCAAACTCAGTACCATGATCACTTCTGATCAATGCAACTGGAGTAGAATACTCAATACTTATGCTCTTAAGAAAGTCTGTAAGAAACTTGAAGTTATCAGACTTATTTCTCAAGAATAACACCCAAGTGAATCTAGAGAAGTCATCAACAATCACAAAGGTATAAGATTTCTCTCCTAGGCACTGTACAGCAATGGGTCCAAAGAGATCCATATGGAGCAAATACAGAATCCTAGGTGAATCACTATTATTAAGTGACTTAAAATTGCTTTTAATTTGCTTGCCTAATTAACAAGCCCTGCAAAGGCTTTCCTTCTTGTAGGGGCAAGCGGGCAATACTCTAACAAGGTTGTCCCTAGAGAGTTTAGCAATGTTTTTCAAGTTAACATGACCTAATCTCTAATGCCAAAGTTCATTATTATTGCATGTTAGATTAATTAGACAAATTTCAGATTTAGTAGATTTAAAGTTAACTGCATAAATGTTTCCTACTCTAGTTCATGATAACACAACTTGGTTATCTACTGAAGTAAAAAACAGAAGGTCTTTTTAAATGATACCTAAAACCTTACATCACATAATTGACTTATGGATATCAGGTTGTGCTTCAGTCCACTTACATATATTACCTTCCTGAAGATGCCAGCTCCAATTTTGACCTTTCCATTGCCTTCAGTTTGGCAAAAGATGGAGTCACCAAATATTACTATTGGTCCTAGCTTACACTTGTAGTTGATTAGGTTATCATTGCTGCCAGTCATATGCTTTGAACAGACACTATCTAGATACCACTGTTGCTCTGTGGTGTGATAGTCTTTCACCTGCAATGAAACAGATTAGAAATTCTTGACCCAGGTTACCTTGGATCCTTATTTATTTACATAATTAAAACTGGAGATAGAAGAGTATTCAAGTTGATTTTTATAACCTAGGGGATTGTATCTTGTTGGTGGAATTATCCACTGGGTGAGTGGATTAATATGTTGTCTTGGTTGATTAAATGATTTGTATGAATTAAGTTTTCTGTTATTTTGAACTGAGGTCGACAAATTCTGGTAAGTTCGTCGATTTGAGTTCGACGAATGGGGATGAGTTCGTCGAACTCTGCTCAGAGAATGAAAGTATTCATTCTCTGTGCATTATATCGTCGATCTTGGCTCGAAGAGCCATACTGCTTTCTTCGATCGCAGTTCAGAGAATAATCATAATAAAAATCTGCGTTCAGAGTTCGTCGACTTGAGTTCGACAAACTGTACACATTTCGTCGATCTGAGTTCGACGAAATCTACTGAACATTGTTATTGTTAGATTTATTTTTTTTCCTTTCTTTTTCTTGATTTTCTGAATGACTTCAGTTGGTTGATTATCTTCATTTAACTTTTCTTTACCCTTTTCTGTTATGAATTTATAGGGTGACAGAATGTTTTTCTGAGGGAGATGAGGTTGGCTTGATGAAGCACCTAAGCCCAGCTTGTCATTTAGTCTGGCATTAACTGTGCTTGTGTTGTCCATCAACTTGATGCTTCTCCCATTTAGGGATTATTCAAGTTGCCTTGCCTCAGCTAATTCAGTTTTTAGTGATATAATTATTTCAGTTGCAATAGTTTACTCATCTTTTAATTTGATGTTTTCTGATAAAAGATTGTCTTGTTCTGTTATCCTGTCCCTGAGTAGTTTAATTTATTTCTCAGAATTTATTAAATCAATACATAATGATTTAAATTCAGTTCTAAAACTATCTGAATTGAAAATAAAGAAGACAGTGCCTGATCTTACTCAGATTCAGATGGTACTTCATTGTCTGACTGCTCAGCTTCTGAGTGACTGCCTGATGTATCAATAGCCATCAAGTAAAACTCTTTTGCTCTTGCTTCCTCTTCATCTTCACTAGAGCTAGAAGATTAGGATTCTTCTTCAGTTTCACTCCAGGTTTCATCCACAAAAGCTTTCTCCTTTCTTTTATGCTTGCTGGAGGAGGGCTTCTTGTAGTGATGATTCCTGGGATCCTTTTCTCTTCTTATCTCCTTCTTCTAGTTCTCTGGACACTCTGATATGAAGTGTCCTGTTTTCCTACAACCAAAGTAGATAATCTCTTTAGTAGGTGTTTTGTCATACCTTTGTTTGTCATCTTGTCTAGATGACTTTCTTTTGGAATCCTTCTTGCCCATTTTGTAGAATCTCTTGGCTAGGAGGCTAAGAAATTTTTCACTGACTAATGGAGCTTCTGTTTCTTCTGATGCTTTGAATTCTATGTTTTGCTCCTTTCTAGCTGATGAGGGAGTCTTCTGCTCAGCAGCTTCTCTGGTCTTTATTAACTGCTCATAGGATTTGAGCTTTCCTACTAGAGATTCAGTGAAAATCTCATTCACACTTCTGGCCTCTTTGATTGGCCAGATTCTGGAATCTCATGAGCTGCGAAAGCACATGAGGATTTTATCATTGACCTCAGTGAGGGTTATATCCTTACCCAGGGTTTTTAGCTCATTGATGATTGTGCTGAGTCTATTGTACATATCACTCATTGACTCTGACTCTTCTTTCTTGAACTTCTCATATTGGGTGATGAGATTTTATCTCCTATGTTTTCTCTCATCTACAGATCCAGCAACCATCTGATTGAGTGAATCCCAGATGGCTTTAGCAGAGGTGCATTCAGCCACCTTCTGGAATATGTCATCTGACATACTCTGTGCTAATATGTTCATGGCCTTGGCCTCTACTACCTTGGCCTTCTTTTGTGCATCTGTCCACTCAGGTGGTGGAACAGCATGAGTGCTGGAAGTTACAAAAGATGTTGCCACTAGAGCTATTGGTTCTGTAAAAATAGAGTTGTATACATCTTCATCAATAGAGTTCATATAAAGCCAAATTCTTACCTTCCAGATTACCAATTTGTTCAGGTTGCAAACTGGAGGTCTGGTGCTTGCATAATCTTTGTTCTGTGCCATGATATATAAGATAAACAAGAAAAACTAGGGAAAATAAATTAGATCTATCTGGGATCTTTTGGTTCAAGTGTTAGATTGTATAACCAAAGGAACACCCCTCTGATATAATTGAAAGAAATGGTAAACCCCTGATACCAATGAAAGATAGATCTAAATAGCTCTAGAGGTGGGGGGTGAATAGAGCTTTAGAACTTTTTACAGATTTATAATTATTTATCTTTAAAATTGGTGATAGCAAATATAATGTAAAGAAACTAAAACTAAATTATCACATCACAGTGCAGAAAGGAAAAGGGCAACCAGATAACATAAGAAATTTTATAGTGATTCCCCAACCTGGGTACATCCAATCTTCTACCACACTGGTAGGAATTCACTAGCAAGTTTTGCTCAGGTGACTACCACCACAAGATCTATTTGCATGGAGATCTCACAATCCTTTAGGCTTTTGATCAGGTTCCCAAAAACCAATAATAAACTTTTGAAGGGAGTTAATAAACCCTTTATACAGGATAGGGAAAAGAAATGATGTTGTCTTCTCTGTTCTCAAATCACTGAGAGAAGACTAGTGGATTGCCTTATGATATCAAAGCTCCTTTTGAAATGTTGAGATGTTCAAAAAGCCTGGAGCGTTGCTCAGGGTATAGGTATTCAGCCTTATCTTGAGGAGATCCAGGAACTTATAGACTAATCTAAACTTGTTGTCCTTGAAGATTCCTAGTGTAGAAGTTGAAGAAGACTCTTGATATAAGATTGATGTTCTTCTTCAGTCTTCTGAAATATCAAGGGGAAAACAGAATGTTTTCAAAATAGAGAAGAAGCAGATATTCTTCTGTATATTTCTGTATCTCTTCTCTGTATTACTCTTGTGTTCTGTATTTTATGTTCTCCTGTTCTGTAATAGATATGTATTGCATTCATAGAGTCGTCTGAAAAAAAATCTCTTTTATATCTTGTTATCCAACTCTCTTTTGAATTTTGAATTCCAAGCATTAATTATAGATTGGATTCTGGAGAATGAAACGGCTGGAAATATTCTTCTTTAATGATTTTCCCCAGTTGTCCCATTAAAATAAGGAAGTAATTAACACTATTGAAATCCATAATTAATGCTCCCAAGAACGGCTATATTCTGAGAATATATAAGCATTAATTCCTCAAAGAATTATTGCCTTAGAATGGAATGAAGAAAGGGACAGATATAGAAAACTTTGACATTCTGACACTGAATAGATTTCGTCGAGCTGAGAACAGATTTCGTCAAACTGAGATCCAAGATCATCGAGCTGAGAAATCCTGTTAGTCGACCTGAGCTCAGCGAACTTCAATCTACAAAAAACTTGTTAATTCTGCGCTCCAAGTTTGTCGAGTAGAGAATCTGTCTTGAGAAAGAGATCGTCGACCTGAGCTCGAATATCGTCGAGCTCATCTTAGAGAAAGATTTCTAAGTTCATTGATCTACGATCGACGATCGTCGGGCTGAGTTCGAAGAACTTCGAAGTGAAAATTTGAACTCTGAATTCTTCTAAGTCTTGAGTCTACTGAAGTCCTTTGCAGGCTGGTCCATGAAGATTGACTCTAATGACTAGCCTAAACTCTAGGACTAATAGACTTTCCCTGGTTATACAATGTGGGTCAAATATCCTAAATAGTGAACCTAGAACAAATCCAAACTAGGGATCCAACACATGGTCACTTCTGATTTAGACCACAATTATTTTATTCATTCTGAATTTGCCTAACAAAGGTCACAAAGATGTCTAAGATTTCATACTTTTTCTTTAGAAAGAAAACCCAAGCAATTCTAGAATAGTTATCAACTATCACAAGTGTGTAGACTTTCCTACCTAGACTGTGAACTGGCATAGGACCAAACAAGTCCATATGCATGAGTTACAAACACCTCTCAGAATCCTTGACCCCAATACTTTTAAAGGAAGCTTTGGTCTGCTTGCCCTTTTGACATGCAGAGGAAATGCCCTCTTTGGTGCATCTCATATTGGGTCCATTTCTGATTAGCCCTTCACTGAAGAGCTTGCAAATTGTGTTGTAGTTCAAGTGAGCAAGCCTCTTATGGCATTGCACACAATAAGAGACTTTCTCATTTTCTTCTAAACATACTGGTGAGTCTGAACTTAAACATAAGAAGTTTAAACAATAAATATTTCCACTCCTAGTGCCTATCAATATGATCTCTTGGTCACTTGATCTCTTGATCAGACACTCATCTTTGTGGAAGACAATGACATAGCGAATACCATATAGTTGGCTTATGCTAATCAAATTGTGTTGCAATCCTTCCACATAAGCTACTTTTGTAATGGAGACTATGTCATTGGTGAACATACCATAACCCATGTTGACTGCTCTATCTGAACCTCCAGCGATCACCTTAGGTCCATTCTTCATAGGAGTATAATCCTTAATTTATCTCCTCGTTCCAGTCATACATCCACTGTCCAAGTACCATATTGGCATTGTACAGGTACTTAGACTACCCTACAAACACAGATTAGTTTACCTTAGGCCCAAAAAGAAATGGGTCCTTGGTTCTTGTTAGATTGAAAGTGCACATATCTACCTATAAGAGTCCTGAGAGGAAGACTTACGCTTGCACATGGCACACTAGAGTTGTACGAACAATCTATGGCAAAGTGACCCACTTTACCAATGCACAAACATTCATGAATGTTATATCTCCTCTTCTGAATATCCTTGGAAGACGTTGTCAATTTAGAGGGAAGAACAACGACCTTTTCTTGTTTCTTTCAGCTAGTATCTGACTGAAAGTTAGTCTGCCAGTATATGCACATGGATTATTCTGAGTGGCACCAACAAATATCATCTTTGCAGCTCACATGGAGTTGATGGCTTCAAAAGCTATTAGGTGTGGCTTATTGGCTGACTTACCCTCAGACAAGGTGTTTTCTAAGGAACCTAAGGATAGACCACTGCCTTATCCTTGAGTGTGGGGGCTGGAGTACCAAACACAAATGGTCCAAAATGGGCCATCTGGATTTTCTCAAGGGGAGCCTTTAGTGCACTCACTCCCATGTCCTTTCACCTTTCATTGCAAGACACCCTTGTATTATTACAAGAAGAGTTCTCATTCTTCCAGTGACCATATATGTTGTACTGGTCATACCTTTTGGAAGGGAGGATTACCTTATAAAAGGTGGTTTGAGGCACTATAGGAGCTTTGCCTTTTCCGTTTGGAATGTGCAGCTCCTGAATTCCACTTAAAACCCAAACCTCTCTTATCCTTTTGAGAGGTGAAGGATTCAATAGTGGTAGTACAGTTTTGGGCTTTGGGAATTCAGCCACAATCTTCCTCTCCTTGAGGAGCTTCTCTTCAAGTTCTATAATGACCTTGTTCTTCTGGCTGATGGTTCCAATTTGGATAATTGAGATTGTCTTCAGTTGACTAACTTCCCTCCTCATCTAATCAATCAAGGGTGCTGACTCAGACAACGGGGAAGCAGCTTACTGTAGAGAGACAATCTGCTCAGCTTGTCTCTTGGGAAGCCTTTTGCTATTCTTCAAAGCATCCATAATGGCACCATATCCGTCAATTTATTTATTGACATCTTCTTTAAAATTTGATACCTCATCCCTACTAGAGGAAGTGGAAGCATCAGAGTCTGAGCCAGCCTCATAGAAAGAGGGAGAGCTAGGGATAAAGTGTACCTCATTAGGAGTAGGATTGTCCTGAGTGTCTTCTGATAAAGCCATGAGACTGAACTCCTTATCCTCTTCACAATTGTACAACCTCGTACCCGGCCGAGTGGGATCCTCCTCCAGATAGATGGCTCAGGGCGTGCTATGAACGACGATTTGGTATGGTCATGGTCGATATATATTTATAATAGATGAAGGTTTTACTATATTTAAATATAAATATATTACGTTTTATATATAAATATTGAATATATATATATATATAAAGGCTAAGGAGGGATAAAAAAAGCGGAAAGGAAAAAGAGGGGGAGGAACCCTAAAAGGAGGAGGGATCGAGATTGTTCCTCCCGTGGGCGCTGGCTGGAGCAGATCGGCCAGGATTTTCTCTCCCGGCGTCGCCTAGAGAAGGACAGATCGGGAGTAGGGCTTGACTGCCTGGATGCTAGATCGGCGACCGGGAGCGGGTCTTGGCGGCCTGGAGTCAGGATCGGTCGTCTGGAGCTTGGTCGGCCATGATCATCTTCCCCGACGCAGTCTGGAGCTAGGTCAGCTGGGATCATCTTCCCTGACGCTGTTTGGAGCTTTGTCGGTCGGGATCATCTTCCCCGGCGCATTCTAGAGCTAGTTCGGTCGGGATCATCTTCTGCGGCACCGTCTGGAGCTAGGTTGGCCGGGATCATCTTCCCCGACGCCGTTTGGAGCTAGGTCGGTTGGGATGTAACAGCTCAAAGTGCAGAAACAGGAAAATCTGGGTGACACGGCCTGGGACACGAGCGTGTCCCAGGGCGTGTCAGGTGACACGGCCTGCGACACGGGCGTGTCGCAGGGCGTGTCGAGGTTGTGTCGACGATTGGGCTTTGTCTCGACGATTTTTGTTCTTGACGATTCGTCGAGAGGAGGCACATGGCCCAGGACACGGGCGTGTCCAAGGCCGTGTCGCATTCTCGACGACTTTTTCTCGACGATCGTCGAGTGTTGAGAAGTGCGTGTCGAGTGTTGAACACGGCCTGTGACACGGGCGTGTCACAGGGCGTGTCAAATCAGGCGACGAACTCAGCCCGCCGAAGGTTTCGACAGGGCATGTCTTTGTGCCGTGTCTGGGCACACGGCCTGGGACACGGGCGTGTCACAGGCCGTGTGAAGTCTCGGGATGATTTGGAATTTTTTTTCACACAGGTACACGGCCACAGACACGGGCGTGTCTGAGGGCGTGTTGGTGACATGGCCCATGACACGGGCGTGTCCCATGGGCGTGTTACTGGTTTGGATAAGTCGGTTGACCACCGCTTAAGGCACACGGCCGGGCACACGGCCGTGTTCGAGGCCGTGTCTGGTCAAAATATGTGTTTTTGGCAGAATCGTGGCCGTCCATTCCTTCAGTCTGGATCCAAGGGCTGGAGCTTCTTCTTCTTTTTCCTTAAGGGCCGAAATCAGAGAAGTATGAATCATTTTACTTTGGCCTTCATCTTTCTTCAAGAAAGAGAAAGAGAGAGAGAAAGGAGGAGGAAGAAGGAAAGGGGGCTGCTGCTGGTGGTGCTGCGGTTTACCGACGAGAGATCCGAAGCCAGCGTTGCGGAGGAAACGCTCTTGCGAGTCTTGCAAGCTAGCTTGGAGGCCATGGCACTGAAGCGATCATCAAGGGTAACGACTTTTCGTCCTAGCCATGTGAAGGCTTCCGTTTTGGCATATCTTTTGATTCCCCCACCAAGAGGTGGCTGCTTTTGGGAGTCGTTTGGGTGATTCTTGAAATCCCCTTTGTTGTGCATATAGATCCGGAAATGGAGTACGGAATAGGCATGCTGTGTGAAGCCCATCTGGACAGGTTAGTCTGGATTGGTGATGTTGCATACGAACCGGAGAAGACTCCGTGATAACGTGTAGTGTACGGAGTCTACGGGTTATACCTGCGAAAAGGAGTAGCAGGAAGTACTGGGGTGGTAGCCCAGGAAAATAGCCATGTGATGTTTTGGGTCCAACCTGTGAATGAGGCACAGGAAGTACTGGTGGGACCAGGAAATCCCTTTTTGTGATGCTTGATGTCATAGGGTGTCCACCTGTGGAGCGAGTCACAGGAAGTACTGGTGTGCCCAGGAAAGACCCCTGACATTTGTAATTTGCGGTGTCCACCTGTGACGGGAGTCACAGGAAGTACTGGTGTGCCCAGGAAAGACCCGCTGTTGCTGTGAGGAAATGGGTATAGTGACATACCCAGGCTTGAATGCCAGAACAGGATTGGTGAGACCGACCCGTGCCTTTGATATAGCCATGAGTATGCTGTACGCGGAAAAGGCAAGGCGATTTGAGCAACGGGGGGGTGGAGGATCCGACCTGCGCTATGTCCGTCTGACGTGAGACCAAAAAGTGCGGTCTGTTGGAGCGCATAGCAAGAGTCTTCGGCCTGCGCGCCATGACACAACGGGGGGCTACGGGCCATCCCGGTGTCCGAGGACTAACTCCGGCTACACGCCATGGAGTAAATGCTCAAGAGATTTACCGTTGGGTGATAACCCTGATACGGTGGTGGGCAAGAGGTTGCCAGAACACCAAGAATGTGCCCTGAGTGCACGGACCGTTGGGCCGGGTGGCGAACGGTTGTGATGGCTTGTGTGCGTGAAAGCACCTTTTGATGATATAGCTTGCCATACTTGTGATATGATATGCCTGCAGGGAAAAATACCGCTGCCCCGAGAGAAGGGGTAGGGTCGTTATAATTTGGTCAGCTGAACGCTGACCGTTGCTTTTGTTTGCCACCGGTGGGTGGATTGTCTTTGCACAGGTGCTGGAGAGCCGAGCGGGACGCATAGAGGTTGATGTTCCTGCTGGTGCTGCTGCTGCTGTTAGCCCTCGAAGGCTAAGTGTGTTCTTATGTGTGTTTTCTTTTATTGTGGCCGGCCTGCGCGCCAATCTGTTTAGGCCACTGTGTGAAAGCTATGTAAGGCCATAAGGCCAACGCTTGTTCATATTGTAAGACATTCCTATATATATATAAAATGTGGAGTTTTATGTTTGGACATGCATGAGGAGTTCAAGTAGTTTAGGCTTCCGCTAGAATGCTTGTGATAGGTGTGATGCGCTACTCTGGTATCATCCTGTACCTTCACCGACTGTTTTGTTGTATATCCTGTGGGGCCCCGGCCGGACCTTCTAGAATATATCATATGAACGGATGGGGTTGTTACATTATTGGTATCAGTTGTCTTGGTCTTTCCCTCTCGAAGTCGTGGTCGACTTCTTTTGTGGGGTGGCGAGCACGTGTTTGTGCACACCAAAGTCTACGAATGAACTCCTGAATGTCCATGATAGGAATGCATTTTTGTATGTTTGAGGAACCTGCGTGTTCCTATTTTGTGTTGTTTGCTTGGGTACGACCGCTAATGTGTGTGTCTTGTCCACCTTTAGGTGACACGAAGTGGAGCTGGGCCGTCTGAGCCCCAGCGTTCTGATGAAAGTACGGCACCAGCCGCGGTGCCTACACCTCCACCGTCTGCGAAACATGTCCGTTTAGTTGCGGAGGACTTATTTACCATGATCCTAGGTCAGCCACTTAGGCAGGAACAAGAGGCTGTGAGGCCAGAACAGGTGGTGGCAAGGCCTGAACCTGTCGTGGGTGTGGCTCCTCGAGCGGCTGAGAAGCAACTAACACGGTTTATGAGTTTCCATCCGCCTACGTACTCGGGAGCGGGAACCCCGACGCAGGCTGAGGATTGGTTATCGCGCGTCAAGCGAGTGATGACGGCGATAGGAACGGCGGAGCATCAGAAAGTTACCTTAGCCACCTTCTTGCTTGAAGGAGAAGCGCGTTTATGGTGGGATGAGATGGAGTTGCATCATTTGGCGGGTCGTCCGTTAACCCAAGTATCGATGGAAGAATTCTCTCGGCTCTTCCTAGCGAAGCACCTTCCTGTGGCGCAACGGATAGCCATGGAAAATGAATTCCAACGGTTGACTCAAGGTGATGGCAGTGTTGACGCGTACCTGCATGAGTTTACTCGCTTAGGGCGGTATGCGGGTTCGATTTTTGCTGATGAGCAGAGGAAGACGAATCAGTTCTATGAAGGGCTGAGGGACGAGCTGAGGTTCCTTGTGTCCAGTTCTGTGAACCAAGGCTTCCAAGCGTTGGTTGACACTGCGACCGCGTTGGAAAGGGATATGAAGAGGGTGCAAGGGAAGAGAGCTTTGACTGTGTCGCAACCAGAGTGGAAGGCGCCCCGATCGGGAAAATCATTTTATAAGAAGAGATGGGGTAAGAAGTCCAAGCCTAGTGGACAAGCTCCTTCATCAGTTGCAACGGGAGCAACATCAGGGGCAACCTCCAAGCCAGACACTCGTACCTGCTTCAATTATGGTAGGATGGGGCATATTGCGCGAGATTGTCGGATGCCGCCGAAGAGTGAAAAGAAGGCAGGAGCATCTTATGCGGAAAAAGGAAAGGCGGTGGTGGATTCCTCTGCCTCGCAGGCGCAACCCCGAGTCTACAATCTTGGCCTGCAAGAGGCCATCAAGCAGAGTGACGTGGCCACAGGTATGAGTTTAGTTTTGCATATGCGATTATTTGTATGCTTTGCTTCGTACGCCTATGTTTGTGGTTTGTGTGCGTGACATGGTTGTCATAGGTTTTGTAATGATTCGGGACACGCTGGCGCGAGCACTGTTCGATACAGGTGCATCGCATTCTTTTCTGTCTTGTGAATTTGTTACGCGGCTTGGGATACCCAGTCGTGCAAAGACAGATAGCGTCAGAGTGGTGTTGCCGAATGGTTGTTGGATGCTTGCAGATCGAGCTTGCGATGTGGCGGTTCAGTTAGGAAGTCGGGATTTTTGTTTAACCGCATTTGTTTTGCCAATATCGGAATTCGATGTGATTTTTGGGATGGATTGGCTTGTGGAGCAGCATGCTATGATTGATTGCCAGTCCAAAGAAATCACGTTGGGCCAGAATACAGAACAGGAGACCAAGTTCGCGGGTATGCGAGGAGTAGGCGGGACGTTGATGTCTGCACTCCAGGTAGTCAAAGCTGTTCGGAAGTGTGCGGAGTGTTACTTTGCACTAATTCAGGCTGTTAAGCCTAAGGCCACCTTGTGCGAGGTTCCGATTGTGGCAGAATTTACAGATGTGTTTCCCGCGGATCTCCCTGGGCTACCACCCTAGCGGGAGATTGACTTCGCAATTGAGTTGGTGCCAGGTGCGAAACCCGTGGCCCGCTCGCCATATCGCGTGGCGCCTAAAGAGATGGCTGAGTTGAAGGTTCAACTACAAGAAATGCTAGAGCAAGGTTATATCCGCCCAAGTATGTCACCTTGGAGCGCGCCTGTGCTTTTTGTAAAGAAGAAAGATGGTGGGTTACAGTTGTGTATAGATTACCGGGAATTGAATAAGCTGACTGAGAAAAATAAGTATCCTATACCTCGGATTGATGAGTTATTCGATCAGCTGGTGGGATCTACCGTCTATTCGAAGTTGGACCTGAAGTCTGGTTATTACCAGTTAAGAATTCGGGAAGGTGACATTCCCAAAACCGCATTTGGAACGTGTTATGGGCACTATGAGTTCACAGTCATGCCCTTTGGATTGTGCAATGCGCCATCGGTGTTTATGGATCTGATGCACCGTATTTTTCGTGAGTACCTGGATCTGTTTGTGATAGTGTTTATTGATGATATCCTGGTATACTCGAAGTCCAAAGCTGAGCATGAGATTCACTTGCGGTTGGTGTTGAACACGTTGAGGCAAAATCAGCTCTATGCCAAGTTCTCGAAGTGCGAGTTTTGGCTATCGTCAGTGGCATTTTTGGGCCATGTGGTGAGTGGAGTGGGCATTGCAGTGGATCCAGCAAAGATAAAAGCCATACAAGAATGGCCAATATTGTCTTCCGTGGCCGAGGTCAGGAGTTTCCTTGGACTTGCGGGCTACTATAGAAGATTTGTGGAGAACTTCTCGCGGATCGCTTTGCCGCTAACCACACTGACGCGAAAGGATCAGAAGTTCGTTTGGACGCCAGAGTGCGCACGATCTTTTGAAGAGCTGAAGGTTCGGTTGACCACGGCGCCGGTGTTGTCTTCACCATGTGGAACCGATGGATTTGTAATTTATAGTGATGCCTCAGGGAGCGGCTTAGGCTGCGTTCTTTTGCAGAATGGAAAGGTGATTGCTTATGGCTCACGCCAGCTGAAGGTGCACGAGCGGACTTATCCCGTCCATGATTTGGAGCTAGCGGCTGTGATTTTTGCCCTTAAGCTGTGGCGACACTACCTTTATGGAGTGAAGGTGGAGATCTATACCGATCATAAGAGCCTAAAGTATCTTTTAGAGCAGAAAGACTTGAATATGCGACAACGAAGGTGGTTGGAGTTCCTTGGGGACTACACTTTCGAGATTCACTATACACCCGGGAAGGGGAATGTTGTCGCGGATGCCTTGAGTCGGCGAGTTCCATTTAGAGCAACTTGGTTACAAAGGCATGATGAACGGCTTATCCAGGAGTTGGAAGCATTAGAGATCTATTGTGTTGACAAGAATTCCACTGCCACTGCATGTTTGAACTGGACCAAGGTGCAATGTGACCTTGCGGACCGAGTTCGACGGGCAACGGAGTTGGATGAAGATCTCTTACGATATGTGAATGAAGGGTCAGAAGGCAAATTCACCTGGATTGATGGTCTTTTGCGAAAAGAGGGTCGTTTGTGCGTCCCAAATGTGGGGAAGTTGAGGGAAGAACTGATGTATGAAGCACATTATACGAAGTATTCCATTCACCCCGGGAGCACAAAGATGTTCAACGATATGAAGAAGCTTTTCTGGTGGCCAGGGCTTAAGAAAGATGTTGCCCTTTATGTCGCCAAATGCCAAACATGTGCGATGGTGGAGGCGGAATGCCAAAAGCCGGGCGGTTATTTGAAGTCACTGCCGATCCCAGTGTGGAAATTTGATGATATTTCCATGGATTTTGTGCATGGATTGCCAAAATCACAGCGAGGAAATGATTCCATTTGGGTGATAGTTGACCGGCTAACAAAAGTAGCACATTTTCTCCCGAACAGGCGGGATGATTCGGTTGAAAGTTTGGCAAAGTTATATGTTGATCAGATTGTGCGTCTTCACGGTGTTCCTCGGAGCATCGTAAGTGATGGAGATGGGCGATTTACGTCAAATGATTGGAGGCTAGTTCACCGACTGTTGGGCACGAAGTTGACTTTCAGTACGGCCTTTCATCCCCAAACGGATGGACAGACTGAACGTACCAACAGAACAATGGAGGACATGCTCCGAATGTGCGCCCTTGACTTCGGAAAGAGATGGGAAGATCATCTCTATATGGTCGAGTTTGCATATAATTACAGCTACCAAGCAAGCATTGGGATGGCACCATATGAAGCCCTATATGGAAGGAAGTGTCGTACTCCCTTGGCTTGGGTAGAAGCGGGTGAAGCCCGGGTTGTTAAACCAAATGAGGTGGATGAAGCAAACTCAACCATTCGGACTATTCGAGAGAGATTGCTTGTTGCTCAAGATCGACAAGTGAAGTACTACAACGCCAAGCACCGAAATGTTGAATTTGCGGTTAGCGATTGGGTCTACTTGAAGATCAAGCCATTCAAAGGTGTCTCCAGGATTCGACGATTGAAAAAGTTGAGTCCAAGATATTTGGGTCCTTTCGAAGTGGTTGAGCGAATTGGCGAAGCGGCTTATCGGCTAGCTCTATCGGCGGACTTGGGTGGGTTACATGATGTCTTTCACATCTCGGTGCTTCGGAAGGCCGTGAAAGATCCAGCTCAAGTGATCGCGGATGATCGGGTGCCGGTGGAGTATGGGCTAACAACGAGAGTTAGACCCATTCAGATCGAAGATCGAGCTGAGAAACAGTTGCGGAACAAGACGGTCGGTATGGTAAAAGTCCGATGGGACAACTGCGACCGTGAAGAGCTGACATGGGAGCGTGAGCAAACCATGCGAGCAGAGTTCCCTGAGTTGTTTCTGTAATTTGTAGCGAGAATATTGTAACATAAACGTATATATATATAGATATATGTTGGTACATTTTTCTTGCTACTTTCTGTTACGTTTCTGTCTCTAAATTTCGAGGACGAAATTTCTTGTAGGAGGGGAGGATTGTAACAGCTCAAAGTGCAGAAACAGGAAAATCTGGGTGACACGGCCTGGGACACGGGCGTGTCCCAGGGCATGTCAGGTGACACGGCCTGCGACACGGGCGTGTCGCAGGGCGTGTCGAGGTTGTGTCGACGATTGGGCTTTGTCTCGACGATTTTTGTTCTCGACGATCCGTCGAGAGGAGGCACACGGCCCAGGACACGGGCGTGTCCAAGGCCGTGTCGCATTCTCGACGACTTTTTCTCGACGATCGTCGAGTGTCGAGAAGTGCGTGTCGAGTGTTAAACACGGCCTGTGACACGGGCGTGTCACAGGGCGTGTGAAATCAGGCGACAAACTCAGCCCGCCGAAGGTTTCGACAGGGCGTGTCTTTGTGCCGTGTCTGGGCACACGGCCTGGGACACGGGCGTGTCACAGGCCGTGTGAAGTCTCGGGATGATTTGGATTTTTTTTTCACCCAGGTACACGGCCACAGACACGGCCGTGTCTGAGGGCGTGTTGGTGACACGGCCCATGACACGGGCGTGTCCCATGGGCGTGTTACTGATTTGGATAAGTCGGTTGACCACCGCTTAAGGCACACGGCCGGGCACACGGCCGTGTTCGAGGCCGTGTCTGGTCAAAATATGTGTTTTTGGCAGAATCGTGGCCGTCCATTCCTTCAGTCTGGATCCAAGGGCTGGAGCTTCTTCTTCTTTTTCCTTAAGGGCCGAAATCAGAGAAGTATGAATCATTTTACTTTGGCCTTCATCTTTCTTCAAGAAAGAGAAAGAGAGAGAGAAAGGAGGAGGAAGAAGGAAAGGGGGCTGCTGCTGGTGGTGCTGCGGTTTACCGACGAGAGATCCGAAGCCAGCGTTGCGGAGGAAACGCTCTTGCGAGTCTTGCAAGCTAGCTTGGAGGCCATGGCACCGAAGCGATCGTCAAGGGTAACGACTTTTCGTCCTAGCCATGTGAAGGCTTCCGTTTTGGCATATCTTTTGATTCCCCCACCAAGAGGTGGCTGCTTTTGGGAGTCGTTTGGGTGATTCTTGAAATCCCCTTTGTTGTGCATATAGATCCGGAAATGGAGTACGGAATAGGCATGCTGTGTGAAGCCCATCTGGACAGGTTAGTCTGGATTGGTGATGTTGCATACGAACCGGAGAAGACTCCGTGATAACGTGTAGTGTACGGAGTCTACGGGTTATACCTGCGAAAAGGAGTAGCAGGAAGTACTGGGGTGGTAGCCCAGGAAAATAGCCATGTGATGTTTTGGGTCCAACCTGTGAATGAGGCACAGGAAGTACTGGTGGGACCAGGAAAGGCCCTTTTTGTGATGCTTGATGTCATAGGGTGTCCACCTGTGGAGCGAGTCACAGGAAGTACTGGTGTGCCCAGGAAAGACCCCTGACATTTGTAATTTGCGGTGTCCACCTGTGACGGGAGTCACAGGAAGTACTGGTGTGCCCAGGAAAGACCCGCTGTTGCTGTGAGGAAATGGGTATATGACATACCCAGGCTTGAATGCCAGAACAGGATTGGTGAGACCGACCCGTGCCTTTGATATAGCCATGAGTACGCTGTACGCGGAAAAGGCAAGGCGATTTGAGCAACGGGGGGGGTGGAGGATCCGACCTGCGCTATGTCCGTCTGACGTGAGACCAAAAAGTGCGGTCTGTTGGAGCGCATAGCAAGAGTCTTCGGCCTGCGCGCCATGACACAACGGGGGGCTACGGGCCATCCCGGTGTCCGAGGACTAACTCCGGCTACACGCCATGGAGTAAATGCTCAAGAGATTTACCGTTGGGTGATAACCCTGATACGGTGGTGGGCAAGAGGTTGCCAGAACACCAAGAATGTGCCCTGAGTGCACGGACCGTTGGGCCGGGTGGCGAACGGTTGTGATGGCTTGTGTGCGTGAAAGCACCTTTTGATGATATAGCTTGCCATACTTGTGATATGATATGCCTGCAGGGAAAAATACCGCTGCCCCGAGAGAAGGGGTAGGGTCGTTATAATTTGGTCAGCTGAACGCTGACCGTTGCTTTTGTTTGCCACCGGTGGGTGGATTGTCCTTGCACAGGTGCTGGAGAGCCGAGCGGGACGCATAGAGGTTGATGTTCCTGCTGGTGCTGCTGCTGCTGCTGTTAGCCCTCGAAGGCTAAGTGTGTTCTTATGTGTGTTTTCTTTTATTGTGGCCGGCCTGCGCGCCAATCTGTTTAGGCCACTGTGTGAAAGCTATGTAAGGCCATAAGGCCAACGCTTGTTCATATTGTAAGACATTCCTATATATATATATAAAATGTGGAGTTTTATGTTTGGACATGTATGAGGAGTTCAAGTAGTTTAGGCTTCCGCTAGAATGCTTGTGATAGGTGCGATGCGCTACTCTGGTATCATCCTGTACCTTCACCGACTGTTTTGTGGTATATCCTGTGGGGCCCCGGCCGGACCTTCTAGAATATATCATATGAATGGATGGGGTTGTTACACGGGATCATCTTCCCCGGTGCCATTTGGAGCTAGATCGGCCAGGGGCTTCTTCCACAATGCCTCCAAAAGCAAGTAAGGTTAGGGGTCCTCTCCCGCCTCACTTAGTATTGTGTTTTTTCGGCCTTGGAGAAGCTCGGGTATGGAGGAAACATCGTCTGGAGCCTCCAACCCTTGATTAGAGGCCGGATCTGTGCATGGACAGCAGCTAGTCTCTCTAGACGCCGAACCTCTTCCTAGATATTAAGTTGTGGATCCATCAAATTGCGCGTCAAGGGTAACAAAGTTTCTTCTTGGCAGGTGAAGCTCTTATTTATCATACTTGCAAGTAAACCCCTCCCCTCTAACGGGTGGGTGATGGGTGCTCTCCGATAGGTCGATGTGTACATCCCCGCAATTAATCACATTTAGTATCCAGAAGAGTGAGTATGAATTTAGGCATGATATGTGAAGTCCATCAAAACATGTGATCTGGATTGGTGATGTTTTGGGTTTCCCGGAGAAGACTTCGTGGAAGTTGCATATTATTTTCTCGTACGGAATAAGCATCGCCGCCCCGAGAAAGGGGTGCAGTCGATATAATTTGGTCCAATATAAGTGGCCAATATTTATTTTTCCACCACTTGGCGCGACGTTGGCATGCAGGTGCTACAGAAATAAGCAAGGGTAACGGGTTTAAGCCCAAGGTTGTGCCGACCCTAGAAGGCCTAATGTATTTATGTTGCCGGCCGGCGTGCCGAGGTATGGAATTTGCATTCCTGTAAATTGAAATGTAGGTGATGCCTGTGTATGTTATTTATCTTTTTTGTCTCAGGCGAGTGGTGTACTCGTGAACCACTCCCCCCATGGGGGCCCCGAGGAAAGGTTATCGGGAAGCCCTGGAGTGTCTGCTAATAGCCTCTCAGAGCAGCGGAGTTGCATTGTTGGCGGACTGTTGGGTACATTGGTCAAATATACCTGATTTGAAGAAGCCTCACCTAACTCAATGATATACATCAGAATGTATTTGATGTTTGTTTGAGTTAATTGTGCAGGTTAGACATACACTGGACTGAAGCTGAAAATTTCTAAGTCCATGTGTCGACACCCAGAGGCAAAGTGTCGACACTTGAGAAAGCTTGTGTCGACACCCAGACATGCAGTGTCGACACTTGGAGTCATTGTGTCGACACCAGGGAAGAAGAGTCGACACCAGTCAGAAAGTGTCGACACTTGGAGCTGTGTCGACACTCAGTGTAGAAGGATGCAGAAAAGCTGTGTCGACACTTAGCAGAAGTGTCGACATCTTGAAGAGCTGAGTCAACACCAGAACAGTGTCGACACTTGGAGTTGTGTCGACACTCAGCATAATTCTGCAGAGACTAAGTACAAGTGTCGACACTCAACACAATGTGTCGACACTCAATCAAAGAGTCAACATATGAAGAATGTGTCGACACTCAGCACAATGTGTCGACACACACTCAAAAGAGTCAACATATGAAGAATGTGTCGACACTCAGCATAATGTGTCGACACACACTCAAAGAAGTCAACACTTAAAGAATGTGTCGACACTCAGCACAATGTGTCGACACATAACCAGAAGACTCAACACTTGAAGATAGTGTCGACACAAGGAGCTGTGTCGACACTTAGCAAAGAACAGAAAACTTGTAAAATATTCTAAGTATAAGTGTCGACACTAATGGGATGTGTCGACACTCAGCTGAAGAATCAAGAATGAAGACTTGTGTCGACACCAAGAAGCAGTGTCGACACTTGACAGTTTCTACACATGAAGATGTGTCGACACAAAGGAGATGTGTCGACACTTAGAAGAATACAGAAAGAATGAAGTACAAGTGCTTGTGTCGACACTCAATTTCAGTGTCGACACATGCAGAAGAAACTGTGTCGAGACATACAAGGAATGTGTCGACACCTTGTAGACTTGTGTCGACACTTACACAACATGTGTCGACACTTGGTCTATAAGTGTCGACACTTAAGAACAGAAAGTCTCGACACTAACTGACAGTTAGAGAATTTCAAGAAGTGACTGGTTGACATGACAGCTGCCAATCCAGCCGGTCTACAGCAACTGTCAGCAAAGTCAAAAGACTGTTATAAACCGGATCAGCCGGTTACCATGAAGGAAGCCTATAAATAGGCACCCACAGTCTACAGAAAAGGGGTGGAGATAATAATTAAGAAGTTCACAAACATTACATGGTGTGATTGAAGTAGTTGATCAGACTAAATCAAGAAGTGATACACAGAAGATCAACACAAGAAGATCAGGCAGTCCAACTGCAGATCTAAGTAGTTGGAGAGAGAGAGCTCCAACCAAGGATTCAGTCTTTGGAACTAAGGCTGAGAAGAAGAATTCAGAGTCATCTGGATTTCAAGAAGCAGAGATCAAGGATCAACTGCAGAAGATTCAGACTAATTCAGTTCTACTCAAGAAGCTTTGAAGAAAGCTAAGTCAGTTTGGATCAAGCTGAGTTCTTCCAAGAACTCTCCAAGAAACTCTCAACTCCTCTCATTCCTTCTGAGTTGTAGAGTTAGAATTTGTAATTTCTATTATAACTTGTAAGATCCATTGGATCTGAGTGATTGTAAGCCTATTTTATAAAGGCTGAGGGTAGGGCTTGGTGCCTGAGTGTAGGAGTTGAAGAACTCTGAGTGTAGGCCTTTGATTGGCTGAGTGTAGGCCTGGGTGGCTGAGTGTAGGCCTTTTGGCTGAGTGTAAGGCTTTGGGCCTGAGGTAGGAACCTTGTTGGGTTCTGAGCTAGTGGAGAAGTTTGGCCGAATCTAGTACACTGCTAGATAGGCGAAGGGGGAAAGTGGATGTACCCAAAGATTGGGGAACCACTATAAAATTAGTGTGTCTGCTGTGCTGTGCTGTGTTGTGGCTTTTCTGTGTGATTTCTGAAATTGCTGTTAACTGTAATAATCTGTGATAAACTGTTGTGCTGTCAAACAAAAGTTAAAAAGGTTTAGGTCACCTATTCACCCCCCCCCCCCTCTAGGTGTTTAGGTACCATATCTTTCAAGTGGTATCAGAGGGAGGTTCCTCAAAATCAGGACTAACTGTCTGAGGAGATCCAGTTTGGCAGATTCAGTTAAGTCAGGAAACAGGAAACAGTTTCAAGAAAATCAAGAACATGGGTTCTTCAGAGAATCATAAGGAGTTGGGTTCAATGAAACTACCTATATGCAGAAAAGAGATCTTTGGGATCTGGAAAGAGAGGGTTAGGCTGTTTATGGAAGCCTCTGACCCTAGAATATACATCACAGTCAAAGAAGGGCCATATGTGCCTATGAAGATTTCAGTTTTGGATGCAAATCAGAGGACTCCAAAGGATTTCTCTGAAATGACCAAGGATGAGATTGTCCTAGCAACTATGGACAAAAGGGCACAGAACATCATAGTCAGTGCAATTGATGATGCCACCTTCCAGAACCTTATTCACTGTAAAACTGCAAAAGAAATGTGGGATACCCTCATTGTCTACATGGAAGGTTCTGAAGAAGTAAGGCAAGATAGGAAGTCCTTGCTTAATCAAGAATATGAGAGTTTTAGGCAAGGAAGAGGAGATAGCATCACTGAATGCTATAAGAAATTTTATAGAATTGTAAATGAACTCATGTCATATGGAAGAGAGTTCACAAACTATGAGTTGAATGACAAATTCTTAAGGTCCCTAACCAAAGACTGGGACACCAAGATTTGTGCCATCAGAGAAATGGCAAAGTTGGGAGAAATTCCTCCTCCCACACTTTTTGGCAAGTTGTTATCCTATGAGATGCAATTGTCAGTAAGAAAAGAAGAAGAAAAGTCAACAAGGACTGAATACAGAGAAAAGACTGTTGCCTTTAAGTCAGATGTACCTAGAAAGAGCAGGACCAAGTCATCAACTCCTCCTCCTGAGGTAGTTGAATCAGAATCTGAAGAATCTGAAAGTACAAAATCTACAAGCAGTGAAAGTGATGAAGACTTTGCTGCATTCACCAGACATTTTCAGAAGTTCCTTAAGAAGAAACAGTGGAGGTCTAGACCTTCATCTTCCAAAGGGAAAGAGGTTCAGTATCTGGAAAAGAAGCCTTCAAAGAAGGACAAGAAAAGGACCAAGACAAGTAAGGCAACTGGATCCAAGATAATTTGTTACTGCTGCAATAGACAGGGCCATGTTATTGCAGACTGTCCTGAAAGAAGGAAGGAATCCAGTGACAAGAAGAAAACACACTTCAAAGGAAAGAAGGAGAAGTCCTTTGTTGCAAAGAATGAGAAGACTCTTTCAGATATGTCTTCTTCAGACACAGAGACAGATGCTGAAGCCTATATTGGGCTATTTG
Organism: Platanthera guangdongensis; assembly: GCA_039583875.1. Lineage (NCBI taxonomy): Eukaryota > Viridiplantae > Streptophyta > Magnoliopsida > Asparagales > Orchidaceae > Platanthera > Platanthera guangdongensis. The sequence continues at coordinate 45,761,008 of CM077167.1, read as the reverse complement.
CTGAAGAAGAAGAAGAGTTCATGCAGATCATGGAATCTATCTATGAGCAAGAAGACTGTCAAAGCCAAGGACTGATGGCTTTGACTGAAAGTACCAAAAACCTGGAGCAGCCAGGACCCAGTCAGGTACAAGGCTTAACTCAAAGTTCTGATTCCAGTTCAAGTTCAGAGTCAGAGTATTCTTCATCAAGTGATGAGAATATGTCTGAGTCTGAGGGAGATATTCATCAACTCCTAGATGAATATCAAGTACTATTGCAAGCCTATAAGAAAAGCAAGACCCTAGCCAAAAATTTGGCCAAGGAAATTGCTGATCTCAAGACAGCTGCAATAGATTATGAGAAGAATTATGATCAAAAACTAAATGAAGTGGCCAGGCTGAAACACATTACTGTGATTCAGATGGGTACCATTACATTTAAGAATGATCAAATTAAGAAACTGGAGATTAATCTTCAGAAGGAGAAAGAGCTAGTAGCTAGGTTTTCAAAACCTAAATCAGTGCTACCCTTGATTGATGATTTTGTTCATCATAAAGGAAAGACTGGACTGGGATTTGTTAATCCAGCAAGGACTGTTCAGAATCAGTCCAAGTCCAAGGGCAAAGCCCCAACATTCACTAAGACTGCTGTAGTTAAGACAGCCAAGTCTGTACCTAAGCAAAGGTACAACAAATTTGAATGTTGGTGCTGTGGCAAAGTTGGCCACTTTGCTTTGGACTGTTGGCACAATGTTAGTGCCAAAGGTAGTAACAAGATACCTGGTGGAAAGCCAGCAGGTAGCCTATGTCAAGTTGCAAAGCTAACAATTACCAAGGACCCAAGAAACTTTGGGTTCTAAGGTTCATTAATTTGTTTTGCAGGAGAATCCAAGTGGCCATACCCCAACATGGTACTTGGATAGTGGATGTTCCAGACACATGACTGGAACTAGGGGACTACTGAAGGACTACATCCAATCAAGAATGGTCCAAAGGTGACCTTTGGTGGTTCAGAAAAAGGAATCATCAAAGGGTTTGGTAACATATCTTCTAACTTAGTTACCATTACTCAAGTGGCTTATGTTAAAGGTTTGAAACATAACCTCATTAGTATAAGTCAATTAAGTGATGTAGGGTATGACATCTCATTTGTTAAAAATGGTTGTCATATCAAGAGGTCAAGTGATCAAAAGATCATTTTGACAGGTTATAGGAAGAGAAATGTCTATTGTTTAGACATTATGGTTGAGAACAATAGTTCTCCAGTTTGTCTTGTAGCTGATGAGACAGTCTCTCAATGTGTCAAGTGGCACAAGAGGCTTGCTCATCTTAAATTACAAGACTATTGGCAAACTCTTTAGTAAAGAGTTAGTGAGGAATGGTCCTCAAGTTAAGTGTGTCAAAGATGGCATTTGCTCAGCTTGTCAAAAGGGCAAGCAGACTAAATCCACCTTTAGAAGCATTGACAACAAGGATGCTGTGAGATGTTTATATCTCTTGCATATGGATCTATTTGGTCCAATGCCAGTTCACAGCTTAGGTAGGAAGGTCTACACCTTTGTAGTTGTTGATGACTACTCAAGGTTTTCCTGGGTGTTCTTCTTAAAGCAGAAATCTGAAACACCTAGTGTCTTCCACAGTTTTGTTAAGCAAATTCAGAATGAATTGAACTGTACAGTGGTCAAAATTAGAAGTGACCATGGTACAGAGTTTCAATCTGAAAGCATGACAAAACTATGTGAAGACTATGGGATATTTCAAGAATTCTCTTCACCAAGAACACCTCAGCAAAATGGCATTGCTGAAAGGAAAAATAGAACCTTGATAGAAGCTGGTAGGACTCTATTAAGTGATTCTTCACTACCAGAATATTTCTGGGCTGAAGCAGTAAACACTGCATGCCATGTGATAAATAGAGCTACCATAACTAAAAGGTTAAACAAGACCCCCTATGAAGTAGTGAAAGGCAGGAAACCAAACCTATCCTATTTCAGGATTTTTGGTTGTAAATGCTTTCATACTTAACAATGGGAAGACTTACTTAACTAAGTTTGCTGCCAAATCCCAAGAGGGAGTGTTTGTTGGGTACAGCAGTAATAGTAAGTCTTATAGAGTCTACAACTTGACTACACAAGTTGTAGAGGAGTCTGTGCATGTAGTTTTTGATGAGACACTTCTTATTAACAATGAGTTGTCTAGTAGTGTGTGCAGCCCCACAGGTCTTTCTAAGAAGATGGACAAGCTAACCATAGAAGATGTACCTGCTGCAAGACAGCAAGTAGAAGAAGATGGCTTATGTCCAGGGGGAGAACTACATGTACCAGGAGCTGAAGAAGTTCAAGGAACTCAGCATGATGAAGATGCTGAAGAAGTACAACCAGAAGTAAGGATGCCTCCAGCCAACAGGCATCTAAGAGATCATCCAGTGGAGCTGATCATTGGAGATCCAAGACAAGGTGTTCAGACAAGGAGCAGAAATCAGAATGCTGCAATATATTCAAGTTTTCTGTCTCAGATAGAACCAAAGAAATTTGAAGAAGCTATACAAGATCCACAGTGGACTGAAGCTATGCAGGAAGAGCTAAACCAGTTCAAGAGGTGCAAGGTTTGGGACTTAGTTCCTAAGCCTAAAGATCACAATGTGATAGGAACAAAGTGGATCTACAGAAACAAGTTAGATGAACAAGGAGTCATCATTAAGAATAAGGCAAGATTGGTTGCAAAAGGATATAGGCAAGAAGAAGGTATTGATTTTGATCAAACCTTTGCTCCAGTAGCCAGACTGGAAGCCATAAGGATGTTCTTGGCCTATGCAACCTACCAAGGATTCAAAGTATACCAAATGGATGTGAAGTCAGCATTCCTTAATGGTAATTTAAAAGAAGAAGTATATGTGGAGCAACCTTCAGGTTTTGTTGATTCTACTTTTCCACATTATGTCTATAGACTTAGGAAAGCATTGTATGGGTTAAAGCAAGCTCCTAGAGCTTGGTATGAAACCCTATCTAGTTTCCTCATTGAGAACAAGTTCACAAGGGGGAAAATAGATAAGACTCTATTCCTTAGGGAATCTAGAGGCAAAGTAATACTTGTCCAAATATATGTAGATGACATTATATTTGGGTCTACTGAAAGTAGCCTTTGCAAAAAGTTTGCAAAGCTTATGCAGAGTCAATTTGAAATGAGTAGTATGGGAGAACTGAAGTTTTTCTTGGGTCTCCAAGTTAAACAGACTGAAAGTGGTCTTTCCATATGTCAGTCTAAGTTCACCCTAGAACTCATAAGGAAATATGGTATGGATTCCTCCAGTACCATGAAGACTCCTATGGGGTCAAGTATGTCTCTAAGCAAGGATGATGCAGGGAAACCTGTAGATGAAACCTTGTATAGAGGGATAGTTGGCTCCTTACTATACTTGACTGCAAGTAGGCCTGACATTATGTATGCTACATGTGTTTGTGCCAGGTATCAAGCCTGCCCCAAAGAGTCTCACTTGACTGCAGTCAAGAGAATCTTGAGATATCTAAAGGGCACACCTTATCTAGGCCTCTGGTACCCTAGGAATGGAGATTTTGATCTAACAGGCTATTCAGATGCAGACTTTGCAGGATGCAAGGAAGATAGAAAAAGCACAACTGGATCCTGTCAATTCCTAGGTGGAAGACTTATCTCTTGGAGTAGTAAGAAGCAAACCAGTGTGGCCATCTCCACAGCTGAGTCAGAGTATATAGCTGCAGGAAGTTGCTGTGCTCAACTTCTATGGATTCAACATCAGCTAGAAGACTATGGATGTCAGGTAAGTAGAACTCCACTTTATTGTGATTCTACTAGTGCTATTTCCATAGCTAATAATCCTGTATCTCATAGTAGAACTAAACATATTGAGATAAAATATCACTTTCTTAGGGAGCATGTAGAAAGAAATGATATTGCACTTGAATATGTTAAAACAGATAATCAGATAGCTGATATGTTCACTAAGCCCTTAGATGAAGCTAAGTTTAATAAGTTCAAAATTGAACTAGGTATGATAAACTTAGACTAAGTATACAGAACAAAAATTGGCTAAGTAAAAAGGTGTCGACACATAGACAAGTCTATGTCGACACAGAATAGTAAGTGTCGACACTTCAGAAAAATGGTGTCGACACATCTAGGAAGTTAGTGTCGACACTTCAGAATGTTAGTGTCGACACATGTCGAGTAGGTGTCGACACATCCACTAAGGTGTCGACACTTAAGTTTTACTCAGAATTTTTCTAAGTAAAGTCTCGACACATGTCGAGTATAGTGGTGTCGACACTTAACCAAGTGTCGACACATAGAATCTGTTAACTAAATTTGTGTCGACACATGAGTGTCGAGACATTATAAGTCAGTGTCGACACTTATTGACAGTGTCGACACATCATTAGAAATTCCTCCCGCCTGTTCGTCTTCAAACAGGAAAGGTATAAATAGGGTTCTGTCTTTGATTGTCGACACGCTTTCAAAGTTTCGAGACCTAAACTCTTGTGTCGACATTTCTCTCTTCTCAAGACTAAATCTTCAAACCCTAATGGCTCCCAAGCTGGAAGAGAACGTCAACGAGGGCTATGAGCTCGTGCGAGGCGCATTTGACGACAGCGATCAGGAATTCAAATCGGTGATTACCCTAGTCAGCGATTCAGGACTGGAATTCTTGGTTTCAGAACCAACGAAAATCTGGAAGAAAGAAGTAATTGAATTTCTTACTCAAGCAACTGTGGACGACTCTGGATTCAGAATCAAGTCCAGGGTGCATGGCACCAAAGTCAAACTATCCCCCAAGTCTTTGAGAAAGGTACTTCAGCTACCTAAGATTCAAGAAGAAGAGGAGGTAACTGCTTCTAAGACCAGGGAAGCTCTTACTTGGTGTGGACTGGATTCACAGATGAAGGTGGGATCAGTCTTCAATAGGAAGGGGATGAACAATCAAGGCAAGTTCTTGTCAGAAGTAGTGGGCAAGGTAATTCTGTGCAAACCAGGAGGGCATGACAGGGTGTCTGCCTCCATGTTTGAAGTAATGACCAGAATCATCTTCACTCTGAAGACAGATTGGTCAATGGTGGTTTTTGAGAAAGTGAAGGAAAGCCTGAAGAAGCCCAATCTGGGCAGGATTATAAGTCTCTACCTGGCTGGATCCATTCCAGAGGTAATGAGCACTGCTGCAGGAACAAAGATAAATCATATGAGGAGAATGGACTCCAGAATATTCTCAAGATGGGAAAGGGTGCTGGTGTCAAAGGACTTGGACACCCCTGAGAAACAAACTTCTAAAACAGACTCTCCTCCCAGGAAGAAAAGGAAGACAGCTGCTGTGCCTCAAGAGTCCTCAAGCAGCTCAGGCAGTGAAGAACAGGTGGTCTTCACTCCTGAAAGTCCAGTAGATGTGACTGCAGCAAAGTCACCTGCTCCTCAGGAGCCAGCTGATATCCAGGGGGAGCCTCCAGCTGTAGAACATCCATCTACACTGGATAGTGAGCAGGCTACTCTCATCATTCAAGAGGTACTTGTTGATCTTAACACTTTGAATTTTTGTATAACAAATTCTGATTTGTCTGATGATCATCAGCAAAATCAGCCAGCAAACCCAGAACCAGATGTTGTTCTTCCAGACACATCTGTTGTGATACCTGATACAGTGGTTGAAGAACCAAGTACATCTCCTGCACAGTCTCCAGCAGAGTATACCATGGAAGATCTGTTTTTGAACTTAGATCAAGATGATTTTGATATGGAAAAGACTGCTGCTGATGCAGTGAAGGATGCTGTTGCTGAGGGGGAGACTTTGGATAGTCAAGAAGAGCCTATAAGGCTAGATTCTGAGAAGGCACAAGATGTGCATACTGAAAGACCATCCAGCCCTAAGGATAGGGTGGATATAGCAAGTACATCTGAATCTGAAGATGATGAAGCTGAGCAAGCTCAGAAAAAGAAGTTCTTTGTTTTCAAGAGGAGGAGCCAGAGCTATAAGAAGGCTCTCCAAACTGTTGCTCAACATTCATTAGTTCAACAAGCTCCATCCACTGATTATAGTGCTCTACTGCTTGCAATGCAAATCAAGATGGATGAACAAAGGAAAGCCTTAGAAACTTATGTTGATGAAGGGCACAAGGCACTGCAAACTGATCTAGGCCAGGAAATCAAGTCTATAAGGTTTGAAATGAACCTTAATAAAAAGCAATGACTGATTGTTTTACCAAGGGTGCTAATGCTGTGGTCTATCTAGCTAAACATCAAGAAGCAATTAAAGAGAAAGTGGATGATATAGCAGTCAAGCAAGGCTATGTGCTGGAGAATCAGTTGAGAATGAATGATAATCTGACTGCATCTCACAATGCCATAGTCACTGAAATCAAGAATAAGTCAGATGAACCTTCAACTTCATCTGCTGCTGCCAAAGCTGATTTTGATAAGATATTTCAAGCAGAGATTGCTGCTGTTAAAAATGCCATAAAAGATTCCCAGAAGGTCATATCAGAACAGCTTACAAAGCTTAGACCTTTCTTTAAAGAGGGCATAAGATATTTGGATAGCCAAATCCGGTTTCAGAAAGATGATGTAAGGGATCATATGGCTCAAGAAGTCATAAAGGGGGAGAGAGTGTTAGTCAAGGCCAGTTCTGAGCATGCAAAATGGATTTCAAATTCTATAAGGGCTACACTTGGATATCCTCCCCTGTGTGATGACAATGAAGTAGGTGAATCTGGTATTCAAGGAACATTTCTTGGAGGTGAGCAACAAGCAGTGGCTGATGTCATCTATCCACCTCCAGACTTTGAAATGATTCATGCTGATGTAAGCACTATGTATAGTCCAACTGCTGGCAAGCCAAATGTTATTCTGGAAAAGGTTGTTCAACCTATCACAGCTGCTATGCAAGAGGCATTGGATAAAGAAGAAGAAACTAGGCTGTCAAAGAAGAAGTTTAGGGAAATTGCTGAGCAAAAGCCAGATTTTGAACAATGGAGCCCTACTTCTAGAAACATAATTCTTACAGCCTGGAAAGCAGCCAAGGATAATGCCCATGAGAGGAACAAGTGGTTCTCAGAGGCTGAATGGAGAAAGCATGAGATTAGACAAGAAGCCATTGTCCAACACAGAAGGAAGGCCAAGTTAGGAAAGCTACCTCCAACAGCTGTGGAGCCTAGCAAGTACTTTCCCAAGCCCTATCATTATTTTGAAAGGCAAAAGATCAAGGCAGATAAGCAAGATCTAAAAGGGAAGAAGACTGCTGAAGCTGAGCCTGCTGCTGCTGCTGCTGCTGCTGTGAAAGCTCAAGTTAAAGCTGGAAAAGGGATTGTTCATCAAAGAACCTGATCAGCACTAGATTAGGGATTAACTTGATGCTTATTGTAATCTGTTAAGAGAAAAACATTGTAATACTTCATTGAAAATGTATAAGAAACATTATTGGAACAGTATATGATAAATATAGTTTGAATGTTCTGAAATATGTGTGTTTCTTAATTGTTCTGCAATGTTTAATAAGTATACATGTGTGGTTTATTACATGTTCAAGTTTACCCTGTTGTCATTTATATGTTTTACATCATTTTGTAATTTTTAATTATGAGTGGTGTATATCATTGACTAAGGGTTATGACTTCTCCAAATAGGGGGAGATTGTTGGGTACATTGGTCAAATGTACCTGATTTGAAGAAGCCTCACCTAACTCAATGATATACATCAGAATGTATTTGATGTTTGTTTGAGTTAATTGTGCAGGTTAGATATACACTGGACTGAAGCTGAAAATTTCTAAGTCCATGTGTCGACACCCAGAGGCAAAGTGTCGACACTTGAGAAAGCTTGTGTCGACACCCAGACATGCAGTGTCGACACTTGGAGTCATTGTGTCGACACCTGGGAAGAAGAGTCGACACCAGTCAGAAAGTGTCGACACTTGGAGCTGTGTCGACACTCAGTGTAGAAGGATGCAGAAAAGCTGTGTCGACACTTAGCAGAAGTGTCGACACCTTGAAGAGCTGAGTCAACACCAGACAGTGTCGACACTTGGAGTTGTGTCGACACTCAGCATAATTCTGCAGAGACTAAGTACAAGTGTCGACACTCAACACAATGTGTCGACACTCAATCTAAAGAGTCAACATATGAAGAATGTGTCGACACTCAGCACAATGTGTCGACACACACTCAAAAGAGTCAACATATGAAGAATGTGTCGACACTCAGCATAATGTGTCGACACACACTCAAAGAAGTCAACACTTAAAGAATGTGTCGACACTCAGCACAATGTGTCGACACATAACCAGAAGACTCAACACTTGAAGATAGTGTCGACACAAGGAGCTGTGTCGACACTTAGCAAAGAACAGAAAACTTGTAAAATATTCTAAGTATAAGTGTCGACACTAATGGGATGTGTCGACACTCAGCTGAAGAATCAAGAATGAAGACTTGTGTCGACACCAAGAAGCAGTGTCGACACTTGACAGTTTCTACACATGAAGATGTGTCGACACAAAGGAGATGTGTCGACACTTAGAAGAATACAGAAAGAATGAAGTACAAGTGCTTGTGTCGACACTCAATTTCAGTGTCGACACATGCAGAAGAAACTGTGTCGAGACATACAAGGGAATGTGTCGACACCTTGTAGACTTGTGTCGACACTTACACAACATGTGTCGACACTTGGTCTATAAGTGTCGACACTTAAGAACAGAAAGTCTCGACACTAACTGACAGTTAGAGAATTTCAAGAAGTGACTGGTTGACATGACAGCTGCCAATCCAGCCGGTCTACAGCAACTGTCAGCAAAGTCAAAAGACTGTTATAAACCGGATCAGCCGGTTACCATGAAGGAAGCCTATAAATAGGCACCCACAGTCTACAGAAAAGGGGTGGAGATAATAATTAAGAAGTTCACAAACATTACATGGTGTGATTGAAGTAGTTGATCAGACTAAATCAAGAAGTGATACACAGAAGATCAACACAAGAAGATCAGGCAGTCCAACTGCAGATCTAAGTAGTTGGAGAGAGAGAGAGCTCCAACCAAGGATTCAGTCTTTGGAACTAAGGCTGAGAAGAAGAATTCAGAGTCATCTGGATTTCAAGAAGCAGAGATCAAGGATCAACTGCAGAAGATTCAGACTAATTCAGTTCTACTCAAGAAGCTTTGAAGAAAGCTAAGTCAGTTTGGATCAAGCTGAGTTCTTCCAAGAACTCTCCAAGAAACTCTCAACTCCTCTCATTCCTTCTGAGTTGTAGAGTTAGAATTTGTAATTTCTATTATAACTTGTAAGATCCATTGGATCTGAGTGATTGTAAGCCTATTTTATAAAGGCTGAGGGTAGGGCTTGGTGCCTGAGTGTAGGAGTTGAAGAACTCTGAGTGTAGGCCTTTGATTGGCTGAGTGTAGGCCTGGGTGGCTGAGTGTAGGCCTTTTGGCTGAGTGTAAGGCTTTGGGCCTGAGGTAGGAACCTTGTTGGGTTCTGAGCTAGTGGAGAAGTTTGGCCGAATCTAGTACACTGCTAGATAGGCGAAGGGGGAAAGTGGATGTACCCAAAGATTGGGGAACCACTATAAAATTAGTGTGTCTGCTGTGCTGTGCTGTGTTGTGGCTTTTCTGTGTGATTTCTGAAATTGCTGTTAACTGTAATAATCTGTGATAAACTGTTGTGCTGTCAAACAAAAGTTAAAAAAGGTTTAGGTCACCTATTCACCCCCCCCTCTAGGTGTTTAGGTACCATATCTTTGGCGGACCAACTAGAGCTGCGTATAATAGAACTGTTTGGAGGGATTACGTCATTGGTGGATTGAATGAGGAGCATTTTACATACACCCATGGAGGCATCTCTAGTTAGGAGAGAGTTGGTCAAAAGGATCTCCTTAGTTGTTTTGGTCGGCAAAGAGAGCCCTCTGAAGGTACCTTAGCTCAGTCTTTGGCTTGGGAGGGGAAGAATTTGTTAGTTTTCATGGTACACGGTGGGACCTCCATGCTGAGACCTTGCGTCTGTCCTTTGAGTTCCTAGTCTTGTTCCTAGATCGTTCACTTGATTGTAGTAGGTGAGCGGTCACCCCTATTTTGGGACCTCGAACTCTACAGAGACCGAATTTTTGTTTGAAAATTTATGATGCGGTGAGCGTGGAGAGTGACCACAAGCAAACATCATGGCTATAGAAGAGGAAGAAAGTGACGACAAGGGTCATGCACTGACACTTTTTATGTAAGGACCTCATACTTGGAGTCGTCCCATCCTATAGTTGTTATTGGAATCACATAGCATTTGGAGTTGGATTTGCACCTGTTTGAAGAAATGAACTATTCATCTAATTATGTCGTGCCTTAACTTGGGATCTTTTGCATTTGATAAATATTTCTCAAACGATGAACCATCTTGAAACCAAGTTTAGCATACAGATTTATGTTGATTAATATTTTGTTAAAGTTGTACTTTTAGGGATTTTGTTCAAGGATTTATATTGTTTTTGATGAATGAAATAATACTTAATTATGTCACACTTAACTTATGATGTTTGAATAAATTGAATGATTCTTAAACTATGATGGATATAATTATGAAATTTAGAACATAGTCTCTATATGATCATATTGGTCTTCCCGCTATTTTATGGAATTTTGTAAGTACTAAACCCATGGTTTTTATTTAACCATCAGTACCACATACTTTATACTGGAATTTATAAATACTCTTAATATTCCAAGTACCGTGATATTTTGTTTCTCCTTGTTGGGTTAAAGTATAATTACCCAAGATATGGTTTGAGTTCTCTGCAAATACTTGAAACGTAATAGTAACGTCTTTAACTAATTTTATTATTCCTTTATCGGGAGAGTTAACATTAGAATTAATATTACGCGATAAAGTAATTTCTCCTTGAGGCATGTGCATATTTTTTGCAGCTACCTATATGTCAAAAATAACTGGCTGAATGTTGGTAGAAGTAATACTCATTGACTGAAGCTTAGCTTTAACATTCCCTAATGTTACGTCAAGCTTATCAGATGTAATGGTCACTGGGTTTTTCTGATCATTTATTATTTCCCTTATACCGTAGCTACCTATTTTAGGGCACATAGTATGCAAGAAAGCAACTGCTTCTTTAGCGGTAAATCTTTTAGCAAGGAAATTATGGTATAACTCATTGTTTAAGGAAGTAAAGGTTTTTATTTCATCTTGTGATAAAATTCTTTTTACTAAGAGCTGGACGTATAAAATAAAAAGCCGTGCTACTCTAGGGATCTGAACTATATCAACACCAATACCAATAATCACCCTTTATCCTGCTTTTGTAATAAAGTATGGACAAACATAAATACTTATATAATTTCCTAATTTGGAGAATTAAATTAAAGGTAAGCAGGGCAACCTATCTTTAAGGATAGGTTATTAGTAATTATAGTGTTTAGGGTTTAGAGTATTCTTAGTACTATGTAGTCTTAGTGTTTTTGTATCTATTGGATCTGAGCACTTAATAGTATCTAAACATCTTGTAGTACCTAGACTATCATTTTATTGCAAAATTTATCACGTAAAGATTGTATTAAAGGCGGACACTGTGAAAAAAATATCATTAATACCTATAGCTTTATAAATACGATTAAATGCTACATCACCATCTTGATGCTCTAGGATATGTTTGTCTTCCAGAGTAACAGGCTTTGGCACATCTCCTGGAATATCTATAGTAGCCCTATTAACAGCAAAACCAGGAGGAGGACATATAATTTGGGGTTAAATTATGCTTATCTACATTGATAACTTCAGTTATATGATGAACTTTCGGGTTAAAGTTATACTCCATTGAACTATGTAAATGTAATCCTACTGTAGCTAAATCAAAAAATTTATTGAATGGTAAAGCTAGCTTATTTCCTATGATATCAGTGAGCATATTAGAAGATACAAAATTATTTATTAAGCTCTGCTTATTATGCATATTATAGCGAGATAAACCATATCTTAAACCGATATGGGGAATTATAGCTAAATCATATTTAATAAGATAATGATAATTTAATAATCCTTCAAAAGCGTAACTACTAACACGATATTTTCCAATTAATGTATGTTTAGTATTATTAGATAAGTACGAAATATTAGTGGTGAAGATTTAGTTAAATGTGATTTTGAGAAGATGAAGCATTTGCTAGAGGAACAAATTAATCTCAAACAATTAAAAGAATCTTTAGCAAAGAATGAAGTTAATCCAATCCCAAAAGCAAGATATTTAATAACTGTAACAGATGATCCTAAAAAATGTAAGACCGATAACCATTATTAATATAAATATCGATCTTCCGGCGTTACATAAAGCAATAAAACAAGGAAATATAGAAGTAACAGATTCCTTGTTTAAGAAATTAGCAAATGAAGGAATTTCTCTTACTGATGTACTATATCAAACTTGCAATACTTTGGGATCAAATTGGAGTGCTTTAGGATCAGATTTGGAATACTTAGGATAGTGTAAGTTCATTATTCTACATAACATATTCAAAGTGTTGGTTACCATTTTTATACATCCCAAAGGTGTTCTTCATTAACAAAACAAATTTATAAAAGGGAAAGGTTTGTTTTCTTTTTTCTTGGAAATAAGTTCGACAACTTTTGGTACAAGGTGCTCGTATCGCAGTAACAAAGGCTGTTTATATAGATTGCCCCACTAAGGTTGGAGGTTGCTAGGAAGCAAGATCCTGAGAGGATCCCGCTGCTCAGGCTCCCATTAGCTGGCAGGTCTAGAAGGCGCACTCGGCCCCGGGTAGACCCGCTGCCAGGCTATCACTAGATGGCAGGGCCGTATGCTCACCTGGGTGGTAAGGGAATACCTCGAGTGGTGATTATACGCAGACTCTCCTAGCTGGCATGGCTGGAAGGCACGCTCGGCCTCGGGTAGGCATGCTGTCCAGGCTCTCATTAGCTGGGCAGGGCAGTAGGCACACCTGGGGGGAAAGGAAGGGAGTTTGAAGAAAGAATTGAGAAAATAAGTAAGACCCCAAGAGGATCCCGCTGCTCAGGATCCCATTAGATGGCATGTCTGGAAGGCGCACTCGGCCCCGGGTAGACCTGCTGCCAAGTTCTCACTAGCTAGCAGGGCCGAAGGCTCGCCTGGGGGGTAAGGGAATACCTCGAGTGGTGATTCCGCTGCGCAGACTCTCCAAGCTGGCGGGCTGGAAGGCACGCTCTGCCCCGGGTAGACTCGCTATCCAAACTCTCATTATCTGGGTAGGGCAGTAAGCACACCTGGGGGGGAAAGGAAGGGAGTTTGAAGAAAGAATTAAGAAACTAAGCAAGACCCTGAGAGGATCACGCTGCTCAGGCTCCCATTAGCTGGCAGGTCTGGATGGAGCACTCGGCCCCGGGTAGACCCGCTAACAGGCTCTCACTAGCTGGCAGGGCCGTAGGCTCACCTAGGGGGTAAGGGAATACCTCGAGTGGTGATTTTACTGTGTAGAGTCTCCTAGATGGCAGGGCTGGAAGGCACGCTCGACCCCGAGTAGACTTGTTGTCCAGGCTCTCATTAGTTGGGCAGGGCAGTGGGCACACTTGGGGGGAAAGGAAGAGAGTTTTAAGAAAGAATTGAGAAACTAAGCAAGAACCCGAGAGGATCCTGCTGCTCAGGCTCCCATTAGCAGGCAGGTTTCTAAGGCGCACTCAACCCCGGGTAGATCTGCTATCAGGCTATCACTAGCTGGCAGGGTTGTAGGCTCTCCTGGGGGGTAAGGGAATACCTCGATTGGTGATTCCTCTGCGCAGACTCTCCTAGCTGGCAGGGCTGGAAGGCATGCCCGGCCCCGGGTAGACTTGCTGTCCAGGCTCTCATTAGCTGGGCAGGGCAGTAGGCACACCTGATGGGAAAGGAAGGGAGTTTTAAGAAAGAATTGAGAAATAAAGCAAAACACTGAGTAGACCCGCTGTCAGGCTCTCACTAGCTTTCAGGGTCGCGTGATCTTGGGGGGAAGAAGGAAAAAGAGGATTTTTGTTTAAGTCGACCCAGATGGACCCGATAACTCGGCTCTCACCCAGCTGGCAGTGCTGTAGGCTCACTTGGTGGCTGGAGGTTGTTTGGAGTTTAAGGCTATTTTGAGTGGTATCTTTCATCGGCCCTTTGATTCCCATGTTCACCACACACACACAAAAAAAATTTTAATTAAATAATTTGCTTCTACTCTCATATTTTTCCTTTAAAAGAGCCTTGCTCTCAAATATTTGTTTTATACTGACCGTGTATCTCATACATATTCTAGTTTTGAACAGTTAAGAAATCGTGATAAAAACAATGGGGAGTTAAGAACATGTCACATGAATGACAAACTATTTATTCTTGAAAGAGTTGGCCATGTCTCCTTAGCTTTGAGAGTCACGTGGTTTTGTCCTCACCAAGAGTACTTGTTTTATTGTTTTTAAGAAGAAAACAACTTTGATTTAAAAACTTGCCAGTTTTCAAGATTTGGAGAAGTACTGATTTTTCAAGAACGGAAATCTTATGATATGTTGGAAATTTCTTTTGAGATCAACTTCAACTTAGGCATATCTTCATGCATGAAAGTTAGATAGGTTGACCCTTAGCACAATTATGTTCACAACATGATTTTGTGTGAAGGTGTCATGTGACTAGTATCTGGAAGACGCTATTTTTATTTCTTTTAATCTATAGGGGCAACTTCAAATCTCGGAGAAGTAAATATTAAATGTTTCAATGATACTAATAAGGCCCACTCATAAAGACGTGGATAAATTGTGATTTTGTCAACGAATTTTAAGATTGTAGTCATTTTCAATGTGTGGATATTTCGGGGGTCTTTAATTTTAGGCACATGCATGATATTTCCCCTCTATGAAAAAAGTTGATTATTAGTTATGCTGCAGTATACTAAATATTGCGTATGTTGTTGATGATGAGCCTAGGAGGAAAAACACAGGCTAGTGATATTCATCTTGAAATATCTAACGGGACTATATGAAAAGTAAGCCCCTGGTGTAGAGCTCCCGTTATCACCAAGTAAGGAATTCTCTCAAATTTTTTTCGGGCCAGCTCCCACTCGCCGGATACTCAGGGTTGGACATTTGTTTCTGAGCGTGGAACTCACTCGAAAAGAGCGGGGATTGTGTATAACCTCATACCCGGTTGAGTGGGATCCTCCACCAAATAGCGGGCTCGGGGCGTGCTATAAACGATGATTTGGTACGGTCATGGTCAATATATATATTTATAATAGATGAAGGTTTTAATATATTTAAATATAAATATATCAAGTTTTTTATATAAATATTGAATATACATAAAGGGTGAGGATGGATAAAAAAAGAGTAAAGGACAAAAAAGGAGGAGGAACCCTAAAAGAAGGAGGGATCGGGATTGATCCTCCCGTGGACGCCGGCTAGAGTAGATCGGCCGAGAGTTTCTCTCCCGGCATCGTCTATAGCAGGACTGGCCGGGAGAGGGGCTTGGCTGCCTGTAGTCTAGATCGACCACTGGTAGCGGGGCTTGGCGTCCTGGAGTCGGGATTGGTCGTTTGGAGATAGGTCGGCCAGAATCATCTTCCCCGACATTGTCTAGAGTTTGATCGGTCGGGATCATCTTCCTCGGTGCTGTCTGGAGCTAGGTCGGCCGGGATCATCTTCCCCGGCGTCGTCTGGAGCTAGGTCGGCCGGGATCATCTTCCTCGTTGCCGTCTGGAGCTAGGTCAGTGGGGATCATCTTCCTCGACGCCGTTTGTAGCTAGATCGGCCATGGGATTCTTCCCCAACGCTTCCAAAAGCAAGGACGGTCGGGGGGTCCTCTCCCGTCACGCTTAGCATTGTTCTTGTTTGTCCATGGAGAAGCTTGGCTATGGAGGAGAAGTCGCCTAGAGCCTCCAACCCACGAGTAGAGGTCAGATCCGTGCATGGACAGCAGCTACGCTTTGTAGAAGCCGAACCTCTTGCAAGATATTCAGTTGCGGATCCATCAAATTGCGGATCAAGGGTAACGAAGTTTCATCTTTGGCAGGTGAAGCCCTTATTTATCTTACTTGCATGGAAGACCCTCCCCGCTAGCGGGTGGGGGATGGGTGCTCTCCGACGGGTTGATGTATACATCCCCACAATTAATTGCATTTAGTATCCAGAAGCGTGAGTATGGATTTAGTCATGATGTGTGAAGCCCACACAGACCTGTGATCTGGTTTGGTGATGTTTTGGGTTCCCGTAGAAGACTTCGTGGAAGTTGTATATTATTTGCTCGTAGGGAATAAGCACTGTCGCTCCAAGAAAGGGGTGCAGTAGATATAATTCGGTCCAATATAAGTGGCCGATATTTATTTTGCCACCACTTGGCGGGACGTTGGCCTATAGGTGCTACAGAACTAAGCAAGGGTAGCAGGTTTAAGCCCAAGGTTGTGCCGACCCTACAAGGACTAATGATTTATGTTGCTGGCCTGCGTGCCGAGGTATGGAATTTGCATTCCTGTAAATTGAAATGTTGGTGATGCCTGTGTATGTTATTTATCTTTTTCGTCTCACGCAAGTGGTGTACTCGTGAACCACTCGCCCCGTGGGTGCCCCGAGGTAAAGTTATTGGGAAACCCTTGAGGGTCTGCTAATACCCTCTAAGAGCAGCGGAGTTGCGCTGTTGGCGGCCCAACTTGAGCCGTGTATATTAGAACTGTTTGGAGGGATTACGCAATTGGTGGATCGCATGAGGAGCATTTTGCATAGACCCAAGGAGTCATCTCTAGCTAGGAGAGAGTTGATCTTGAGAATCTCCTTAGACATTTCGGTCGGCCAAGAGAGCCCTATGATGGTTCCTTAGCTCAGTCTTTAGCTTGGGAGGGGAAGAATTTTTTGCCTTTTGGGTATGCGGTGGGACCTCCAAGCTGAGACATTGGATCTGTCCTTTGATTTCCTAGTCTTGTGCCTAGATCGTTCATTTAAGTGTAGTAGTTGCATGGTCACCCCTCTTTTGGGACCTCAAACTCTACAGAGACCGAATTTCAGTTTCAATAACAATCACTATCAATAGAGGGCAGTGAAGCCCTTATGCCCAATGGGGCAGCTGTATGATCTTCATCTTCTTAGATTGGAATGAAGATCCTAGGGTCTAGGCTTCCATGAATAGCTTAACCTTTTATTTCCAAATTATGAAGTCTTCTTTTCTGCAGATAGGGAGTTTCATGGAGCTCAACTCCTTGTATTTCTCACCTGAACCCATGGAGTAAATCATCAGCTACACTTGGATATCTATTCAGACTGTTAAGTCCTTTTTGAACAACTACCTCTGATACCACTTGAAAGTCTTTGTTTCAAGAGTAGCTATACACCTAGGGGTGAATAAGTTTCATAGTCTTTATGACTATCTTTTTCTTTTGGTGTGTTGAGTGTAAAGTTATTTGTTAGCTTTCAAGAATAAGACTTAGCACACCAAGATTAATAGTGGTTACCCAAAGTATGGGTACATCCAATTTCCCTCCCACCTTTCTAACAATGTGTTAGACAAGACAATCTTCTCCAAACTCGGCTCAAAGAGCTTACAACACAGATCCCACAGGATCTCTCGGACTTCCTTCAAGTCCTACCTAAGGCCAAATCCCTACAACTCAGAGTAAATTTACTCTTACAGATCACCTACCTCAGACTTAATCAAAAGTCATACAACTCAGGCTAGGAGGACAGCCATACACTCAGAGTAAAACTCTCCTATAGCTTAGATCTGATTTAGATCCTACCTCAGGCCAAATTCCCTACCTCAGATTCTCAATAGAATCCTACCTTAGAGAATTTATCTCCTACCTCAGGCACACAGGCTCTACCTTAGATTCACAACTAAATCCTACCTCTCAACCTTTATATCTTAGGCTTATAACTCAGATAAATATTGAACCTACTAAATGAGTAAGGTGTTGATGATATATGACTCCAGAGAAATGATTCTCTGAGTCTGCCTTCCTGGACTAGGTAAACTCAGCCCTAACTTTAACTCTAGAGAAATGATACTCTAATCCTTATTCCTCCTAAACTGAGAAAGCTCAGTGTTATCATATTCACAGTATCAATAATATATCTTCAAGTTTGTTCTACTTGTGCTGAGAAGTCACTGTAGAGTTTTGTTTCTTCAAGCCTTTGATTTAGTAGAGTTGAGTGCAATGTCCTTGAAGAACACCAGCAACTTGGCTTTCTCTGCTTCTTCTTTTAACTCAGGATGAGAACTTTCTAATCTTGCTGTTGAAGACAAACTGATTTTTCAGTTCTTTGTTTCTTCAACCATCCAACTCTTGCTCAGCTTCTCCTTCAAACTCAGAAAAATAATTTTTGATTTGGCAGTTGAAGTCAAAATGATTCTTCGGTGAGTTATTTATTCAACAACCAACTCAGTCTGTGAGTCTCAGACTAACTGTGGAAGAAGATGACCAAAAAGCTATATCTCCAAAAAGAACTTTTCTTCTTTCGCGGAACTTTGCTTTTGTATCCCGCCATTTAACGGCTCTTTGTGCAGTATGGTCTAGCTGGAGTTGGAAACTACAACACTTCTTTTGCATTAAATACTATACTAAAGGCAATCAGAGCCTTTTTTCATCTAGCGTGCAAAGCCCGTTACATTGGAATTCTTGATGACGTCAGCATGACTCAGTGCTTCTAGACTTAGCAAATTTCAGACAATCTGTATAGGCATCGAGTGAAGACTTGTCAGTAAACGCAAAATTACTTAGCAGAATTCTGCATCTTCTGGAGTTGAGTGAGCCTTTATCACCCAACGCTTCTGGACTTGGTTGAAATTTCTTTACATAAAGGCGTTGAGTGAAGCTTCCACACTCAATGCTTTCTGACTTAGCCTGACTTCTTGATGAGGCATTGAGTGGCCCATATTCACTTAACGCTTCTATACTTAAACTATAATCCAGATGAGTAGGCGTTGAGTGAACTGCCTTCACTCAACACTTTTGTCCTTATACAGATTTCTGGTCAGCAACTCTGATGCTGTAATTGCTTGAGGTTTTGTTAACGATTTTAGCCTCTTGGTGTTGAGTGAATTGCCTTCACTCAATGCTTTTGTTCGTAGATAGATTTCATGTCAGCAAAACTGAGGCTTTGACTGTTTGGGGTTCTGTCAATGCTTTTAGCCTCTTGGCATTGAGTGAACTGCCTTCACTCAATGCTTCTATCCTTAGACAGATTTCTTGTTAGTAACAATGAGGCTTTGAGTGCTTGAGGTTATGTCAATGTTTTTAGCTTCTTGGTGTTGAGTGAACTTCTTTCACTCAACGCTTCTGTCCTTAGATAGTTTTCTTGTTAGCAATACTTAGGCTTTGACTTCTTGACGTTCTGTCAAATCTTTCACCCTCTTGGCGTTGAGTGAACTGCCTTTACTCAAAGCTTTTGGAGTTAGCCAATTATCTTATTCTTCAACAACCTGTCTTGAGTCCAGCTGTCATTATGACTCTGACTGCCTATCTAATCAATGTAACAGAGTACAACCTACATGCATTGAACTTGAACATATATTAAATACATTCATGTGTATACCGTTGACTTGTGGGTCTTCTTCAAATCTAGGAAATTGTGGTCAATGGACATAACAGAGTCCCTCTCCCGCTACGTGGTGGAGAGCGGGGACAGTTCCATAATATGAGATTGCAATCCTGGTGTAGTTTCTTGCTTTTACTTTGCTTAGGAGGGCCACCCGCTTCCAATTGGATGTGGTGTATGTTTCCCTCGGTTCATTGTAAACCTCTGGGTCAATTGTGTATGTCCCTGACATAAATCTACATTAGAGATCTGATGTACGAATCGGGATTTGGACATGATGCGTGAAGACTAACTATCATGATATGTCAGGATCGGTGATGTTTCTATAATGTGCATTGCGATTATCCCTAGGTGTGTAGATGGGAGTCCTGTGCCTTTTGTCATAGTGGTTGCTAGAATTCGTAGGCTTTATTCATGAATGCCCCGTCCTAGATAGGCTTGTGTTTTGCACGATAGAATGATGGTATTACAAGTTTTGGGGGTCGGATGGATTTTCACGCCCTTATGTAGATTGCACCTTCCTATACCAGTCCTCTATCACTCCCAAAAAGGGAAGTTATAGGTTGTTTCTTAAACCAGACTACTGCCTCATAAAAAGGGCAGTTATAGGTCATATATCTTTTGACTAGTCCTCGATCGCATCAAAAAGGAAGTTGTAGGTTGTATATCTCCTAACCAGTCCTTTGCCGCTTAAAAATTGCAGTTGTAGGTGGTTCTTTACAAATCAGACCTTTGTCCTCTTTGTAGGGAAGTTGTATGCATTGTCCATCCTATTGTTATGAGTGAAAATGAGTAACGAGTTCACATATAGAGTCACGATCACATTATTATATTTATCATTAAAGATTAGATCGTGCGGTTCTGGTGTGTTCATAAGTCGAACGTGGTGGGTTGAAAGGTGATTCTTAGCATCTCCCTTTATTTATTGCCCTTTGTTCTTTGGTTGCATATTTTTGGTTTGCATGCGTACTTACAAGAGAGTGACGTACTCGCCCTAAAGTTCGCTAGGATTGTCGGGGGGGTCATTATGTTGTGTTGGTCAGCCCCATGCTGACCATCATTATACTGCTCATTTGTTCTTGGTTTTATGCGGCATAGCTCGTAGCAGGGTGTAGTGGGCTGGACCCCAAGAGTTGTTGAGGAGCTGGAGACCCTTCCTCCTCTATCCCGTACTTTACCTTAGAAATTTTTTATTTATTTCTAATTGAAAACCATGTAAGGACCAAAGGACGCATGCTTTACTCTCGGTACTTTATCCATTTTAGTTGTCGACATTCAATCCCCTAATGTATGGATTTTTCTAAGTCTCCTCTGTAGCTTTTTGGTGTGGTTGGTTAGTAAATATTGTCATCAATTAATAGCATTTTAGGTTTGTGGATTTTGTATGCCATGGGGCCCCATCCAAACCCATGTTATATACTATTTACAGGCTAGTGATGTTACAGGAGCATCCTTAGAATGACAAGACTTCTTCATGTGCTTCTGATCGCCAGATTTGTGTATGTGTGGGTGATATCTGCACATTGCACCATCTGTACAAGGGCCCTTCCATCATTGTACTTTTTCTAAATTTTCTCTAATGCTCTTATCATTTCTACTAATGGTTGGAACTCAAGGGACCTGGTTCCTACAAATCCCAATCTAACGTCATCATATATATTTTTATAGAACAACTTTCATCTCTTTGTATTTAATTAACCTTATTGCATAGTTGTTCATTCTAGTGAACTCTTGTAGGTACTCACCCACCTTCATGTATTTTTGGACCAGTCAAAGGAACAACACTTATAATGGTAGTAATGTCATGGCAGAGATCTCATAATGAATGACTTAAAGATTTCCACCATATCTATTCATGTCATTGCTCGTCCACAAAAATGACGCTCCACCTCCTCTTCCCACCAAAGTATGGCATCCACAAATACTAGGAAGGTGGCAAAGGTCACCATATTCTCCTTCATGGTGTTAGTAACTGTCAGGATTTTCTTTACCCTTGCCAACCACTCTTACATTATGTATATGGTCTCTGTCCCAGAGAAATATGGGGGATTGAATCCCAAGAAATAATTCAACTGATGATCACAAGCTCGGGGTTCAAACAAAGGTACTAGTTATAACACCTCCTTAGTAATGACCATATAATATAGGTCCAGCCGGGACCCCACAACATATAGACACCACTGTTTTGATATTATAACATGATATAAGAACAATACCTAACTCAAAACTCAGATATAAACATATAAAATACTAAATAGAGACTTGAAGTTGTCCACTAAAACAAAAGAGTCCAAATGGCCTTATATTGCCAAATATTCAAATCAACATTCATCGCATCATACAAAGCAAAAGGGTAAAGCTGTCCTACGCTACCTTGGCATGCAATCTGGAACATAATAAAAGAAACATATGACCAAATAGCTGGAGGAACACTTCATGAGGCTTAGGTTGTTTTGGTCGATTAGCTAGCTCCAGCTTGCAATCCTTCCCCCGCAACCATCATAGAAAACATGGTATACATGGGTCAATTACTGACCGCAGTAGTGTAACAACATCCCTCCTCCCGACTATCCCTAGCGGAGCCCAGGGAACTCTCTCACCCTGCAGGTCAGCACTTTCTATGCATATGTAATAAAATAGAAATTACATAAGAATAATAGGAATGGGTTTCACAAACATCAAACACATTTCTATGTTGAGAATTTAAATAAAAGGGACCTACAATACAGCATGTATGTAAACCTGGTTTTTATCCAAGACACCCTGTAACATGTATGATTCTAACATCCCACCACATATCATCACACATCATCATCATATCACATTAATCTCATTTGTAATCTAACTTCCCCAATGGAATACAATCCCATGGCCGAGAATTCCCGTTGAGACCCCACCCGCTCATGGATCACAATACCATCGGGCTTGTCCATCAGCTCCACTGTTCTCACCAAATCTCCAAACCAAGCACAATCGATGCTAAAAACAAATGCTTGGATTGTACACAAGGATCACAGCATCGTCGAGATTGTCCAAAAGTGCAGACGTTCTCGTCAGTTTTTACAAAAGGGGACTTGTCTTGTAGGGACATTCTCCACACGTGAATTACAACATCATGGGGCTATCTGATCTATCATAAAGACAACTCTCACCTTCACATATAAATAGAAATCACAATCGCCAACATCCATTCTCTTACGAAAATAAGGGTGTCGTATCGACATTTTCATCGTAATTGGATTTCTAACAAAATCCCTACAATGCACGTCATGCAACATCATCGAATCAGACCACCGGTCAGGCTCTGGAATCACCAACAATTCCTAATGCACTAACAGAGAAGATTTATAATGCATAAAATGTCGGCGATAGACTCAATCAACCCGGTGATTCCTATTAAACAGAGACGACCCGGACCCCTCTCACTTGAGAGATCTGGGGCCCAGAAATTGCATGAAAAATAAAGGCATAATGAAACTATTCCATGCATGCATCCTAAGACCCAGAGGAGATATATTGTTACCTTAAGATACCTCTTCCTTGCCATGGAAGACTTAAATATAAATAATGAGAATGTTCACCTATAAGCCCTCTCCGCAAATTCGATCTCGGATCGTCAAATGGAGTTATGCAGCTCCAACAATGGTGGAAACGTGATCTTCTTACTCCTCCATTCCCTTCTGCTCACCCTAGACATCAGTGATGTAGGGGAGACTGTGAGACGTGCTCGATACACTAACGGAAACTATCCCCTCAAAACATAAAGAAAAGATGGGAGGGCTCCGACCAAAAGCGAGCGAAAAGGGGTCTGGTTGGCTCCCAAAATCCGAGTGATAAAATCAATATAGAGGAATCAAGCCAGACTCGATACAACGTACTTAGGACCTACCTCTCCAACAAGCACATAACTCACCATAAGCCGAACTCGATACAAAGTCCTTAAGACCTATCTCTCCAACAAGCACACAACTCACCGCGCCTACACAAGCATCTATTGTACCAACTTGAGCCGTTTCAAATGCAGCAATAATTTACTTTCGGTGCGGCGGAAAACTTCAATAGGCGGTCAAGTTCGAGTTGAGATTAACTCACTTGTCAACACCAAAATGTTTCGATCTTGGAGGGAAAGTCAAGGCTCGGCCAAGTCTCGCTCTCGCAACGGATCTTCCCAATCCGGATCACAAGAGGTTCAACAACAACGAAATCGAAAATCGGATTTTGCAAGCGACGTATTTAAAAATCACGGAAGAAACGGTTTGCAAAAACCTCCACAAACTCTAAAGCAAGAATCACTAAGGGGAAGGAGTTACCCAACCAAGAACATCAATCACACAAGATAAGGTGGGAGAATCACTGTCACCACGGATCCACCGACTTCACACCGAATGGGCTGCAACCTTCTTCCTTGGAGTCGCATCTAAAGGAAGCCACGCCGGCGTCGCACCGAAGTAGGGGAGGAAACAAGGGGGGCGGTGGCTTCACACCTTGGCCGGCGGCTATGGAGGAACTTCTTGGCCGAACTCTCTCAAAGAGGGTTAGGGTTTCTTTTAATTTCTTCTCTAACTTCATTCTCAAAAGGATCTCCTTATATAGGAGTTACAACACACATCTAGCCATCCAATATGGAGATGAAATCTCATCCATCTGGAAGGCTAAATACACACCAAATGTTTGCAGGAAATAAATAAAGATTACAAGTCCCAAATGAATATAAAATTATTAACCAGGATTGGATTAATTTTATATTCGCACATAAAATAATAAAAGCAGGAGAAATTTATTAAAATAGTCTTCAAGTGGGTGTAGCACGCCGCGGGCGGAGGTTGTAGCGGCGTCTTCCGTTAGTGTCATCACGGCTCCGAAGGTCTTTATGTTGTAGTGTCGCGGCAACTGGATCGTCATCAAATGGAGGTAGCGGGGCGGAGACATCAATCCTCCCCTCCTCAAAATCACGTATCTCCGATGCGTGGTCCGAGAGATAGAGGCAAAGATGCGCGGCATCCAAATGTTGAAGCTCTGTCACAAGTACCCATGAATCATCTGAAGGAGGGCGGTCACGCCAATGGATGAGGAAGTGGTAGGTAGCACCATCAGGACTAGCAAGCGGCTCAGCAGCAAGTATCATATCTGGAGTGAGAAATGTCTTCGGAAACCTGGGAAACATGTCAGCAGTAGGAAAAAAAGAAGGCAACGTACCATCCGATGTTATACCTGCGGGGACCGAAAGAGAGAGATCATCTGAACTACCACTCCCCAACCCATTAGAAATTTTAGTGGAGGGAGTAGAAGACAAAGAATTCAACTGAGCTGGAGGCGAAACAAACGACGTCAAATCCGAGACATTAAAATAGGAGAGATACCCCAATCAGCTGGCAAATCCAACACGAAAGCGTTGTCACCTAGTTTCTTTATAATCCGAAAAGGGCCGGCGCGCTTTGGTGCCAACTTTTTAATGGTGCCAGATGGCAAGCGTTCGGGAACTAACCGGACTAGGACCAAATCGCCGACGTTGAAGTGCGACACCCTCCTATGTAGATTAGCGTGCGTTTGATAAGACTCGTATTGAGCAGTCAAGATAGCTCGTATATGTGCATGTAGGTCATGAATATGTTGGGCGAAGGATTGTGCAAATTGACTTGTCTTATATGTTGGGGGCAACGGAACCAAGTCAAGAGGCACAGGGGCCTTGTACCCGTAAACAATTTCATTCGGAGACAGACCGGTGGAACGATTTTTGGAATTATTATAGGCCAACTGGGCGTGGGGAAGAAGAAGATTCCATGTACCTTTGTGATCGCCCACTAGGCACCTTAGAAGGCTCCCCAGGCTCCGATTGACCACCTCTGTTTGCCCATCGGTCTGAGGGTGATAGGCGGAAGAAAACAATAGCTTGGTACCCATTAATACCCTAAGTTTTTTCCAAAAATAGCTCGTGTACTTAACATCTCTATCAGAGACTATTGTCTTCGGCACTCCTCGGTGACTAACTACTTCCTTAAAAATATAATTTGGCAATATGAGATGCGTCGTTGGTTCTAGCGCACGGAATAAAATATGCCATTTTAGAGAATCTATCCACCATGACTAAAATAGAATCGTGACGGAGTAAGGTGGTGGGTAGGCCTAGAACAAAATCCATGCTCACGTCTTCCCATGGTGTGGAAGGGATAGGCAGGGGCGTATATAATCCTATGTTGGTCTTGGTGCCCTTGGAGACCTGACAGGTACGACAACTACTAACTACCCTTCCCACCATCGCCTTAAGTTTCGGCCAATAGAATTTCTCCTCAACTAACGTAATGGTCTTATCCCTACCGAAATGACCACTCAAACCTCCGCTATGCAATTCCCAGATGATATGAAGGCGTAACGATGACTGCGGGATACATAACTTCCGATGTCTAAATAGATAGCCATCCTTAATGACGAACGCAGATATAATTGTGGGGTAGCTATCTTGGGCAAACAAATATGCATCCTGAAAGTCTGGAAATGTGGCATACTCATCCTTGATTCGCTCGAATCCGACCACGTTAACCTCCATAGTGGTGAGTAACAGGGTCAGGCGACTAAGAGCATCCGCGACTCGATTGTCAGCTCCCTTAAGGTGTTTGAGATTAAAAGTGTAACCCTGTAGGAAAGATACCCACTTAGCGTGTCGCGGGCTGATTTTATGTTGGTCGTTGATGAACCGCAATGCCTCGTGATCGGAGAGGATCACAAACTCCTTAGAGAGGAGATAGTGCCTCCAATGCTGCAGACATCTAATGACGACATAAAACTCCCTATCGTAATTTGAGTAATTCAATTTGGCGCCCGCTAACTTCTCACTAAAATAACTCACAGGGTGCCCTTCCTGACTCAAGACACCTCCTATTCCTACGCCAGAAGCGTCATACGTAAGTTCAAAGACTTTATTGAAGTCAGGTAGATGTAGGACATGTGCCTCAGTCATAAGTTCCTTAATGCATTGGAAAGCAATAGCGGCGGACTTTGTCCAGGTGAACTCACCTTTCTTCATGCAATCACTAATGGGGGCCATAATGCTACTAAAGTCTCGAATAAAACGGTGGTAAAAAGTAGCTAACCCATGGAAACTTCGCACCTCTCATAATGTGGTCGGTTCGGGCCAATCCTTAATGACATTAACCTTATTTGGGTCAACTCTAATGCCTTCGGAACCGACTATATAGCCTAAGAACTCCACTTCAGTGACATAGAATGTGCATTTCTTGAGATTAAGGAATAAGGTTTCCTTCCGTAGGGCGGAAAGAACCGACCTCATGTGGGAGACGTGCTCGATAGTGGTGGTACTAAAGACTAAGATGTCATCAAAATAGACGACCACAAACTTCCCCATGTAAGGCTGAAAGACATGTGTCATCATCCGGGAGAAGGTACTGGGGGCTTTGGATAGCCCAAAGGGCATCACAAGCCACTCGTATAACCCATCCTTGGACTTAAACGCTGTCTTCCATTCGTCCCCCTCACGTATCCTAATCTGGTGATAGCCACTCCGCAAATCTAACTTTGAAAAAATGGTAGCGCCAGATAATACATCTAGGAGGTCATCTAATCGCCGAATAGGAAATATGTATTTGATGGTAATCTTGTTGATGGCACGGCTATCAACACACATTCTCCACGTACCATCCTTCTTGGGGGCAAGAAGGGCAGGTACCGCACATGGACTCATACTAGTCCTAATGAACCCCTTTTTCATCAAATCCTCGATCTGGGTCTGTAACACTTTATGGGCGGCAGGGTGAAGCCTATAGTGGGGCTGTTTCGGTAAGGAGGGTCCAGGGATAAGGTCTATAACATGCTGTATATTCCTAAGCGGTGGTAATACTGAAGGCAGCTCATCCGGGTATACGTCCTTATATTCATCCAGAAAGTCCCGTAACTCTTTAGGCAAATCTTCCAATGCTCTCATATCCCCCTTCACACTCATAAGAACTAGTGCGTACATCATCCCGTCAAGAAAGGGATCCTTCACAATTTCTTTTCTTCCCACGAGACTCAACGTTTTCCTCTCGACTGGAACAGTGGTGTCCTTAGCCAAAGCTACTAGCTCCTTCGGGACGGTCGGTCTCAACGTAATGACCTTGCCATTAAATTTAAACTCATATGTGTTGGCTCTCCCAAAGTGTGTCACGTCGCGGTCGTAAAGCCAAGGGCGGCCCAACAACACGTGACAAGCATCCATCGGAAGGACATCACACCACACCTCGTCAGTATAGGATTTGATCGAGAGAGGTACAGGGCAACGCTTAGTGACCGGGAAGGTAACCTTATTAATCCAGGCTACCTGATAGTGAGTCGGGTGGGGCTGCGTAGTCAAGGACATACGTATAACGGCATTCTCAGAGATGACGTTTACACAACTGCCACTATAAATGATCAACTTGCACAACTTCTCGCCACTCTTAAAGATCAGGGAAAATATACTCGTCCTTTTCCAGTCATCTAACGGACGAGGAGTGGTCAAGATACAACGCATTACCATAAGGGGGTGCTCGTCCTCTAAATCACTTGGGACCCCATCCGGGTCACTCTCCTTAGTGGCCTCATAAACGAAATCAGCAAGGTCGGTAGTCGACTCTATTAGGGCTATGGATTTAGTCTTCGTTGGGCATTGAAAGGCATAGTGACCTTGAATGCCGCAACAGTAACACGTAGCGTTAGACTTGCTCACCTTCCCGATGGGGATACGCTCACTTGCAGGGTTCTTGGCGTTCCTAGCAGTTATCACGACAGACTTTGACTCGGCGGACCGAAACTTCCCTTTATCCTGATATGTGGAAGAAGAGGCTCCAGCTGTGGACTTTCCCTTCTCATGGGAATAACGCGAGTGAGCCTTAGAGGCTAAGTGCTTTTTGATGTCGAGGGTGGCATTAAATGTCGTGTTCAGATCCGTATGACCATATCGTAAGAGCTTCCGCTGAATATCGGGATGAAGCCACTTACGAAATCTGGATAGGGTGACCTCGGGGATCTCCCTCAGATCACAACGCACCATACGGTCTTTCAGTTCTCCCATATACTCAGCTACCGAATTGGAGCCCTTCTGCAGAGTGGCAAGCTCGTCGAACATCTATGTCCGATGGTACGCGAGAACGTACTGATCGGTCAACAGGTTCTTCATCACGGCCCATCCAATAAGTGGGACCCCGTTCCCGATTCCTATCCTACGCTCTTCATTCAGCCAATAAGTTTTGCCACGTCGCGTTAGCTTCATCGTGGCAACTTGGACCTTTTGATGGTCCGTAAGGGTGTGCCAATCGAAGTAGCACTCCATATCCACCACCCAAGTAAGGAAGATCTAGGGATCTCCCATGCCATCATAAGTGGGGGCGTCGATCTTAGTGGCCCTAGTAATATCGTAAGCATGATCATGGCGGTGTTCTCGAGGGGGCACTCGGGGTGAGTCATCATCAGAATCCGAATCAATAGTTTGTTGGCGCCGGTTGGGATGTTCAACATTAATGGGTGGCGGGGGTGGCCTTGCTTAATTTTGTAGGATTTGTGCTAACATGATTCTAAGCTCCGCCATTTCATTACGTAGCCCTGCTATGGCCTCGGTGTTTGGATCCCCACGCTCGTTCGCAGCCATCCTAGACGTAGACGGTGTCGTGTACTCCGGTCCTAGCCTAGTGCGCATTCAGGTTTAGAAAAATCTTGGGAAGATGATATTTCCTAGGGCTGTAGCTATATTGGAAATAGGATACGTTTATAGTTTCCCGATGTGAGGAACACGTGGATTGTTAAAAAATGTTTTTTTTTGAAATTTTGCTGAGAAATAAAGATTTCAGACCGCTATTGGCAGACCACCAA
This sequence comes from Platanthera guangdongensis, assembly GCA_039583875.1. Lineage (NCBI taxonomy): Eukaryota > Viridiplantae > Streptophyta > Magnoliopsida > Asparagales > Orchidaceae > Platanthera > Platanthera guangdongensis. The sequence goes on along the minus strand of CM077167.1, from coordinate 45,731,670 downwards.
AAATAATTTTTTTGTTGTTCTAAAGATTAGAATGACCAACAAGGAGAGCAACGAGGATGTTTGCAACGTGGGAGTTGAAACAACCTCCTCTGATACCAAATTGATGTAGGGGAGACCGTGAGACGTGCTCGATACACTAGCGGAAACTAACGCCTCAAAACATAAAGACAAGATGGGAGGGCTCCGACCAAAAGCGAGCGAAAAGGGGTCGGGTTGGCTCCCAAAATCCGAGTGATAAAATCAATATAGTGGAATCAAGCCGGACTCGATACAACGTCCTTAGTACCTACCTCTCCAACAAGCACACAACTCACCGTAAGCCAGACTCGATACAACGTCCTTAAGACCTACCTCTCCAACAAGCACACAACTCACCGCACCTACACAAGCATCTATTGTACCAACTTGAGCCGTTTCAAACGCAGCAATATTTTACTTTCGAAGCGGCGGAAAACATCAATAGGCGGTCGAGTTCGAGTTGAGATTAACTCCCTTGTCAACACCAAAATGTGCCAATCTTGGAGGGCAAGTCAAGGCTAGGCCAAGTCTCGCGCTAGCAACGGATCTTCCCAATCCGGATCACAAGAGGTTCAATAACAACGAAATCGAAAATCGAATTTTGCAAGCAACGTATTTAAAAATCACGGAAGAAACGGTTTGCAAAAACCTCCACAAACTCTAAAGCAAGAATCACTAAAGGGGAAGGAGTTACCCAACCAAGAACATCAATAACACAAGATAAGGTTGGAGAATCACTCTCTCCACGGATCCACCGGCTTCACACCGAATGGGCTGCAACCTTCTTCCTTGGAGTCGCACCGAAAGGAAGCCACGTCGGCGTCGCACCGAAGTAGGGGAGGAAGCAAGGGGGGCGGCGACTTCACACCTTGGCCGGCGGCTATAGAGGAACTCCTTGGCCGAACTCTCTCAAAGAGGGTTAGGGTTTCTTTTAATTTCTTCTCTAACTTCATTCTCAAAAGGATCTCCTTATATATGAGTTACAACACACATCTAGCCATCCAATATGGAGATAAAATCTCATCCATCCGGAAGGCTAAATACACACCAAATGTTTGCAGGAAATAAATAAAGATTACAAGTCCCAAATGAATATAAAATTATTAACCAAGATTGGAATAATTTTATATTCGCACATAAAATATTAAAAGCAGGAGAAATTAATTAAAATAGTCTTCAAGTGGGTGTAGCACGCCGCGGGCGGAGGTTGTAGTGGTGTCTTCTGTTAGCGTCATCACGGCTCCGAAGGTCTTTATGTTGTAGTGCCGCGACAACTGGATCGTCATCAAGTGGAGGTAGCGGGGCGGCGACATCAATCAGGTTCCAAGGAGTTGAATAGATTGGGGTAAATATCTCTTTTGCTCTATTTAGGGGTCACAGGTGAAATATCCAGGCCATCAGATCAAGTCCCAAGAAGATTGGACACACTGAATTCACAAATTTATGAAAAATGTTCATGTGGACTTTTGAAATGTCTTTCTATCTCGTATCATCAAGTGAACACAATGACACCCCAGTGAACAGGATGACACAAAGGCGATAATAATGACATACGCCCAAACACAACCACACGTTACCACCTGACGGTAGGGCTACCAGCGATGATAGATCCAGGCACACCCTATTATTACACAACGATACATGAGAGGTGGAATGATAATAAGGGAGTTCACACAACAATATTGGTTGTTCACGCGATAATTTTGGTTAACAAACACAAAGACACAAACGTGTACATGATGACACCGTTGTGTGGACAATGACATTGCCTTTTTTGTTTGACCAAGGGGTAAAGTGCTACTTGCTGCGCTTAATCCAACACTCGGAAAAGATTTGGGGGATATTACAACTCCACCTCCTTAAAAGTATTTCATCCTTGAAATTTAAAGTGCTACAAAAAACATAAAATGCACCTCAATTAAACAACTCTGGGAAGTCTTCCTGCATCGCATCCTCGTGCTCCCAAAAAAACTCATCTCTCCTGCAATTGGCCCTGCAAACTTTTACGAGCTTGACTACTTTGTTCCGCAATGCTGGATTTCTAAATCTTCCACGAAAATCGGACGAACCATCATCCTCAAGTCCTCTGTCACCGGCACTACCGTCAACTTAATCACATCACTCGGCTCCAGCAAAGTTTTCCTGAACACCGAGACATGGAGACATCTTGTAATCCACTCAGCTCTTCAGATAATGCCAATAGATAAGCGGCTTCACCTATGCACGCTATAACCTTGAACGAGCCCAAATACCTCGGACTCAACTTCTGGAGTCACCGAATTTACGAAACACCTTTGAACGGCTTGATCATCAAATAAATGATTTCACCCACTACATACTCCACATTTCTATGATATGCATTAAAATATTTTGCCTGCTAATCCTGAAAAACCTTCATGTGTTCTTGTAACCAAACTCTTCAACACTATTCTCCAATCCTTGGAAATTTACCATCCATCCCGATCACTGACGATACTCTTTGGAATCCCATAAAACTGCACTATGTTCCGAACATAAAGCTCCACTAGCGTCTCTAAGCTATCTTACTTCCAATTTGGAATGAAGTGAGCCACCTTGGTCAGGCAATCCACAATCACCCAAATCACATCATTACCATGCGGCAGACGAGGTAAACCATGCACAATGTCCATGGAGATGTCGTTAAATTTTCACTCGGGAATAGGATAGGGCTTCAAAAACCCACCCAACCTCTGATACTTAGCCTTCACTAAGGCACAAGTCTGGCATTGGCTCACATACAAAGCTACAAACTGCTCCATTCCAAACCACCAAAAGGATTTCTTCAAATCCAAGTATATCTTCCTATTGCCCGGATGAATGGAGTACTTTGTATAGTGCACCTTGAACATCAACTCCTCAAAAAGCTTGTCGAATTGTCGTATGAACACCCTTCCTTTCTTCTTCAATAGTCCACTGACAATCTTCAAGGCACTGCCTTCACCTTGTTGAGCTTCCACCACTAATAGTTGGAACTCTGCATCTTCTTTGGTAGCCTTCGGAATACAATCAACCAAATCTCACTGCAACTTTATCCAATTCAAATGAGCCACATTGAACTCACCTCTAGCCACACAAACAATGCTAAGAGACTCCAACTCTCGCACAAACTGCTCATCAAGGGCTTCAATCCAGTTACCTTGCCCGAAATATTTTTAACACAAAGCATTGACCACGACATTATCCTTTGTTGACATGTACTAAATCACTACGTCGTAGTACCCAAGGAACTCGACCGACCTACGCTGCCGCATGTTCAAATCATTTTGATCCAACAGATACTTCAGGTTTTTATGATCTATTGAGATCTCCACACTTATATTGTAGAGGTAATGTTGCCGTAACATTAATGCAAAAATTACCTCCGCCAACTCGAAGTCATGGATAGGGTTATTCCTCTCATTAGGATTCAATTGTCTAAACTCTTAAGCTATCACGTAGCCATGCTGTACCAACACACAACCCAACCCGCAACCTGATGAATCAATGAAAATCTTAAATCCCTCAGTCCCACTAAGAAGACTTAAATAGTAGTAGACTTTATACTTTCCTTCAAGGTTTTGAATGCTTGGGCGCAGTCCGACGTCCACACGAACTTCTGATCCTTGCGAGGAAAAGAGGCGGGGGCAATGTTATTCGCAAAATGTTCTCCACAACCGTCATATATTAACCATATAGTCCAAGGAAACTACTGACCACCTCAATGTTTCTCAAAATAGGCATATCTTTAATGGCTTTAACCTTTGCTGGAACTACTGCCACCCCATCACTACTTATCACATGGACAAAGAACTCTACCCTATTTAAGCAGAACTCGCCCATTGAGAACATAACATACGGCTGGTGCTCCCTCAAAATTTGCAAGAACACTCTCAAGTAAGTCTATTGCTCCGACTACAATCTTGAATACACTAGGATGTCATCAATGAATACCACCACAAACAAATACAGGTATTACCTCATCCCAAATGCTACCTTGGGACTGCCCTCCTCTCAAATATGCAACTAGTAATACCCTATCTTCAGTTCCTACTTGGTGTACACCACTGACCCAATCAAATGGTCAAACAAATCATCTATCCGCAAAATTGGATACTTATTCTTTATGTTCAAGTTATTTTGCTCATGATATTATAGGCACAACCCCATACCACCGTCTTTATTTTTCACAAATAACACCGACGAACTCCATGACAAAGAGTTAGTCTTATTATCCCCTTTCTCCAACAACTCTTGCAACTAATCTTTGAGGTCACCTAACTCCTTCAGCGCCATCTTAAATGGAGGATGCGACACTAGCCTTGCTCTTAGCAATAACTCGATTGTGAAGTCGATCTCTCGCTGAGGAGGTACTCCCAGAATCTCCTCTAGGAACATATACTTAAACTCCGCCACCACCGTCACATCTCTTATTGCCAACTTTGTGGAGTGATTCTACACCAAATCTACAAATACTGCCCTCCCAGGTTCACCGCACACACTATCTGCATAGCTGAAATCAGGGAGTAGGTCACTCCACAAAGGCTCATAAACTTGACTTCCACTTTTCCCTTGCTCATGAGTGTCACCTCCTTCAACATGCAGTCAATAATGGACCACTTCTCATAAAGCCAGTCCATCCATAAGATCATATCAAACTCTACATGTGGGAGAACTACATCTACCAACTTGAAGTTAACTTCCTAAATTCTCAAACAAATGTGCCCTCTCTTCCCGGTGGCCATAAAAGACACATTATGGATGTGCACCCTAAGCTCTGCATCTGCCTTGAAGAGCTCAAAACCAAACCTCTAGGTGAAGATTTATGCGAGAAACGAGTGAGACTCTCCCATATCGAACATCACTCTGATGGGGTAACCAAAAACTAGCACAAAACCTATCATACATATAATAAACATGAAAGGTCGCAAAAAATTCTAACAAAAGGCACTTAAACTTCTCATACATGTTACCACATTAAGCTAATGAATAACTTCTTGTTTCCCAGGACTATACACTCGAGGTTGTACTAGAGGGAAGTGTGAAGCTCATGACTCCACCACCTTACCTTCGCTACATAACCAGGACTAGAAAACACTACCTGCTTATGCCTCTGCTCTGGCCCAACACCGCCCTTGGTTCACTGCTGAGTCTTGTGGCCCGAATTGTTATACTTGTAGCACGTCAGTGTCCCTCTAAAATAGAACACTCTAGAAGTTGCACCACTTTTTCATTATACATGAAAGGATGGGGATTCTTCTTCCACTAACTTCCTTCTGACTTATGCTGCGTTTAAGAAGACATGCCTTCTCACTGCTCTACTGCAAGACCCTTAAGGAGCTGGGAGTTCTCTATCAGCTCTATATCGCTCTATAGTGTCCTAGAGGCTTTAACCAACTCATTGATACCCACAATCTTCAGGGATATGAGTCGTTGCCTCAGGTTCTCTCCAAACCCATAATAGATGAGGTTGTCCCTCTCCTCATCATCTGCCATGGCCATTCCCGCATAACGATCCAGTTTAGTAAACTCCTACAAGTACTCATCCACAATCCTGTCTCGCTGCTCCAAGTGAAAAAATACCTCTGAAGGGCTAACCTCATCTAAGTGGAAATACACTGCTTCAGGAATGCGCTCAAAACCTCATCCACGGACAGAGTGCATCCAGAAATATGATGGCCGCTAAGGCTTACCCATCACAGCTATGTGTCACCTTTCAACATGAAGACCGCTAATTGGGACTAATTATCCTCTTGTATCTCTATCGCTTTTAAGAGTTCCTGAATCCTCTCTAACCAGTCCTCGGTGTCAGTCGGACTGCTGACTACCTTGAATGTCGGAGGATGGAAACTATGAAATTGCTTTATGTGACATTCTCCATACCCAACAACAGCTCTCTCCGTGAACGACTTTGCAAGCCTGGTCCCTCCCCCAGGTATGACATACGTTGTGCCTAGTGGAATAGGAGTCATAACATGCATAGTAGATGTCGCAACTTGTGGCGCTACTACAGCTTGGGATGCTCCCATTGATTCTGCTAGCAAGCAACAGAAGTTTAATGGGGACACACCCATATTCAGAAGGCTCGGGGTAGTTGCACTGCTTGCCACAGGCTCCTCTCATGGCCTCAACGTCCCTGTATTATCGTTCTTACCCTAACAGCAGAAAGGTAACAAATGAATCAAGTTTTAATCAGAAAACTTGAGCATAGGGACACTCATAATCCCGCAAAATACTCCTATGTGGACAACTTCTTAATGCAATCCAATTACACTAAATCAATCACTAATCCTCACCCTAGACACAAACCTGGCTCTGATACAAAATTATAACACCTCCCATATAATGACCATATAATATTGGTTCGGCCGGGACCTCACAACATATAGACGTCAAAGTTTTGGTATTATAAGATGATATAAGAATACTACCTATCTCAAAACTAAGACATAAATGTTGGAAACACTAAACATAGACTTGAAGTTGTCCACTAAAGCATTAGAGTACAAACGGCCATATGGCTGATGAGTCCCATTTTTATACTGATTTTTGAACTCATCTGGGCCAGTTTTATCATCTTAGCACTGCACTTGAGAGCTATTACTGCTTATATTTATTTATGTGTTTATTTCATGATTAAGTGCACTATAGGCCCGTTTTTGTGTGCTTTATTTGTTTCTGTGTTTTTGTTATTCTTTTGCCGTGTCTTGAGAATGTGGTGTACACTTTTGGTGGCCTATATGCCTCTTCTGCTGGTGCATGGGTCATGTGCGTGCTCCGGAACCGCTCGGGAGACCCTGACGACACAGGAACACTACGCACGATCACTGGACTTACTGCGCACAATCACTGGCCATGCACCACCGATCGTGCGCATTAAACTCTCATTTTTCCTAATTCTGCCCGGGTAATCGCACGAGCACTGACAGTAGTGCGCACGGCCACTGGTCGTACGCCACTGCTCATGCGCGTTTACCCCTTGCATTCTGCAAATCTGTCCTACTCAATCGCACGATCAGTGGATTCAGTACGCACGACCACCGGTCGTGCGACACTGATCGTGTGCATATTTGCTAATGTTTCTATCCAGGTTGCAGGTTTAATTGGAAATGGCGCACGATCATCGACCTATAGTGCGCACGACCACTGGTTGTACGCCACTGATCGTACGCTCTGCTTTTTCTGCCTCCGTATTTAAGGGTCTGCTCCGCGATTTAGGTCAACGCCCGTCATTTGCTGTGATCGGGGAGTGTGCGGGAAGCACCATTTTACTTCTCCAGCTGCTCCATCACCTCCACCTTCATCGGGGGTCCATAGCCGGCTATTCCGAATCTTTTCAAACTCTCTAGCGAAGCTCCCGGCCATTGATGACCTCAACTCCAAGCATTCCACTAGAGTTGGAGAAGAAGAAAACCTAGAGAACGGACTCAAAGGCCTTCGAGGTGACAGCTCGTTGGTAACGGAAGCCTCCTCAGACTGAGCTCGGAAGCAGATTGATAACCCGCTATTTTGGCGATGACCTGCGGTGGATCTTCACTCTCTTTTGTTTTACTCCTCTTCCCCTTCCTTTGTTGTATGGGATGACATCACATTGTAATGAACTACATGTTTTATTCTATATCTAATGGGATGTTTGTAGTTTTCTTATGCTTGTGAGTAGTGTTTGATAATGCGCCTCGCCCACTCCACATCCACTCCATACCCGTGTTTCACCCGATTGCACTCCGCAGAAGAACACTTCCACCATTAGCTTTTCGGCCACTCACCCAACCGAAGTTCGGCATCACGGTCGATACACTCACCTCATCTTGCAAAGCAGTGCCTTCGACCCCCATAACTTTAATTAGTTTTTTAGATCAAACAACCACAATCTCTCAAGTCCCATTTTTACTCTTTTTATTAGTATAACCCTCATAACAATATTTTCTGAACTGTTGCCGCTCTATGCTAATTGCATTCCTCAAGAGACTGACACTCGGGGATTTATTCCCAAACTTTATTACTTGTGCGACCGGTGCTCTTGCCTATTTACACGCATCAAGTTTTTGGCGCCGTTGCCGGGGAATGCAACTATAGAGCAACTCAGGATGACATAAAATATTGTTATAAGAGTTAGTGTTCTTGACTGTTGTTTCCTTGTGTAGTGTTTGCCGCAGTGAATGCAGGGTCGAGGCACTAGAGATCTAGTAGCCTACTACCCCTTTTCATTCAAGCCACTTTCAATGACTACTATTCAGCAGCAGATTTATAAAGCAAGCCTTACCAACCTCATATACCGAGCAGAAACGGGAAATAACAGTTTCGAGATCTCTCCTGACCTCATCTAATACATCATCGAAAACTCCCAATTTAGCGGAGATCGAAAAGTAGATGCTTTATGCCACGTGCAGCGGTTCTTAGAAATTTACCAATAACGAGAAGCAGAGGATCCTACTCTTCTCCTTCTCCCTGAAAGACGAAGCAAAGCGATGGTATCAAGATATCCGGAAGGGAATATCCTCATCCTGGAAACAACTCGAAGGGAAATTCTTGGCCAAATTCCAACAACCGATGCTAGCAATAGACAATTACAAGGAGCTCATCACCTTCACCCAAAAAAATGAAGAGACCTTGTTCGATTCATGGGAGCGTTTCCAGTCCCTGTGAAGGGAATGATGCAGAGTGGAAATGTCAGACATCCTCCTAATCCAAACTTTCTACTTCGGCATCTCAGACAGATTCCGGCCATTACTTGACGTCACAGACGGTGGAACTCTGTTTAACAAATCCAGCGAGGATTCCTGGGAAGTTATAGACAACATTGCCCAAACTAGTAGGAATTCGAACTCTCTGCCTTCTCCCGACCTTCCGGTAGAGATAAATTCAGTAGTCTCTGATGAAGCCACCGACCACAATCCCTCGTCAAAGACAGCAATTTTGCTTATGCTTGCAAAATGATGGAGATGTTCAATGACCAAGCCACCATCATTCAGCGCCTACAAACCACCATAGGGATTCTCACGAAAACATTATTATGTTCAGTCAATCAGAAACAGGAAACGGTACATACTATGAGATTGAGAAGCGGAAAAAGCCTAGAGAGGGCCTCGCCTTCTGATCCTCCCGCACAATCACTCCGCGAGACCATTGTCGATTTGATAATGGAAACTCCGTCCTCACCGACCGCGCAAGAACCCATGACAGTACCACAACCTGTGAAGAACGCCGTGAAGCCGCCATTTCCCCACCGACTGCAAAACGAAAAGGCTGAAAAACAATTCCATAAATTCCTTGAGATCATGAAAGGAGTCCAAATAAGTATACCTCTGACAGAAGCTATCACTTAGATCCCAGGATGTTCCAAATTCCTAAAGAACCTCATCTCACGGCGTAAATCTTTAGAAGGACTGAAAATGATCAATCTCACTGAAGAATGCTCAAGTCTCCTCGCCAACTATTCCCCAACCAAACGCAGAGATCCGGGCAGTTTTACCATCCCCTGCAGAATTGGCCTCCACAGATTCAGACGCGTATTATGTGATTTGGGAGCTTCAATAAATCTAATGCCTCTCTCCATCTTCAACGAGCTAGGAGTTGGGATTCTACAGCCCCCCCACCTAAGGTTGCAATTAGCTGACGGATCGATAAAACAACCAGTCGGCATAGTCGAATACCTCACAGTCATGGTCAACAACCTCGCCTTCCCAGCAGATTTTGTCGTTCTCGACATGATGGCTGATCCCAATGTTCCTATAATCTTAGGACGGCCCTTCCTCGCCACATCCCGTGCCATTATCAACGTCAACCAAGGAGAGCTAACCCTGAGCCTGGGGGAAGAAACAATTTCTTTCAACGTCCACGAACCTCCCCAACATCTCAGAATCACCAACTGCGATGAAGCAGATTTGATAGACGAACCAGACATGTACAATGAAATGATTCTTGAACCAGCCGAGGCAGTGTGGGAAGAGGAAGATGCATCCGACACAACGGTCCACACTAATGTCCCGAGAACCCCGCATTCAACCAAATAACCTTTCATCACATCTACCGTCATAACCACTGCCACAACTCTGAAGCTGCTACCCAAATCCCTGAAATACGCTTTCCTAAAGGAAGGCACAGCGTGTCCAGTCAACATCTCCGCATCCCTCTCCGTCGACAACGAACTTGTATTGGTCGATGTCTTAAAGAAATACAAAATTGTTTTTGGACGTTCATTAGCCGACATAAAAGGGATCAGCACGGCGTTTTGCATGCACAAGATTCTTCTTGAAGATCGATATAAACCGTTATCACAACCTCAAAGGAGACTGAACCCCAAGATGCATGAAGTGGTACAGGCAGAAGTAATAAAATTGCTTGACGCGAGTATCATTTACCCAATCAGCGACAGCAAATGGGTCAGCCCAGTGCAAGTGGTGCCCAAAAAGGGCGGGATTACTGTGGTGGCCAATGAAAAAAATGAATTATTACCCACCCGCGTGGTCACCGGGTGGAGAGTCTGCATAGACTACCGGAAACTGAATGAGGCTACCCACAAAGATCATTTCCCGCTACCCTTCATCGACAAGATGCTGGAAAAATTGGACGGTCAGGAATACTATTGTCTCCACGACGGGTATTCTGGATACAATCAAATTACAGTTGACCCTGACGACCAAGACAAAACGACATTCACGTGCCCATCCGGCACCTTCGCATTCAGGAGCATGCCATTCGGATTGTGCAATGGCCCAGCAACCTTCCAGCGATGCGTGATTGCCATCTTCGGCAACATGATTGGAGACTTTCTCGAAGTCTTTGTTAGACCCCCTTTTTTTTTTCTTTATCGACACCGGGGTCTTAGGCCCAAAACCGCCGTTTTGCGGTGACTCCTTCACGCCCTGAAGGGTCATCACCACAAAGCGCCGATTCTGCCGGCCGATTTCGATCACAGAAAAGTAGCACAATAATGTAAATGCAAATTGCAGTCCACAGAGAATCACATGTCATAATAAATATAACTCCACGAAGGGAGTGTCCACAGAATAAAACATCAGAGTAGCAAAATACGGGCTTATGCCCGGTACATCATATCCTCACTACAAAAATCACTCATGCGGAAGCAGAAAAACTACTCAAGGTCGAGACTCACGGTCCCGGCTGTATGAAATCCGGAGCTAGACTGCCCCACCTCCAAGAGCACCAGTCTCTGGGGCTGCTCCTCCATGCTGGTCTCCACGATCCCCTAAATGATGCGGTTCGAAAACCGTTAGTCTAAAAGACTAAGTCCTATCATCCCCCGCCCCTTCCCCTATGGCTCCTAGGCACCGAGCGGAGAGGAAGAAAGGGGAGGACTTGAAGGTGGAGAAAATCAAAAGCAGATGGCAGCGGTCCTATACTAGCAAATTCTATAGCATGTAAAGACAATAAGCTGAAATATGAAAAGTAACCTTTACTTATGTGAAAACACATAATCCAAGGGGTCTTCTGCAAGGCTCCCATCGTATAAAAAGTCACATACCAATTTATACGTTGGGGTGTCGGTTATCAAACAGCAGTAAATATATGTATCAAAATTAACCTTAATTTATAAACTTGCCCACACAAGCTTATAGACCAAGGCGTCATTTTGCAGGTCCTAAAGTATAAGCGTCCCATTCCACTTATACTTTAGGTGTCAGGGTTAAAAGAATCGATTATGCTATGACATGCAAGTGGGTATGATGGATCATGCAAGTGCAACACACACACCCGACTTTGTGCACACAGACCTTTAGTTCCCACTTTTTGGAGCCGTAACCTCCCAGGATACCTCCGTAGTGGCAGACGGAAGCGGTGGGTTGGTCCTCGCCCACCTCTAAACCAGTAAGGTACTACCGGTCAGACCTATCGTACGCCTCAATGCTTGGTGCACGAAGCGGACTCCTGCGTACTCTTGCCGGCTGGCGCACCGGACTTCTGTTGGCGAAGTGCTAACCACACTTGCCGAGTCAACGTATTGGCGTCGGTGCATCGACCCTCCAATACTGAAGACCCACCACCTTAATTTTTCCTTCCTTTTATGCACATGCAAATTTGGCGTATTCAAACCCGAGCCGAAGCTCCCCGAACAAACACGTCTGTCTCAAACAATCGAGCCGAAGCTCCCCGGACCCAAAGTCCTTCTTTTAACCATCCGAGCCGAAGCTCCCAGCTAACTTCCGGTGCCATCAGTGTTTGTGAAATGTGCAACCCTAATTACTAAGTTACTCTTTTCAGCTTGTTAAAACAGTTTACGTTAACCCATGACTGCCCCCGGTATTCCCTGTGAAGGGCTCTCAAGGGGCACTAGGAACTGTGTTGGGATTACGCCCAGCATTCCCTTTTGCAAGGTACTTATTTTGTTATTGGTTGATTCCCTTACCCATTACTTTCTCATATTCTGATATGCTAATCCTAGGGTGATTTGACTCCAACTCTCCTTTGGTAGGATGATCTTTCGTCGGACCCGAACGCCCCTAAACCCTAGACAAAAACCACACTCTACTCACTCATCTCCCATAGATGCAACCCATTCTACTTATCCTTCCAGCAAACCATCAAGACCCATCACACGTGCTCTAATTCATATCCAAAATGATTTCCTGCAGTTTTGCTATATGCAGACCACTTAAGCTATATGACCCGTAAAAAGGGAAGTACATGAAATACTCATCCAGTACCCCTATGATAATTATTAGGGGGCTAAAATCACATTTGTAGCATAAATCCAGAAATCTATAATTTTCCTAATTTGTCTGATAATTAATTTATTTATTCCAGTATCCAAAAAGCCCAAGATTGAACATGAAGTAGCAATTTCAGACAAGATAATATTCCAATAAATTTATGTTAATTACAAAATGCATAATCAACTCTAAAGCCTAAGTCTTCAAATTTTTCAGCATGGTTTAGGCCCTTAAATTTAATTTCAAAGATATCTCATAAAAAGTCATTGTAAAAGATTTTACAGCAATAATACCTCCAAAAATTCAGAGAAAATTCAGGGATGATTATGATGGCCTACAAATAAACTAGAAAAAATTTCATAATTTTTCATTTAAAAATAAGGCTATACTTGATTTTCTCATGAAATTTCAAGTTTATGGGTTAATGAACAAAGTATACTAATTAACCATCAAAAATTTCCACAAAACTTTCCACATGATAATATTGAACTAGGAACACTATGTATCAAGTTTCATAATTTTTCAACAGGTATTGAGCTCTTGTAAGAATTATTTAGTATGCAACCAAAGTAATGCACTTGTGAAGTAGATGCCCTAACCAGGTGTCCAAAAATTCTATCAAAAATCATACATGATCAATAGGGCTAAAACTACCTCTGCCAATGTTTCATGCCCTTTCAATGGGCAGTGAGATCACAATAGCCAAATTATTAATTAGGGCAATCCTATTGGTTACAAATGAAGTGCTACAAATATTGATCAAAACTTCCCAAATAAATTACCAGAGGCTCAAAATATCCTTATACCCTCACTACCCAAATTTGATTAAATTTCAAGATGTTTAGCTAACCTAAACTAACACTACAAGTTTTAGTTCCTAAGCTAGGGTTAGGGTTTTGGGGACCCTACCCTTTTCAAAATTAGTTAATATTTTTAACAGAGGGTTTTATATATCCTAGGAACCTCCTTGCAAAATTTGATGTTCATCCATGGTGTTTAAGACTCATGCCCTTCACAAGGCAAAAAGGTCCCTCCTTAGGGTTTGGCCTAGGAACCTAGGGCAAATCAATTCCACTCTACCCCACATTCCATGGGGAGGTGCTAAGTGCCATACCAAGTCAGTGGTCCAAATATCACCCTCTGTTGAGGTGATTTGGTCTCTCAAAATCAAATGTGCACTTTTTGACCAAAATACCCTTATTAAGGTAAAGTTAGGGTTGGGTCAATACCTATTCAAAACACATCCAAATTAGGTGAAACTTTATACAGGTACATAACATGAGCCCAGGGACCACTCACCAAAATTTGGGAGGGTTTGGAGGTCATTTAACTACTTAATTAAATTACCCTAGCTTTATTAAATAAAGTCAAAAACTTTAGGAAAATTATGTCCAAAATTTCTGCGTTTTGGGCAGGCCCTAAGTATAGCTAGGTTAGGCTCCCTGCCAAAATTTTAACTGATTTGGGCTAGGGTTGAAGTGTGGGCACCCAGTTTAATGACTGCCTAGCCCTAAGGGTATGTCCCACCAAAGTGGGTGCCCTGGTCAGACCAAGCACCCAAATGGGTTTAAACAAATTTTTAAATAAAAAAAGACTCAGAGGGCTACAACTTTTGTGTTGACAGTTTTTCCACCAGATGGCCCCATGTATTTTTAAAAATTAAAACCATTTAGTGTATTTTGTGTGACAGAAATAAAATAAACAAGAAATAATTTCCTATAGTTTAATTTCTGATGGAGCACGAATCTTGGCGCAGATGAACGGGATCCGTTCATCTCCTTCGTTGAGCCGACGGCCAGGATGCATTCTTCCTGGGCCGACTTCAAGCGGCTGCCGCCGGCCATCCAGCACCTTCCCCAGCCGGCCACCGCCACCACCACCTCCGTTGAGGTGGGGGCTATCGCCAGACGGTGGCTCTGCTGCCGGAGAGGCGTTTTCTGGCGGCTATAGCAAGAAAGTTTTCATGCCGAAGCCATGAAAATGCTGGATTTGATCGGGCTCAATTGAGCCCGAATCTTAAGCCTAAGAAGTCCTATGATCTACCCGAGAGTTAAGAAGAGGGGGAGGACCTTCCTGGCGGCCTGGATGCGCGAAGAGCGGCGGGATGCCATTGACGACGGCGGCGACGCTCGGCTTCTGCAACAGTACAGTGGGATGGCCCATCTCCTCCAGGTAAATGCTCGAAAATGTTCCCCTTGGCCCACCGATGGTGTTTAAATGGCAATTGGGGAAGGGGGGTGGCTGGTTCTTCAATGGCCATCAACACCATTTATGGTGTGGCTCAGGTAGAGTGGAGGGGGGCTGAATCCACCACTTGGTGGCCGAGAAATGGCTGGAATCAACTCCTCTTCCCTAGAGGAGTTGATTGAAGCCATTAAAGGTGGCTGTTAGCCTCCCTTGGCCGGTTTTCCACTCTCCCCTTCCTCTTCCCCATCTTCTCTCTCCTCCATTAACATGGAGGGAGCTCCTTTCTCTCTCCTAGTCACCTCTAGTTGACTGGTCAACCCCACAAGCTAAATGCAGCGCACTTGGTTATGATGGTCATGGAAATGGGGTTAGCCTAAGGAGGAAGTGGCTTGGGCTTCGGTTAGCCCTTTTGGGCTAGGTTTGACTTGACCTAAATGAGGGTTGACCTAGGCCAATTTGACCATCGGGGTTGACCCCATTGGGTTTTTAGTGGCCCATTAGACTCCCTCCAGGTCTAGGATTACTTGAATAGGGTTGGTTGGGTATCTTGGTGGTCACATGTCCCTTGGTAAGGGCACTTTGACCATTTTACGGCTAGAGTGGACTTGGGTCAAAATGACCAATTGGGTTGACCCCAATGGGTCCTTGGTGACCCATTGGATTCCCCTAAGGTCTAGGTAGGGTTATGTAGGGTTACCCTGCACTTTGGAGGTCACATACCCTTAGTAAGGGTACTTTGACTAGATTAGGAGCTTGAGTTGACTTGGGTCAACCTGGCCTCTAGGGCTGGCCCCAATGTGTCCTTAGTGACCCTTTGACCTCACTTTAGGGTTCGGAGGGCATAGGTGGGGTCCTCTAGGCTAGGAGTAGGTCAATTGAACCTAAGTAGGCTAGTTTGACCCATTTAGGGCTAGGGTTGACCTTGGTCAACTGAGCCTCTTTGGTTGCCCCTAATGGGTCCTTCTGGCTCTAATGGGCCTCCCAAGGTATTAGGGGGTGTTGTGGTAGGGTCTTGAGGTCAAGGTGTAGCCCATGGTCATCCTAAACCATTGCTCAGAGTTCTACTATTTACAGACCATGATGATTTTCCACATTTTGTCCCCTACCTCTTGGCCCATTTCTGGCTTCCTAGGGTTTTGTCATGACCTAGTCATGTCCAAAACCACTCTTAGGGGTATAGTTGGAAATGGGATGTTACAGTCTTCATGGACAACTTTTCCCTTTTCGGGAACAGCTTCAATGCCTGCCTCGCGGATCTAGCCAAAGCTCTGAAGCGTTGTGAAGATACAGACCTCATCTAGAATTGGGAAAAATGCCATTTCATGGTTCGCGAGGGCATCGTCTTAGGCCACAAAGTCTCTCACAGGGGGCTCAAAGTCAGCCAAGCGAATGTCAGCATCATCAAAAATCTTCCTCCTCCATCTTCCGCCTAGGGGATCCGCAGCTTCTTGGGACACGCCGGTTTCTACAGAAAATTCATCAGTAATTTCTCATCAATATCCAAGCCCCTCACAAATCTGCTGGCCAAGGACATCCAGTTTGACTTCGACAAAAATGTATGCAAGCCTTCGAGACTATCAAAGACCGACTCATCTCCGCTCCAATCTTGGTGGCAACAAATTGGACTTTGCCCTTAGAAGTCATGTGCGACGCAAGCGTTGTTACAGTCAGAGCGGTGCTCGGTCAAAGGAAAAACAAAATCTTTCATACTATCTCATACGCCAGCCGGACTCTCAACGATGCTCAACTGAATTATACCACTACGGGAAAGGAGCTATTGGCAGTAATCTTCGCTTTCGAAAAATTCCATTCGTACTTGGTGTTATCTAAGATCATTGTCTACACTGACCATGCCGCACTTATGTATTTATTCAAGAAAAAAGACGCCAAGACCCAGCTAATCCATTGGATTCTTCTACTACAAGAATATGACATCGAGATCCGAGATAAGAAAGGGGTCGAAAACGTCATCGCCGATCACCTATCAAGATTGGAGAGCGACACAGAAGGAGTTGTACCCATCTGCGAATGCAACGAGATTGCCGACTGCTTCCCGGACGAAAGATTATTCGCCATCTGTTTGCTCACTCCGACAATCCCGTGGTACGCAGATATGGCCAACTACCTCGCTTGCAAATCTGTCTCCCCTCACCTCTCATCGCAGCAAAAGCGAAAACTACTGTCCGACGCCAAATATTATTTCTGGGAAGACCCGTTACTATTCCGTACTTGCAACTATGGCATCATCAGGCGTTGCATACTCGAGACGGAATTTCAATCCGTCTTAACACACTGCCATGATCGGGAGGCCAACGTTCATTTAGGCGCCACCAGAATGGCACACAAGGTACTGCAATGTGGCCTATTTTGGCCAACCCTTTTTATAGACACCCAAGCATACGTCGCAAAATGCAATGAATGCCAAAGGACAGGAAATATCTCCAAGAGGAATGAAATGCCTCTCAACAACATGCTTGTCTGCGAACCATTCGACATTTGGGGGATCGACTTCATGGTACCCTTCCCATTGTCGCATGGAAAACTCTATATTATTGTCGCAGTGGACTATGTTTCCAAGTGGGTCGAAGCCGAAGCTATCGCCGCAAATGATGCCCGCACCGTATTGAATTTCATACACAAGAACATTTTCTCTAGATTCGGCGCCCCGCGCACCATCATCGGCGACAGCGGGAGCCATTTTTGCAACAAGTCATTCTTGCAACTCATGAAGAAGTTTGGAGTCCATCACAAAATCTCTCTTGCGTACATCTGCAAACCTGTGGGCAAGTATAGGTCTCAAACCACGAGCTCAAAAGAATCATTAAAAAATCCATCCATTCCAATAGAAAAGAGTGGGACAAGAAGTTCGACGACGCCTTATGGGCGTACAGAACTGCCTTCAAAACCCCTATCAGTATGACTCCTTTTCAACTAGTCTACAGAAAAGCTTGCCACTTGCCGGTCAAGCTAGAACACAAAGCGCTATGGGCACCAAATTACTAAACATGGACATCAAAGCCGCAACAGATAAGCGCCGCACTCAACTGAACGAATTAGAGGAGCTCCGACATTTCGCATTCGAAAATGCGCGGATATACAAAGAAAGAACAAAAAAATGGCATGACCGTAACATCATCCCAAAAGAATTCCAACCAGGAGACCAAGTCCAGATGTACAATTCCCGTCTCCACTTATTTCCAGGAAAGCTCAAATTGTGGTGGAGCGGCCCCTTCATAGTGATCGGAGTCTCCCCTTTTGGCGCCATCGAAATAGCTGGGAAAAGCGGAGACAATTTCAAATTCAATGGGCACCGGCTAAAATTATATGATGGCAGTGCAACCACCGCCTAATCTCAAAGACTACAGCTCGACGACCCCAAGCAAAGCGATAGCGACACTCCTTGATCGACAATGGCAGCATCGACAAATGAGGACCACCACTCCACTCTGCAGCTACCCCTGCACATTTTTCACCAAATTTTGTATCTCAAGAACATATTTGAGCTTTTATATTTTTTTATTTTTCTTCAGACTGCAAAGAACTCTTTATTATAACTGCTAATACAGGTATTTGGTCCACCTTAAGGATGGTAAACAAAAGGACTTTCGGGAGACAACCCAAGTTGGACCATTTGGTCCTATGCTGTGTTTTGAGTTCTTTTTATAAATTTAAATTTATCTATGTCCATATTTTGTTTGGCGTGCATATTTTAATAGCAGGTGCAGGAATTCTTGATGCGCGACAACTTGGCCGCACTGGACATCTCGTTGCACGACTGGTATGCTCAATTTTGAGCATAGGTACTTCCTACCTTAGCTATTTTCCCCATTTGGAATGCTTATTTTTACTAGTTGTCGAATTTAAGTCTGGGTGGAGAACATGCCTGTGGTCACTACACAACACATTCTGTTGCATTCCAGTCTCTTGTTTAGTTATTTCATGATCTCTGTTGCACACACTGAATCACCCACACGAGTGCACTTTTATCCAAGCGTCCAGCTCGAGTCAAATATATTGTTTTTTGTGTAAACCTTAAAATAGTGGTGTTAGCTTAGGATTTCAGGATCGAGTAGTTCGAAACTCATGCAGTGCTCCTAATCGAGTACTCATGGTTTGTGTAGACCTAGTATAGATTTAATTTTTCTTTATGCTCGTAGATTTATATTTTTCTGCAGACGTAAATATTGTTTGTACTACTCAAAATCTGAATCTGGAGTAATCGAACGGTAATGTAGGAATGTGTACAGCCGCCACTAGACTCGTATTGCTCGAGTCGGGAGGAAGGATCATCTTTCTCGGTGGCTAAGAACTTTCCCTAAGCTACTCTTGAAGCATTGGTTCCCGGTTAGTCAGGAGTTAGCATGACGTAGGCCCTCATTTTGGCTAGTTTGAGCCTTGTTTAGCATTTTCTACCCGTCAACCGTTGCATGCCAATTTGTGCCTACCCCTTCTTTGATCCAGGTCCACTCACATTCCCCTAGGCCTGAAGCTAAACCTACCATCGCAATCAAATGCTTGAGCTTGTTTGTATTTAATATTTTGCTGATGTTGTGATATGTGGAAATCGTGTAACGTGGTGATGAATTCATAAACTTTTTGATTGCTACGTTTGGGGATTGCAAACGCAGAAAAGAAAAAAGAAGAAAAGAGAAAAAGAAATGAAAAATCTGAAAGAATTACTTTGAGATTTCTATCCCCATACTATTTATTGATTTTGGTCTGGTTAGGTCGTGTACACGCCCGGTTTTCAAGCTCAGTCTGGGGGTGTGTTACCCGTACTTTTCTAAGTGGCTGTATGGGTTTAGGTTTTTGTTCGCTCGCTTTGGTTGCGTGTAGCCTTCATGTTTATCATTGACTACCAAACCTTAGCCTAAGCCCCATCCTCTCCTACAAGTCCTACTGATTCACGCTTGAGTCTAACCCGCGCCGTGGAGAGAGTGTGAATGTGCAAGTGTATGGTCCGCGACATTGGTGGATTCCTTTGGATGTGATCCTGAGCCCCGATCTTTGGCAATGCTCACCTTAGTGTCCTACCTACTTTCTTCCTACACACGATCGCAAGATTCGCCAGAATTCTAATTTTAAGCAAATACAATATTTATTTACGCCTGTCGAATAGTTTAAACAACGTAGTACAATTAAAAAAATTTTCTATTATATCTTCTATGCCCATGATGTATTTGATTTCTCGTCTTACGTTTTTTTTAAAATTTCTAAGCTAGCTAGCTATTTTCTAGTCCACAGAGTGATGATTTGCTCGGGACGTGCAAATGGTTAAGTCTAGGGGTGTGATGAGTCCCATTTTTACCCTGATTTTTGGACTCATCTGGGCCAGTTTTATCGTCTTAGTACTGCACTTGAGAGCTATTACTCCATATATGTGTTTACGTGCTCATTTCATGATTAAGTGCACTGTAGGCCCATTTCTGTGTGCTTTATTTGTTTCTGTGTTTTTGTTATTCTTTAGCCGTGTCTTGAGAATACTGCGCACGATCATTGGACTTACTGCGCACGACCACTGGTTGTGCGCCACCGATCGTGCGCATTACATTCTCATTTTTTCTAATTCTGCCTGGGTAATCTCACGAGCACTGGCCGTAATGCGCACGACCATTGGTCGTGCACCACTGCTCGTGCGCGTTTACCCCTTGCTTTCTGCAAATCTGTACTAGTCAATCGCACGATCAGTAGATTCAGTGCGCATGACCACCGGTCGTGTGCCACTGATCGTGTGCATATTTGCTGATGTTTCAATCCAGGTTGCAGGTTTAATTGAAAATGGCACACGATCATCGACCTACAGTGCGCACGACCACTGGTCGTGCGCAACTGATCGTGCGCTTTGCTTTTGTTGCCTCCGTATTTAAGTGTCTGCTCCACGATTTAGGTCAACGCCCATCATTTGCTGCAATCGGGGAGTGCGCGGGAAGCGCCATTTTACTTCTCTAGCTACTTCATCACCTCCACCTTCATCGGGAGTCCATATCCGGCTATTCCGAGGCTTTTCAAACTCTCCGGCGAATCTCCCGGCCATTGACGACCTCAACTCCAAGCTTTCCACTAGAGTTAGAGAAGAAGACAACCTA
Organism: Platanthera guangdongensis; assembly: GCA_039583875.1. Taxonomy (NCBI): domain Eukaryota; kingdom Viridiplantae; phylum Streptophyta; class Magnoliopsida; order Asparagales; family Orchidaceae; genus Platanthera; species Platanthera guangdongensis. The sequence continues at coordinate 45,710,711 of CM077167.1, read as the reverse complement.
GAGAACGGACTCAAAGGCCTTCGAGGTGACAGCTCGTTGGTACCGGAAGCCTCCTCGGACTGAGCCCGAAAGCGGATTGACAACTCGTTATTCCGGCCACGACCTGCGGTGGATCTACACTCTCTTTTAGTTTACTCCTCTTCCCCTTCCTCTGTTGTATGGGATGACATAACATTGTAATGAACTACATGTTTATTCTATATCTAATGGGATGTTTGTAGTTTCTTATGCTTGTGAGTAGTGTTTGTGAATGCACCTCCCCACTCCACATCCACTCCATACCCGTGTTTCACCCGATTGCACTCCGCACAAGAACACTTCCACATTTAGCTTTCCGGCCACTCACCCAACCGAAGTTCGGCATCGCGGCCGATACACTCACCTCACCTTGCGAAACGGTGCCTTCGACCCCAATTCCTTTAATTAGTTTTTTAGATCAAACTACCACAATCTCTCAAGTCCCCTTTTTATTCGTTTTCTTAGTATAACCCTCATAACAATATTTTCTAAACTGTTGTCGCTCTATGCTAATTGCATTCCTCAAGAGACCGACACTCGGGGATTTATTCCCAAACTTTATTACTTGTGCGACCGGTGCGCTTGCCGATTTACACTCATCAATGGCCTTACATTTTCAAGTGTTCAAATCAACACTTATCACACCATACAAAGCAAAAATGGTAAATCGGTCATATTTTACCTCAGCATGCAAGTCAGAACATGATAAAAGAACCATATGTCCAAACAACTGGTACACCTCATGAGGCTTAGGCTTTTTTTGTTGGCGAGCAAGCTCCAGCCTGCGATCCTTGCCCTGCGATCCTCACCTGGCAAGTCAGCACTTCTTATGCATATGTAATAAAACAAAAAATAACATAGAAACAACAGGAATGGATGTCACAAACATCAAACACATTTATTTGTTGAGTATTTAAATAAAAGTGGCATAAAAAGTAGCATGTATGCAAACTTGCACCCAATGCATCATATAGCATGTATGATTCTAACATATCATCATACGTTATCACACATCATCGTATCATATCAATCATATGGCTCCTCTTACCTCCCCAAAGACATAATAGCCCAAGGACGATAATTCTTATTGAGACCCACCCGCACATATATCACAACACCGTCGGGCTTGTCTATCAGCTCCACTGTCCTCGCCAAATCACCGAAGCAAGTACAACCGATGCTAAGGACTCTCGCTTAGAACCCACCCGCACGTGGATCACAACACCATCAGGCTTGTCCAAAAGCACAGATGTTCTCATCAGTTTTCACACAAGGGGACTTGTCTTGCATGGACACTCTCCACACATGAATTACAACATCACGGGGCTCGCTAGCTGACGAAAAAGACAATTCATGCCTTCACATACAAACAAAAATCACATTTGCTAATGTACATTCTCATACAAAAATAAGGGAATTTCAACGTCATCTTCATCGCAATCGAATTTCTAGCAAAATCCCTAGAATGCAGATCATGCAACATCACCAAATCATAGCATCGGTCATTACTTTGGCTTCACCCGCAAAGCCTAATCCTCTAACAGAATGAATCTCTAATGCATAATATGTTTGGAATGGACTCAATCGATCTGGTGGTTCTTCTTGAACCAAGGCGACCCAAACAACTCTCACTAGAGAGACCTGGTTCTAAGAAATTGTAAGAAAAAAAAGGCAGAAAGAAAAGATGACATGCACACATCCTAAGACCTGGAAGAGAGATGTTGTTACCTAATGACACCTCTTATTTGACATGGAATCCTTGAATAGAATGAATGAGAAATTTTGCCTTCAACCCCTCTTCGCAAATCCGGCCTCGCATCATATAACGGAGCTCTGAAGCTCCAACAATGGAGAAAAAGTGATCTTCTTCCTTCTCTATTTACTCCCGCTCACCCTAGCTGTCAAGTGCCAAGGAGTTGAGATAAGTAAGGGGAGAGATCACCTCTATCCTATTTAGAGTTCAAGGGTGAAAGATCTAGGCCATCAAAAAAATCACAAATTTATGAAACAGGTTCATGTGTACAATCGAAACAGCTTTCTGTCTCATATCGTCAAGTGAACACAATGACATGGCAGTGAACACAATAACACACAGGTGATCATGAAGACACACTCCCAAAAACAACCTCACACTACCACAGGCAATTTCTCCAGGCACACATGACTACTACATGACATTACAGGAGAGTTATCACGATAATAAGGGAGTTCACATGACAATACTGAGGTTCAAATGATATTTTTCTCTTCCAAACACGACGACAAGGCTGTGAACACGACGACATGACTGTGTACACAATCACATTACCTCTTTTTGTTTTGCCAAGGGGTAAAATGGTATCTGCTGCACTCAACAGAGCATTTGGTAAATATTTTGGGGCATTACAACCCTATAATGTTTCAGGATTTGAAGAAGTCCCTCACTCAATGATAAGTACATGTTGTATTTGATGTTTATTTTATGTGACATGTGTAGGACTAATACATTTTCATATCAGTCAACCTCAGTAGGTCAGTTGATCAATATAGACCAAAAGTATACATAATCAAGATTTCAAATTGCTCTAAGTACAGAATCATTATGTTGACAGAGCACACAACTATATCTTTGAGTGAACCCTTATAAAGAAGCAATAAAAAAATCTCTAAGACATTTAATATTGTATTAATATACAGAACATAATGAAATCGTTGTGAACTCTCTAGAGAAGAAGGAAAAAGTTTCCAAGTCATCTATCATTGTGTGAACAAAGACTACACAACGATATCATTGTGTTGACTCAGAGCACTGTTGTATCAAATTTAAAAAGCGGGATTTCAAATTAGCGACAACATTGAAAGTGAATGTCAAATCAATTCTAATTGGAAAGTGTACATACTTAATTTTTTTTGTTCAACTGTTAACATTGTCAGGATTATTAAAGGAGAATAGGGAGATCTCAAACCCTACCTTTGCTAGCTTTGCTAACCTAGCTGCCAAATGCAGTACAACAATAACATAAATACACGACCGACAAAGTTCCTGAAGAATAAGAAGTCTACCTTCTGAAGAAGAAGATTCAAGCATTGATCAAGTTTCCATCACTTCAAATCTTCCAAGAGTAAGAAGACTTCTACTCTGAAGATTTCAGCATAGCTTTTACATTCAAGGAGTATCTATTGAAAGGCGGCTACTATTAAGAAAGGGATTTTGCTGACAAGGCCTAAGAAGAAGCAAATCCTCAAGAACTACATTTATTGAGTCAAGTTCTATATACCAAACTTATTTTCTTCCTACTATTGTAAGATTTCTTTGAGATCTGAGTGTAGGGTTGTGTTGACAACATTAGTGTATGGCTTTTGTTGAATACCTGATGTAGGTTTCTTGTAGAGAACCTGAGTTAGGATTTATTTGTTGAATCTGAGTTGTAGTAGTGTTGTCACTTTGACGTACGATCCATGAAGTGGATCTGTAGTAGGGAACCTGTTTGAGTTCTTGAGTTAAAGGAGTCAACGACTCTCTGATGTAAGATCTTATTGATCAGAGATATTGGAGAATTTGGCCTAGTCTAGCACATTACTATATATGTGGAGGGAGATAGTGGATGTACCAATAATTGGAGAACCACTATAAATTTTTGTGTCTTCTTTGTGATGTGTTAATTTACTGTGCTAGCTAACTCACAAAGTTTAAAAAGATCAAAAACACAGAAACACCAATTCACCCCTTGATAGATGATTAGACCACCCTTAATCTTTCATAATCATAGTAAGACGAACACCAAGTAACTCAACCTCCAAAATGATATCCAACATATATTTTGTTGACACAAAAGCAACCCTTGTGGACTATGTACCACCTCGAATCCAAGAAAGTTTTTCAAAATTCCCATATTTTTCATATGGAAACTACCATGCAAATAACTTTTTAATCGTCAAATGGACTCTACATCATTCCATGGAGATGATCAAATCGTCAACATACACCAGGATATGCAAACGAAATCCTTGAGCTAAAAGGTAATCAAGGAATGGTAAGAGTGATGTTGAAACAGGAACTCGGCTCCTTAATTTTGGATCCAAGGGGGGTACATTGCACCTACTTATCTCAAGCGAGAGCACCTGGCCAGATGTTTGGAACTAAGAGAAATACTCTGAGCTACAACGAGGAGGTCCCGCCACACACCGGGAAGATCAAAGAGAGATTACCCTCCCTAACCAATGCTGAATTAAACACCTTGATGGGCCCTGAGAGCACTAACCGATCATAGTAAGCCTTGGGGAGAGGGAAGCAAGAAGAAGAAGCCCCCCTTAGGGTGCCTATGGGTGTCTATTTATAGTTTCCAAGTTTGTCATGCAAATAGTGGAATCCCACCTATTGGTTTTACTATACGCAGCCCAAAACAGTCTGCCAACAACGTAACTCCGCTGTTTGGAGGGGTTATTAGCAGACATAAAAAGGTATCCTGGGTTTGCCGAGTTCCCAGTGAAGCGAGGACTCGCCACTCGCCCTAAACCTGGAATTTGCCCCAAGGGGGCTGTACTTGCCCCATGGTGCCTGGAACTTGCCTCTGTGGGGCTGCACTCACACCAGAGAGTCTGGATCTCTCCCCTGGGGGGCTGTAATTACCCTAGAGAGCCTGAAAATTGAATCTGGGGGGGCGGGGGTGCACTCACCCCGGGGTGCCTGGATCTCGCCCATGATTGGTTGCACTCACCTCAGGTAGCCTATATCTCACCCTAGGGGGCTGCAGTTGCCCCAGAGAGCCTCGAACTCGCCCTAGGGAGCCTGGATCTCGCTCTTGGGAGGTGACTGCTTCTACACTCATCCTAGGTGGGCGAGATCCTCTAGTCCATCATCGGTCATATTTTATCTTAATTAATTACCGGTTATACAAGTAAGATTTTTGAAAGCCATACGACCTAAGAGCAGTGTATAATTATGCAAACCAAAAAATGAAGAGCCCTCTTTAACATATAGAATGAATTGTGAAGGCAACAAACCTTACTCGGGTTATGGGTCGAGAACCTAGGGGCCACTTCATATAGACTTCTTCAATCAAATCACCATGGAGAAAAGCATTAAGTACATCCATTTGGTGTAATTTTAAATTCATGGCAGTGGTGACCACTAAAAAAATTCGAAATTACCAGTTCGATGATCAGAGCAACGCCTCATTGTAATCCAGTCCCTTAATTTGCCAATTTCCCATGATGCCCAAGCCACTTTATGTCTTTTAATTGTGCATCAGAGTTTTATTTAGTTTGTATACCCATTTAGATCCCATCACATGGCCTCCCTCTAATCTTTGCATTTGGACATTTTGGAGAATTGCATAGAGTCATACCCGGCAGTAATAGATGCCAATAAAATCTGGTGTCATGGAGAAGAATTATCATAATTTACATTGTTCATTTAAGGGTTATACGCTCCCGAGGAGATTGATTGGACGGATGAACTTGAAGAGGTGGTTATACATTTGGCAATTTTAGTAACATAATTTTACAAGTGTCACGGTGGCTTTCAAAAACTATTCCCGCACCCCAAACCAATTTCCTCATTACCTACTTCCTCATTGTCACCACATTGCTCTGCATTCAACTGAATGGATCTTCACTGACCTTATTTCCACTCTCCATTATAGGAGAAGAATGCACGTCTTGATGCATGTCTTCAACCCATTCTAAATGCTTACTAGAAGCATCAACCATGATCTCATCATTACTATTATAGCTAGGGAAACTATCTGTTGAGCAAGTGGAATGTTTGGTTAGCAAAAACTCAGCTTCCACAAATCATACAACACCAAAAACAAAGTATTCATCCTCTTCAATATCATATATCCTTCACCCTTTTTTCATAGTGATATCCCATCAAAATGCACCTCCTACTATCACTCGCAAATTAATTTTTGCCCAGTAACTAAATATGTGCATAACACAAACAACCAAAATCCCGTATATGATCGTAAAATAGCACAATACTCAAAAACAACATATACATTGTTTTGCTACCCAAAATCATAGGGGTAGTGTGGTTAATCAAATAAACTGTCATCAATACACATTCATTGCAAAAGTTAAGAAGAAAATGTGCTTTAAATCATAATGTGTGCACAACATTAAGATTATGGCGGTGTTTACGCTCAACTCCTTCATTTTGTATAGGTGTTCCCATACAGGAGCTCTGATGCACCATATGATGTTCAAGAAACTAATGTTTCAAACAAGTGAATTCAATCCTATTGTCACTCCTTAAAATTTAAACTTTCTTATTAATTTGTCTTTCTATCATGGCAAATTGTTTTTCAAAGTTTGGGTCACTTCATTTTCGCAGTTAACAATTAAATCAACACTCCTCAAGAGAAATCATTAACGATAGTAAGAAAATACACGTCACCACAAGATGCACCAACACGATAAGGTCCCCACAAGCCACATTGAATTAAACCAAAAACACCATCAGCTTTACTATTACTCAAAACAAATGGCGTATGACATTGTTTTGCCCTAAAACAAAATCACAATTATTATTTTCCACAATTTTGTGATTTTTATGATTCTTAAAATGGGAAATAAAATCAAGAGCTAAACTTGAAGGATGCCTAAGTCTGAGATGCCACATATTTTTTGATTAGCTCACACTATTCAACTGATGCCCACGAACATGATGTTAGGATTCACAGTGGAGAGAATGTTTGTTGAAAAACAACAGAAAAAATAGTGAGAAGGTTTTTTATCACTGGAATAAGATGATGATTTTTTATTGATGCCAGCCTTCATATATCGGTAGACTGAGACTTATCAACAACACAGTATATTTACTCATATACCCTTGCAAACTATTATATTTTATGCTAACATTTATTGACTATTTAACTCCTCTTCTTCTATATTTCGTCAAGTCTTCTACAAATTAGATCAATCCTGACATTCTTCCCCTTCATCTGGAGAAGGCCGGATGCCGATTTCTACTCTCAGACACAGAAATGTGTCTCTGGGAAGTGCCTTCATCTTGATATCTACTAGCTGCTCTTCTGAGTTACACCGCTTGACATTATCTTTCCCCACCTACGGTCTTGTACAGGTGTAGTTGTCCTCTTCTTCCAACTGTTAGCTCTACTTTTGTCTTGGGGCATCTACGGATAACTCTTCTCCAACACATGAACCATCACCTTCAAGTAGTATAGCCCCTATGTCAGTTCACTCGCTCCATTCAGAGTCCTCAATGTGCGGTCCTAAATAATTTTGGTAAGAAGTTGTGAAACAAAAATCTTGTTGCATGTTAATTTTGGCACATAATATAAGACTCAATGAAGTGTGCGTCAGTTATCCAAGAAGAAAATCTCCTTCCATAATGGCTGTTGTAGAGTCTCCATTCGGAAGATCACTTGGAGAGCTTGCAATCATTCAAACATTGTATAACAAATCAAGGTTTCACGTCATATGATGAGACGCACCCTGATCAATTATCCAATGTACACTGTTTAACTTACCCGTCAAGTGTTCCTTTTATCCTGACTAATTAATCACCCAATTGTTGAGCAATTAAGTTCCTTAAGGTTGTCCATTTGTGATCTATGAGACCATTTATCCTTGCACGATCTTCTTCATCATCACTTTTTTAGAGTCTGCCCTAATTCCTTTGTCTTTATCTTATAATTGTTATTTCCTGGAGGGTCCAACCATACTGTAGTGAATAGAAAAACCACTTCGATTCCAAAGAGATTGTATATTGCGTTAAACAGAAAGAACACTAAAAATTATAATATATCTTTGACAATAAAAAAAACAATACAAAAAAAACTCACACAATCTAAATGGATCGCTCATGCTGCATGAAGCGATCACAAACATTCGTAAGATATTGCATAGATTCTGAAGGGGTTCGTTCACGCATGATCTTCTTTCTTAATATCAAGCGACTGCAAGGGATCCAAATGGATCACATGAATACCATAAAATTGAAATAATAATTACGTACGAGTAGCACTCCTTTCTCTGAGACCAGATGAAATTTAAGCCGTTGATCTCGCATATCCAATGCCAGTGTTTCGCCAAAATAAAAAAAAGAAAGTCAAAGAAAAAAGCTCAAATTTTGAATTCCAATTGAACGGCGAGATCGCTACCCAAGCTCCTTCTTGTGGGAGAGGGACCCAAAAATAAATTATTAATTTCTTCAAATGGATGGCCGTCCGTCCACAACAATTGGCTCTCAAAAAACAATCCCAAATATGATATTTAAATAATAAAAAAATGATTTGCGGGCATCCCAAGGCACCAAAATCTACCTATAAAAATTTAAAAACACTTGGCCTTTCATCTTCCAAACTCGCATAATTTGCTTCCAACCTGCAGCTTGCATTCATGGTGATTTCTTCTGTAAGTTTTTGCGCCACCACCCTCTTAATCTTCACTGCGATTTTATCTTCCCATCAGCAAGCAGACAAAATCCCAAATGCCATCTCAGATTTAAACTGTCAAAGAGCCGGTTCTACAGCAGTCATGATGTACAACCGTTATCTACCCCAAAAACACAGGCTTAACAAGAATACCAACCCTAGTCTTCGTGAAATTAACCTTTGTTGGGTGCAAAGTGCTTCGATCAAACGGGAGAATGATCGGTGGAACACATACTATCTTGACATGGTAGTTCGCAGACGCGATGGGATTATCGAAACCGCCTTCGCAGAGGTATCTGTTAGTGCCTTTTCCATATCCTACAAGAGCTTGGATAATTTCAAAATCTGGACAGAGGGACCGGTTCCTCCAGAGTCTAAATGTTGATGGTATGGCCGGTTTGCTTTTTCGTATGTCATGGAGTAATAATAATAATAATAATAATGGCGTCAGTTGCATGTAGCCAAGATATATGCTTATTTTTATGAAGTCTTGTATCACAATTTGCATGAAATTTTTTTTTCTAGTTTTCTTCAATTAATCCTCAGAGTCTGCTTTCATACTGCATGTGGGGTGGTTTGGATCTCATGTTGGTAGCTTTTATATACATGAAAAGTTTCCTCTGATTTTTTTTAAATCATACATCTTCGATCTGTACCAATATATAAATATATCCACTTAAGTTGTGCACGATCGACCATCAAATTTAGACCGTCTGATCCAGCAAATTTCTTCTTCTGATCGGCCCACAATTATCGTTGTCGTTCGATTGAAGCACAATTAATCTAGCCCTTGAGGTAAATATAATATAAACCATCCGATCTTATTTAAGTCAATCTAGCTCTTGATTATATTTATTAGAGCTCCTATATACCTACTATATATGTACGATGTCTTAGGCCTATTTTTAGCCTAACATTACCCTATAACGTAAAATAACAATTTGATCTCTAAATTTATTTAACTGAGATGATCATATGACCCGATTTTTAATCACAAAAAAATTATCAATGATGAGATTTGAACTCAAGTCCCCATTATGGCGTTCATTCAAGTAATTACACACTCATAAATTAAAAGTAAGGATGAAAATTCATAAAATCAAAAAAATTTAAGTGAAGCTTCTATACCTACTATGCTAGGTTGTCAATGGGCATGTCAGTAGTGTTTTCGAGGAATAATGTTATTATGCATGTCAGCGATATTTTCAAAGAGATATCATTAAACTCATAAATTTATGGAAATTGATTAAATATTAATTAATAAGAATGAATAAATTTTTAACAAAAATTGCAACGTGATATGTTACTATTTTTTGCATAAATTAATTGAAATTATCTATCTCGATTGGATTATTGTCGCAGTTACTTGTATATATCTATATTTTAAAAGAAAAGCATTTTGGATCATTATGAGACCAGGTTTGGACCATAAATTGAATCACAATCGTCCGATCAACACCTTGAGGCCTCCCCCACCCACCCCCCCCCCCCCCCCCCCCCCCCGCCCCATGCGGCTGCGATGTGCGATCTCGCATTGCGGCCGCGGGAGGCGGCCCCGGGGGGACGACCGCGAGCTGCGGCCACCCCATTGCGGCCACGCTCCTGCGGGCGCGGCCGTGAAGCTCGGTCGTGGGAAGCGGCTGTGACCTCACCGCCTGGGAGCGGAGGCAGCCGGCCGTTTCGGCCTGTCGTGGGCAGTTTGCACATGTAGCGGGATCCCGTGGGCGGATCATGTACAGATCAAACCTATCGATCGCGCGCACGGTGGTTATTTCTATGATACCCACCAAGTTAGTGGGGATTTTGGGTTATCGGCTATTCACACCCAATTTCATTATAAATTTATCTTGGCGTCATCATTTTCCCCCAAAAATCCTCGGTGTGCCGGAGAATTGGAAGAACGAGAATTTTGCTCGAGAGACTCTTTCTTGTGGCGATTATGGTGGCATCGAACGAAGAGATACCAGAGAAAGCGGATGGAGGTGGAAAGCGTATCAAGGTACATGGTAAAGAAGCGGAGTGACCGAACGATAGAAGGCACACCTGTGCGTGGTTCATCTGAGTGCATAAACGAAGGGAATACTCGCACAAGAGGGGCAATGCACGCACGCAGATGTGGGTTGCACGCACGTTGGTGTGCATAGGCCGGGCCGAGCGCGCACCTGCTCATGGTGGCAGGTGTGCAAGCGGCCTGACGCGCGCTCCAGCACGTGCAAGAGGTCTCTCGTGCGCTCCCGCGCACTCCAACGTGTTTTCGCACGCTCCGGCGCGCAACCGCGCGCACCCGCGTACAGACGCGTTTTCGCACGCTCCGACGCGCAACCGCGCGCACCCGCGTACATCCGCGCCCACCTACGCACGGGATTGCACGCGCAGACCTGGGCGCACCTGCGCACAGGACTGGGCGCACCTGCGCACAGGACTAGGTGCGTAGGCATGTGCGTACCTATGCACAAGAATGTGCGAGCAGGCCTGCCTGCACGCGCATGCCCATGCCTGCGTGCTACTGTGCCGGTTCTGCGAGCGCGCGCCAGGGCACACCCGTGCGCTTCCACATTCCCCGCGGGCGGGCCTCTTGCGGGCCTTATATATGCGCGGACGTGCAGGTTCGTTTGTTGGTGTTGTGTTTGTATACGAGGTATCTTTCGAGTTCCTCGAGGTGTGACAGCCGCGCTTACGAAGCAGCATTCTTCCTCCTTTATGCGACCATTTTTTGGTGTTCATTTTTCATAATTTTTCCATATGGTGCTTTTCAGGACTCGAAGCGCAGCGCATAATCACGTCCAATGTGGGTGCGCGCCTCACTTACCACCGAGGAAATTGCGGTTTGGAGAAAAGATACAAGATACCTTGCAATATTGAAGCGAAGATACCGCATATTGAAGAGAGAGTTCATAATATGTCGAAGGGCTGGCTGACAGTGTGTGAGACGATACTACGATCCAGATTTTGACTTCTGCTGTGCGATGATATGATTGATATTTCGAAGTTCTGTCGTCTCCCTATATCACAATTTACTCCTCTTCGGATGACTCGCATCGTAGGGCTAGTTGAATTCTTCAGTGAGATTGTCTTGAGATTGTCCTTGGACATATTCATAGATTGGTGTGAGGTCCGTATTGATGGTGGTTGTCGTGTTGTGATCTACATCAATTTGAGTTAGCTTGACTTTGAGAATCAGACGGAACGTCTTCATGAGAACAGCTTATTTGGTTATGTCCGGAATTCCTTGGGCTTTTTGGAGCTTGAATTCACTTCCTGATCACTGCCGCAGTCAGAAGGAATGAGACGAGACTTTTCTCCGATGCATGAGTTTACAAAGCCTCGAGAGCTGACACGTCATTTATTCAACATTTCTTCATTTGTAGAGGAGAAACATCTGTTGTTATGCAGGCTTTCTGATGATCTTTAGGGTGTATTTGCATCGACACTAGTTCGTAATCCGAAGAGGAAGCTTGTATTAAAAGGTGGCAGTGATGAGGATGCAGAGCCCCAGTCTTCTTCAAGTCCGAGAGACAATCAGGTTGAGGAGATCCCTGACTGTTCACATGATGAGATTACACCAACTGATCATAATGTTGAGGACCTAGAGTCTTCTACCCCCAGAGTTCCCCATCTAGAGGTCTTTTCCCCTATATGTCTTCTTCATTGAAGGCGATGAGTGGTGTGGTGAGTAAACTCTCTTTATGGTCTATAATTTTGTAATTTTGTGTAAACCTAACCTCCTTTTTATTGCAGATTGAAGCTCAGGCTCATATCACATTTATATGGAGCAATCATTACTTGAGCTTGAAGGATGGCTATCTAACACTTCAGGATAAGCTTTGGAAAGCAGAGGATTCACTTGTTGTCTTGAGAGAGAAGCAGAATCGAGAGATATCCCGCTTTCAGCAGATTGGGTCGGAGCTGAAGGCGTAGATTAAGGAGTCACGAGCAGCGCTATTAACGACAAAGACCTTGGTAGAGATGACTAGACAGTTTTTTAGAGCAGCTCGGGAAGAGACTTCTCATTTGGAGGCGGAGTTGGGGCTTTGAAGACTGAGGTGGATCGACTCTCCTCAGAGGATCGGCAGCATAGTTGAAACCCGTAGGGCTTGCTGAGTACATGGATTCTCTGGACTTCATCCACGGTTGTTGTTTACTTGGATAGGAGATATTCGATGAGGTCGGCACCAAAAAGGTGGAGCCCCATATTGAAGATGTTTGTGAGGTTGCCCAAAGGCACAGAGTGTTGAAGGCTCTTCGGATGATGGCTAGAAGACTTGAGTGTGATGTTTCTTTTCTTGGTTTCGACAATCTTTCTGATGATGACGGCTCGTGTTTTGATTTCGATGTAGATGTAATTGGCGAGCAGTGTTCTTACCTATGTTTGTATGTGTATGTTTGCTTTGCTTAGTTGAGAATGTATGATCTCGTCCCCTTGTGATAGACTTTTTATTTGTTTTTGAGTTTTTGAACTTGTACTTTGTAGTAGCTTTTGATGATATTTTATATGCTTCCAAGCAACCCTTTCAGTTGCCTTTGCAACTTTTCTCAACATTTAGCTTTATTCTGAAATTGATTGAGCTTGTGTGGTATTAATATCGTTGCTTTGTAAGCGTTCACGATCCTCTTTCTTGGATGTTTATAACTAAAGGAAGAGACCCAAACCATGTCATAACCTCCTATAATGAGTGAGATGAGCGCAATAACCATGTAGTAAGAAGTTAGAGCGTCCATCTGGGGGATGTCACTGATAGGTTGACTGTTGAAGGACGAGACCCGGTGATGTCTCAATCTACTAAAAAGATAAAGGGCAAGCCCTGCTAACCTTGCAGTGATTAAGATATCCGAAACAGGGGGTGTTGGGTATATTGGAAATAATGTATCAGATTTGAAGAAGCCATTTCAACTCAATAATATACACAAGTTTGTATTTGTTGTATGGTTCAGTTCATGCATGCAGGTTTCCTATGTCATATTGATTGGACAGGTGGTCTATGTTATATTGATAGGTGGACTCAAAGAACCTGACTAGGAAGTGAAGAAAATTATCTAAGTACAAAAGCTTCGAGTGAAGTCAGCAAAATGCTTAGTGAAGTCAGCACAGTCAGCATCTAGAAACTTGCAGTGCTGAAAAATGGCTAAGTATAAAAGTGTCGACACACTTCAACTATGTAGACACCTTTGCAGGAGAAGTGTCGAGACACGTCAGTTTACTCGACACATTGAAGATCAAGTTAGTTGTGTCCAGACAAGTCTGCTAACTCGACACATTGAAGATTCAATACAACTGTGTCGAGACAAATCAGTTATCTCGACACCTTGAAGACTAAGTCAGCAGTGTCGAGATTAAGTCAAATATCTCGACACTTTAAAGCTTAATACAACTGTGTCGAGACAATAAAATTGTCTCGACACAATGAAGACTAAAGTGTAGACTTAAACAAGTGTCGACACCGGCAAACTGGAGTGTCGAGACAATTCATCTGTCTCGACACAATGAAGAATTAAAGCAAGAATAAAAGTGTTGACACCGGCAGACTGGAGTGTCAAGACAATACAACTGCCTCGACATAATGAAAAATTAAAGCAAGTACAAAAGTTTGGACACAAGGTAGACAGTAGTGTCGAGATAATTCAATTGTCTCCACACAGTGCAGATCTGAAGATGTCGACACATATTATAGTTGTGTTGAGACTAGTCAACTGTCTCGACAATTTCAAGTTCAAAAAATTATAAAAAGTAAAATAGTGTCGAGACACTTTGGACAGCTCAACACTTTTATTCCTGAAGCTAAACAGAGACAACACAGAAGTGTTAAGACAAGTCAAAAATTTCACATCAGCTATAATAACATGATATCTCAATAGATACGGATTAAAGGAGAATTTGAAGTTTGATGTCACATGCTGATGTTATCAATCAGGAACCAGCAATTCATGAAGTCTATAAATAGAGGGGTTGTCTCCACAGAAGTTAGAAATGAGAAAAAAATCAATTCTTTCTTTCTAATTTCTTCCAAGTCAGGGGAGTACGATAACTCCAAGGAGAAGAAGGAAGACGAAGGTCTTCAAGAAGATCTTCAGATCCTTTCCTGAAGTGATCAGAAGATTCAAGTGGATATGTTCTACAAATTTGTTAAGGAAATCAAGCTGATCATCAAGAAGATTGCAAATCCAGAGAAGTATCTTTTCAGCAAGCTTGCTTTTCAAGAGTCTATCAAGTACAGTTGAATTGAAGAATCTGAATTCTTTCAGATATGTCAGATTATAGAATTGTTGTTTTCTGAGAATATAATTATATTTACCTCTTAATTTTTGTAAGATCTCTTTGAGATCTGAGTGGGTAGGAGATTTAATCTCTGAGTTGTAAGCCTAATTTGTAAAAGCTGAGGTAGGGTTCTTGAGTGATCTGAGGTAGGTGATTTGAGTGGGATCAATAATGTATAAGCCTGTGTTATAAAGGCTGAGTTAGGTTTTTGAGGGACGTGAGGTAGGAGATTGGGAGAATCTCTGAGGTAGGTACTATTGGTCTGATTGTAGGTTTCTTAACAGAAACTGAGCCTGTAAGATCTTTTGATCTGAGTTGAAAAGAAGGAGATATACACTTATCTAGCACATTGCTAGTGAGGAAGAAGGGGGAAAGTGGATGTACCCTAGATAGGGGAACCACTATAAATTCTATGTGTTGTTATTTGTTTGTGTTGTGTTCAGTGGACTACTTGTGATGTATACTGTGAATGTTTATGTTTAATATTATGCTGAACAGTTACTCAAAGTGACTAAGAAATTTAAAAGACACCTATTTACCACCACCCTCTCTAGGTGAATAGGTGTATTCATGAAAAAGAAGAATTAAGAAGAAAAAGAAGAATTAAGAAGAAAATTTATAAAAAGAAAATTTTAAAAGGAAAGAAAAAGGGAAAGGAAAAGTATAACTAAAAATCTGATTTGAGTTAATATATTTATTTTTTGGAGTAGGCGGTACGCACACCCGTATTTTAAAAATTATGTCTGGGGGTGTGGTGTACCCGAGTGTTTTGTGGGTAGCGGATATACTCTTTTTGTGCTAGCTCAGTTGTGTTTTGTGTGTAGCCTTTGTTTTTATCCTTGATTACCCCGCCATAACCAAAGCCCCATTACTACCCGAAGTCCTACGTACGCGCGCTTAAATCATACTAGTGTCGTGGAGAGAGTGTGAACGGGCAAGCATATGGTCACCGACATTGGTGAATTGCTTTGGAGGTTGTCCTGAATCCCGATCTTTGGCAATACTCGCCTTAGCGGTTAGTCTATTTTCTCCATACGTGTGACCGGAGGATTCACCGAGATTCTGTTTTTGAGTAGTCATAAAATTTTTGTTACGCAGGCTGAAAAGTATAAATTATTTTGTATGTTTAGAAATTTTCTCTACTATATTTTTACGCTCCCGAGCGTGCAACTTCGCATGGTACTCCAGATCATAATTACTGTGTTAGTTAGTTCTTTTTCTGGTATGCAAGGATCTTCTTTGCTCGGGACGCGCAAATAGGTAAGTCTGGGGGTGTGATAAGTCCCGTTTATATAGGGTTTTGCGGACTCATCTGGGCTGCTTTTCATGACATTGCAATTCACTTTTCGGTTGTTTTCATCGATATTTCGTTGCTACTACATTTCATGTTTAGTACACTTTTCTAGCCCGTGGGTGCGAATTTGCGCATTCGATTGCTGGGGGTATGCACTTGGTGCTCCCCAGGGCACGTTCTAGTAGTTTTATTGCATTTTGTTGATTACTGGAGGGTCCTCCTTTGTGAGTTTTTATTGTGTGCATGTGGTCAGTTTTCCCCTCTTCAGAATTTTGATTTGTGGAAAACGCACGATTGTACGTTTTCTTGGCGCACGGTTTGTTTACGTAGTGCATTTTCTACAGATTATTTTGGAAGATTGACCAGCCCGTGCGATTGCTTCACGCACGGTTTCTTCGGAACCATGCGCAAAGGAAACGCACGGTTTTCCTGTAGCCTTCTGGTTTTACTCTGTTCTGTGGTTAGTCGTGTGTCTTCTTCACGCACAGGTGGAAGCACCCGTGCGTACGTAAGACGCACGATTGCACTCGGTTGGCTGCAATTTCAGCTCTCTGTCGTTGTACCCGGTTGGTTGCACGTAAGACGCACGATTGCACCCAGTTGGCTGCACCCGTGCAAATTACTTCACGCACGGGCAGATCGCCCGTGCGTGAAGGAAATGCACGGGTCATCGCTTCTTCTTCCTCAGGTGTTTTTTGGATATTAATATCGCACGGTTCATGCACAGTCGTGTGCCTAACCGTGCATGACCATTTTTTCTGACTTTTACTATTTAAGCTGCAGATTTCTTCTAGACCAGGACATATCTGTTTTCCCCCGCCATTTCTGCCCCTTTGAGCGGGAAATCATCCCTCCTTCCGTCATTTTCTCTCTCCTCCTTGGAGAGTTGATCTAGCCACCCATTCTCCTCCAAAGAGCTTGGTAAAGCTTTATCTCCGACTTTCATCGCCTCTGTCGACCTCCAAGCTACTGTTTGAGTTCTTAATTGTAGAACTTGTGAAGCACTTTGCTCCGATCCGAATCAGCGACTACAACAAGAAGAAGATGGGTGTGACAAAGGAAGTGACAGCCCTTCGGGATCCCGGATACCTTCCAAAGACCGAGCAAGGACGTGGCTCAACAACCCTCGCTTCCGGCCGTGAATCTTGGTGATCCTTCGAGTGCTTGGTTGTGTTTCACCCCCTCTTTTCTTTGATTTCCTTTAACCTAAACTTGTGCTAGTATGCTTGAGGTTTAATAACCATGTTTTACTCAAGGTCTTGCTATGGTTTTGTGTGGTGATTTCTTGATCATGATGTGTGTTGATGAGCTTCATATTTGTTAGATAAAGTTGTGTTTGAGCCGTTCTAGCGACAGTTAGAAGCACGCGATGCGAAGAGGTGTTTTCGACCCTCGATAGTTTGTTCGTCTCCGCTATTACTCTTTTGAGTAATTCACCCTGGCGACGCGGTGACGGCGACCCGCACTAGATTAATGCTGCTTAGTGTAGGAAACCCAAAATCAAACCCCTCGTTTTTATTTAGCACATTCATTCATTTCTCTGAAAGCGGAATCCATGCTCCCTACTTGCAATACGCGTGAGATCTATACTTAGGGAAGCTACTCCTCCCTATTATTACTTGGTCGTGACCAGAAATCTTACCGCCATCGCATCAAGTTTTTGGCGCCGTTGTCGGGGAGAGAGGCTGGGGGTGAATAGGTGTCTTTTAAATTTCTTAGTCACTTAGATTAACTGTTCAGCAGAATATTAAACCCATAGGTTTATCTTTCAAGTGGTATCAGAGGGAGGTTCTTCAAGAAAGACCTAACAGTCAGAAAAAGATCCAAAGGGTGATTGAAATATATCAGATCTAATGGCTTCTGAATTTCACAGAGAACTCAGCTATATAAAACCGCCAATATGTACCGAGGATAACTTTGATATATAGAAGTAGAGAGTTAGATTATTTATGGAGGCTTCAGTTCCAAGAATCTTTGTCACTGTACAAGGACCATATGTTCCAATGAAATATCTGTCTTAGATGCAAATATTCAAACCCCTAAGAAACTGTCTGAGATGACAAAGGATGAGGTGATTCTTGTCACCATGGATAAAAGAGCACAAAATATAATTGTGAGTGCAATAGATAATTCAACCTTTCAGAACCTAGTGCATTGTAAAACATCCAATAAGATGTGGGACACTCTCATAGTCTACATGGAAGGCACAAAAGAAGTAAGAGATGACAAAAAGTCTCCACTCAACCAGCAGTATGAGGCATTCAGGTAAGGAAAGATTGATTCTATAGAACTATGTTATGAAAAGTTATTTAGCATAGTGATAAGTTGTAAATATATGTATTGTTACGTAGATTATTTATGTAGTTTTAGTTTATTTCCGTAATTTTTAGTTATTTTTCTTTAATAAAATACTCCCTTTTTATATATAATATCCTAACTTAACTTAAAGTTGTTTAAATGGACAATTGGGTAGGGGGCGGCTGGTTCTTCAATGCCCATCAAACACCATTAATGGTGTGGCTCGAGTTGAGTGGGGGGGGGGGGGCTGAATCTACCCCTTGGTGGCCGGGAAATGGCTGGGATCAACTCCTCCTCCCTAGAGGAGTTGATTGCAGCCATTAATAGTGGCTGTTGGCCTCCCTTTGGCCGGCTCCCACTCTCCCCTTCCTCTCCCCCATCTTCTCTCTCCACCATTAACATGAAGGGAAGCTATATTCTCTCTCCTAGTCACCCATGTTGACTGGTCAACACCATAGGCTATGTGCAGCCCACTTTGTCATAATGGTTATGAAGAGTGATGTTAGCCTAAGGGAGAAATGGCTTGAGCTTGGGTTAGCCCATTTGGGCTAAGTTTGACTTTGCTTAAGCTAGGGTTGACTTAGGTCAATCTGATCTTTTGGGTTAACCCCATTGGGTCCTTGGTGACCCATTGGCCTCCCCTAAGGCCTATGTGGGGTTATGTAGGGTTACCTTACACTTTAGAGGTCACCTACCCTTAGTAAGGGCACTTGACCAGATTTGGGCTTGAGTTGACTTGGGTCAACTTGGCCTCTAGGGCTGACCCCAATGTGTCCTTAGGGACCCCTTTGACTTCACTTTAGGGTTAGGAGGGCATAGGTGAGGTCCTCTAGGCTAGGAGTAGGTCAATTGACCCTAAGTAGGCTAGTTTGACCCATTTAGGGTTAGGGTTGACTTTGGTCAACTGAGTCTCTTGGATTGACCCCAGTGGGTCCTTATGGCTCTAATGGGCCTCCCAAGGTATTAGGAGGTGTTGTGGTAGGGTCTTGGGCTCAAGGTGTAGCCCCATGGTCATCCTAAACCATTGTTCAGAGTTTTACTATTTGCAGACCATGATGATTTTCAACACTTTGTCTCATATCTCTTGGGCCATTTCTGGCTTCCTAGGGTTTGTCATGACCTAGTCATGGACAAAACCACTCCTAGGGGTCTAGTTGGAAATGGGATGTTACAACCTGGTAATTGATTTCATGCTTCTTTAACTGCCTTGAAGCATAAGCGATTACGTGCCCGTGCTGCATCAATACCACTCCCATCCCTTGATATGACGCGTCCGTGTAAACCTGAAATCCTTCCTTCCCAGACAGAAGTGCAAGGATGGAGGCGGAGGTAAGCCTATCCTTCAGCTCTTGGAACGCCGCTTCACATTGGGGATTCCACTTAAATGGCACACCTTTCTTCGTCAAAGAAGTTAGAGGAAGGGAAATCTTGGAAAATCCTTTCACGAACTTGCAGTAGTACCCAGCAAGTCCAAGAAAGCTTCATATATCGGTCGCCGACTTCAAGGGCGACCACTCCTTCACGGCTCGAACCTTTGCTGGATCCACTGCTAATCCTGCTCAACTGATCACATGCCCCAAGAAAGCAACCTCTTTAAGCCAGAACTCACACTTACTAAACTTGGCGTACAAGGTGTGCTCCTTTAATTTCTTCAATACCAAGGTTAGATGCTCGACATGCTCCTCCTCCGTCTTTGAGTAGACCAAGATGTCATCGATAAAAACAATGACGAAGATGTCGAAATACAGTTCAAACACCTTGTTCATCAGGCTCATGAAGGCCGACGCGGCATTTGTGAGCCCAAATGGCATTACCGCGAACTCATACAAACCATATCTTGAACTGAAGGCCGTTTTCTGGATGTCCCCTTCTCAAATCCTCAACTGATAGTATCCAGAGCGCAAATCCAGTTTGGAAAACAAATGTGCTCCCACTAGTTGATCGAATAACTCGTCGATCCGAGGTAGTGGATACGTGTTCTGCAACATAAACCGATTGAGTTCCCGATAATCTATGCACAACCGCAGGGTTCCATCCTTCTTATTCACAAACAGTACAGGAGCTTCCCAGGGTGATGAACTGGGGCGAACAAACCCTGACTCCACCAGTTCTTGCAATTGAACTCTAAACTCCGTGAGTTCCTTCGGGGCCATTCAGTAAGGGGCCTTAGATACAGGCTTGGCACCCGGTACTAGATTAATCTGTAAATCAACTTCCATATCCGGGGGCAATCCTAGTAGTTTCTCAGGAAATACCTCGAGGAATTCCCGCACTACCCGTAGATCTTTTACTTCCAACTCTACCTCCTTCAACTCGAACCAGATCATGAAGATCTCATCCCCCTTCATATGGGCTTTTACAGCCTGTACGGAAGATAACATCATACGAGGCGCGAAGCAAATACCTTGGAAGATGACGTCGGAGTCTCCATGTCTCAAATAGATTCGCTTCTCTGCGTAGTCGATCCTCGCGAAGTGCCAGTCCAACCATGTCATGCCCAAAATGATGTCGAACTCCGACATTCTCAGGACCGTGGCCGGCGTATCAAAGGCCTTTCCATCAATGAATAACTCCAACTCGCACTTGGCGGTTGCGATCATTTCCGAGCCGTCCGGAAGGTGCACTCGTCGGGCTATTTCAGTGAAATATTTCACACCCTCTATGCCTTTAATGAAATCCTCGGACACAAAGGAGTGTGAGGCACCGGTATCGAATCGAGTGTAGGCCGGTTTCTCACTAACCATTATGCCTAAGCATCAAAATTATGAAGGCTCAGGCCAGATTCCCAGAAAAACTTATGCAGACTATGGACAAATGCTTAATTTCTACCTCGTAGTCCTCGTCCTTGAGCTGGGTCCTGCTTCAATTACTCCTTCAGCGAGTCTCTTAACGCTTGTCTGAATAGCCAAAAGACCCGCTTCCAACCACTTTACCATATCCATTATCTCCACCAAGCTCAAGTATCCTATAAACAAAATTGGTTTCCCTACGAAATCTGTCATGTCTATTATCTCTGTTAGATTCAAAATCCGCTATAAACAAAAGTGCTTGCCCTAGGGGATCTCGCAAGACTTTGTACCATAGTTTTACATATTTGGGGTCGTCCAAACTTGTAAGATCGACGTATAAAGGTATTTACCTAAGGTCAGGTTGGCTAATCGTAGGGTCAAAGTTGGACATACCTATTGTGAATTACATATGGGCACACCACTACTTCCGCTAAGTTAGTTTGTCTGCAAACCGACGAATCGAACGGGTGTGGTTCCATTGTTGAAAGACTTCTTTAGTTGAGGATCGTGGCAAACTGATACCATTTGTAAGACCCCCCCTCCCGGATCCCAAAACATGGCACGAAGGGGGAGTCTTATGCCCGAAACAGCCGCCTTGCGGTAGCATTAGCACACGGGCTAACCTGTAGCACAAGACGCCTATTCCGCCGGCTACAACAATATCAATATAACATGCCAACCCAACCAAATATAAGCAAGAGAAGTCAATCCACACTAAGTAATAATGTCCAAATCAGTACAACAAAAGAGAAGATAAAACATGCTTCTACAAATCAGAGTACAACTATAGAAATTGCCCAAAAAGGGGCTACATCAAAACCTCTCAACACTCACATCTGTGACCGACGGTATCGATGACACCGTCACTTCAGGCCCTGTCATCCTGACCTGGCTGTCCTGCTGCGTAGTCCACGGATGCTCTACCTACAGCGTGACCTCTTAAAAGGAAGACGTAGCCACTGTTAGTCGAAACGACTAAGTGGCTTCACATCCGCTCCCCCGTCGACTCCTCGGCACCGGGCGGAGAGAAGGTACAAGGGTAATATATTTATGCAAGTAAAAGAAGTACAAGCAGGTGGCAATAGTGTAAGAGTAACAGTATCATGATTTAGCAAATATTTAAGACCTATAGCAAACAAACAACTATAAGTAACAGTAAGAAAGTAACTTAACTTATAAGAATGCCCATACAAACTTATAAGATAAGGATCGGTTTACATAAAGGTAACTCATCGTATAAGAGTGCCCATACAAACTTATACAATGAGAATCTTGTTGTGCAATGTTATGAAATGCCATGAATGCTATGCAATGACTCACCCATGATCATACACATGCAATTGCTATGTCGACACAGACTATATTTCCACTTTTCGAGCAGGTAGCTAACCTCTCAGGCATCAGCCACCGTGGCCAGGCGGTGATGGTAGAACGGGTACTTCTACTACTAGGCGGGTATCCACACTACTTCACCTACGCCTCCGTACGCCTCAATGCTAAGAATACAACAGCCGAGCCCATGCATAATATGGCCCAGTGGGAGCCTCGGGTAGATGTGTACCGAGGACCAAGCCCCGAACTGACTTTGTGTGACCCGGAAGGAGCCTCAGAAGTAAGCACGAGTATCAAGCCCAACCGTTTACTTAACACGGAAGGAGCCCCAAGACATGAACATCGAGGACCAAGCCCAACCGCCAAAAGTCTAACTGCCAACTCCCGTCAGTGTGATGATCGGCGAGCTCGTAGACCTGCCACACTATCCTTAACCCAGGATTACGACACCGCGTGTCGACTCACACCATATGCAATTTCACACCACCGTGGTATGGAAGGGGCCTCTGAAGAAGGCATGAGGACACAGCCCAACAATCCATCCATACCCTATCTCAACACAAACCAAACAAGTGATGGTCAACACCGCACTTATATCCTTTCACAATACTACCCGTAGGGAGACGACGCTCTAAGTATTGGACCACTAAACTCATTCCATTAGTCAAACATACTCATGGCCATAATTTATTCCTCTACATGACTTTCCAAGTGATGGCAACATAATGTAAACATGATGCGCACATACAGATCTATCAATCTTTCCAAATGGTAACAACATATTATAAACATGAAGCACATAAATAACTATCTATCAATTTCTATCTAGTCAATTCGTTTAAGTAAGCTTGCTTCACAATTGGATTATATGAAATCTTATTAATAAACTCCATCAATCATGCAACTAAAATGATTAATCATAAAAGAGTTCATCCAAGCCAAGTAACTTACAATATTAATTCCACCAAATCCAAATCCATATTATATAAGCCCAGAATTTAGGTGCAGAGTAAATCTGGGCAGCAACTTCGACCGGAGATTCCCGAAGCTACATGAATCCGGTGAAGACGTGTAACCCCTCGATGGAAAGGACTTTCCATAGGCTACACCTTTTGTATTCATACCTCAACCCAGATTTGAGAGTATCCTATTAGAAATCAGACTTGAAGTCTGCTGCATACAGAACACAATTTCTGCATGCTGGATTTATTGAACACCATCTTCGTCCAGACTTTCCTGTGGCTACACACATTTCCTGAAGTCTTGCAGCCACTCATTGGAAAGGTATTTTCAAGGGCTTCGACTTTCGTGTTTAGCGAAAAGCCCAGATCGGGGTATATCATTCATGAAAATGCCCTAGAAGATCGCTGCACGTAGAATACAGATTTAGCACAAATCTTGAGTCGGAACGAACGACATTGGTTCATCTTCCTCCTCAAGTCGATCCTCTCAGATCACCTGCAGAATTTTCCTCCACCCTTATTCACCCTCATGTGGCCTTTGCTCTTCACGAAACCATCCTCCATCTCCACATAGAAGATCAGAGAGGTTGAAGACACCACTAACCACGAGCACATGCCTTGGATTGGCCTCACCCTAGAGAAAGCATCTTCTCACATGTCTAGAATCTTTTGAGTCGACGTCTCGCCTAGATATCTACAGATCTAGCACCAAGGGAGAGGGTAGGAAGTTCACCTCAGTTCCAGCGGTACCACCATTTCCGGCCATGTATCTCATAATTCTCCTTGGAGGCATCTTCTCCTTCGTGGCGTTGGCGGATTTTCCCTCCCTAGAACTTGCTCCTGTAGTTTTCTTTCTACAGAATTTTTCTCAGAAAATCGGGCTGGAAAGAGAAGTGAAACTGCTAGGGTTTTCTAAGCCGTTATATATGAAAAGTGACACGGGTAGGGACACGCCCGTGTCCTGCTCCGCCGAAGCGTTACAACGGATTTAGTGTCGGTTCAACACTCGTTACGACAGAACATGCCCTAGTCACGGCCAGGATCACGGCCGTGACACCGTGCGTGACTCCTATCGTTGAGCGGAATTCGTCGAAATCATCTAAAATCGTCGACCAGAGAACATGCCCCGGTCACGCCCATGGTCGCGCCCGTGACACCGGGCGTGACTCCTATCGTCGACCGGAATTCATCGAACTCAACCAAAATCGTCGAACGGAGAAAACGCCCCAGTCACGCCCATTGTCACACCCGTGACACTGAACGTGACTCCTATCATTGAACGGAATTCATCGAAAGCAACTAAAATCGTCGAATGGAGAACACGCCCCAGTCATGCCCATGTTGGACCGGTTATGCCCGTGACATGGGTGTGTGACTCACTATGTCGAGAATTCACTACCTGTATCCTGTTCTGGACAACTCGAGGGCTGTTTTCTCCTACATTACCAAGTGCAGCCCAATTTCAAGCACTTCCCTGGACCCAAGTCAGCTCTCCTGACTCAAAACGCTCACAAGGGGCCTAGTGCGAATCGGGACGTTACACCTTGTATCTATCAATGCTCCCATCAGCCTTCTTCTTCAACTTAAACAACCACTTGCAAGTCACTGGAGTAATGTCATTAACCTTGGGCACAAGGTCCGAAGTTTCATTCAACTTGAGAGCAGCGATCTCCTCCTTCATGGCATCTTCCCACTCCTTGACTCTAGTGGCCTCATTGAAGTTTGCAGGCTCGCGCTCATCCAGAGGACCTGCAAAGAAGCAGGAGACAAAACTCACTACATTCCCATCACAGTACCGAACAGGTTGCTTAATAACCCTCTTTGATCTTAGAAGGGTCTGCTCCGTGCTCACCACCTCTGTTGCTACCTCAAGCTCAACTCCAACCTCGAGCAAGCTTTGAGCAATTCTCCTGCTGCTTCCTGAGCCAGAGACCTCAGCACCAGTGCTTGTAGCAACAGGAGTTGCTGGTGAAACAACAAGCTCCTCTTCCAGACATTCAGCAGCCACCTTCCACTCTTCATCAACCTTGCTCTCTGGTAGATCAACCGACCCACCTCCATACGACGTCAGTTCGTCAAAGACTACATCTCTTGATACCATAAACTTCTTCGTCGCAGGATCCATGCATTTCCATCCTTTCTTCCGCTCATCATAGCCAACAAATACAACCTTCCTTGCCTTTGCATCAAGCTTTGTCCTTAAAGCATCTGGGACATGCACATAGAAAGTTGAACCAAACACCTGAAGATGATCCACACTGAGCTTCTCCTTCAGCAACATCTCAAAAGGAGTCTTCATGTTGATCGGGCTGAGAGGCATCTGATTGATGACATAAGAAGCACAAGACATCCCCTCTGCCCAGAAGGACCTAGGAATGTCTTTTGCATGAAGCCAACATTTGCAGGTTTCCGTCAGATGACGGATCTTCCGCTCCGCTACTCCGTTTTGTTGTGGAATATGAGCACAAGTGAGCTCTCTTTGGATCTCGTACTTCCTGTAGAAGTTAGAAAACTCAGAGGAGACAAAGTCACCACCGTTGTCTGTTCTAAGTTTCTTGATCCGCAATTCATGCCGGCCCTCCACCAGCTCCTTGAACTCCACAAACAACCGGAAGGCTTTAGACTTCTCCTTCAAGAAATAAACTCAAGTGTATCTTGAGTAGTCATCAATCAAAACAAGCATGTATCTGCTTCCACCGAGGCTAGCAGTGGCAGTTGGTCCCATCAAGTCTCCATGGATGCACTCCAATGGTATCTTGCTCCTTGTTTGTGATTTATCAAACAGAAGGCGATGAGCCTTGCCGTACTGACATCCCGCGCAAACGTGACCGTCACCAAAGGAAGATATCTTAGGCAAGCCGCTTACAAGGCTTCTGTTTTCCATAGCTTTCAACTTATCCATTCCTACATGCCCCAACCTCTCGTGCCATATAGCAGCGCTATCGTTAGCTCTCATCCGATCAACATATGAGTTTTTTGCAAGAACAAAAAAATTCTTTTCTCTCCTCCCAACATGAGCAACATCAGCCTTTACCGCTGATACGTTGCAAAGAAACTTCACTTCTGTTGGCCCAAACAGACCGTGATAACTCGCGTCGACCACATTGGTCAAAGAGAAGAGGTTCTTCTTCATGCCCGGTAAGTGATACACACTCCTTAACGTGAGTGGCCCTTTATCACTACACAAAGACACAACCCCCTCCTTCTCTACTGCATAAGCAGTATTATCAGCAGTTATGATAGCTTCGTTACCTGAGTAAGCTTACAAGGAAGATAAGTTCGACTTGTCTCTGGTGAGGTGATGACCACACCCGGAGTCCACGATCCACTCGTCGTTGAAGTCCACAACGGACAAGGCACGAACACAAGTGCCCGTCATGAAAGCTCCGCCCCATCCAGCTTCCTCAGAAGTTGAGCAAGCTTCCTCCTTGCTTGCAGCTTGCCCAGGCTGTAGTTTGACCTTATAGTCACGCTTGAAGTGTCCCCGCTGATGACACTTGTAGCACTTCAAGTTCTTCTTCCAATCCTTATTAGGAGCAATGCTCCTCTCTGACTGAGTAGAAACTGAAGGCTCATTTTCAGCAGCAGTTTTCTTCTTCTTCCCTTCACATCCCATCTTCTTCTTGCATGAGAAAAGAGCTTCACTGCCTCTGTCATTGACAGTGACTCCAGCCATCTACGTTGCCAAACTTTCCTGCGAAGCAAGCAGGTTATCAAGCTCCAGCAGAGATGGCTGAGTAGCCCAGCCTTGAATAGATGTCACAAAGGCAACATACTTCTTCCACGAGTTGCGGATTATGTGCATTTTCATATTAGCCTCAGAGATAGGCTCATCAGGAACAAGTGCTGATAGTTCAGCACATAAGCTCTTCATCTTCAGAAAGAATTTTGAGATGGTCAGGTCTCCTTGAGTTTTCCTAGCCAACTCACTCTCCAGAAACTGAAGTCTAGCTACATTCTTTCTACTGAAAAATTCATCAATAGTTGCCCAAAGATCAGTAGCAGACTCACACCCAATGATGTGATCAAACAGTTCTAGTGAAACAGCCCTTTTGAGAACAAACTCCGCCTTTGCATTTGTTTTTCTCCAGAGCCTCACCTGTTCAGCAGTACCAAAAGCAGCAGTAACTTCCTGTCTGTCGTCACCACCGACAACCTCCCATAGCTCCTCACCTAGAAGGTAACTCTTCATGCACGACTTCCACTTCTTAAAGTTAGTCGGCGTTAAGAGTTCAATACATAGATCTCTTACATAGCTCACTTCCATAGAGACAACCTTTGGTTAAGCTTCCAGAAGCACAGAGCAATAACAGAGCAACAACACACGTTGATCACCGCTCAAGCAATTGAACCTGGCTCTGATATCATGTTGAATTTTCTCAAGGTTCTCAACATGATAGCCTAAAGCCAAATTCATATTCTAAGTAATATCAAGTTAACACCTTGATCATGCGTAAGCCCAAAGAGCAAGCTTAACACCAAATGCACACAGAAGAACAAGCAGATCTTTTATTCATTAACACTTCATTACATGGCGAGGTATACATAGCGAGAGATGATTTCGCCAGCACACAAGCTAAAACAGAAAGCACAAAATAAGCCGAGCGGATAGCACCGGAGACTGCCGAGCGGACAGCACTGGAGACCACTGAGACCGCCTTGTCCACCAAAGTCGCCGAAGCCCCCAAACTGCTGCTCCAAGCCAAATAAAACACGGAGTCCGTTGAGACCTCGAGGTCACGCGAACACACCGTTATTCGTTGACTGCTGATGAAGTGAAGAATAGACCGCCTACCCGCCTGAGTCCGGCGGACAGGTTATTGGACTTGGAAATACTGAAGCAGAGAAAACTAACAAGCCGCAGACGTGACCTGCTAAAATCGCAGAGACCGCAAACTTCACTGATCCTGACCGAAGTCAAAGCCAAAGTCCTAGCTCCTCAATGCTAGTCGTGCGACCTGCACACAGCAACCAATTAACTCTACACAACCCGCGCGGACAGGAAAAACCAGGCAGCAGCAATTGACCAAGCCATTACTATTCACTCAGTTACTATAGACGTGCCGGGGGGTCTATTTACAGGTGAGGTGAGGAGTGTGGTCACCACCCTAGTGAATAGAGACATCGCCCCAGCTGGCATACTAGCAAAGACCCGTCCGCTGAGTCCGCAAGGACTTAGTCGGATTCTAGGAAAACCCGCCAGGAGCAATAACGAAGATGTTCATAAACAGGCGAACTCGTACTAGTCCGCTCACACTATGTGGACAAGACACCAGCCCGCATAGCTCGCAAACACCGCACAAAGACAGCCACCTTTACAGCGACAGTCCATACACTACATACAGACAAGGAGGCAGTCCGCACAGCTTGAGAACTAGGCCAACATCCGTCACGAGTCCACAACCAACAGGCAGTCCGCCCGGTCAACAATGGACTCGGCGATTACTGCGGACACACTGATCTTGTTACAGAATATGACCAAGTCCAGAAAACCACCAAGATCCAGCGCGAGCTCGACGGACAAGGCCCAGTCTGCCTACCCCCATGGCAGATCGCCAACACCCCACCAGAAAGAGGCAAAGATCGCAAACCCTACTCGCACAGCTTCCAAGATGACAGCCAACTGCCGCACACCGACACCAGTCCATGCAGTCCTCCACAGCAGATAACACCCGCTGCAATACTAGAGAGCACGGTAAAGGCCACAACCGAACTCTAAGGCCCATCCGCAACCGCGGACACCGCGGACTCACCCAGTCTGCAAGGTTACACAAGAGCTTGCTAATCTGCAAGGCCACAGATCAAGCTGAGCACTGCCAACCAGTCCAAGAACCGTAGTCTGCTTAGGTCGCTTCTCTAGAAGCCCATCTTCCTTGGTCATCAGCCAACCAGGCCGCTCCATAGACAGCACAGGCCGCACAGTCCGCCCGGCCAGCCCATCACCCACTTTCACTTCACAAATTTCAACATCCCATACTGCTCATTTCAACTTCCCTTGCATAAGTTTGGAAAACTTGTTGCAAATTTTGTCATCAGTGGAGCCAAAAATGATATCATCGATATAGATTTGCACTACCAAAATCATGCCATTTACTTTCCTAACAAATAATATCTTGTCTATCTTTACCCTTGTGAACTTATTCTCAAGAAGAAAGTAAGACAATGTTTCATACCAAGCTCGTGGTGCTTGTTTCAAAATGTATAGCGCTTTAAATAATAAATAAACAAAATCAGGATGTTTAGGATCAACAAAACCTGGAGTTTGTTTCACATACACTTCTTCCCTTATGTCACTATTAAGGAAAGCTGACTTAACGTCCATTTGGTAGATAGTGAAGCCTTTGAGTGCAGCATATGCGAGGAACAACCTGATTGCCTCAAGTCTTACCACTGGAGTATATATCTGATCGAAGTCGATCCCTTCTTCTTGTTTGTACCCTTTGGCGACAGTCTGGCTTTGTTCTTCATTATTGTTCCATCTTCGTCCATCTTGTTTCAGTAGACCCACTTTGTTCCAATCACATTCTCTCCTTTGCATTTTGGCACAAGCTTCCAGACTCTACAACATTTGAATTGATTTAGTTCTTCTTCCATTGTCATTACCCAGGATGCATCCTTGTTTGCTTCCTCAAACTTCTTTGGTTCAACCTGCGAGAGAAAACTCAAATACAAATTCTCATTAGTTGTACCTCTACAAGTTATGACACCATCATGAGGGTCTCCTATGATTTGATCAATTGGGTGGTCCTTCAAGTGTCTGAGCTCCAAAGTCCTTACATCTGGAGCTTCCTCTACCATTTGAGGGACTTAAACAGCCTGAATGACATCTTCATCATGGTCATCAACCTCTTGAATTGGGGTTGGAGTGGTGATCTTGATGAACTCTTGAACTTTTTCTTTAACTGGCTTATCCAAGCTTAATTCCTTTAGTCTTGAACCTGCGTCTTCAACAAGCACACTAGAAAAGCTGCAATGCAGCAAGCTCGTCTCATCAATTACAATATTAATATATTCTTCTACGACCAGGGTTTTCTTGTTAAAAATCCTATATGCCTTACAATGGTTACTATATTGATTGAATATTTTTCGCATCAAGTCCGAAAACTTAATGCGGTTAAAACTCCAAAAAGATTTACGAAGCGTGGCGCCCCGGGCGGTTTTATTTAAGTAAAAAAGCGGATTTGATTTTTATTTAGAAAACGGGGCGCACATATTTATTTATTTGGATATAGAAAAGGTGTGATTGAGTTTTAACGAAAGGAGGCAAGTGCACCTATCGTGAGTAGTACAGGATATTCCGGGTGGAATATTGAGGTCGTACTGTTCTCGGGGTCGGTTCGATTATTTCTACTCTTCCCTGGAGGGGACTATTATTTTACCGATAATTATCTTGTCGGGATATTTTTATATAATAAAAATGACAGAAAATAAAAAGCATAAAAGGAAAGTAATAAGGTGGAGCCGATGAAGAGCTTAGCTCGATGGCAACGAAAAAACAACAATTGAACTAAAATAGACATTTAATAAAAAGAGCTCCTAAATTTCTAATTAATTAAGTCGGAGACTTGGCCGTGGAGGTTCCACTAGAATGAGCTCACCTAGCTATAGGGCTATCGCTCACCTGAACGCTAAGACTATTCGACCGGGCTCTCGTCCGATGAAGGAATTCTCTTAACGCCCGCATTACGCTAAGAACCCCGCTATTGGGTGGGGAACCCAATCCGATAGAGTTGGCGCGCCTCCTCTCTCGAGGGTTAGTGCAGAACTCTCTTTGCCAAGGGGTGATCGGTCCATATGCACGGCCTCTAAGCTAGCTAGCATATGGACTACGGAAATAGGGCCCACACATCCATTATGTGGTCCTACGCGTCGTAAACCCTAGGCAAATCTTAAGTACTTTTAATTAATTAGAAAATTACGACCTTTAATTATTTTAAGCTATTTTATTTGTCCCAATGCACTTCGATACCGAGCGCTAAGAACGATTAGCCACTCATCGGAATGGGGATGGCTTGCGAGGAAAGCAGTAAAGAAAGCTGTAAAAGAAAGCAGTAAAGAAAGCTGAAAATTGCAAGTCATACTCAAACGAGTAGGACTGAAGAAAGCTGTAAATTGCGAGTCCCGACGCAAGTGCGTCGGCGGGAGAAATGAAAGCAGTAAAACTCACACACGCAAGTCCTACTCAAATGAGTAGGAGAAAATAAATGCGGGTCCTACTCAACTGAGTAGGACAAGATAAATGCAACACACGCACACACTCTCTCGACATGAAAGTAAAACACAAGCACTCTACTGAATTTAAAACTCACACACACAACATAAAGTAAACACACACACACACACACACACACACACACACACACACACACACACACTACTGGAAAGGAAATAAAAGCAATGCACCATTTAACTCTTAATGAGTAGGTGGAAATAAATGCTTACTCACACAGAAATAAATAAAAAACTAAGTTACCTAAAAATTAAAACAACTGCATTTCTACCGCTAGAATGCAGTAGAAATGCGTAAAAAGTGAAAATAAAAATAAACGGAGCAAACGTTTTTGCAAATAAACGCAAAATGAAAATGCTCTAAAAATTAAAACGAATAAATTTCTACCGCTAGAATGCGGTAGAAATGCATAAAAAGAGAACGAAAAAATTAAATAAGCAAAAAGTTTTGGAAAATAAAGGAAAAATACATGTGTTTGGAAAAAGAAAATAACAAAATATCCATTCTTATAATGCTATAAAAACTTCTAAAAAGTGGAAGAAAAGATAAAAGGACGAAAAGTTCTACAAAACTAAAAAGTGTAAGTGAAATGAAAATGACAAAACCACATTAAAATTGTTTTTATAGTTTCATAAGGACGGGTTTTAGAACAAAAACTAAATAGCTATTATGAAGATGGAAACATCTACTTAACAATAAAAAGAAGAAATAACATTTTTCTCTCATACACACACACGCGCGCGTATAAAAAAGGGGAACGAAAAAACTAAGTTAAAACAAGAAGAAGTAAGATTGCATAAGGTGTGAGTTGCATAGATCCATTCCATGGGCAATATAAGAGAAAAAAACACATTTCATTAAATAAAAAACGAGTTACAAAGACACAAAAATAAAAGCTAAGGAGAGGGGGAGAAAATATCACTTACATAAGCCTTGGAAGCATTCCAGCAGCACAACCCCTTAGCAAAATGGATCAAAAAGGGGAACCGGATTACATACGGCAAGGGGCTATTTATAGGAAAAAAAATTCATGGGACACGCCCTATGACACGGGCGTGTCATGGGGCGTGTCAGGACTATTTCTGATGGCGGTCGTCGATTTGACGGGAAAGTTGACTTCAGGCTAGACACGTGTCGGTCTCACATTGGTCATGTCCCAGGTCACGGGCGTGACGGTGGGCGTGTCAAGAAGGTGGATCTGGGTGCGGGTTGTGCCGAAAGTCGTCGCGCAGGTCTTGTCGGCCAGGTGGAGAAGTCACGCCCCAGGTCACGGGCGTGACGCTGGGCGTGTTGGTTGGTGTCGACACTTGACAAACGTCGAGCGGAAAATGTCGGGTTGAAAATCGTTGAACGGGAAGAGGTGTCACGTCGTAGGTCACGGGCGTGACTCTAGGCGTGTCGAGGGGTCAACGAACGTCGAGCTGAAAATGTCGAGCGGGTGGACACGGGTTGGGTCACGCCCCGTGTCGGGTGACACGGGCGTGTCGCCGGGCGTGTCAAGCTTTTCTCTCCAAAATTTGCTGATTGACGGGATTTTGACGTGTCATGCCCCGGCCACGGGCGTGACCAGTAAGTCACGGGCGTGACTTGTCAATTTTTGGCAGATTTTTATTTTTTTCCAGAAAAATAAAATAAAATAGGTTAGTATAATATTTACAATAAAAAGGAGCAATTTATTGAATAAAAATAAGTAAAAATGACAAAAAAGTAACTAAAACGACTTATGTAATGTACATAAAATTAGGTATATTTACAATTCATCAAATACCCCCATACTTAAGCTTTTTATATTCCAGAGCAAAAGTTGGAGATGAACTTATAAGGAATAAAAGAAATCCTAAGTTTAGCTACCGCTTGACTTAATTAAAAAGGAAGATCGAATTAAACATCTCAGTTACTAGAGTTAAATCATAAATTATGAAAATGTTATAAATAGAGGAACAGTTTCAAAAAGACTTCTAGATAAAATAAAATAGAAAGCAAAAATTTATTTTTGTTAGGTTAACAAAAATGGATTGAAATTATATAAAAAACCTTAGCTTAAAAAAAGTTAAAAAAATAATGCAATTTAAAAATTATGCTCTCAAAAATTTTTTAAATTAAGTCTATAATCATCGAAATAAGATAAGTGGTTTGGTGGTTTATGAAGAATGCTTGAATATTGATGTGAGGTAATTTTTACTCGAACCTCCAATTTTTTTTCTTTTTGGATAGTTAGGAAAATGAAATCTTATTTTCCTAACAAAAAATAATTTTTTTTTCTTCATAAATAAAATAACCCAATGTATATGTGTAGGAGTAATCAATTTTTTCCTCTTACTCCATAACATATAATCTTTTTAAATATTGGGTGCCTATGTTTACGGAATGAAATCTTATTCCCATTGACATAAGATCTTTTTAAGGGATAAAATATGGGTAAACATGTCAAGTAAGACATGAAAAAAAAATGGAAGTGGGTTTATTTTTTCAAAAAAGAAAACTAGATTTTAATAAAAAAGTTTTGAGAGCAACCTTTTTAAAATGAACGTTCCAATGTTTCTAAAAGCATGAAGTAGAAATAATTGAAATCCATGGTTGTTATTTTCTAACATAAAAAACGAACTTTTATTTAAAAATTAGAAGTGGTGGTGAAAAACAAGTTCACTATTATAATGATAAGACATAAAAAATTCTTTAAAACTTAACCCCAGACACTTAAATCTATCAAACTTTAATGAATAAACGAATATTAAACAAAGAATAAGTACAATTCGCATATAAATTAACTCGAAACTAGATTTTCGGAAAGCAAAAAAGGGTTAAGATATGGTATATTCGATTTATTTTGTTACATAATTTAACCAAATATTTTTTGGAATTTTTAGAGTGTTAATCATTTTTTGTATTTTTTGTGATTAGGATATTTTTTTTGTTGAATTTTTAGAGTTATTATCTTTTTTAGGAATTTTTGGTTTTTCTAATTTTTTGATGTTTTAGTGTTTTTTGATAAGTAATTTACAAGAATGAGGACAAAAAGAAGTATTATTTACAAAGAAGGTAGTGGGGAAAGAGAGATTTTTACAAAAAAAGTACAAATTAAAAAAACTCGAATTCAGCCCGCGAACAAACTCTATTTGGGTGGTTGGTTCGATGAGTCGGACGCCGTGGGCAAGCAAAATGCGAGTTTTTAACAAAACAAGGAAAGAAGAGGGGGGAAAGAGAGATTTATTTTTTTGAAAAATATTTACAACAAAGTAAACAGAAATTTTCATAAAAAACTTTTTTGTTTGAGTTTTTTGATTATAAAAATAAGGAAAAAAAAAGAAATTTTTTTTTTAAAAGTTTTTTTTTAATTTTTGTAATTTTTTTGTATTTTTATGAGTACAGAATAAAAAATGCAGAATAGGAAAATACCCCTATACTTAAACCCAACATTGTCCCCAATGTTGTAATCTAAGTATGCAGAACAGGTAATATACAAAATATAATAAGTACAAAAAGAAAAATAGAAGGTAGAAGCTTCCCTTAGACGAGTTCGGGGACGCCCGGGACGAAACCCTGCATTATTGTTAGAAGAAGTAGAAAAAATAGAACGAAAAAAATAGAAAAGAGAAAGTATGGTCAAAAGGTATGCGGGCGGTAGGGGACAAGTGCGTGGGTGACTCGGAAGGTAGCTAAGACCTTAGCGACCACTGCGTATAAAAATATGATCCCCTAGCGCGCTCAATAATGGAAGCGTGCCGAAGCAAAATGAAATGAAATAAAACAAATTAAAATAAAAGAAGTTAAATAAAACATATATACATTTGTTAATATCAAATTATTATATTTTTTTTTGGTGTTTTTAAGTAGATTTTTTTAATTGTTAGTTGGGTTTTAGTTTTTTGGTGTGTTTTTTATTGAAATTTTTTTTAGTTTTAAGGTTTTCTCTTTTTTAGTATGTTTTATGTTTTTTTTTTCATTTTTTATGTGTTTAGATTTTTTAGGTTCTTCGTTTTAGATTTTTCTTTGTTTTTGTTGGGTTTTAGATTTTTTAGATTTTTGTTTTTTAGAATTTTTAGGTTTTGTGGAGTTTTTAGATTTTTTAAGTTTTATACTTTTTCAAGTTTTTAGAGTTTTTTGGTTTTTAAGTTAGTTTTTTTTTGTTTTGTGTTGTTAGTAGAAAACGACGTCATTTCAAAAAAAATATTTTATAAATAATAATAATATGATAAAAACAATATATATTTGTTAAGTTTTTTTAGGTGGTTTATTATTATTATTATTATGTTTTTGTTGGCAATTTTTAATTTTTGTTATAATTATAGATATAGGTAAAATTAATAGATTTCCAGGGTTCAAAATAACGACACCAAAAAGTCCCCGGCAACGGCGCCAAAAACTTGATTGAATATTTTTCGCATCAAGTCCGAAAATTTAATGCGGTTAAAACTCCAAAAAGATTTACGAAGCGCGGCCCCCCGGGTGATTTTATTTAAGTAAAAAAGCGGATTTGATTTTTATTTAGAAAACGGGGCGCGCGTATTTATTTATTTGGATATAAAAAAGGTGTGATCAAGTTTTAATGAAAGAAGACAAGTGCACCTATCGTGAGTAGTACAGGATATTCCTGGTGGAATATCGAGGTCGTATTGTTCCCGGGTCGGTTCGATTATTTCTACTCTTCCCTGCAGGGGACTATTATTTTACCGATAATTATCTTATCGGGATATTTTTATATAATAAAAATGACAAAATAAAAAGCATAAATGATGGCGCGGCCCCCCCAACACTTCCTGATGATGACCCGGTTGCTGCGGCCCCTCCAACACTTCCTGATGATGACCCGGTTGCTGCGGCGCAACAAGTTAAAGATTTGCGGCGTCATGACAACGCCACGGACGCTAACGGAAAGCTGCGATACAACCTCCGTCCGCGGCGCGCAAAGCTTGCTTAATAATTCTACTTAGTTTTATTTTAATTGCTTAAAACATTTGGCTTGTAATATTTTTTATTTTCATGTTGGTGTGCTATTAAACCCTTGGTGTGTATGTAACCGCCCGGATGGATGAGATTTCATCTCCATCATGGATGGTTGGATCTCTTTTGTAACTCCTATTTAAAGGAGGATATTATGATGAGTTATGCATTGGAAAAAGAAACCTAAAGTAACCCCCCTTGAGGAATTTCGGCCACCATGGTGAAAGCCATAGCCTCCTCCTCCCCTTTGGTGTGAAGCCAAGCCTTGCCTCCTCCATCCCCGTTCGGTGCGACTCCGGCGTGGCTTCTCTCGGTGCGACTCCGTGGAAGAAGGAAGCAGCCCCCTTCGGTGTGAAACCGGTGGAACCGTGGAGAGAGTGATTCTCCCACAAATATTGTGTGATCTTCTTCTTGGTTGGGTAATCTCTTCCCTATCTTTGTGTTTCTTGCTGTGAGAATTTTGTGGAGGTTATTCATCCGTCTTTTCCGCGATTTTAAAGTGTTTTCGCTTGCAAATCTGAATCGAACGTTGTTATTGACCCTCTTGTTTTCCGGATTGGAAGATCCGCTAGAGAACAAACTAGGCCAAGCCTTGACTTGTTCTCCAAGATTGGGCACGCTTTGGTGCTAACAAGGGAGTTAATCTCAACTTGTTCTTGATCCCTCCTTATCGTTTACCGCCGCTCCTAAATATATTTTTGCTGCGATTGACGACTTATTGTGAAAAGAATAGATGCTTGTGTAGGTGCGGTGAGATGTGTGCTTGTTGGAGAGGTAGGTCCTAAGGTCGTGGTATCGAGTCCGGCTAGGCGCGAGTTGTGTGCTTGTTGGAGAGTAGGTCCTAAGGACGTTGTATCGAGTCCCGTATTTTTGAGAGCCAACCGACCCCTTTTCATTCGCTTTTGGTCGGAGCACTCTCTTATTTTTTTCTATGTTCTGTGATGGGTAATCCGCCGTTCACGTAAGCACGTCCCTCTCACAAACATCCCTACACCAATTTGGTATCAGAGGGAGGTTGTTTCAACTTTCACGTTGCAAACATCCTCTCTGCGTTCCTTGTTAGAGATCCGATCGTTAGAACTCCAAAAAAATATTTTCTGTGGTCTGCAAATAGCGGGCTGAAAACTTTATTTTTCAGCAAAATTTCAAAAAAAAATTTTTTTAACGATCTACGTGTTATTCTCATCGGGAGTATATAAAAATATCTTATTTTCATTATAGCTTCAGTCCTAGAAAAATTCATCTTGCCCGGGGCCTCCCAAACCTAAATGCGCACTAGGCTAGGAACGGAGTACGCAACCCCGTCTACGTCTAGGATGGCTGCGAACGAGCATGGTGATCCCAACACCGAGGCTATAGCAGGTCTTCGTGCCGAAATGACAGAGCTTAGGAACGCCTTAGCCCAGATCCTACAAAATCAAGCTAGGCCACCCCCACCTCCCGTTAATGCTGGGCAGCCCAACCGGCACCAACCGAACTTTGATTCGGATTCTGAGGGAAACTCTCCCCGTATGCCCCCTCGAGAACCCCGCCCTGAGCGAGGCTTTGATATCACGAGGGCTATCAAGATAGATGCCCCCACCTATGATGGCATGGGAGATCCCCAGATCTTCCTCCATTGGGCTATAGACATGGAGTGCTATTTCGAATGACACAACCTCACGGACCCCCAAAAGGTTCAAGTTGCCAGGATGAAATTAATGGGACGTGCCAAAACCTATTGGCTGAATGAAGAACGTAGGTTAGGAGCTGGGCACGGGGTCCCACTCATTGGATGGGCTGTTATGAAGAACCTGCTAACCGATCAGTATGTTCCCGCGTACCATCGGACGCAAATGTTCGATGAGCTTGCCACCCTTCGGCAAGGCTCAATGTCTGTTGCTGAATATATGGGAGAACTTAAGGACCGTATGGTACGTTGTGACCTTCGGGAGATCCCCGAAGTAACTTTATCTAGATTTCGAAAGGGACTTCACCCCGACATTCAGCGGAAACTCTTGCGTTATGGTCACACGGACTTGAATACGACTTTCAATGCCGCCTTGGACATTGAAAAGAACCTAGCATCTAAAGCTCACTCCCGTTATTCTAATGCGAAGAATAAGTCCACCGCTGGGGCCTCTTCTTCCACTTTTCCTGATAAAGGAAGATTTAGATCCTCCGAGTCGAAATCCGTTGTGATTACCGCGAGAAATACCAAGAACCCCGCTAGTGAGCGTATCCCCGTTGGAAAGGTTAGCAAGGCTAACACCACTTGTTACTCATGCGGTGTTCAAGGCCACTATGCCTATGAATGCCCCACCAAGACGAAGGCCATAGCCTTACTAGAGTCCACTACCGACCCTGACGACTATGTCCATGAGGCCGAAGAGGAGAGCGACCCTGACGGAGTCCCTAGTGACTTGGAGGACGATCACCGCCTTATGGTGATGCGTTGCATTTTGACCACTCCTCGTCCTGTAGACGACTGGAAGAGGACGAGCATCTTTTCCCTGATCTTTAAGAGTGGAGAAAAACTTTGCAAATTAGTTATTGATGGTGGTAGTTGCGTAAACGCCGTTTCTGAGAATGCCGTTAAGCGCATGTCCTTGACTGTCGAGCCGCACCCGACCCCCTACCAGGTCGCTTGGATTAGTAAGGTTACTATTAAGGTTACCCAACGGTGCCTAGTCCCCCTGTCTTTCAAATCCTACACGGATGAGGTTTGGTGCGACGTCCTACCAATGGACGTTTGTCATGTGTTATTAGGCCGCCCGTGGCTATATGACAGTGATGTGACGCACTATGGTCGTGCCAACACTTATGAGTTTAAATTCAATGGCAAGATCGTCACCTTGAGACCGACTGTGCCAAAAGAGCCGGTAGTGTTGGCTAAGGATACCACCATCCCAGTTGAGAGGAAAGCCTTGAGTTTAGTTGGTAGGAAGGAATTTGTGAAGGATCCCTTTATTGGGGGAATAATGTACGCTCTTGTACTTCTGAGTGAAAAAACTGATGGTGGCGTGTTGGAAGATTTACCCCGAGAGCTACGGGTATTGTTGGATGAGTTTAGGGATGTATACCCGGAGGAGTTGCCTTCGTCGTTACCACCGCTTAGAGATATACAACACGCAATAGACCTTATCCCCGGATCGTCCTTACCCAACCAACCACACTATAGGCTTAATCCAACTGCCCACATAGAGTTACAAACCCAGATAGAGGAGTTGTTAAATAAGGGATTTATTAGGACGAGTATGAGCCCATGTGCTGTCCCCGCTCTTCTTGCCCCTAAGAAGGATGGCACCTGGCGCATGTGTGTTGATAGCCGAGCTCTCAACAAAATTACTATAAAATATAGGTTTCCAATTCCGCGTCTAGATGATCTCTTGGATGTCCTATCGGGTGCCACTATCTTCTCTAAACTGGACTTACGGAGTGGTTACCACCAAATCAGGATCCGAGAGGGGGATGAGTGGAAGACGGCGTTCAAGTCTAAGGACGGGTTGTATGAATGGCTTGTGATGCCCTTTGGGCTATCCAATGCCCCCAGCACCTTCTCCCGGATGATGACGCACATCTTTAGGCCATATATGGGGAAGTTTGTTGTAGTGTATTTTGATGACATCCTAGTGTTTAGTACCTCCCCCGCCGAACACCTCTCTCACATCAAAGTAGTCCTCTCCACCTTAAGGACTGAAACCTTATATCTAAATCTAAAGAAATGCACATTTTATGTTTCGGAGGTTGAATTCTTAGGTTATATAGTTGGCTCAGAAGGAATTCGTGTTGACCCAGGAAAGGTTCAGGTGATTAGAGACTAGCCCGAGCTCACTAGCCTCCGTGAGGTGCGTAGTTTCCACGGGTTAGCTACCTTTTATCGTCGTTTCATACGTGATTTTAGTAGCATTATGGCACCCATTACGGACTGCATGAAGAAAGGAGAATTCACATGGTCCAAATCCGCCACGTTTGCATTCCATCGTATTAAGGAGCTTATGACCGAAGCACCGGTGTTACGTCTCCCAGACTTCACCAAGGTCTTCGAGCTTACTTGTGATGCATCTGGCGTAGGGATTGGAGGTGTCTTGAGTCAAGAGGGTCACCCGGTTAGTTATTTTAGTGAGAAGTTAGCGGGTGCTAAATTAAATTATTCCAATTACGATAGGGAGTTTTATGCGGTCATTAGATGTTTGCATCATTGGAGGCACTACCTCCTTCATAAGGAGTTCGTGATCCTCTCTGATCATGAAGCGTTGCGATTCATCAATGGTCAGCACAAAATCAGCCCACGCCACGCTAAATGGGTATCCTTCTTGCAAGAATACACATTTACTCTCAAGCACCTTAAGGGGACCGACAATCGAGTTGCTGATGCACTCAGTCGCCTCACCCTCTTACTTTCCTCCATGCAAGTCCACGTGGTAGGTTTCGAGCGCATAAAGGATGAATACGCCACCTGCCCAGATTTTCAGGAGCCATACTTATCTGCCCAGGATAGCTCTCCCGCGACCATCACGGCCTATTCACTTAGAGACGGATACTTATTCAAACACGGAAAATTATGTATCCCCCACTCCTCTTTGCGACTCCACATCATTTGGGAGTTACATAGTGGTGGCTTGAGTGGCCACTTTGGCAGAGACAAAACGATAACGCTCGTAGAGGAGAAATTCTTTTGGCCTAAACTAAAAGCGATGGTTGGGAAAGTTGTGAGCAGTTGCCGTACGTGCCAAGTTTCTAAAGGTACTAAGTCCAATGTAGGTTTATACACTCCGCTACCTATTCCGTCCGTCCCGTGGGAAGACGTG
This sequence comes from Platanthera guangdongensis, assembly GCA_039583875.1. Lineage (NCBI taxonomy): Eukaryota > Viridiplantae > Streptophyta > Magnoliopsida > Asparagales > Orchidaceae > Platanthera > Platanthera guangdongensis. Next base: position 45,669,423 of record CM077167.1, on the reverse strand, counting down.
AGCATGGACTTTGTATTAGGCCTTCCCCCCACCCTGCGACGTCATGATTCTATACTCGTTGTTGTGGATAGGTTCTCCAAGATGGCGTACTTCCTCCCCTGTAGTAAGACCAACGACGCCTCTCACATTGCGAAACTATATTTTAAAGACGTCGTTAGTCACCGTGGCGTTCCGAAGACTATTGTCTCAGATAGGGACGTCAGGTTCACTAGCTACTTTTGGAAAACCTTGTGGGTTCTTATGGGCACAAAATTATTATTCTCCGCGGCTTATCACCCACAAACTGATGGCCAGACGGAAGTAGTCAATCGGAGCCTAGGGAATCTTCTTCGATGTCTCGTGAGCGACCATAAAGGCACTTGGGATTTACTGCTTCCACATGCACAACTGGCTTACAATAATTCTAAAAATCGGTCCACGGGTATGTCTCCGAATGAAATTGTCCACGGGTATAAGGCCCCTGTGCCACTTGACTTGGTCCCCTTACCTCCCACATACAAAACAAGTCAATTTGCACAATCCTTCGCCCAACATATTCACGACTTACATGCACGTATACGAGCTACCTTGACTGCTCAATATGAGTCTTATCAAGCGCACGCTAATCTACATAGGAAGGTGTCACACTTTAAGGTCGGCGATCTGGTTTTAGTACGGTTAGTTCCCGAACGAATGCCAACTGGCACCGTTAAAAAGTTAGCTCCAAAACGCGCCGGTCCTTTTCGGATTATCAAGAAGCTAGGTGACAACGCTTTCGTATTGGATTTGCCTGCTGAATGGGGTATCTCCCCTATTTTTAATGTCTCGGATTTGACGTTGTTTGTTGCGCCTCCACAAGAGTTGGTTTCTTTGTCGTCTTCTCCCTCCACTGAAATTTCTAATGGGTTGGGGAGTGGTAGTTTGGATGATCTCTCTCCTCCGGTCCCCGCAGGTATAACATCGGATGGTACGTTGCCTTCTTTTATTCCTACTGCTGACATGTTTCCCAGGTTTCCCAAGACGTTTCTCCATCCAGATATGATACTCGCTGCTGAGCCACTTACTACTCCTGACGGTGCTACCTACCGCTTCCTCATCCGTTGGCGTGACCGCCCACCGTCGGACGACTCATGGGTACTCGCGACAGAGCTTCAACGTTTGGATGTCGAGCTTCTCCGCCGCTTTCTATCAGCCCACGCATCAGAGATGCGAGATTTTGAGTGGGGGAGGATTGATGGCGCGGCCCCCCCAACACTTCCTGATGATGACCCGGTTGCTGCGGCCCCTCCAACACTTCCTGATGATGACTCGGTTGCTGCGGCGCAACAAGTTAAAGATTTGCGGCGTCATGACAACGCCACGGACGCTAACGGAAAGCTGCGATACAACCTCCGTCCGCGGCGCGCAAAGCTTGCTTAATAATTCTACTTAGTTTTATTTTAATTGCTTAAAACATTTGGCTTGTAATATTTTTTATTTTCATGTTGGTGTGCTATTAAACCCTTGGTGTGTATGTAACCGCCCGGATGGATGAGATTTCATCTCCATCATGGATGGTTGGATCTCTTTTGTAACTCCTATTTAAAGGAGGATATTATGATGAGTTATGCATTGGAAAAAGAAACCTAAAGTAACCCCCCTTGAGGAATTTCGGCCACCATGGTGAAAGCCATAGCCTCCTCCTCCCCTTTGGTGTGAAGCCAAGCCTTGCCTCCTCCATCCCCGTTCGGTGCGACTCCGGCGTGGCTTCTCTCGGTGCGACTCCGTGGAAGAAGGAAGCAGCCCCCTTCGGTGTGAAACCGGTGGAACCGTGGAGAGAGTGATTCTCCCACAAATATTGTGTGATCTTCTTCTTGGTTGGGTAATCTCTTCCCTATCTTTGTGTTTCTTGCTGTGAGAATTTTGTGGAGGTTATTCATCCATCTTTTCCGCGATTTTAAAGTGTTTTCGCTTGCAAATCTGAATCGAACGTTGTTATTGACCCTCTTGTTTTCCGGATTGGAAGATCCGCTAGAGAACAAACTAGGCCAAGCCTTGACTTGTTCTCCAAGATTGGGCACGCTTTGGTGCTAACAAGGGAGTTAATCTCAACTTGTTCTTGATCCCTCCTTATCGTTTACCGCCGCTCCTAAATATATTTTTGCTGCGATTGACGACTTATTGTGAAAAGAATAGATGCTTGTGTAGGTGCGGTGAGATGTGTGCTTGTTGGAGAGGTAGGTCCTAAGGTCGTGGTATCGAGTCCGGCTAGGCGCGAGTTGTGTGCTTGTTGGAGAGTAGGTCCTAAGGACGTTGTATCGAGTCCCGTATTTTTGAGAGCCAACCGACCCCTTTTCGTTCGCTTTTGGTCGGAGCACTCTCTTATTTTTTTCTATGTTCTGTGATGGGTAATCCGCCGTTCACGTAAGCACGTCCCTCTCACAAACATCCCTACACCAATAAAAGGAAAGCAATAAGGTGGAGCCGAAGAAGAGCTTAGCTCGATGGCAACGAAAAAAAAACAATTGAACTAAAATAGACATTTAATAAAAAGAGCTTCTAAATTTCTTATTAATTAAGGCGGAGACTTGGCCGTGGAGGTTCCACTAGAATGAGCTCACCTAGCTAAATGCCTATCGCTCACCTGAACGCTAAGACTATTCGACCGGGCTCTCGTCCGATGAAGGATTCCTCTTAACGCCCGCATTACGCTAAGAACCCCGCTATTGGGTGGGGAACCCAATCCGGTAGAGTTGGCGCGCCTCCTCTCTCGAGGGTTAGTGCGGAACTCTCTTTGCCAAGGGGTGATCAGTCCATATGCACGACCTCTCAGCTAGCTAGCATATGGACTACGGAAATAGGGCCCACACATCGATTATGTGGTCCTACGCGTCGTAAACCCTAGGCAAACCTTAAGTTCTTTTAATTAATTTGAAAATTATGACCATTAATTATTTTAAGCTATTTTATTTGTCCCAATGCTCTTCGATACCAAGGGCTAAGAACGATTAGCCACTCATCGGAATGGGGACGACTTGCGAGGAAAGCAGTAAAGAAAGCTGTAAAAGAAAGAAGTAAAGAAAGCTGAAAATTGCAAGTCATACTCAAACGAGTAGGACTGAAGAAAGCTGTAAATTGCGAGTCTCGGCGCAAGTGCGTCGCGGGAGAAATGAAAGCAGTAAAATGCACACACGCAAGTCCTACTCAAATGAGTAGGAGAAAATAAATGCGGGTCCTACTCAACTGAGTAGGACAAAATAAATACAACACACGCACACACTCTCTCGACATGAAAGTAAAACACACGCACTCTACTGAATTTAAAACTCACACACACAACATAAAGTAAACACACACACACACACACTCTACTGGAAAGGAAATAAAAGCAATGCATCATTTAACTCTTAACGAGTAAGCGGAAATAAATGCTTACTCACACAGAAATGAATAAAAAACTAAGTTACCTAAAAATTAAAACAACTTCATTTCTACCGCTAGAATGCGGTAGAAATGCGTAAAAAGTGAAAATAAAAATAAACGAAGCAAACGTTTTTGCAAATAAATGCAAAATGAAAATGCTCTAAAAATTAAAACGAATACATTTCTACCGCTAGAATGCGGTAGAAATGCATAAAAAGAGAACGAAAAAATTAAATAAGCAAAAAGTTTTATAAAATAAAGGAAAAATGCAAGTGTTTGGAAAAAGAAAATAACAAAATATCCATTCTTATAATGCTATAAAAACTCCTAAAAAGTGGAAGAAAAGATAAAAGGACAAAAAGTTCTACAAAACTAAAAAGTGTAAGTGAAATGAAAATGACAAAACCACATTAAAATCGTTTTTATAGTTTCATAAGGACGGGTTTTAGAATAAAAACTAAATAGCTATTATGAAGATGGAAACATCTACTTAACAGTAAAAAGAAGAAATAACATTTTACTCTCATACACACACACGCGTATAAAAAAGGAGAACGAAAAAACTAAGTTAAAACAAGAACATGTAAGATTGTGATAACTCTAATTTTGTCCAAGTTTTTACATTATTTTTATTTAATAATTAATTAATTTATAATTATATTTTGTAATTTTATTATTGAATTTTTCTAATTTCTTGTTTCAGGGCAATCTGGGCTGCAAATCGCAATTTGGAGTCTATAGGGTTGATCAGGAGACAAAACTGCGCAAAAGCAGGAAAATTTCAAAAGAACACGCCAACGTCACGGGCGTGACCAACATGGTCACGGGCGTGACATCCGGGCTAGAACCCGGCTCGTGGAAGGAGTTACCTGCCACGTCAATAAAAATTACACGCCTTAAGGTCACGGGCGTGACCATCATTACACGGGCGTGTACTCCAGGCGTGACATCCAGTGCCCTGCCCTGATGTCCAGTCAACGGCAGTTTAACAAGTCACGGGCGTGACACACTTGACACGGGCGTGACATACCCCGTGACAGCCCGGCGTGCCGACTTAATGCTACAGTTTCACTCGCTGGGAGTTTTCTCAAGACACGCCCATGGTCACGGGCGTGACCAGGGGCGTGACCCCTCCAACAACGGCCGGAGTTATTCCCGCCGTATCTGCTTCCCGCCGTTTTTCTACAACCGTCAAGACACGCCCTAGGTCACGGGCGTGACCTAGGGGCGTGACCAGCAAATTAACAACTTTTGGCGGTTTCGCGCCAACGTTCAGAAGACTTGAAGACGACGGTTCCGAGACCGACACGCCCTAGGTCACGGGCGTGACCTAGGGGCGTGACCATCCAGCAACTTTTTCTATAAATTCCAGACAGCTTCAGATGGCCAGGAGGAGATTTTTTGGGAGCTTAGTTCTATTTTATTTACTGTTTTTCCTGCATTCTAATTTCATTTTGTACCTTTACTTTCAAGTCTTCTTTTTAATCATGTCTTTCTTCATGTTTTCATGTAATTCTCTCATCATGATGAGTAGCTAATTTCCCAATTAGCACTTGATCATGATGAACTTTGGAATGAAATAAAATTCTTATTTTTGTCTCAAATTAGCAAGCATTCTATTTTCTAAACTTTGATTTATCTTTGATTTAATTTTTCTTCGAATTCATAAGTTGCAAATTATGTTTATTCGAGCTTAGATTCGTATCCTAGATTTACCGAGAGGTTGTGGATACGAGTAGATCACTCAAGGATAAAGAGAATTTCTTGCACCCCTCGAGAGAGGAACGCAAAATTCTTCCGCCTTGGAGTCAACTCCATTAGTGAGGTTCACCGCCTAAAGCAAGCTTAGGTCTTTCGACTGGCCGAGAGGTCTTAATCGATCTACCTAAGGTTAGTCGAGTGCGTATTCTCGAGAGAGGCGCTTCGTAGCTTTGGAACCTCCGCGGTCAAAGTTAATAATTTAGATGCTTGTGCTCTTTAATTTCGTGGATTTTATTCTAGCCCAAAGGGATTCTAGATCAAGTGCTAGCCTTTTAATCATCGAATTTCTCCTCTTCATTTAACGTTCGTTTTCGTTTTTCGCAAAACCAATTTTCCGATCGATAAAATAATAGTTCGTCCTTGTGAGTACAAATACTCAACGGTCCCCGAGTTTAAATACGATATTCCATATACTAAATTTCGATAGGTGCACTTGCCTAGTTGAGAGTTTAGTTTGGATCATTTTTCAAAACTTATAAAATCAACATCAAGTTTTTGGCGCCGTTGCCGGGGACATTTTTTTGTTGATATTTTGAAAGCAAGGCTCTATTAATTTTATCAATTTCTTTTTGTTTTAGAAATATCAAAATCACAAAAAAAAAATTTTATTTTGTTTTATTTTGGTGTATGACCCGAGGGAATCCGTCGCCTCTTTTTGATTTGGATCCGGAAATCGAGCGAACCCTTCGGCATCGCTTACGATTTCAAGTTCCGAATTTTCAAGATACGGACTCCTTAGGAGACACTCCTAATCCTTCATTAATCCTCTCTCCGTCACCGCCTTCTTCTTCTCCTTCTTCATTTAGTTCTTCTTCTCATTCTCCTAGATCTCCATCTTCTGCTTCTTCCAATATGGGTGAGCCAAATGCGGTTGAACAAAGGACTATGTCCTATTATGCCCGTCCAAACTTGGACGAGACTCAATCTAGTATTGTTCGCCCCGCTATTGCCCCCAATAATTTTGAGTTGAAGCCAAGCATCATCCAAATGGTACAACAATATGTACAATTTGATGGGCTTCAAGATGAAGATCCAAACGCGCATATTTCAAATTTCTTAGAAATATGCGATACTTTTAAAATTAATGGTGTATCCGATGATGCCATCCGGCTAAGGTTATTTCCATTTACATTACGCACTAAAGCCAAGCAGTGGTTGGGTTCTCTACCAAGAGGATCCATCACAACATGGGCTCAAATGACGGAAAGATTTCTTACGAAATACTTTCCGCCGGCTAAAACGGCTAAATTGCGCAATGATATCACTTATTTCTCCCAAATTGATTCGGAAACGTTATATGATACTTGGGAGCGTTTCAAGGAATTGCTTCGTCGATGTCCTCATCATGCAATTCCGGATTGGTTACAAATCCAAACCTTCTATAACGGCCTAAATTCTCAAACTAGGCAACATATTGATGCCGCCGCCGGTGGAACGCTTAATAACAAAACACCGGCGGCCGCACAAGAGCTTATAGAAGGTATGGCTTTGAATACCTATCAATGGAGTACACCTCGGTCTAAACCACCTAAACCGGCCGGGATGTATGAAATCGATACGGTTTCAAGTTTGTCTCTCCAGGTTGAGCAACTGCAAAAACAGATGAACGAGATGTCTGCTTCCTCGTCCAAATCTACCTGTGAGCCCCAATATTGGGAGCCTTCTACTATTGCCGAGCATGTGGATTACATGGGTAATCCGAATCGGCCACCTTATAATCCGGGTAACAATTTTGGCAATACCTATCACCCGGGTATAAGGAATCACCCCAACTTCTCTTGGAGTAATCCGGGGAACGCGGCGCGCCCACCGAACACGATTCCACCCGGCTATTTTCCACCACAAGCTCCCAAAGCTCCCAATCTCGAGGAATTGTTCACTAAATATACAACTACAAATGACGCCAACATCCGGAATCTCACCGGATCTCTTCGAAGTTTGGAGACGCAAATCGGGCAAATCGCTAAAATGCTCTCCGATCGTCAACAAGGAGCGCTACCGGGCAATACGGAGCCCAACCCCAAGGAGCATGCAAAAGCCATCACCCTACGGAGCGGGAAGGAGGTAACCACTTCTCCAAATCCGGTTGATACTTCTCCAATTCCGGTTGATACGGAGGTAATAATTTCTCCATCTTCTCCTCCGTCTAAGCCTTCTACTCTTAATAAACCAAAAGCTTATCAACCACCTCTTCCCTATCCATCTAGAATGCAAAAAAATCGGGTGGATGAACATCACGGTAAATTTTTGGACATGTTTAAACAAATCCAAATTAATCTACCGTTTTGTGAAATAATCGCACAAATGCCGAAATACGCCAAGTACCTCAAGGATCTTTTATCCAATAAAAAGAAACTTGAGGATATCTCCACGGTTCAATTAAATGCGGAGTGTTCGGCAGTTTTACTTAATAAATTACCTAAGAAATTACCCGATCCGGGTAGTTTCTCCATTCCCTGTTTGTTTGGTGATTTATTAGTAAAACGTGCGTTAGCCGATCTAGGCGCCTCAATCAATTTAATGCCTTATTCTTTAGTTAAGAAGTTGGGATTAGGAGAACCTAAACCCACAAGAATGTGCATTCAATTGGCTGATCGGTCTGTCAAGCTCCCTATGGGGATCATAGAGGATGTGCTTGTCAAAGTTGACAAATTTATCTTTCCGGTAGATTTCGTCATCTTTGACATCGAAGAGGACACCGAGGTCCCACTCATTCTCGGTCGCCCTTTCCTTGCCACCTCGCGCGCAATTATAGACGTTAGTAATGGGAAACTTCTCCTTAGAGTCGGAGATGAAGAAGTTACCTTTACTATTGATACGTCTATGAAAAACTCGCTCTCAAATGACGACTCATGTTATTATTTGGAGGCTTCTCCTGAAGAAGACTCTCTTCTTTTTTCTGAACAATCTTTATCTTCTATTGATCATGGTGCCGATTTAGAACATTTAGATTTAATTGCTCATGAAAATAGTGATAATCTCTCGATCACGCACGCACCTATTTTTGAACTTTTAGACATTGGTAGTGATCGTTTGAAAACTTCTTATGATGAACCTCCCGCGTTAGAACTAAAACAATTGCCTGATCATTTAGAGTATTTATTTTTAGCGGAGGATTCAAAACTTCCGGTTATTGTGTCGGCCTACTTGACCAATGAAGAAAAAATTAAATTATCTCATATTTTAAAACTTCATCGCCGCGCAATTGCGTGGAAGATCACGGATTTGAGAGGGATTAATCCCTCCTTTTGCACCCATAAAATTTTTTTAGAAGAACACGCTCACAAAACTATTCAACCTCAACGCCGGCTAAATCCTAACATGAAGGAGGTAGTCAAGGCCGAGGTCATAAAATTATTAGATGCGGGTATCATCTATCCAATTTCGGATAGCTCTTGGGTGAGCCCGGTCCAAGTGGTGCCCAAGAAAGGAGGGTTAACGGTAGTGCCTAATGATAAAAACGAGTTAGTTCCCACTCGAACCGTTACCGGATGGCGGGTGTGCATCGATTACCGTAAATTAAATGATGCCACCCGTAAGGATCATTTTCCTTTGCCGTTTATTGACCAAATACTTGAACGGCTATCCGGGCACTCATTTTATTGTTTTCTTGATGGTCTCTCGGGATATTTTCAAATCCCAATCGCACCCGAGGACCAAGAGAAAACAACCTTCACTTGTCCGTTTGGCACCTTCGCTTATCGAAGGATGCCTTTTGGTTTGTGCAACGCGCCGGCCACCTTCCAAAGGTGTATGCTAGCAATCTTTGACGAATTAGTGGAGGATATCATGGAGGTTTTCATGGACGATTTCTCCGTTTTCGGAGATTCGTTTGATTTATGTTTGGCAAACCTTTCCCGTGTACTCCAAAGATGTGAGGACACGAACCTAGTTTTAAACTGGGAGAAGTGCCATTTTATGGTACGGGAGGGTTTGGTCTTAGGCCATAAAATTTCTAGTAAGGGCATAGAGGTAGATAAAGCAAAAATTGAAACTATAGAAAAGCTACCTCCCCCTTCACATGTTAAGGCCGTTCGTAGTTTTTTGGGGCATGCCGGTTTCTATCGCCGGTTTATTAAAGATTTTTCTAAAATAAGTAAGCCCCTAACCCACTTGTTAGAAAAAGACGCGCCGTTCATTTTTGACGAAAATTGTTTGCGTGCTTTTTCTCTTATTAAAGAAAAATTGATTAATGCTCCTATCATGATCGCTCCCAATTGGGAGCTTCCCTTTGAGATAATGTGCGACGCTAGTAGTTTTGCCGTTGGTGCGGTGTTAGGACAACGCATAAATAAAAACTTTCATCCTATCTATTATGCAAGCAAAACATTAACCGCCGCACAGGAAAATTACACGACCACCGAAAAAGAATTATTAGCCGTAATTTTCGCATTTGATAAATTCCGCTCCTATCTCACTTTGTCTAAAATTATTGTTTTTACTGATCATTCGGCTTTGAGATATTTACTAGCAAAAACAGATGCAAAGCCGCGCTTGATTAGGTGGATCTTACTACTCCAAGAATTTGATTTGGAGATTCGCGACAAGAGAGGAGCGGAGAACTTGGCGGCTGACCATCTTTCGCGGTTGGAGAACCCAAATTCGGGGGAGCTCATGGAGGAGGACATTGATGACACTTTCCCCGAGGAGCGCCTTCTCGCCATTCATAAGGTAATCACCCTCCCCACTCCTTGGTTCGCCGATTTCGCAAATTATCTTGTTGCGAGACTCCTCCCGAATGATTTTTCTTATCAAGAAAAGAAGAAATTCTTTTCTGATTTGAAAAATTATTTTTGGGAGGATCCCTTCCTTTTTCGTGTTTGCGCGGATCAAGTAGTGCGGAGGTGTGTTTCTCATGAGGAAGGCGCACAAATTTTAAAGCATTGTCATGAGGGACCCGCCGGTGGGCACTATAAAGCTAATCGGACGGCTCGGAAGGTACTTGAAGCGGGCTTCTATTGGCCAAGCATCTTCAAGGATGCTCACGCCCATGTAAGTCGTTGTGAACAATGCCAACGCTCAGGTAATATTTCCCGCCGTGATGAAATGCCGTTAAATACATTTTTAGAAATAGAAGTTTTTGATTTATGGGGGATCGACTTTGTTGGACCGCTACCAACATCGCATGGAAATAAATATATATTGGTAGCGGTCGACTATGTGTCACGGTGGGCGGAAGCGCAAGCCTTCCCCACTAATGACGCCCGAGTCGTGACCCAATTTCTCAAAAAACTATTTTCACGATTTGGAGCACCGCGGGCAATAGTTAGTGATAGGGGCACCCACTTTTGTAACGCACAATTCGCTAAGATTTTGTCTAAATATGGCGTTACACATAGGTTAGCCACCCCCTATCACCCTCAAACAAGTGGCCAGGTAGAAGTAGTTAACCGTGAAATCAAACGAATTTTGGAGAAAACGGTTTCTACTAATAGGAAGGATTGGTCGGTCAAGCTTGATGATGCTCTTTGGGCTTATCGGACCGCGTACAAGACCGCTATCGGTTGTACGCCGTACCGATTGGTCTATGGGAAAGCATGTCACTTACCGGTTGAGCTTGAGCACCGCGCCTTTTGGGCGCTTAAATTTTTAAATCTAGATGAAAATTTGTCATCCGAGCTTCGGAAATTCCAAATTAACGAGCTCGATGAGTGGCGCTCCGTAGCCTATGAAAGTAATAAACTTTATAAGGAGCGCACAAAATTTTATCATGATAAAAAAATTAAGCACCCTAAAGATTTCAAACCGGGAGACCAAGTTCTCCTCTATAATTCGCGCCTTCGACTTTTTCCGGGCAAACTCAAGTCCCGATGGTCCGGCCCTTTTATTGTAAAAGAGGTATGGCCATATGGGACAGTGCTTATCTCGCACCCGGAACAAGGCGACTTTAAAGTGAATGGGCACCGGTTGAAGATATTCCTCGCCGGTGATACTACTAATGAGTACCGGGAGGAAATTAACCTCCCGAACCCATAAACGAGTGCCCCGCTTGGGTCGAGCTCAACGACCATAAACAAAGCGCTTGTGGGAGGCACCCCATGCTTATCTTTTCTTCTTATTTTTTAATTCTATTTAAATTTTCGCAGGTTTGAAGGACATCTTTTTCGGCGTGACGATCGAAGGAGTTGAGCGTCAAGTCTACGCGTTTCTTCAAGTCGGTAACTTTTGTTTTATTATCGTTTAGTTGAATCTAACAAAATATATAAACAAAAAAAAAAAATCAAAAGAAAAAAAAACAACAAAAACAAAGGAAAAAATTTTCTGCTCCGACACGCCTCTGTCACGGGCGTGACCTATGGGTCACGGGCGTGACCGAGACGTGTTTAGTTCGTCGAGCGAAACCCGACAGTGGTTTCGTCGAGCGCAGCGCTCCGTTCGTCTTTCGGTCCTATCACGGGCGTGACCATCATTGGTCACGGGCGTGGCTAGCCCGAAATTTCGTTCGACTAAGAGAAGCTGGAAAACTTCTCTTCCTGCCCAGTCATGGCCGTGACAGTTAGTGTCACGCCCGTGACACTACCTAGTCACGGTCGTGACTAGCCCGAAAAAAAACAAAGAAAAAAAAATTAAAAAAAAAAAAAAAGAAAAAAATTTTTTTCTCGTTTCAGATACACGCCCCAGGGTCACGGGCGTGACCCTGGGCCGTGTCGTCGAATCCGAGGCGTGACCCCGAATCAACGCCTCGGATTCCTTTTAGTTTTTTTTTTTTTATGAGACACGCCCATGGTCACGGGCGTGACCATGGGCGTGACCTTGGAATCCAATGCCAGTGCATTGGATTCCTGCGCCGATCACGCCTTACACGCCCAGAGTCACGGGCGTGGCTCTGGGGCGTGACCAGGGAATCCGAGGCAGGAGGCCTCGGATTCTCCTTTTTTTGTCCCGTGCTTGTCACGCCCCTGTCACGGGCGTGACAGGGGGGCGTGACCAACCCGAAAACCCCTATAAATAGGGCTTTTCCCCCTCTTCTTCCTCCACGCCATCCTCCCTTCTCTTCTCCCTTTGCTAACCCGATTCCTTCCTTCTTCTCCCCTCTACAAAAATGCCTCGCCACCACCCTCGCTCCACCGCTTCCTCCTCCGAGCACCCCGCGGATCCCGCAGCAGCGGAAGCCATGCTTCTTTTCCAAAACCAAACCCAGCAGGAGCGCAGCGAGCGCCTACGCGCCAAACCCCTTGGCGTGTTCCGCATTTTAGATTGGGCGATCCTCGCCACATTTGGAGCTGCGGATTTGGTACGGGGATTTCTGTCCACCCCTGGATGGAGTTCTCTCTTCTCTATTTCCGAGCATGCCTTTCTTGAACTCACCGTTGAGTTCTTGGCTTCCTTCGAGTTCCGCTGGGCGGCCGATGACGACTTCATCATCTTTCGCATAGGTGGGATGGTGCATCAGCTCACCATCCGCCAGCTCAATGTCGTCATGGGCTTCTGCTCGGAGGCTTTTTCCCAATCTCCCGCCTATCTCGATTTACTTACTGATTTCCCGACCGATTTCAACCTTCTCGCCTTTTGGGCGGAAATCAGTAGTGACACCGCCCCCTACACCCCAAAGAAATCCAAAGGCAGCCAACTCATTTCTCCCGCCTTACGTATTCTCCACAACCTCCTTACCTTCACTATTTCTGGTCGCGGCGATAGCCACGGGGTGGTGACTCGGGCAGACTTATTATATTTATATAGTATGTTTTACCGGGTCCCCCTCAACCTTGGTTATCTGCTCGCCATTTTCTTTCGGCACCAGGCCGAAAATGCGAGGTTGGGCGCAGTGCACGGCGGGAACTTCATCACTTTCCTCGCAAAGCAACTCGGCATTTGGGATGCTCTTCCACGCCTCAGCTGCGTCCAGACGCCGCAAGTTATCCAGTTCCAGACCCTTCAGGCCCTCGGCCTAGCGCGGCGACGTGATGGAGAGTTTGAGGCTATTCCCCCCGCAGTCGTTGGTGGAGATCTTGGCCTTGATTACGGTGCCGGTCCCAGCGGCACTATTCACTCTCCCCAGATTCCTCCACCACCGCAGGACCCTTCTTCCGAGCCCGGCCCTCAGAGCTATTGGGATCGTCAGTTTGCGTCTCTTCACACACGCTTAGATACGATGCAGGCCGATTTTGACGCTCGATTTGTGAGTTTTGACACTCGATTTACCACGCTAGCAACAAATCAAGCCTCCTCCATGGCACGTATTGAGCGTGAGTTTTCAGACCTCCGGACGCACTATCAGGAGCCGCGGCAGCATAGCGATGAGGATTAGCCGGCTTTCTTTTTCTTTGGGATTGTAGACCGCCCTCTTGTATCTTTTCTTTTTATCATTTTCTTGTCCTTTATCATGTATCTTTTCTTTTTCGTAAAATAAATAAAAAAATATGTTTTGCTTTAGTTTTCTCTTCCAGGTACTTTTTGGTGCTGCATGACCCGCTTCAGGGAAGTCTCCTATCCTTTCTCTTTATTTATCTATTTTTCATTGGGGACAATGTCTTGTTTAAGTATGGGGGGATATTTCTCAAGCAAAATATACAAAAAAAAAAAAGATTTTATTTCTTTTGTGCAATTTTGTTATTTTTTTTTTTTTTTTTGCAAAAATACAAAAAAAATACAAAAAAAAAAAAAAAAAAAATTTTAAAAAAAAAAAAAAAAAAAAATATACAAAAAATAGGATTACTTTCAAAATTAGGGAGATCTTTATTTCTCTATTTACTCACATGCGACATTCTAGGTATTCAACTTTTACATAAGTTTAGAAAATTTTTGATGCTTTAAATTGAATTTTGAATTTTGTAGTAGAACTGTTGGCCATGCTGTGTTTCTAGTTAAGTGCACATGTTAGTAGAATTTGAGTAGAATTAAATATTCAGCATACAATTAGATTTTTCTTTTTCTGAATGCGTAGAAATAGTTTATTTTACTTATTCTTGGAAACCGACAAAATCTAAAAATATTTTAGGAGAGTGTGTAGAAGTTTACTAGAGAGATATTTCGCGGATCAAGAAAGAGGTATTCTTTCTCGATGTCTAGAACTTGCCCTCTAGCTATTCTCAAGACTTTGCATAGGTTAAACTCATTAGCATGAAAATGATTTAGGCATTTCTTTTGGCTAGTTTGAGCCTTTGCACCCGTACCTAACGTTTTACCCTTGCTAAGCCAATTTGAGCCTATATCCTTCCTTTTGTTATAGCTCCACCAACACTTTACCAAAGCCTAAAAAGCATCCTAATTACACACCTAAAACCGAGCTTGAAATTATAGATAAAACTAGTTTATGTGTGATTAGAAGTCATTTTATTTTGGTGGCTTTTGAAAAAATATACAAGAGTTGTTCTATTTTTCACTTCTCCTCTAAAAAAAAAAAACCAAAAAAAAAAAAAAAAAAAAAAAAAAAAAAAAAAAGAAGAAAAAAAAAGAAAAAAAGAGGAAGTTGAAAAAATATTCAACATATTGAAAAAAAAAAAAAACAAAAGGAATTGGCGAAGTTTTTCAATTTATTTTGTGCAAGCTCTCTTTAGGTTTTGGTGTATCTACCCATCGCATTTATCTTTGTTTTTCCAAACCAAGAACCTAAGCCTACATTCCAACCTACTTAAGTCCTACTGATTTGTGCTTATAAGTTAACCTAGTGCCGTGGCGAGAGTGTGAAAGGGCAAGCCTATGGCCATCGACATTGATGGATTTCTTTGGAGGGTATCCCGATCTTCGATTTGTGAAATGTTATCTTAGCAAACACGCTACTTTCTCCCTAAACATGATTCGAAGATTTTTCGTGTTTCCATCTTTGAAGTAAAAATAATAAGTGGAAACACATTTTAGAAAATTAAAAAACTAATTTGTATGCTGAGTCGGTTCTTCTACAATAATTACTACAAGCATAGGCATAAGACTTCGCATTCTACTCCTTATATTCAATTTTCGTTTTTAGCGTTAAAATTTTTCTACTCTCCATGTGAAGTTGTTTGCTCGGGACGAGCAAACGAATAAGTATGGGGGTATTTGATAACTCTAATTTTGTCCAAGTTTTTACATTATTTTTATTTAATAATTAATTAATTTATAATTATATTTTGTAATTTTATTATTGAATTTTTCTAATTTCTTGTTTCAGGGCAATCTGGGCTGCAAATCGCAATTTGGAGTCTATAGGGTTGATCAGGAGACAAAACTGCGCAAAAGCAGGAAAATTTCAAAAGAACACGCCAACGTCACGGGCGTGACCAACATGGTCACGGGCGTGACATCCGGGCTAGAACCCGGCTCGTGGAAGGAGTTACCTGCCACGTCAATAAAAATTACACGCCTTAAGGTCACGGGCGTGACCATCATTACACGGGCGTGTACTCCAGGCGTGACATCCAGTGCCCTGCCCTGATGTCCAGTCAACGACAGTTTAACAAGTCACGGGCGTGACACACTTGACACGGGCGTGACATACCCCGTGACAGCCCGGCGTGCCGACTTAATGCTACAGTTTCACTCGCTGGGAGTTTTCTCAAGACACGCCCATGGTCACGGGCGTGACCAGGGGCGTGACCCCTCCAACAACGGCCGGAGTTATTCCCGCCGTATCTGCTTCCCGCCGTTTTTCTACAACCGTCAAGACACGCCCTAGGTCACGGGCGTGACCTAGGGGCGTGACCAGCAAATTAACAACTTTTGGCGGTTTCGCGCCAACGTTCAGAAGACTTGAAGACGACGGTTCCGAGACCGACACGCCCTAGGTCACGGGCGTGACCTAGGGGCGTGACCATCCAGCAACTTTTTCTATAAATTCCAGACAGCTTCAGATGGCCAGGAGGAGATTTTTTGGGAGCTTAGTTCTATTTTATTTACTGTTTTTCCTGCATTCTAATTTCATTTTGTACCTTTACTTTCAAGTCTTCTTTTAATCATGTCTTTCTTCATGTTTTCATGTAATTCTCTCATCATGATGAGTAGCTAATTTCCCAATTAGCACTTGATCATGATGAACTTTGGAATGAAATAAAATTCTTATTTTTGTCTCAAATTAGCAAGCATTCTATTTTCTAAACTTTGATTTATCTTTGATTTAATTTTTCTTCGAATTCATAAGTTGCAAATTATGTTTATTCGAGCTTAGATTCGTATCCTAGATTTACCGAGAGGTTGTGGATACGAGTAGATCACTCAAGGATAAAGAGAATTTCTTGCACCCCTCGAGAGAGGAACGCAAAATTCTTCCGCCTTGGAGTCAACTCCATTAGTGAGGTTCACCGCCTAAAGCAAGCTTAGGTCTTTCGACTGGCCGAGAGGTCTTAATCGATCTACCTAAGGTTAGTCGAGTGCGTATTCTCGAGAGAGGCGCTTCGTAGCTTTGGAACCTCCGCGGTCAAAGTTAATAATTTAGATGCTTGTGCTCTTTAATTTCGTGGATTTTATTCTAGCCCAAAGGGATTCTAGATCAAGTGCTAGCCTTTTAATCATCGAATTTCTCCTCTTCATTTAACGTTCGTTTTCGTTTTTCGCAAAACCAATTTTCCGATCGATAAAATAATAGTTCGTCCTTGTGAGTACAAATACTCAACGGTCCCCGAGTTTAAATACGATATTCCATATACTAAATTTCGATAGGTGCACTTGCCTAGTTGAGAGTTTAGTTTGGATCATTTTTCAAAACTTATAAAATCAACATCAGATTGCATAAGGTGTGAGTTGCATAGATCCATTCCAAGGGCAATATAAGAGAAAAAAACACATTTCATTAAATAAAAAACGAGTTACAAAGACACAAAAATAAAAGCTAAGCAGAGGGGGAGGAAATATCCCTTATATAAGCCTTGGAAGCATTCCAGCAGCACAACACCTTAGCAAAATGGATCCAAAAGGGGAACAGGATTACATACAGCAAGGGGCTATTTATAGGAAATATTATTCATGGGACACGCCCGCTGTCACGGGCGTGTCAGGGGGCGTGTCAGCACTATTTCTGATGGCGGCCGTCGATTTGACGGGAAGTTGACTTCGGGCCGGACACGTGTCGGTCTCGCGTTAGTCACGCCCCAGGTCACGGACGTGACAGTGGGCTTGTCAAGAAGGTGGATCTGGGCGCGGGTTGTGCCGAAAGTCGTCGCGCAGGTCTTGTCGGCCAGGTGGAGAAGTCACGCCCCAGGTCACGGGCGTGACGCTGGGCGTGTTGGTTTGTGTCGACACTCGACAAACGTCAAGCGGAAAATGTCGGGTTGAAAATCGTCGAGCGGGAAGAGGTGTCACGCCCTAGGTCACTGGCATGACTCTAGGCGTGTCGAGGGTGTTGGAACACCCTATTACTAATTTGGGTCAGGATCACTATGTCTCTAGGAAACCAGTTTTTGACCTCCTGTATAGATGTAAAGGTCAACTAGAATTGAGTCTAAGGGTTAGAAGCCTAGGTTTGAAAGCTGCACTCAAGACCAAGAATTTTTCAGTTTGAGACTAAGTTATATCGTCGAGCTCAGCACGACGATTCGTCGAACTCCAATCGACGATCGTCTAGCTCAACTTCGACAGATCGTCGAACTCCATTCGATGATCGCTGAGCTCAACTTCCACAAATCATTGAACTCCATTCGACGATCTGCGAGCTCTGTTCGACGATCTTGACTCAGTATTGGATCTCTATCTCTGAGCTCAGTTCGACGATCTTTGAGCTCAGATCGACGATATTTTTGTTGCTGTATAAGTCCATATCGCTGAGCTCAGTTCGACGATAGCAGAGCTCAGTTCGACGTTTTCTGATGAGTTAAAGGATTTTTCAAGATTCAAATTCAGATCAGTTAAGGAGTTATTCAGCAATTAATTCAGAAGATTATCTAGCTGTTTTCATTTATTCTGGACCAAGTTTCAAGGGATTATCAAGGAATGTTTCTTTGGACTTTCCTCCAGAAGACATTTGCAATTAAGGATGCAATTAATGCAGGCCAGCGGCTATTCTTGACAGAGGATGTTTTTATATTCAGTACCAGAGAATAAAAGACAAGATTTTTTGAATCTCTCAATCACTGAGCACTCAGAACACAGACAAGAAGAAGAAAAACAAAATATTCTTTGTCTCAAAGAATTCTCTCAAGAACACACATCCAAGGAGATCAAATTTTCTGAAATCTTCTGATCTCTCTTGTCTCAAGTGTTCAAGGCCAACATCTTTCAAGACTCCAGACACCTAACATTTTAGCTATTGCTGAAATCATCATTTGCTGGAGATCAACTTCTGAAGGCCTATCACCCTACAACAAAGCTTCTTTTCCTGAACATCTCAAGGACTCAGGGGGAGCTTTGACACCATCAAATCCACATAGTCTTCTCAGCTACTTTGAGAAAGAGAAGACTTCCATAAATCTCTCATCCCCATCTCTGTAAAGGGTTTCTCAAACTCCCTTCAAAAGTTTTAGTTTGCTTTTTGAGCACCTTGTCAAAAGCTCATTGGTGGCAAGACACCTGATCAAAAAATCTGATTTGGTTTTTGAGCACCTTATCAAAAGCTCATTGGTGCCCAGGACACCTGATCAACTCATCCTGTAGTGGATTCCTACCTAGGGTGGTAGAAGAGTGGATGTACCCAAGTTTAAGGGAACCACTATAGCTCCTTTTGTCATCTGGATTGCTTGTCTTTATCTTTTGTTTCTGGCTGTGATTGTTTTGTGATTAGTTTAGATCTGTGATTAATTTATGTTGTAGGTTATTCTGTGATTAGATTTAATAATTGCTTCCCTATTCACTCAGATTACAACAATTGTTGTAAAAAGTTTTCAAGCACCATATACTCTATTCACCCCCCTTTAGAGTATATCAGATCTAGCTGCACTTTCAATTGGTATCAAAGCGAGGTTGGTTAAACATACCACACCTTGGTGGTTGCACAGGCTAACACCTGAACCCAAAGATTCCTAGTTAGATCTGTTTTCTTTTGAGTTTATTATTAGATTTTGTTTTCACAAATCATGGCCCAAAACAAAGATTATGCTAGCACCAGACCTCCAGTGTGCAATCTATCCAAGTTTGCACCTTGGAAAGCAAGGATCAGATTATACATGAATTCTATTGACGAGGATATTTTTAACTCTATTTTGATAGTTTGTCCAAGACCTCCAGAGAACTCAAGTACAAATGCTGTTCCACCTCCATTAAGAACAGATGCTGACATCAAGAAATGGAAGGTAGCTGATGCCAAGGCTATGAACATCCTAGCCCAGACCATGTCTGATGACATCTTTCAAAAGGTGGCTGAATGCAATTCAGCAAAGGAAATCTGGGATAAACTCTCTGAAATATTCTCAGGCTCAGCTGATGAGAGAAAGGACAGGAGATCCCACCTCATATCTCAATATGAGAATTTCAAGAAGGGAGAAGCTGAATCATTTGGAGATATGTACAACAGGCTCAGTCCAATAGTCAGTGAACTCAGGACCTTGGATAAAGAGATCTCACTAACTGAACTCAATGTCAAAATTCTAATGTGCTTCCCTAGCACTTGGGATTCAAGAATCTGGCCAATCAAGGATGCCAGAAGTTTGAATGAGATCACCACAGAAGCTCTATTGGGTAAGCTCAAATCTTATGAGCTACTCATTAAGAATAGAGAAGAAGAATAGAAGGCTGTCTCACCAGCCACAAGAAAAGAGAAGACAATAGCCTTCAAGGCAACTGAAGATCAGCCTGAAGACAAAGTCACAGGCAATGATGAACTGCTCAGTCTATTGGCCAAAAGATTTTACAAGATGGCCAGAAAGGACTTCAGAAGGAGATCATACAAGGAGCATGATAAGCCAAGGTATGATAAGTCAATTAATAATAAGGAAATTGTCTGCTTTGGTTGCAGTAAACCAGGGCACATTGTTCCTGACTGTCCAGAAAACAAAAACAAGGACAGAAGGGACAAGAGAGAAAGAAGAAAGGAGAAAGACTCCAAGAGGAATGGCAATGGCAAATCCTCCTCAAGCAAAAACAAACACACAAGAAAGGGGTTTGTTGCTGAATCTTGGAGTGAGACTGAAGAGGAGTCAGAAGTCTCATCCAGCTCCAGTGATGATGAAGATGATGCAGAAGAGAAAGAGTTCTGCATGATGGCAATAAATGCCTCTCAACATAATTCAGATGAAGAAGAGTCATAGTCAGATTTAGAGACTCAACTTGAAGAAGATCAGGTAATCAGTTCTTTTGATTTCAATTCAGAGGACTTTAAATCTGAGTTTAAAGCATTATGTTTAGACCTGCTAAAATCTGAGAAAGAAATTATCTCTCTCAGAAATCATTTATCTGAACATAATACCTTAAAGTCAGAAAACCTCAAACTCTCTCAGGAGTTGCAGTGTTGTAGGGAGCAGATAGCTTCACTGAAAGGTGAGCTATATGAGGCCAAGAAGCTTGAAGAATCCCTTAATGGGAGAAGTATCAAGCTGATGGACATCACAAGCACAGTGAACTCCAGATTTAATAGTATACTGGGCTTGGGTGCTTCATCCATCCAACCCATAGTTCTAACAACTCCAATCAAGTTCATTTCTGATAAAGGAAAGGGAGTTGTAGAGGTAGCTAGGAAAAATTCTGATCTGCCCAAGAAAACTAAGTCCTAGCAGAAATCATCGAACGGAGATCGACGATCGCCGAACGCAGATCGACGATCTCAGGCAAAATCGTCGAACTCAGGTCGACGATCTCAAGTTCCTGAACTCTACCATAGTCGACCGTCGAACGGAGCTCGACGATCTGACCCAAGATCGTCGAACGCAGCTCTACGATCGTCGAACAGAGATCAGAGCTCTGGAAACTCTTTCAAGGGCAAATCAAAATTCAATCCTAGGGGTCCTTCATCCCAAATCTTTAACCCTTATACTGAATGGATTATACCTCCAAGGAGATATCATCCTGAAGTTATAAGAGTCAACCTGGGATGTCTTTTATTTCAGAGTTTAAAGGTTATCAACCTAGGCCCAAGGTAAACTGGGTCAAAAACAAATGAATTATCTTATGTGCAGGTGAAGACCTATCCAACATCTAACCAGCAATGGTACTTGGATAGTGGGTGCTCTAAGCACATGACAGGAAACAAGGACAACCTCACATCCTTTAGAGCCAAGCTTGGACCCAAAGTTATCTTTGGTGATTCAAACTTTGGACAAACTAAAGGATATGGTGCAGTCCAGATTGGATAAGTAACATTCAAGAAGGTAGCTTATGTGGAAGGACTGAAGCACAACTTAATAAGCATCAGTCAGCTGTGTGATGAAGGCTACTGGGTGACCTTCAGCAAAGCATTATGCAAAATCAAGTAAGAGGACAACACAACTGTGTTGACAGGTAAAAGGAAAGGTAACATCTATCTAGTAGATTTTCTTTCAACAGATGTAGATATTTGCCTGTTCAATTCTATTTGTAGACCAAATATTTTATGGCATAAGAGACGAGGACACCTAAACCTTAGAACTATTGCTAGGCTATCCAAGGACAACCTTGTTAGGGGACTACCTTCTGGCCCCTACAAGAAGGAAGGACTCTGCAGGGCTTGTCAATTAGGCAAGCAAACTAAAAATAGTTTTAAGTCACTTAATAAGAGTGATTCACCTAGGATATTGTATCTGTTACACATGGATCTTTTGGACCCATCACAGTATAAAGCCTAGGAGGGAAATCTTACACTTTAGTAGTTGTAGATGACTTCTCTAGATTCACTTGTGTGTTCTTTCTAAGGAAGAAGTCTGATAACTTCAAGTGTCTGACAGAGTTTCTCAAATGTATACAGATTGAGTTCAATACTCACATTGCCCTGATCAGAAGTGATCATGGGACAAAGTTTGATTCTCTTCTTATGCAAGAGTTCTGTCAGAGTGAATGGATCGGGCATACTTTCTCAGCTCCTAGAACTCCTCAACAAAATGGGGTAGCTGAAAGGAAAAATAGAACCCTTATTGAATCTGCCACTACATTGTTGTCAGATGCTCACCTTCCTCTATCCTTTTGGACAGAGGTAGTGAACACCTCCAACTATGTGCTGAATAGAAGTTTGATACATAAACTAAAGGGAAAGACTCCCTATGAATTACTCAAAGGGAAGAAACCTAAAGTTGATTATTTTAGAGTCTTTGGCTGTATCTGTTATATACATAATAATGACAAGAAATATTTAGCAAAATTTCAAGCTAAAGTTGATGAAGGAGTGTTTCTGGGATACTCCATGATCAGCAAGGCTTATAGGGTTTATAATAAATCATCTCTAAAAATTGAGGAATCTGTTCATATATCATTTGATGAATCTAACATGTCTTTCAATGAGAAGATCTCTTCTACCATAGAATCTTTGCAGGAACATTCTCTTGTTCAAGACTTGAACAAGTTACAGATTACTCAAAAGGATGAAAGTAGTGAAGATGAAGAAAGTATTCAACATATTGAAGAACAACCTGAAGAGCCAGTTGTTGTACCACAAGAGGAAACAACAACACAGGTTGGTGAACAATCAACACCCCCTGTTGATTTAGTAACATCAAGAGATCATCCAATTTCCCAAATAATTGGAGACATCTCAGCTGGTGTGCAAACCAGAAATCAGGTCAACCAAAACTTGTTGCACACCTGCTTACTATCTCAAATTGAACCTCAGTCCATTCAAGATGCAGAGCAAGATCCACACTGAATCATTGCAATGCAAGAAGAGTTGCATCAATTTGAAAGGAACAAAGTGTGGGAACTAGTGACAAAGCCTAAGGATCACTCCATTGTTGGAACAAAGTGGGTGTTCAGAAACAATTGGATGATCAACGAGTAATTGTAAGAAACAAGGCAAGACTAGTTGCTCAAGGATATTCTCAAGAAGAAGGAATAGACTATGACCAGACTTTTGCACCAGTTGCAAGATTGGAAGCCATCAGAATCTTTTTAGCTTATGCAACACATAAAGGATTCAAGGTATATCAGATGGATGTCAAAAGTGCATTTCTAAATGGAGACATCAAAGAAGAAGTATATGTCAGACAACCTCCAGGTTTTATCTCTCCAACTTATCCTGATTATGTTTTTAAATTGAACAAAGCATTATATGGTCTCAAGCAAGCTCCTAGAGCATGGTATGAGACCCTAGCATGCTTCCTTTTGGAAAATCGATTTATAAGGGGTAGAGTAGAGCAAACTCTTTTCATTAGAACCCATAAGTCCCATACCCTACTAGTACAAATCTATGTAGATGATATTATGTTTGGTTCTACTGACTCAAAATTGTGCAGAAGGTTTTCCAACCTAATGCATTGTAAATTTGAAATGAGTAGCATGGGTGAGCTATCCTTCTTCCTAGGATTGCAAGTCAAACAGCATGTTGAAGGAATCTTTATTTCTCAAACCAAGTATGCAAATGAATTGGTTAAGAAATTTGGCATGTCTGAAGCATCTTGTAGAAAACACCCATGCCTACCAATGCTGTATTGGATGCTGATGAACATGGGAAACCTGTTGATCAGACAACATATAGAACAATGATTGGCTCTTTACTGTACCTTACAGCTAGTAGACTAGATATAATGTTTGCTACATGTATATGTGCTAGGTTTCAATTAAGCCCTAGAGAGTCACACCTAACATTAGTAAAGAGGATTCTCAGGTATGTTAAAAGTTGTACAAATCTAGGTCTCTGGTATCCAAAAGATTCAGCATTTGACTTAACTGGATTTTCTGATGCTGATTATGCTGGATGCAGAATTGACAGGAAAAGCACCAGTAGAACCTGTCAGTTCCTTGGTGACAGACTTATCTCTTGGTTTTGTAAGAAACAAACTTCTGTGTCAACTTCAACTGTTGAAGCTGAATATATGGCTGCAGGCAGTTGTTGTTCACAAATCTTGTGGATTCAAAACCAACTCCTAGACTATGGATATAACTTAGAGAAATCTAAAATCTTTTGTGATAACACCAGTGCTATTTCTATAGCTCAAAATCCAGTCCTCCATAGTAGGACAAAACACATAGAGATTAGACATCACTTCTTAAGGGATAATGTTGAAAAGAATAAAATTGAACTACAATATATCCCAACTGATTTACAGAGGGGAGATATTTTCACCAAGCCCTTGGATGAAAAGAAACACACCTTCTTCCTAAATCAGTTAGGAATGTTAGATGGAGGAAGTCTAAAATAATATTCAAGACTTTAAAAGTTTAAAAATTGACCAAGACTAGGCAAACATCTTGATTTTTCTTAGTGTCTAGAGTTTTTCTGGTCTCTGAACTGCGCTCGACGATTTTCCCCCAGATCGTCGAACGGAGATCGACGATTTCCGAAATCGTCGACCTGAGTTCAGCATTTCTCAGATAGTATGAACTATCTCTTCCGGTCAGCGATCGTCGAGCGGCGCTCGAAGATTTTGTTCTCTGAACGATCGTCGAACAGAGCTCGACGCTCTCCAATATCGTCGAACGGAGATCGACGATGTTGAAGACTCTTCAGATTCATTTAGAAGCCCCGATCGTCGAACTGAGTTCAACGATCTTTCCATTTCTGCGTCGAACCCTAATATAAAATTCATTTTTCGCCGTCGTTCTCCTTTTGCGCTTTCGATTTCTCTGCAAACACTTTCTTTCCCTCCAAATATTTCTGCACTTGGTCGTTTTGTTTGTTGATTCTTTGCAGGTAACTATGGCCGTTTCTATTGCTGTTCTTGCCGCCATGAAATTTGATGTCGGCTTTGACATTGACATGTAGTCCTTCAGTACAATAGATCAGGTTTTCCAGGACATCTTGGAGTTATTCAAAGAGCAGAAACTTGCTACAATCATGACGACTAGAATTAAACTTGCTGCTGATGAGATTAAAGAGTGGGTCTACACCGCCCACAATCAGGATCAAAACACAATTATTGGATCAATTTCTGGCACCCAGGTACCCTTGACCCCAGGAATTCTGACAGAAGTTTTTGAGTTAAGTACTGGTGGAGACTCTGCTGATTTATCTGGAGAAGAATATGCTGACTTGCTTGCAATAATGGGTCATTCTGAGGCTAACCCTAGCAAGCTGCTGAAGAAGAATCTGTCTGTGGAATATAGATTCCTGGCTGATGTAGTTGGGATGGTCCTATTGGCTAAGCACTCTGCCCATGATACCATTTCTAAGTATCAGCTCTGCTTAATGGGAGCTATAGTGGACAAGAAGAATCTGAACTGGGGAGAGGTCTTCTTTGACCTAATCAAAAAGAAAATTAATAAGAGTTTTGTGAATTTTTGGAGAATTTTAGGCCTTTTTCTGCAGAACAGATGCCCTGTATTGCTAGTATCTTCTGGGATACACATAAATGCTTCCAAGAGACTGTCATGTGCCCTGTTTGGTAAATGGGACAGACAGATCATCAAGCACAGCAGGCCCTCTTCCAGCACACCTTCAGGCACCAGGACTGCCATAGTCACTTCCCCTCAGGTCTCTGCCCCTGCAGTTGACCTGCCTGCTGCTGCCTCTCCTCCTCCTCCTCCAATTCCATCTCTTCCAATTCCATCCACCATTCAACCTCCATCCACTATCATCATCTCCAGCCCTTCTCCAACATCTATACCATCTCCAATCCCTACTCTACCGACAACAGAAGAACCATTCCATCCATTATACTCCTACTCTCAACCAGACTCTGCCACATCACCATCCGTTCCCTCATTCAATCTCATTGATGATTCCTTCATGGATGACTCACCCTCCTCACCTCCTGAGCTACCCTCATCATCAACCTCTTACCAAGACCTTCTGCAAGAGATCATTGATCAACCCACCTTCACACCATCTATCTCCATCCCACTGTCCTCCATCACCACTTTACCCACACCTCAACCATCTCTTCCCCAATACACTAGCTCTCCTTTACCATCACCAATAGATGCACCTCCATCCTCTACCTCTACTTCAGTCACTGCTGAGCAAGTAGAAATTCCAGCCCTTGCTGACAGGATATATGAATTGCTAGCCCCCACGCTATCTCTTCTCTTGGAGACCTCCTTGGCTCCATTACTCCAGTCAGTGGCAGCTCTTTCTGGCAGGCTCTCTTCCTTAATCCCTCAAGTAGCCCCTTCAGCAGTGTGCCTTGATCCAGCTTTGTCTGAATCTAGGCAGTGGGAGATGCCCTATGAAGTGAGCTTGCCTGCTGTGTCTACTGTTTCATCAGCTTTTGTTGCTGTTGCTACTGCTGTTCTTCCTCAAGCTCCAGTTCCCCTTCCAGTTGCAGTCTTTCCAGTGGACATCAGGTCATTGCTCTCTGAGTTTGATTCAATATATTTCAGTTATCTGCCAGAGAAAGCTTGCTTTCCAAAGAGAGTTGCTATCCAGCCTCCAGAGGATCTCTCCAAGGCCCTTGTGCCCTTCTCTTGTTGTGACCCCAGCATCATAACTTCCTTTGTCCATTCAGTATATGTTGCTGCTACTCCTACTGAAAGCATGGTTGATGTTTCTGATGTTGTTGTCCCTCCTGCTGAAGATAGTGTTGATGTATCTGCTGCTATTAGTGCTGTCAGTGCTGCTGTTGCTACTGTTGTTCCAGTTTCGGCTGATATCCTTATGACAGAGGCACATGATTTTGAGCCTTCTGTGTTTGCTGATGACATTCCTCCTGCTGCTGATATTGTTGATTCTGAAAGTGAAACTGTTGCTGCACCAACTGCTGTTATTATTACTGCCACAACTTCAGTATCTGCTGCTGTTACTGCTGCTTCAACCTTTGCTTCTGCTTCAACTACAATTGCTACAAGTGTTGTATCTGCTGCTGCTGCTCCAACCTCTGCTGCCTCATCTGCTTCAACCCAGCTCAAGAAAGATTTGACGAAAAGGATTGATGCTCTTTATGATGATCAATGTTCTGAAAGTGATGAGTTCAAGACAGATTCTGATGATTCTTCTGCTACCATTGCCAGAAAGAGAAAGGCAAGGAGCAAAGCCATGAAGAGAGTACCTCCAGCCAAGGTCAAGGACAACAATGACATTCCATATTATATTCTTCATGACTGCCCCATAACTGAGCACTAGATGCAGTACTCAAAGAACCAACTCAAAGCAATGAAGAAAAAGAGGAAGTATGAAAAAGGCTCTTCTTAATTCCAACAACCTCATCCTCCTCCACCACCTCCTCCTGATGCAGGTGCAGGTGGAAGTTCAGCTGCTCAACCTCATGCCAAAAGCCAAACCCCCTATCAGCCACATGCTAGATCCTATTATAGGGGAAGCCAGTCTAGAGGCTCTCAATCCAGAAGAGGAAACTACAGAGGAAATCAAACAGAAGTCCAGGTTTATTCTAAAGGATATTCAAGGCAACATCCCTACTCCAGGGAAGGACAAATTTCATCTGACACAACCTCTGGTCCTTTTCCCTATAAACTAAAGGAAGTGGTTTCATCCAAGCCTCGTCAGGACAATCCATCAAAAAGATATGAACCACCAGTGCCATTTGAAGATCCTGAAAAAAATCCAACTGCTTGGACTGCAAGGATGAAATAGCTTGCTGCACTGGACCAGATTAAGAAAGCTAAAGAGCAATGCAGAGACTCCTCCAACATCACCACATTGTCTGAACAGAGAAAGAAAGAGTTGGAAAGATATGGTTCAAGCAAATTCTTTGATTCTGATAGATATATGGAGCTGCATCCTGAAGCTGTAGTTCCCAGGCCCAAACAACAAACCTCTTTAGGTGCAGCAGATGATACAAGATCAAAGAAGGAAGCTCTCAACCCTAATAGAGAAATCAAACTCATTAAGAGCAAGGAGAAGAAATGACTATGTAAGGTGACAATCATTTTGAATTCTTAATTTTGTCTGGGATGTGATATATATCTGTGGTTCTGCAATGTCCAGCTTATTGCTTTTCTGTTTTGTTGCTGTGTATGTTGTTATTTAATTTTTCCAAATTCTATAAATAGTAATCCTAACCCAAATAGGGGGAGATTGTTGGAACACACTATTACTAATTTGGGTCAGGATCACTATGTCTCTAGGAAACTAGTTTTTGACCTCCTGTATAGATGTAAAGGTCAACTAGAATTGAGTGTAAGGGTCAGAAGCCTAGGTTTGAAAGCTTCCCTCAAGACCAAGAATTTTTCAGTTTGAGACTAAGTCATATCGTCGAGCTCAGCACGAAAATTCATCGAACTCCAATCGACGATCGTCTAGCTCAACTTCGACAGATCGTCGAACTCCATTCGACAATCGCTGAGCTCAACTTCCACAAATTGTCGAACTCCATTCGACAATCTGTGAGCTCAGTTCGAAGATCTTGACTCAGTATTGGATCACTATCTCTGAGCTCAGTTCGACGATCTTTGAGCTCAGATCGACGATATTTTTGTTGTTGTATAAGTCCATATCGCTGAGCTCAGTTCGACGATAGTAGAGCTCAGTTCGATGTTTTCTGATGACTAAAGGATTTTTCAAGATTCAAATTCAGATCAGTTAAGGAGTTATTCAGCAATTAATTTAGAAGATTTTCTAGCCGTTTTCATTTATTCTGGACCAAGTTTCAAGGGATTATCAAGGAATGTTTCTTTGGACTTTCCTCCAGAAGACATTTGCAATTAAGGATGCAATTAATGCAGGCCAACGACTATTCTTAACAGGGGATGTTTTTCTATTCAGTACCAGAGAATAAAAGACAAGATTTTTTGAATCTCTCAATCACTGAGCACTCAGAACACAGACAAGAAGAAGAAAAACAAAATATTCTCTGTCTCAAAGAATTCTCTCAAGAACACACATCCAAGGAGATCAAATTTTCTGAAATCTTCTGATCTCTCTTGTCTCAAGTATTCAAGGCCAACATCTTTCAAGACTCCAGACACCTAACATTTCAGTTGTTGCTGAAATCATCATTTGCTGGAGATCAACTTCTGAAGGCCTATCACCCTACAGCAAAGCTTCTTTTCATGAACATCTCAAGGACTCAGGGGGAGCTTTGACACCATCAAATCCACATAGTCTTCTCAGCTGCTTTGCGAAAGAGAAGACTTCCATAAATCTCTCATCCCCATCTCTGTAAAGGGTTTCTCAAACTCCCTTCAAAATTTTGAGTTTGGTTTTTGAGCACCTTGTCAAAAGCTCATTGGTGGCAAGACACCTAATCAAAAATCTGATTTGGTTTTTGAGCACCTTATCAAAAGCTCATTGGTGCCCAGGACACCTGATCAACTCATCCTGTAGTGGATTCCTACCTAGGGTGGTAGAAGAGTGGATGTACCCAAGTTTAGGGGAACCACTATAGCTCCTTGTGTCATCTGGATTGCTTGTCTTTATCTATTGTTTCTGGCTGTGATTGTTTTGTGATTAGTTTAGATCTGTGATTAATTTATGTTGTAGGTTATTCTGTGATTAGATTTAATAATTGCTTCCCTATTCACTCAGATTACAAAAATTGTTGTAAAAAGTTTTCAAGCACCATATACTCTATTCACCCCCCTTTAGAGTATATCAGATCTAGCTGCACTTTTAGAGGGGTCGACGAACGTCGAGCTGAAAACATCGAGCGGGTGGACACGGGTTGGGTCACGCCCCGTGTTGGGTGACACGGGCGTGTCGCTGGGCGTGTCAAGATTTTATCTCCAAAATTTGCTGATTGACGGGATTTTGACGTGTCACGCCCCTGTCACGGGCGTGACCAGTAAGTCACGGCGTGACTTGTCAATTTTTGGTAGATTTTTATTTTTTCCTGAAAAATAAAATAAAATAAGTTAGTATAATATTTACAATAAAATTAGCAATTTATTGAATAATAATAAGTAAAAATGACAAAAAGTAACTAAAACGACAAATGTAATGTACATAAAATTAGGTATATTTACAATTCATCATATATCCTACGAAAATACCTTCAAAACTCTTTTCACTGAATTTAGTTGTGTGATACTTCTCATTGTTAAGTACGAAGTATTTACTACCAAAGATTTTAAAATATGAAATAGTCGGTTTCCTACCATTTAGTAGTTCGTAAGGTTTTTTATCATGGTTCTTATTTATGACTGCTCTATTTTTCATGTGATACACAGTGTTGACAGCTTCAGCCCAGAAGTATTCTGGTAGTGAGGCATCACTCAACATGGTTCTGCAAGCCTGTATAAGTGTTATGTTCCTTATTTCAGCGACTTCGTTCATTTGAGGAGTACGAGGAGAGGAAAACTCATGAAAGATACCTAGGCTTTCACAGAATTCTATCATGGCCCATATTTAAACTCTGTTCCATTATCACTTCTGATTTGACAACCGAACAGTTTTATTCATTCTGGATCTGTCTGACAAAATAAGTGAAAAATAAAAGTATCTGACTTGTGTTTTAGAAAGAACACCCTTGCAAAATGAGAGTAGTCATCTACAATAACTAGTGTATAATCCTTACCTCCCAAACTTCTAATTTGCAGAAGACTAGACAAGTCCATATGAAGTAGGTGCAAACACCTGTTAGAATCTTTGCCAATAATACTTTTAAAGATATCCCTTGTTTGCTTGCCATTTACTCATGTGTGACAAGGTTTATCTTTAACGCACTTAACGTTGGGTGCATCACGTACTAAATTAAGAGAAAATAATTTATTAATAGTTTTGTAATTTATATGTGCTAATCTCTTGTGCATTGATCACCATAAGACGCACTATTTTTTGCCAAAAGTACATTGGCGTAGAGGAGTCTATCCAAATAAAATTTAAACAAAATATGTTTCTACTAAGAGTTCCTGATAGAATCAATTCGAAGTTATCTACCAATTTTATCAAGAACTTGTCTGCATGAAATTCTACTATGTATCCTTTATCATAGAGCTGACTTATGCTTATAAGATTATGTTCTAATCCTTCAACATAAGCCACATCTGAGAAGGATACACTGCCATTAGTGATCATACCGTAGCCTTTTGTGATTCCCCAGTCAGAACCTCCGAAGATAACCTTTGGCCCCTTCCCAACTGGAGTACTTTTGAAGAGGCTTCTAGTCTCGGTCATGTGTCGAGAGAATCTACTGTCCAAATTCCAGATAGGCATTTTTTGGCCTTTGACATACTTGCAAAAGTAGAATCAGTTTACCTTAGGAACCCAAATGCTTTTGAGACCTTGGTTATTTGTCAGTTTGCTCCCCTTAGGAGGGTTAACATTACAAGTGGTATGCCTCACATGATTAACTAGAGGAGTTTTAAAACTTCCGGATTAAACCAGCAATCTACGGTAAAGTGACCAACTATACCGCAACACCAAAAGTCAAACCTATTGTACCTTTTCCAAGTCTCCTTCTTGACCTTTTGAATGTGTGGTCTTGCAGGGGCGGCTGATCTGGAGGTAGAAGCCTCATGATGATGGAATCCATAAGCCTTTTTCACCTCCTTTTCCGTGGGTACAATTGGCTTAGCCTTAGGTTCCATCTTCATATTATGGTCATGAACGTATGAACGATAGTATTTCATTTGCATTTCCTCATAAGGTGCCTTGAAGACACTTTCACCAAAGTTTCGGGGACGGGTCCATCCTTGGTATCGTGACTTAGGCTCTACATAAGTAGGCCTGACAAAATGATCGTAGGATGAATCAAAATCAAACTTGTTTGTTGGGAAGATGACCTTCTTAAATGACGTTTGATCTAGAGGAGCCTTCCCCTTTTCCTTGGCTAAAGCTTTCTTGGCAACCTTATTCTTTCTTTGAGCTTTATTCCTCCTAGAAGATTTACTAGGAGCCGTCTGATGGCCTAAGCCAGCTCCTTTGGCCTGAGCGGAGAATTTAACAACAAATGGAAGGAATATCTTGGTCTTGGAGAAACTTTGAACCAGTTTCTTTTCAGTGGCAAGTTGTTCTTCCAATTCCTTGATGATTTTCTCTTTCAGGTTAAGGTGCTCGAGAGCTTTATTGTATTCTTTGATAGTAGCATGGAATTCCTCTCTGAGTGAGTCCGTCTTTGCGACTTACTCTCTCGGAGTGCTCTCCTCAGCCTTGAGAGATTTGATCTCCTTGGCCTGAGTTCTACCGACTCTTCGACATTTGTCGTAATCCTTGATTAATTCCTTGTATTGAGTCATGAGTTCAGACTCAATATCAGAAGAGCAATCCTCATGATCACAGTCTGAAGCATCAGATTCTGAGAGAGGGGTGTGAGAGTTTACCTTCCCAGTGCATTGGGGTTCTTCGTCCTCATCTGTCTGTGCCATCAGCACAAATTAGGCTTCCGCTTCCTCACTTGACTCCGATGAGTCAGAGTCGCTGAGAGTCTTGGCCTTCTTGGCTACTAGGCTTCTTTCAGATTTCTTTTTACTATATGAGGACTCCTTTTTTTCTCTTCTTCCACCCTCTTTCTTCTTGTGCAGGCAATCAACAATTACGTGCCCTGGATTATTACAACAATAACAAATGATGTCAGATGAAAAATGTTTGTTTGGTTTTGAGTTATGCATGTCATGGCTACATGTGCCTTTCTTATGACGATCACCATCGTGACGTAATCATCTAGAGGAAAAGTATTTGCCTTTTCATTTCTTTTTCTTACTTAGGAACTTTTTGAACTGTCTAGAGAGTAGGGAGAACTCTCCATCTGATAGTTCTAAGCTCGAGGTGCTCGGCTCCGAGTCTTTTTATTCACTTTCTTCTTGTGCAGGAGTAGGATATGCAACTTTAAACTTCCTTGAGCTGTCTGCCATTAGTGCGACAGACTTCTCCATCGATGAGGATCTGCTTCCCTCTTCTTCAGCTTTTCTTGTACTTATTTGAAGCTTATATGACATCAACTTCACGAAGAGGTTCTGAGGATCAGTCTCAGCTAGCTTTCCAAACTCCCTTATAGCACATTTTTTTTGTCCCATTCCTTTGTTAAGGATCTTAGGAGCTTATCATTTAATTCTTCATAGGTGAAGACTCGACCATAGTTCCTCAGCCCGTTGACGATCTTGAAGAAATTTTCATAAGTATCTACTATGGTGTCATTGGGCCTTGTCTGAAGGCCTCAAACTTATGGTTCAAAAGGGATCTTCTATCATCCCACTTCTTCGGTGCCTTCCATTAACACGATTAATTACTACCACATTTCTTTTACAGACTGGCAGTGAATGAGATTTTGTAGCATAGATTCATCGACTGCACTAGCGATAATATTTTTAGCCTTCTTGTCTAGAGAGACAAATGCAATCTCATCCTTAACTAGATCCATTAGATTATTTGGTACTTGCTTTGTGGAATCAATAGTGGAGGCCGTCACAGGAATGCAGGGGCCTTCTTTCACTATTATGAAGATCCTTGGATCCACTGCTTCCATAAGGAACTTCACCCTTTCTTTCCACATGGGGAAGTTTGACTTAGTGCATACGGGAAGCTTAGCAAAAACCTTGACTCTATCCATTCTTGTATACTCTTACGACAACCAGGGAAAGAACTGTTCAAGGTGTTAATCTTTTGATGAATAACCTCCCTCTGATACTAATTGAAAATGTTTTGTTGTCTACCTAAATCACCTAGATGGGGGTGAATAGGTGAGTTCTGCGTCTTTTTGCGGAATAAAAATTGTACAAGAGATGCATAGAAAATAAAAAGCAAATCACAAATGATAACAAAAATTATAGTGGTTCCCTAACATCGGGCACATCCACTCTCCACTTCACCGATCTAGCAACACACTTGACTCGGCTACTTCACTATTCTCTCGGATTGAAAACAATCCTACAACTCGAAACAAAGTTCCTACAACTCGGAGTAAAACCACTCCTACAACAACTTGGAGAATAACTCCTACAACTCGGAGAATAACTACTACAATCTTGGAGAATAACTCCTACAGGAATAAAATGAATTTAAATTGAAATACACAAACTTGGCTTCACAAATCTGACTGATTCTCGGCTTCTTCCTTCTTGAATAATTATAAAGCTCTGTCAGAAAACGTTGAGGAAGAAATCGGAGAAATCTTCGACCTGACAACATTGGAATCACCACCATCTAGGAGAAGATTTGCAGTATGTTGAAAAGCTTGATCGATTGAATCCTTCCTGTCTAAATCACTGGATCGAGAAGTTTGATGAAGAAGAAAGCGTCTAGTCGGCGGCGGCGATGCTTCCCGATTTAGAATATTGAAAATGATTCAGAATACTTGAAAATTCTTCTTCTTTTAGGGTTTGTCAATTCTGACATGACCTTTTATAGGTCTAACATAATGGTCCAAATACATTAATTACAATCCACGTATACCAATCAGGAGTTAATCAATTTTAAATCAAAACGCATCAAACACTTAAAGAAATTCAGAGACATAACATCATTTCTCGAGAGAGATAATAACTACTAGTGTACAAGTTTTGTTTCTCGAGAAAGGATGTAAGGTTTTCGAGAAGAATAACTTAAGGAAAATGTGAAAGATGAATTCTTGTTTCTCAAGAATGAATATACTTACTCGAGAAAAATAGATTTTGTTTACTCGAGAAAAATTCTTCAATTACTCGAAAACAACAATGCATCTTGAGAAAAGATTTCTATTTCTCGAGAAAGAACATCTGGTTCTCGAGAACTATTCTTGCCTTCTCGAGAAATGTCTTCGGCTTTCTCGAGAAAAAGCATAGAAAAATTCCGAGTTAAATTTTAAGGTTACTTGAGAAAGAGTCAAGACCTACTCGAGTACTGTATGGCTTTCTCGAGAACTACACTAGGCTTTCTCGAGAACAGCTTCTGCTACTCCAGTATCTAGCTAGGCTATCTCGAATAAAAACTTTAATCTGACTCGAGTAATAACTAATGTTTCATGAGAAAAAGACTTAGAAAAAAATTTTGTTAGCTGAAAAAGTGATTTTTTTTCTATGAAACCAACAACCAGCCTTTCTCCCATGAATTTAGTACTTGAAAATAAAGTGTTGCCTAATAGAGAGGTTACACATGAGTCAACACCATGAATCACACAATGAGGGATTACATTGTATGGTCTTGTGTTTGGTGACTCATTGTAAACTAACATTGGTCTACACTTGACAATTATAACCTGCAAGCACTCAACTTGAAAAGGCATCAAATACAAACTTAATTCATCTTAGTTCAAGGGTGACTTCATACAAATCTAAGTTATTGTGGATACAATACCCAACAACGTGGTCTCTTCATCTCTTTTTTCTCTTCTCTTCTAGCGCAGGATGTTTTCTCTACTCGTGCGGTCTCTCCTCTTTCTACGATTTGTATTTCCGACTACTTACTCAACTGTGCGGTTTGAGTATCTGTCGGTCTACTTTTCTTAGTCGTGGTCTTTCTGCGACCTATTTGCCGATCTGTTTGTCGGCCTGTCTCTTTTGTCTTGTACATTTTTTAATTTGCACGATCCATTTTTGCTCTTTTGTTGGCTTATGTCTAACTATGCAGCTAGTCTCTTTTCTTCCAGTTTCTTTCTCCATGAGTTCAGTTTCTCTTGTCTCCATTATAGCTCAGGCTCTTTTGGCCTCTTCTGATAAGTGGCTTATCGACTCTGGTGTCACTTGTCACATGACCGACAATTCTCATTTGTTCTACTGCTTGAACAACAAGAAATGGGTATCTCCTATCGTTATTGCCGATAGGACTTCTGCTCCTGTGCACGGTGTACGCACTGCACACATCACTCCATCTTTGCATCTTGAGGACAATCTCTATGTTCCCACTTTTTCGTTCAATTTATTATTTGTTTATGCACTCTACACATATTTGCACATCACTATTACTTTTACAGCCACTACTTGTTTTTATGGGTGTTGATGCACGAAAGTGGCACCGGACAGCTAACACGGAGGGAGTGTACGATCTCACAAGCTAGGAGAGGACGAGGATGAAGGTTGCGGGGGAAGAGGAAAGAAGGAAGCTTCTGAGTGCTCGAGAGTGGAGCAAACGCTTGTCAAAGATGTTGCGGGGATAGAGGAGAGGATTGTTGAGAGCAGTCGGGAAGGCTGATGAGAGAAGGAGGTTGATCAGGAGTTGCCGAGCAGACGGGTACTTGGACGGTTTGTGCTTGCCGGTTGATGCCAAGAGAAGCTGAA